>NHNW01000014.1:0-600000 GCA_002786025.1 Zasmidium citrigriseum | reverse complement strand
GATCAGCACTCCCGAAGGCTACGGCTTCAAAATCCGAATCGAGCACGCGCCGAGCAAGAAGCGCCAGAGATACAGCATCAACTTCGACTTCATCGGCTATGGTGGCGAGAACCTCCCGACGGCAGAGAAGCCACCCACGGGATCCTGGCGCGAGCTGCGGACGCATGAGTGGCATGTCTCGTTTCCCGTCTCGAGCGTGAGAATGTACACGGCCAAGAAGTACCACATGGGAGAAGACTATCGCGGGGAGCATCGGCCGATGGTCTCGTGGTACGAGCGGTCGGTGGGTGTTGATCTGCTGGAGAACCCCACTTTGGGCGAGGCCATGGATTTGTTGATGGCGGCGGAGGCGCAATGGCTGTCTGTGCCCGCGGACTCACATCACGTACCCAGGATAGGACAGAGCGTCGTGCTCGGTCGGCCATAGAGTTTTGTCGAGTTCCGGCGTGGCATCTCCAAGTTGTTGCACTGATCTCAATATACTTTGAGAGGTCGCATTGCCATGGAGCGGCTCGGAGTCTTGGAGATGCCGGTAACAAGTCTTTTGGCCGACCCAGGATGACAACAGGTCGGGGGACATGGAAAGAGGCCTGCCAAGCATTCAGCAAGCAATTCTCATTGTGGAAGGAAATGAACACCCAAAACGTCCAGGCTCTTCCGTACAAGGGTATCAAGAAGTACCACCCAAAAGCATACACCCTTTCCTTTTTGATGACACCCAACTTTTCCCAACACTCATTATCCATTATCATTTCAGTCCCGCAAATCCTTTCAGAGATTTTAATCCTCCGCCACCTCCAGATTTGGTCTTCTCGGCTTTCGCCTGCTCTTTCTCCTTGGGCTTCATCTTGATATTTTGCGCGCCACCTAGACGACTTGTTAGTATCGTTCACGAATACAGCATAATGATTACTCACCTCTGCCATACACCCTCACCTCACTATTCGCCGCAATCTTCGGCTTCCCCGACTTCTCCCCTCCACTCCCACCACTCTGCCCACTAACAACACTCCTCTCATCCGCGGCCAAAGGCGCAGTAGGATTGTACCCCTGCGGCGCAACACTCGACTGATACGACCGAGCACTACTATGCGCAGTAGATGGAGGCTTCCAGGTCAAACCCGCAGAAGAGTTGAAGGTGGCCTCGCTTCTCGGCGGAGAAATGGGCGAAACGGGAAGATTGTTCCGGTCCTGATATCGTCTCGGCGTCGGATCGCTCTGGCTCACGCTCGTGAAGCCGCTTTCGGAAGGCACGCCGTACTCGCTGGCTACATCGTATACGCTCTCGATTACGCCCCCGCGATAGCCGAGTCCGCCACTCATGGCGTCTGGTGTTCGGTCGCTGTAGCCTCCTACACTGCCGTTGCGGCTTGCGTCGCCGCCGTAGCCTTGTAGTGATTCCAGCTGGTTTTTGCAGGACTGGTACTCCATCTCCAGATCTGTGAAGCGCTCCAGTAGTCGAGAGTGTGCCTTCTTCAGCTGTGCTAGCTTTGCTTGAGTATCCAGAAGCGCTTGGTGTGTTGCGTGGTTGTCCATAGACAAAGCTGTCGGAGGTCGATGTTCGTGAGGCGTCCCCAACTCACGCTGTGCCTCAAGCTCTGCAATTCTCTCGGCGTACATCTTCTTGGTCCGTTCGCGATCCTGCTCTTGACGTTGAAGCCTCATCTGCAAGGTCTCTTTCTCGCTCTGCAACAATTCTTGCTCCCTCTTGGCCTGCTCGAAGTCGAACTCGCGGTATTCGTATTCGCGGATCCGGGTCTGCGCTTCTTTCAATCTGGCTTGAAGCTTCTGCAATTGCTCCATGTCACGCTTCATCATCTCAACCTCGTGCGACTTGTTCAGTTCTCGCGCTTCCGCAGTCGATAACAGATCACGATAATGCTTCATCTCCGCTCGTAATCTCTTGAGCTCATCAGCATCCGCGGCCCACGTCTCCTGCTCCTTTTTCAACTTGTTGAATCGCTCCGTCATATTCGATTCGAGATTGCTGGCCTGCTTCCGGGTGAGATTCGAATCCTTGATGGTTGCTTCTCGTGCACTGCGAACTTGCTCCAGCTGCTGTTTCAGAGCTCTGTTGGCGTTGATGAGGTTCAGCGTCTCGGCTTCTACTGTAGCATCCTTGACATTCTTCCTCATGAGCTGCCCGATGTGTTGAGAGTACTGCGCCTTGTGCCAGCGTTCGAAGCTCAGATCGTTTTGCAACGCTGTGAGCTTCTGCTGCAGGTACTCCAGGTTGTTCGTCGGCTCTCGCGCATCTTTGCTGGTTGGAGGTGAGAAGTAAGGGCCTGCTGGCATTGGAAAATCTTCGAGCATTGGCGACATGGCAGATCTACCAGGCGCCGTGCTAGGACGCATGTGATCCTGCTTGTCATCCATTGGCCCAAGCACTGGACTCTCTCCATCGAAACCGCCAACAGCTGTTGACTGGGTGTCTCGCCAGCTATGTCCAGAGCGAAAGCTAGTGTGACTGATTGCAGGCGAGACTGAACCATTGTTACTCGAGGGAATCGGGGGCAGAGGAGGTAAGTCTGGTAGTCGGCTGGTGGGTGGTGGTCCTGGGCTCAGCAACGCTGGCTTGGTGTTCATGGCCAAGCTATGACACTCAGCAACCACATCCGCTGGGTCCATCTTTGGCCATTTGGGATCGATCAACTCCTCCTCGACAGTCAAGTTGTAAAAGTTCGGGTGAAGAAGGTGCACCTGCCGGAATTGGTCGCTCCTGCTTCGAATCACTGCCTGATCGAGGTCAAAATCGTCCGCACCAGGAAAGTCCACGTTCTTGAGGAATCGTCGCGGTTTTCGAATGTAGCTCATGAAGTTGAGAGGATATAGGCCGTAAAGGTAGGTGAAGTAGGTCATGATTTCCGGCGTCGCGGGTTCGACCACTCCTTCCTTTGGCCGTGCCTTCTCCCACGTGGGATCTATTCCAACATCGCCAAAATCCTCATCATCGGCAGCCACTCGATCGTCGGTCACCAGACTTTTCTGTGCTTCGGTGCTGAGCGGGCTGAATTTCTCCCAGCAAAGGAGTCTGCTGTAGATGAGGAATAGTCGGGGGAGTCGAGGGCTCAGGGCGTGCGGAATGTGAGGGAACAGCATGATCAAGGACTTCAGCGCCACGGAGAGGATGGTCGTGGAGGTGTCGTTCATGAGGCATTTCAGCAGGTTATCCACTAGGGAGGTTTGGTCGACCAGGTAAAGATGCGGCGCCTGATGCTGGAGGAATGCGCTGAGAAGCGTCAGGCCTTGCAACCGCGTATCCTCCCGCAGAATGAGATCGTCCAGGCTGTTGAAGAGCTGCTTGGGCATCTTCTTCCCAAAAGCCACCAGCACACCCTCCACCTGCTTCGCGATCTGTGCATTATCCGGAGCCACGAATTCGTCGTGCTCGCCAATTCCTCTTGTACGTGCAATGTAAATGCCCAGCAGATCGTTGCATACCCGTGTTGATGTCTTCTGTCGTTGTTTGGCATCTTGCTCGTCGTCATCGTAAACCATGATACTCGTAACAAACTCGTGCGCATCTTCTAGTGCTGCCTTCTTGTATGACGCCGCACATATCACCGGCTTTCCTGCCAAATGATACCACTCCAAAAGATCCTCATCGTTAACGATCGCCGGCCGCAGCTCTTTCAACACTCCTACAAAAGCCCCGAGCTTCTGCGAGCTCGTGCCAACATATCGATCCCAAAAGTGCTTCAGCTCTTGATTGGCCTTGGCAGCCTCGTCGAAGTCTATCCTCCCATCGTGCTCATCGATAAAGGCCTGGAGCATACGCCGGCTCTCGGAAGGTAGGGACAAAGGGATCTTGGACCCTGTGAAGTGGGACTGGAGGGCTTTGGTGACATCTTTAATGGTCCTATGGCCGTGGTCGTAAGCAAGCGGACTTCTGCCTCGGCCTTGGATGGACATGGAGGAGGGAGTAGCGACAGCAGCAGCATGGGGCAGAGGAAGACATTGGGACAGCTCTCACCTTGTACTCGACGAAGCCATAATCACCACGCACGCGAGGTGCTTCCCAGGGCGAGATCCGAGCCACAGGTCGGGTGCTAGCGCTTATTCTCCATCCTGCAGCCGTTGATAAAGTAAAGCTTGATGAAGGGCAAAGGCACGCGAGCGGTCCTGCTGAATACAACAATTATATTCCGGTGCTAGCAGTGGAGAGATAGCAACGCTGCTTCTTCTCTGCTGGGCGGCCAATTTCGTGGAACCGGCTGACCAGCTGCCACCCCATCCCAGCTCTCGTACAAGCACACCTCCATTTGTTTGTCCTTGCCGCACGCACGCGCACAACTGCACTCGAGCCGGCCGATATTGTGGATTATGCGCAGGATTGACTGAAGGAAAAGCCGCTTGACGGCCATTGGTGGATTGGGTGCGATAAGAACGGCATCCTTTGCATCTGCGAGGCGAGACCAGACGCTCCTCCGCCTTGCCTGCCAAGCCTGAGCTCATTCACCTCGAGCTTCTCTGCGCCTCCCGATGCTGCTCCATCCATCACTGCATACTCCCATGTCGCCGCCGCCTAGCGAATAGGCCCCTCCACGCACTCTCCCGCTCGTTCACACCTCACCTCTTCCCTGAAACTTCGTGATATTGCGGCACAGGATAAGACCTCTCCGACCTCCGGGGTAAGCACCCCGTTGACGGTTACAGAGTGACAGCTGCCGTTGCTCGTCATGAACCGCCGGTACTCTGATCCCGCGCAACTCAAAACCATGCATCCCACTCGTCGGACCCATCTCCCGTCTGCAGCCTCAGCCTCAAGCCTTCCAAGCTCCCCAGGACCAGGGGCGTCTGCAAGGCACCTGCTTGAAGGAGCTGTGTGCCGATAAGCAGAGAAGGAACGAAGTCCTTCTATCAGTGCTATTTCATTTCACTAACTGGGATTGTTGGAGGATGCCTGACGTTTATTCATAGATGGTGAGCGACAGCACGTCCAAGGGATGCTGATTCCTCCTTTCGATCCTGCAGTCTCCTATTCCACCGAGCTGAGAACCTCCAACAGCCACATCAAACATGGAGATTTTGAGGCACGGACTCGGAAGAAATGCGAGCGACTTCAAACCCCTCGAAGTACCCAGCAGATGAGAGATCGACGTCTTGTCCAGAAGACCCCAGCAACCTGCAGCCACATAACTGTGAAACGCAAACTCTCGGTTTCTTCCTCGAACCGATCGTCGTACTTTCACATGTTCCTCAAAACAAATCCATTTCGTTTCGGCCCTTTCCCCATGGACTAGACTGATGAACAGTCTCTCCATGCGAGCGAGGGGCGTTGCTGGAGGATCGGATATCCCGCACGGGATCCTCCTCATCAACTCTACACTATTGTACGCCACATCTGGAAGAAGCCGAGGGAGCGGGAAGATCAAACGGACTACACCTCACATGCTCAAAACCATGCGTCTAGGATCTGGACACCGCCTTCGGTGGGAATGAATACGGTCGGCATTGCGTAGCGTCGACGAGTCCCTACGTTCCTACTGCAGATCTTCGGAAGGTACACATTTTCCAATTATCAACTTCTTTGACCAAACAGGCAACATCGAGAAGATGGCCTGGAGTAATTGGTTCGAAACAAAGCTCACATGCTCGAGCAGCACCACTCTCTCGCTTCACTTCCTCCCCCACGCACTCTCCACAAGGACTGTCAAAGGAGCCGTCAAGATCGTCGGCAACAAGGATGAGCTCCCAAAGCAACACCCTATACCGAAGCAGACATCCATGTCAACTTCAAAAAGCCAAATCAGACGACATCCCCTCCCCTCGTGCATCGCCGCCATCGCGCTACCAAAGCATCAGTTGTCTCAGACTGCTACAGGCAAGACACCTCAATACGATTCGTCACAAAAGCAAGAGTTCGACCTTTCCGGAGAAGCAGAGCTCCTCTCTGCCCCATCTTCTCCCCTGGCCGTCACAGCAATGGCGTCGACCGAGCAAGTGCGGGATCAACTCGCCCCAACCTTGCACAGTCCCCTGCTATATGACCCCTGCGAATTGAGACATCAGTTCTAAAGCTTCTCCGTATGCCACTGGAGTGCGCTGCAAAACATGGTACGGCAGAGCCATCCGAACCAAGGTCGTTGATTCTCTCCTCGCCTTATCTATACCTCACTCGAGACTTGGAACTTGTATGTATATGCAATGCTTGTTCTATTTCAAGGTCAGAGCCAGTAACTTAGGGCTCCCTCTTTTCTATCCGGAATCTATTCTAGTCGTGATGTCGTCGCCCGTGATACCCACCGCAGCAGGCAGGAACGCCCTCTCTATCCTTTCTCAGACCGCACAATCCTCACCCAATCCCGTACCCTCAACCTTCCCATCTTCCTCATCCACCTTACAGTCACACCCAAACCTCGCCCGGAACTCAAAAGGCGCCAGACCATCCAGCGTCTCCAGCGCTCCATTCGCCGCCCTCAACCGCGCGTACCGGCCACTCTTCCCCTTGCTATGCGCAATGATCTTGTCGTGGACCATCACAACAGCAACCACATCCTTCCGCTCCGTGACTCCATCCACACTCGGCAGCTCCTTCGCCATCAAACGGTAATCGCAGCATCCGAACGTCGTCTGCAAGAGGTTATGCAGATGCGTGCAAGGGTGATTGTTGGCGTACGTATCGTAGATCGTCATGTCGAGGAAGTACGGCTTGATGTGCATGTCGAAGAAGTTCTGCACCACGCGGTAGTCGAAGTCGCTGTCGATGAACATGGCGCCGACGTAGGCCTCGACGATATCTGGGAGGCACTTTGGCGGGTCGGAGACGGTGGTCCAGTAATCCACGCCCTCGCCCGCCAGGCGTCTAGCCTCGATGAGTTCGGTGGCGTAGTCTTGGATCTGGTGCTGGAGTTTTGCGTGGTGGTGGCGGAGGTGCTTGTGGAAGCCGATGTTAACGCAGAGTGCTCCGAGGAACTTGTTTGAGACCATTGCCATCTTGTGCTCGGTGAGCCATTGCGGGTCCTTGTCTGGGTACTTGTAGAAGAGGTAGGTGATCGAGGCCATGTCCAGAAGAGCATCCCCCAGAAACTCCAGTCGCTGGTAGTTGGGCACCTTTTCGTAGATGAATGGCATCGATGGGTGAACGAAGGCGGAGTAGAGAAGACGTGGGTAGGTGAAATGGTAAGGATGCTCGCGCTCTACCTTCTCAGCCAGATCTCGCTGGACTGCTGTGACGTCCCCGGTCTGATACGCCGGCTTCTCGTACGCCGTCTTGTAATCTTCCCACTTCAGCATCTGGTGATCAGTGCTGCTGACGAGCGTGGTGACAGTCTTGACAGCATTCTCCCAGTGACTGGGCTCCCAAGCACCAGGCTTGTCGTTAGCGAGAAACGCGGCTCCGATGAGTGCTTCGCAGACGTCGGCAATCGTCTTCTCGCCAAGGGCATGCTGTCTTGCCTCGTGGAACATCTCCTTCTCCTGGCCCTTGATGACACCAGTACCAACGAGAAGCTTCAGTCCTTCAGGATACCAGTATCGACGGTTGAAAGACATGCTGCGGATGTATTCGTACAGCTTGAGGTCCAAAGCTGTCTCGAAGAGGTTCTTGTTGCAGAGCATCTGCATCCGCCGCACATGAAACTCAAACTCGTTCTCGTTGGGGTTCAGGATGAAGGTCGATAGGGTGGTCGCAGTCTTGAGGAAGGTGTCACCAATGAACTCAAGACGCTCGTAGTTCTCGCCCATTCCACGCTGAAAGTTGACTCTCTCATCGGATTCGTAGTCGCCCTGGTTGTCGGAGTCTTTCGTGAACGCCGCCAGAGCAAAGTTCGGTCCGCAGTCAACGCCAATCGAAGTACATCCCTCAATACTAATGAGATACGATTCGAACCGGTGGATGACGGCAGGCCAGACAAAGCACGAGGTAGCAACCTGTGTGGGAAGGGCAGAGATGCGCAATGGCTCAGGACAAAGATATGCCTTCGTGGCCTGGTTGACCTCCTTCTGTTCGGCAGGAGCGAGTAAATTCCGACGCTGGAGTACTTTCTCTGCTTCAACGACAGACTGAGTACGAGACCAGAGTGGATCACGCTCCTTGCGGGCCTTCTTCCACAGACTGATACTGTAGTCCAGAATGGAGCCAGTGAACTTCGATTTGGCAACGCCTTCGGGAATGGGATCCGTCGGCTTGCGAGATGGATCGACTTGCTTGGAGTAGAACTTCCGGCTGCCATCCCACACATCGACCAGAAAGCGGTCTGCCAGAAAGCTGTCCTTCATCTCCGGTGTCCAGCTGTAGTTGCCATGCTTGAAGACTTCGTCAAGCAGGGCCCAGTCAATAGCAGCGAGAGGATCAACACCAGCTACCGCTGCATTCATTGGGTCCTGCGAGCGACGAATAGGTGCAATCCAGTAAGACAGCTTGGCGGCATCTTCCTCATACGTCTTGCTGAAGACGTCCTCGAAGACTTTCATCGTGAAGCGTGTCAACTTGGCCAGGGTCTTCTCATCAAGAGGCAAAGCTGCAGAAACGCTTGTAGATACCACTTCAGACGCACGGCCATCGTTCAAGTGGACCTGGAATGTCGGAAACTGCGGCATTGGTGTTCTCGTGAGCATTGCAATGGGCTGATGTGGAGTCTCGAGACCTTGTGGAAAGTCGATGATAGTGATAGAGAGCTCCGTCGGCAGGGTACCTCGCTGCTCCTTCCAGATGCTCGGCTTGATCAGCATACTATACTCGTTCTTGTTCTTCGAATCGACCGCCAGCAACGCATTGCGCATAGCTGGGAGCTTCTTCTGATATATGGGCATAAAGTGCTCGTTGAGGTACTTCTTCCTCCGGAGTTCGATACACGCTTGGAATGCCGCAGATCGCTTCGCAAGCATCTTCTTGGTATGCAGCTTGGAAAGTGCAGACCGGATGGGAGCGTTTGGCGGCAAGACGACTTCGGCGATGAATTTCGATCCTCGACTCGACACCACATATGTCGGATGCTGTGGTTCGTCGCTCTCAGTCGGAATCGCGGAAATGAAATGGGCGAGAATTCCCAAAGCGTTGCCGTACGTCAGCTTTGCTGATGTCGAAGGCTCGGTGTAGGTCTGCAGGTTCTTCTCCTTTTCCATCAACAGCTCAAGGCCGTCTTCGCTGCCTTGTAGCTTCCTGTCGTCCGGCAGCAGATCACAGAATCGCCTCATGCTGGACTCTTGCCAGCGGACCTCGCCCAGGATCTGTTCGTGGATGGAGTTGCCATTCTCCAACATGTGAATGAACTTCGAGTTCTGATTTCTTGCTCTTCCTCTTGACTGCACGTACTGGATCATGGTGTTGTACATGTCGAAGCGAATGACGAGGTTGCAGTCTGGGACATCAAGACCTTCCTCTGCCACGGACGTAGCAAACAGGCAGTTCAGCTCCCCCTTTCTGAATTTCAGCAGCGTCACGACTTGCTGTCTGAACGAAAAGTTCTCTTCGTCAACACCGCCCGACCGAGAGCCGACCAGAAAATCGGGGCGCATGTGCGGAGTTCGGATGATTTGGAAGAGGGCATTCAGAAGTCGTGCTGTTGAGCGACGATCGACAAAGACAATGCAGCGATGATTCGATTCCCGCTCAAACTGCATCCGTAGATACGCTTGAAGCTGCAGGACCTTGGAGCTGAGATCGTTTGGTCCAATGGCTGAAACCAATGCACTTTGTTGTTGCACGAAGGCGATCGCGTCACGGATCTCCTGAACGTCTGCATCCAGATCCGCAACCTGCTGCTGGCCTTTCCGAGCGTGATACCTCTTCTCGACCTCAACCTCGAACTTCCTAGATTTCTCGGGCGAGAGCGTGGTCAAGAGGTGACGATCGGCGCACCATCGTCCCAGGTGTCGAGAGACTTCGGTGGCTCGGCTCAAAGTACTCTTGAAGCAGGCGATGTGTCCATATTGGGTATTGAGAGCGTGTAACAACGGCGTTGCGTAATTCGCGTGCGGCAATGCATCGTACTTCAGCACGTTTTCCTCCGGTCGCTTGATTGCGTCCGTCAGACTCATGTCTTTCGTAGTGGCAATCTTGCAATTGAGTAATGTCTCCAGTTCTGACGCTGCCTGGACGACATCTGTCTTTGCATCGATTGGGCTTGCTGTCATTCCAAAGACTCTCGGTCGATCAGCAATAGATTCGTGCAAGTAGAAGTCCTTGATGATCCTATGCCTCAATTAGTAACGCATCAAAAGCGGCATGTCAGGGCGGGTACCTCGCGTAGTTGTGGTTCTTCTTCGTATGATGAGCCTCGTCGAAGATCAGCAGGTTAATCTGCTTCATGGAGATGTAGCTGTGAGACAGGCATTGGAACAGGATCTCAGCGGTGCAGACGATGACTTTGTTCTCGGCGAACATTTGCTGCCATTTTGCATGGTTGAAGCGGTCCACGCCGTCTGCTCCACAAAGCCGTGTGACCTTGTGATCCAGATTGCATTCGAGCACGGAAAATTGCTGGTAGACCAGCGTGACGGAAGAGACCAAGAAGAATGAGATCTTTGACGCATGACCGGCCGCTCGTCGCTCGAGCTCATTGTCAATGATCCATCGAAGGAGCAGTACGGCAATCAGAGTCTTTCCGGATCCAGTGTCGAGGACAGCGATGGTGTTCTCCTTCTTGGCCCTCTCGAACAATTCAATCTGATACTCGCGTGGGTTCTTGACGATCTGGCTACCTCTCTGTTGTTGGGCCAGTAGAGAGTGGATGGACTGCATCTCGTCGGCTTCCTCCTTGTTGCGGCCATCCTTGGTCTTTGGCTTCAATGCTTCCTGTCCGGCGGAGCTTGTGAGCCAGGTGTCGAAGATGGCCTTCTGAGCGCGACGCTTCTCGACAAAGTTGGTAGCTGGACCGCCACGTGGCAGTTCGTCTTCGGAATCTGAGGCATTGTCGTACTGGTCCTCATCCTTGGGCTTTGGCGGTGGAGCCTCTGGAGCGCCCATGATGGGCGACGGTAGTGCTGGAGTGTCAGTGGCAGAGCAAAGACGAGCACCGAGATGTATGCTCTGTGCTCGGAGATCAATAGTCACCGCTCATATCGAGGCGGCAGCGGCAGCGTGCAGATGCTGAGCAAAGGGGTCGTGTTTGCATGTTTGAGTTCATCAAAGGTGCCGCCGCCGAGAAATAGCGGGCGGCAGTAGCGCCAGACGCACAGACCATCTCGCTTAGCCAGCTGCCGCGAGCCGTGGAGTGAATCTTCAATCAGATGTCAAGCACGAGAGCGGCAGCTGCAACAAACAACAGCTTCACCAGCAAACACGAGCAGCTACGACGATGTCAGATGAACACCGAAGCCTTCGCTCTGTTTATTCAGAAGCCGAACAAAAGCGAGGCACGATAGAGAACAGCTACGACAGCAACTCGGCCAGCTTCCAAGACAACCTTCTGCTGGCGATCCAGCTGTACGAAGAATGCCTCGAAATCGCCGGGCAGATATCTTTATTCAGCCCGAACGAGTCCCTCGAAGACATAGGAACAGCTGACCTCCAATACCTTCTCCTCAACTACCGAGTCGCCGAGTTAGTATTACGAATCAACGGGCAAGAGCAGCGCAAAGCAAACCTGCAACGAGCACAGCAGAGCTACGAGCGATATCTGAAGCAGTTGGACAACTACGATCTGCTATCGAAGGATGATGCGAAGCTCTTTGAGCAGTATCAAGAGTCACCAAATACGTTCTCAACCGCATCGACGAGAGACCCAGCAGCACGAAGAGATGCAAAGATCAGACGATTCAAAGAAGAGAAGGCACTGAAGCAGCAACTTGAATACCTGCGACAGAATCCACAGATTGTACAGAACGACGACGAGGCATATCGAAAGCTCCAGTTGACGAACATTGCGTACTGTACGCATCAGACCTTCGCCTCCCTCGAATCCATAGGTCAGGAGTTGCACATTTTGTCTCTGGCGCCTCCATCGCCGCCTCCAGACCAACGACAGCAGCCCAACGACGCAAGAGAACGAAACGGCAGACATGCAGATGGATACAGCGAGAGACTAGACTCACGGCATCTCTCTGCTGGCATGCGTGGGCCTCTACTGGATAACAGTGGAAAGCCACTACGTCCTTTTACTCTAACGAGCAAGAGGGAAGAGTTCCGTGATGGCGTGTTCAGACCGGATCACAGCCTACCCACCATGAGCATCGACGAGTATCTCGAAGAGGAGCGGCGACGGGGAGGCATGATCGAAGGTGGTGGACCGCAGAGTGAAGTCAAGCCACAAGTGGATGAGGATGATATGGAAGCTGCGGACAGAGAGACGATGAAGGCCAGAGAGTGGGATGAGTATGTCGAGGCAAATCCGAAGGGGAGTGGCAATACTCTGAACAGAGGATGATTGACGTCAAGAGGAAGAACAGCATCGCAAGGTGTTCCCTCTCTTCACGTTCATCGGCAAGGGTTCGCTGTGAGGGAGGGCTTGAATCCATCGGTAATACTAGCTGAGCACTCCACCTATGCGGTTCCCGGCTGAGATACCGACATCTACGGCAACGTTCCTCAGTGTCCGGTCTGACATAAAAGATATCCCATAGCCGGGAGTCACAATATCGTCGTCCCAAACACTCTCAATACCATTGTCTGTTGCATAGAGTTCAATTTCCCTTCGATATCTTTCTACAGCAGAACACTGCCCCGCCATCCCTCCAGCCCCGCCGAAGCGAACAGCACCGATGTCATCCGCGTCGGCATTTCCACCGCAGGGTCCCAATCCATCCTCAATGCTCACTTCAGCCCGTCACCTGCTCCACCGAACATGCGCCCTCTCCTTCTCTCATAACGTGTCTACATGCCTGAAAGCGTCGTCGGTGATGCCCGCCGCCCGCACCGATGAGTCGTCGGCGAAAGCAGCTCCCCTCCACCCCGACCACAACCTCAAGGATGAGGTAGCCGAGACGCAGTCGCTGGCGGAGCAGTGCGAGCGCGTGCACAAGCGAGTGTGCGAATTGCTGGAGCGGCCGCCGGGGAGCGAGAGAGTGAGGCAGGTGCAGCAGCAGACCAGGATATCGTTGGGTGTTATCTCGCAGGCGTTGGAGAAGTACAGGTGAGTGATATATTTACTTAGACATCGATTGATATTCTTTGCTAATGAATATGTGGTAAAGTCTCGATGAGCTCTCATTCTCCTACAACGGCGGCAAGGACTGCCTGGTCCTGCTGATCCTCTACCTCGCCGCCCTGCACTCGCACTCCACCGGCAATCCCACCCCGCCCTCCACCACCGTCGTCAACAATTCCCACCCGCCACCGCCGTCCCGCGAGCAACCTGTCGCCCTCCCTCCAACTCTCCGCTCCGTCTACATCGTCTCGCCGAACCCCTTTCCCTCCGTCACGACCTTCGTCTCCCGCTCCGCAGCCAAATATCACCTCTCTCTCGCCCAGTACCACAAACCGATGAAAGAGGCATTCGCTGCATATCTCTCGGATTACCCCACTGTTCGCGCCATATTTGTCGGTACGCGTCGAACAGATCCCCATGGTGCCAATCTGACGCATTTTGACCCTACCGATGGCGGCTGGCCGAGTTTCATGCGAATCCATCCGGTGATCGATTGGCATTATGCGGACATTTGGACGTTTATAAGGGAGGTCGGCGTGGAGTATTGTGAGTTATATGACATGGGTTATACAAGTCTAGGGGGCACGACGGATACGCATCCAAATCCGGCGTTGGCTGTGTCAGGAGTGGAAGGTGTAGGGGACGGGGTGAAGTATCGACCGGCCTATGAGTTGATTGAGGATGAGGAGGAGAGGTTGGGGAGAGATCGGTAGCAGGAGGAGAGGTGATCGCTATCAAAGGGGGATACAACGTTATATCATTCTTGGGAAGAGGAAGGCATTTGGTAAGAGACACCTAGAGACCATGCTCCAATGCAGCGTACATGTTCATACACCACACACAAACCCACTTATCACCAGTTCAAACCAACCATCTGTCACCTCAAGATCTTCACTTCAGCCACAATGTCCCATAAACATCACTCTCCTCCCTCGCCTCCGCCATTCCCTCTCCCTCGGAAGTATGGATATGCCCCTGATGCGCCTCTCGCTTCTCATCATGGTGATGGTGGTGATGATGAATCTCATGGACTCCAGAAGCGGGCTCTTCACGCTTCATATTCTCCATTTCAGTGGTTGACATTTCGGTGCCGTCGGCATGGTGGTGGTGATGGATTTCGTGGATTTCTTTCGGTGCTGGGGCCTAGCAGTGTATTAGTGAGAGTGGACTGGTGAAAGGCAAGGGGGTCGGTGGACTTACGGCCGAGACCGCGAGGAGAAGAGAGGCGAGACTGAGGAGAGTGAGCTTCATGATGAGCCTGAGAGAATGCTGCCTGGCAGTTGAGGGATTGGGAGCGAAAGGTGTAGCAGAGTCGTCTTTTGCTGCAATCGCCTACTCCTACTTTCTGGGTATTTGTACATATCCTCTCAGCGATCACGAGCCTCTGCTAACAGCGTGCGCAATGCGCTGGCCATCTCTCCGCCCGATGACCAGATTCTCAAATCCGCAAAGACGGTATTGGGTATCCAGTAGATCTTTCTGCGATTTGGAAAGGTAGTTTGCTGGTATTGGAATACTCAAGCCGTTGATATCATGTAGCACACATAGATCCAATGCCTAGGCGGTGTTCGTGAATTGTCATGCGTGACACAAGAAGAAGGAAGAAGGTGTTCAGGTTGAAACCGGGTCGTCGTGGATATGTGCAACCACGACGTGTATTCTCGATAAAAGTCTCCTTACAGACGCAATCAGTGCTGGTAATTGATGCCGATCAAAAAGACAGTATCAGTTTAGTCTTGTGAAAGTCGGCCTGTGCTTCGCCAGCGCGCAAGCATGTGATCCTCGGGCTAGTCCATGTCCACCGCAAGCTAAGTCAACACAGCTCAAGCACCACGTTCCATAAACCACTTGAAAACCAGAGTCTCTCAGGGAAGTAGCTGAATTACCAGATTCGTTATGCGACTATGTCGTAGTGGTATGGCTCCGGCCATGCCCCTTCCCTTTTGCCATTTCCTAGTTCGAGCGTCAATCATTCTACCTCTTATTCTTTTGCCGGTCAAATGGACAAGGATCTTCTGAAAGCGTTCGATCGCACTGCACATGCCCATAAGTGCATGTAACATAATACATGACACTATATACAACCTTCCCGTGAACCCCATCTACATACACACTCATAGTTGTGACCATACCCACAGCCGTTTCAAATCACAAACGCCACATGCAACCCCTTTTCATCGGCATCTGTCGTAGCCTTTTGACTCCCAATCTAACCAGCCGCATTCCTCCTAGCAGCCTCCTCACTAGCCTGCTCATAACTCGTCCGATAAATAAAAACAACCTCAAACCCAAAAACAATCGCCAGACCCAGCGCAGGACCAGTCCAAAGTCCAACGAGATCCCAATGTAAACCGAACCCCAGGCCGAAAGACAGTGGGAGGGCGATCTGTGGCACGTCAAGTCAGTTTTAAGATTTGTTGTTTTGGGGTCAGGTGGAACGTACCACATAGTAAGCAAAAAGATTCACATAGCCACCGATTTCCTGTTTTCCGAGTCCACGGAGGAGACCGTTAGCTTGTGCCGCCAGGGCATCGAAGAGTTGCAGTGCGGCGTTGACCGGGAGCGCATGTGCCGCGAGGAGCACGACATCAGCTTCGCTGGTGAAGAGTCGGGGGATGTAGTCCTTGAGCGACGAGAGCATGATCATATTGAACATCCCAATAACAGCGCCCATGAAAAAGGTGACTTTCGTCGTGACCTTCGCTGCATCAGGCAAGCCAGCACCGATAAGATTCGCGGATCGCGTGGAAGCCGCGATGGACAGTGGGAAGGGGAGTTGGTACGTGAGCACGCTGACGGATTGCATGACGGTGTTCGCGGCCAGATGAGCGGCGGAGATGCGCGCGGAGGCGAGGGTGAGGATTTCGAAGGCGAGGAATTCGGCCAGGACCATGATGAGACCCGGGAGCGCGAGACGCACCATAGGACCCCAATTTGTCCACGCTTTGCGCGTGAAGCCGGGCCAGCACTCCATGCCGCCGACGAAGCGGACGTAGAGAAGCAGCAGGATTGGCATGAGGGTCTCGGTTGTGACGACCGCGATTGGGCAGCCGATGAAGCCCCAGTCAAAGACCCAGACGAAGAGATAGTGCATCAAGATATTGAGCGGCGCCGCGATGAGGAGGACGTACAAGTTCGCATCGAAACGGCCTTGGGCTTGGACGTATCGTTTCGCGGCTTCGAAAGACGAATATCCCGGGGCTCCGATGATCAGGACTTTGAGATATGCACCAGCCAGCTCAGCAATCTCCTTCTCGGGGACGATTCTCATGAGAATCTGCGTTCCAGCCAGCCATAGCACCGCAATCGGAATCGTAATGACCCAGAGGAAGAACACCATCCGCTGCAAATACAGCCCGACAAGCTTCTTCTTCCCACTCCCATACGCCTGCGCGCACAACGTATCCAGACTCGTCGCCAGCCCATGATATACCGCATAACCCGTAATATTCGCCGTCATAGCACCCAGACTCACAGCACCCAGCTCATTCTTGCCAATATGTCCCACCGTAAAGACCGACGTCAACGTCAAACTCTGCTGGAGGATAAACGTGAAAATCAGCGGCGCCGAATATCTCGTCAGGACTTTCGTCTCCCGCTGCCACGTCGTATGGATCATGCCCCCTTCTACCGCCTCTTCCCACTTCTTCGCGATGTTCTCCGGACTGTCTTCTCCTCCATACGGCGCTGTAGGATCCCTCCCTTCCGGCCCCAACAATGCCGTCTGCTCGTCCACGGTCCCCTGTCCATCCCCATTGGCATGTCCCTCCTCCGCCAAACCCATGACACTACTCCTCTTCCTCACACTAAACGTCGTACTTATCATCTTCCTCAAACCGCCCTCACTTGCCCCACTCTCCCTTCGTCTAGGGTGTTTCGGCGGAATGATATGGTTGTCCCTCAAAAGACTCCTCTCCTCCCCAATCGCCGCCTCCCAGTCCTGCGCCACAGGAACCACCGTTTCTGGCTGCTGCGCGCCCAGAAACGGCCTTGGGCCCGCCGCCATGATCGATGGTCGGCGGTAGTATCCCGTCATACTATGCGGTCCCAGCGTGGGCATCTCAGGCGCGGTCTGGATACGGGAGAGGAGCTCGCCATTGCCGTCGATCTGTGCTTCGCTATCATCGTCGTCGAATTCGTCATCTTGAAGGTCTTGTGCAATGGCCTCTTCCGCGATGGCCGCGATATGGTGTTGTGAGCGGTAGCTCGTGCCCAGACTTCGCGAGGTCGAGGGCGAGCCGCTGCGGTTGCGCATTACGTCGATGGGCTTGTTGGAGCTCATTTTGTGTGGCGGCTGTCTCTTGTGTTCCTGTTGGTTGTGTCTGTATCACGCTCCAATGCCGCTCGTGGCGTCAAGCTCTTCAGTTCTACCGGTCTTCGTACTTCGCGTGAGAACAGGTTCGTAATGGCGTGCCGTACGACCTCCACAACGTATTAAGCGGTATGACAGGATCAAGCGAATAGTAAGAGGCGAGAAGACTCGTGACAGCAGCTTACTGTGTTCCGCGCATACCACGGCTCGCTCGCGCTCCAACCGCCACAAAGCAAAGAAAGGTGGGAGAGAGCAAGCAGACAATGGTAAGAGAGGAAGAGAAAGGCGGCGTAAGGCGCGCCAATGGACGACTTATGCAAGATCTACATGTAGTAGCTGTCAGTGACTAACGTCGTGCAGTAGAGGTGGAGCTAAGGCGATAAGAGCAAGTGAAAGAGGGTCTTTCGGCGGGAGTTCTTCACATCCGCTTGCTGGCTACCAAAGTGGAAGCCGCTCCCGAGACAGCAGGAATTGTGAACAGATGAATGATTTTCAAGTCGCTTTTTCATACAACATCTCAGCATCTGAGGGATGCTCTTCGACATGGATCTTGCCATGCGGTATCAGTAGTGGTAGCAAGTAGTAGTACAAACGCCCTCGCTCATGCAAATTCCTGTCTTTTCATGGGTATCCTTCTCATTCAACGCCAATGCCAATGCCGAGCAATAAAGGAAGCCCGGTACTACCGAGTCAATTCGCTGTATTGACTTCTCATGGCAAACCTCCACCCAAACGTCCCAGAATCAACTCGTTGACGCCCTCACGACACTCGCCAACAACGCCAGCGACGCCCAAGATGCTGTGCTCGAAGCCACGGAGAGTGTCGGCCAGTTCGCGGACAGTGTCGTCGGCATTCATCTGACCACCTCCCATGCCTGTCTTCTGCTGAGCGAGCTGTTGTGCCTGCATGTATGCCGAGCTCTCCATCACGCGCATGTGGCTCTCGATCTCGGTGAGAGTCTTCGCGTAGTTGTCGACTGTGCCCTGAAGTTCCATCGCCATCGGGACAAAGTAGTTGCCAATGAGGTCCATGTCGTACTTGCTCGGATCCTCGCCGACTGGAGTTGGAATGTTCTGCTGTGGTCGCTGCTGAGCTCCGTACATGCCTCCGAGACCGGTGTACTGGTATGCTTGAGGAAGAGCGAGGTTGGTGATGATACGATGGCAGCGTTCAAGATCGCCGGCGTCCTTGTCGGTATTCTTACGCTGTGCCTCCACACCCTGAGCGTCAGAAATGAGTGCCTGCTCGACATCGTCGGCCTTAGATCTGACATAGTCGACATCAGGCGCGATTGAGTTGACGTCGTCGCCGTGCTTGGGGCAGAAAGACTCGATCACCTTGCAGTAGTCTTCTTGCTTGCGAATCAACTCGTCGATCTGCTCGAGCTGCTGCTTAACTTCATCGACGCAGTCATCGAAACGAGTGGTGGGCTTCAGGCTGGCCAGATCGACCTTGACCGCGCCGACAGTGTTGGTAGGTGCTGCACTCTGTCCCATGCTGAGTCGACCGAATGGTGCAGACTGGTTGAGGCGAGAGTGCTGAGCAGCACCCAAGAGAGATGGCTGAGCCTGCTGGTGTACGGATCCAAACAGGTTTCCGGCGTTGGTAGCACTGGCGGGCTGTCCTGGCTTTGCAAACATGTTGGTTCCCTGGCCCATCGTCGCCGAATTACCTAGGCCAGAGCTGGCGCCAGCAAAGATGCTGGGCTTTGGTTGAGTGTTGCCTCCGCCGAAGAGACCTCCACCAGCGTTGTTCTGTGATGTAGCAGCTCCTCCGCCGAAAATTCCACCCACTCCACCAGGCTGATTTGGCTGGTTTCCAAACAGACTGCCCGAATTGCTGCTTTGATTCTGCTGCTGCTGAGTGTTCGTGCTGCCGAACAAGCCGCCAGTCTGTTGTGGCTGCGACTGTTGCTGATTGTTCATGCCACTGAAAATTCCACCGCTCTGCTGTGGTTGAGCATTTTGCTGGTTGTTGCCGAAGAGGCTGCTGCCCTGCTGTGGGGTATTGTTGGTCGCGCCGCCGAATATTCCACCTGTCTGTTGTGGTTGCGACTGTTGCTGGGTGTTGCTGCCGAAGAGGCCGCTACCGCCGGTCGTCTGGTTCGAGGCTTGAGGAGTCGAGGTGTTGCCAAAGAGGCCGGCGCCGCTCGAGGCTGGCGCCTGTTGTTGTTGCTGCTGAGAGCTGTTGTTTGTCAGTGAAGGCCCTTGAGTAGATGCGCTTCCGTTCTGGTTGTCGCCGGATTCCAATTTGCGTTTTTGTTGAATCGCGGCGTCGAATGCGTTCACGTTTGCCTGTCTCTTCGCCTGTGCTTGCGCTTCTGCGTCCGGTTGGTCGGGAGAGAGACCAGAAGGCATATCGGTCGAAGGTCGAGAAGGTCCAGTAGACCGATAGTTAACAAGTTGAGCAGCAGATCGAGCTCCAGCAACCGGCCGAGGAGGAGCGTTCAAGATATTGCCCTGGGAGGAGAGTTCGAATCCGTTGTTCGCGATCTCGTCCGGCATGCGTGCAAACACAGCCGGGGACTCAAGCACGGGATGACGTTCGAAATTTTCGGCACGGCTGACCTTCGCTGGCATGTCGATGTCCGTATCCGTGGGAAGCAAGGGATGTCGCGTATGGGCGTATTCTTTGTGCTCTGAAGAGTGTGTTAAGAGATGGTTTGGACTTACAAGAGAGAGTTGGTCGCGCCCGTATTTATGGACAGCGAGTTGCTGCGGCCGAACGACATGGTATTGTCGTCAATGGGGGCGCTATTGTTGAGCGCAGAGCTATTGTTGCTGCTATTGTGATGCGGGTGGATGCGTGAAGTCCGCGTTTCAGATGGCGCTAGCGCCTGCGTGGGTGCCTCAGGCAGCTGGAGGGAAAGCGAACGCTTCATGGACGGTGGAGATTTCGAGGTTTGGAGGACTGATGGGACAGGAGAGTTGAAGATGGGGGATCCAAGAGTTAAGTACCTTTCCAATTCACCTGCAAGTGCATCAAGTCACGTTCCTGATCAGGCTGGAAGATTCACTTGAACTGCACAGAAACACTTCGACCATTCTATGAGAACTCCCTTTCGACTCACTGCGTTGAGCCATCGACAATGCATCGTCAACATAGCTATCAGCATCTTATCAAGTACAAGAGATACAATATCATCAAGATACCCTGCCCATCAACTGTGATCGTAGAGCATATCAAAGCAAGTCCAACATCCCAGTAAGCCCCTGACATATTGAGAGTGGTCTCCTTTGATCACTGTTGGAAGTATGCCGGTCTGCCAGTTGCAACCGGTGCGTATTGGCCACTCCTGAAGGCCTGTCCTTGCGATCCCTGTGGCCGACCCACTCGAGCATTCGTACTCATGCCGTAGCCTCTCCCTGGATTGATAGCACGTCCAACTTGGGAAGCGCCCATCGGTGTTCCATGGCGGAAAGAGTCGTGGCGGAGGTGTGAAGCTGTATTTTGAGTATTCGAAAAGTTGTAATGACCGAACGTGGGCGGTGGCAGGTTCTGCTGCGGTAGGCGTTGACGATGAGACGGTGTCTGGACAGGTGCAGTGTCTTCGATATGGTCAGCTCATGCACGCAGCGTGGGGTTCTGCTCATGACTTACGAGAACTCTGCGTCGCTCGAGGCATCTGCGATGACAACCCTGGCGGCAGGAACTGACTGCTCTGATTCACTACCCTCTCATGCTCTCCACTGCCGTTGCTGCCAGCCCGATGTGGTCGCCTGCCAGGATGCTGTGCTTGAGAGTTGCGGAACTGCGTGCCGGTCTGTACGATCTCCTCAGCGTCCTCGTCAGCAGCTTGTTCGAGTCCTGAGTACATCAAGTGTCCTTTGGCCTTTTGATACATGTTATTGATTTGGTTGTAGACTTTGTCTTTCTCCTTGAGCTTGATCTCCATCTGGTGAACTTTCTCCTTCATGCTTTGGTCCTGCGCCTGCAAAGCTGCACCACATCGGTCAGAACCCTACAACACAGCACAGAGTATCTTGAACTTACCCTCAATCCTTGCCAGCAACTTCCCATTCTCCTCATTCGCCTCCCTCACTACCGCATCGAAATGCTGCCCAAGCTGCCCATACCTGGTCTTCAGACTGTTGCCTAAGAACTCCTGATACGTAATCTCCTGCGCCAGTTGATATGTCCAGAACTGCAATCCCCTCCCAGCGCATTCTATTATGACTGTCGGGCTGAGGCCGCTCAGGATGCTGGTCTTGTAATCCTCGCTTGGGTTGAGGGAAGTCACGACCGCATCATCCGGGTTGAGGAGGTAGGTCTGGCAGGCGGGACACTTGCGTTGGCCGTCTTTGGGGGCGGTGAGTTCGAGGTGGTCAGCGCAGGGGAGACAGAAGATGTGGCTGAGGGTACGTTAGCAGTAGGCTTCAGGTGAGAGTGGTGTAAGGGTGCTTCACCTGCAAGTCGTGACCACGGCTTGGTTGTTGAGGAGGTTGCGACACTTCAAGTCATTGCAGCGGAGCGCAGAGTCCATCTCGATGGACGCGGGAGCAATTTCTGGTGATGTGCGTAGAATGGAGGAGTGGATCGAAGGAGATGAGGTGAAGTCGGTTTAAGGTTTCTGGGTAAGTGAAAGTCCAAAGGGAAGGAGCGCCAACATGGGCAAGAGCAACGAAAGAGAAAGGAATACGGAAGGTGGAATTGTATATTGCTCATTTTCATATCCTGACAGAGGAGACGGACACCAATCCAATATCTCGCTATCTACTTCAGTTCCGTCCTCGCTCGTTCTCAGCAGAAAGTGGGTATTAGACAGGCCGTCAAGAGAGTGACATCAAGTTGCAAGTATTCAAAATCAGCTCAATTCAAGTGCAAAAGGGAGTATCTCGGTCGAAAAAGTGACAGCAAACGTGCGGTATCTCGGTAATTCGGGTTGGGTGAAGGTGGTGTTGATCACAGACTCTGGACTCCATTTTCAGCGCCGGGCTCCTCGCGAATTCAGCGCATCAAAACATCGTGAAAATTGGCATGACGGGGAAACGACCGCGCGAGTTCCTCTGCAAGGAGCGTCGGTGGAGTCATGCCTGCTGGGATTGTTCGTGTCGGTGTTCAAGGCCATTGGTGCTGAACTTGGTGACGGGCTCCTCTGGCACTTCAACAACCTCTTCGAGAGTGTGACCGTGCTCGTGATCGACAATATGCGTCGGCACCTCTGGAATGTCGTCATGAGTCTTGCTGTACTGACTCTGTAGGCTGTGTCGTTGTGGCGTGGCGGCCGTGCTCTCGCTGCCGACACTCATGCTCGTCGAGCTTCGATCGTGGACAAGATCAGGAGTTGGTGGGACAACAGATGACCTCTTAGGGTGCAGGTATGATCCGGTTGTGCTCCCTGTCCTGCCGTCGCCAAACTCCGATTCAGAGCCCGCATTGCTCTGCTGATCTTGGTCGCCCTCCGCAGAGTCAGGTGTAAGGTTCTTGACTGGCCTCTTTCCACGCTTCTTCCTCGACTCAGTCCTTTCCTCGTCATCGCCACCCTCGCTGGCAGCGCTCGAGGTATCGGCACGGCGTGCGAGATCGAGACCTTCGACGGCGGCGGCGCACTGCTCGGAGATGTTGCGGATGATGTAGGCGATGGCGTCCGTCTTGTCGCGAAGATGTCGGTCTGCCACGTCAGTCATACTGAGTTCTGAAAGACGTTTGCGAGCAGCCGAAGTCTGCTGGAGGCGAGACTCCATTGCAGAGGAGACATCCTCACCATCCATGCGATATGACTGTCGCGTGCTTGCCCGTGATGACGTTCTTGAGCCCAATCCAAACACTCCTCGAAGCGTGCCAACCTCAGGGTGGTCCTTGGTGTCCTTGTTCTCGGTCTCGCCATCCTCAAGCTCTTCTTCCGCGTCCAAGAACTCAGCACCTCCAGGGTTGTCGCCAAGGGATTTGACGATGTGCTCCATGTGGTGGGCTTGACCGTCGATGAGAGCGCGCAGGTGGAGGACAACTCGTTGAGCTTCGTCACGTTGTCGCAGAAGGGTGGCGTTGGTGTGTTGCAATGCTGAGAGGTCCTTCTTATTCCTCTTGCGTTCACGCTCGAGCTCCTCGGCAATCTCTTGCTGAAGCACAAGCGCCTCCAACGCATCGTCTCTCTGCTTCTCAGTGCCGGATAAACGGACCGTAAGTCTTGCAGTGTCGTCCTTTTGCTGATCGATGAGCGATGTGAGGCGGCGATTCTCGCGCTTGTGCCCTTCAATCTTGATCTTGAGCTCATTCGTCTCCTTGGTGAGTTGCTCAGCAAAGGCTTGGAACTTGAGGAACTGTTGTTTCCAGCTCTCCAATTCCTCGACCAAGAAGTTATTGCGCTTGGTGACTTTGGTGAGCTCGGTGTCCATGCGTCCCTTGAGATTGATGAAATCTTGCCATGCCTCCATTGCGTCTCGGGAGTACTGGTTCCGCTCGCGAACAATCTCGTTCAAGTGTCGCATGGATACCTTGGTCATCAGAGGCTTCTTTTGCGAACCACCGAACATGGCCTTGACACCAGTATTCTTGCCCTGTCCCTGAAGTTAGCCTTTGCGAGATAATAGAACTTCGATTACCACTCACGAGTTTCTCGCATGCATGATCCATGACCTTCATGATTTCATCTTGATTCCACCAACCAGGATCTTGCACACTCTCAACTTCTCCGCGCATTACAATGATCTGCCCAGCTGGGATGAGCTTGCCACCCCCGTAAGCCGAACGAAGATGCTGCGGTACTCCAGTGGGTGCCACATCGCCGTTCAAGGCCTGGGTCATTCGCGAGATGAGCTTTTGTCGCTGTTTCGCGCTCCATGCGCTGGGTGGGCTGGATGTCAAGACGAAGTTGCGATCAAGGTCGACGACAAGCGCATCTTGGGGAGCGGTAAAGAGCGTTCGGCATTCAGCAGTAACACCCAGAATATATGGGCCAGGCTCCTGAACCAATTCCTTGACATGGCGCGCATGCACGACTGGAACGTAGAGACCGCTCCATTCGTACACTCGAACCATGAAGCGAACGGTCTCAGTGGCGACAGTCAGCATAGCCGGGTAGTGAGAGATGAAGATGATGCGTCGGGTTGGCGAGACTGCTGCTTCCAACACACCAATGATGTTGGGAATCGACAGACAGCTGAACAGTGGCCACATGGCGAAGTTTTGGAATCCATTGGGTGAAGGTGGGAATTGGTAGCACAGAGCGTAATCCTTCATGTCGATTCGCACCAAGTCGTTCAAGCGTGGAGCTGGAAAGCTCAAGATTCGGGATACTTCTTCAGCGTGGAAGAGATTGGTAGCCTTGTTCCAGTGGATCCACATACCGCGCAGGTAGTCTCCAAGCAAGTTGTATAGTGGGTATCTCGACAAGAATGACAGACAGTATGGAATCCAGTAGGTCTCGCCTGGCTGGTCGTAATAGTCCGCCTCGGTGCGCCTGCGAAGGTCGCGAATCGTCTCGGCGCGTTTCTCATCGGCCCGTGACCATACACGCAGGGCGATGCCGTATAGTGTGTGGGAAGAATCTTGTTGTAAAACGAATGCGTGGTGGACGCAATGGGGTTGGGTGGTGCCGGTGCAGATTTCGACATCGTGAGGGAAACAAGCCTAAGAAATGTCAGTCTATCGTGAACCAATAATTGTGCTCAAAATTGAATGTACCCTCATTGCCGAATGGAGCGATCTGGCAATCTCATTGTCCTGCTCCAGCCGAGGGCTGCTCCCCAGAATTTCTGGCAGCCAAAACTGTCCAACGGCACCCTTCATGTGCCCAATCTTTCCTTGCGCTGGTGGCGGTGCTTTCACCCATTGCGATGGTTCTCGTCCCACACCGCACACCATGTAGGCGTGGGTCAATGTCTTGGGAGCACGGTTGCCGGTCTTTGGTTGCGGCATGGCGCCTGGCACGGGCTGGGTGATGCGCGAGTGCAACGACGAGGTGCGATTGGGAATGACCAGGTTGTCGTCGTCGCGGCTGACGGGGCGAGCAGACGAGTCTCCAGAACGTGGACGGGTGGTGAAAGAGGGCGCCATGGCCGTCGTCTCGAGATGTTGTCGTTAGCGAGCGTCGCAGAGTTTAAGTAGTCGTCGACAGCGTGTGCAGTAGCTGTCGGGCTGTCCTGAGGAGCCGTGGGCCCCGGAAGCTTGCAATATAGCGGCCGCCTGCTCGCTGCCCAGCAACGACGCTGGCGATACTGGCCGCCTGCGGGATGGTGGTGATGGTACCGGTATGGCAGCGTCCAGAGCAGAGCAGCAGAGGAGCTGGAGCTTGGGGCCGGCGATATGGAGAGGCAGCGCGCGCAATTGAATGCTGCCAGCTCCGAGCTGTGAGCACGGCCAACTTCACGTCGAAACCTTGTCTGCAAGTGGCAAGGCGCGACGGCAGCTGCAGGGGGAAGCGTCCGATTTGCTCTCGGGAGGGACAAGTGCAGTGTTTGGAGAAATTGCGATGCCCTCAGCAACGTCCGTGGCCGAGTCTGCCCTGGAAGTGGTGCTGCAGCAGGGAACAAACACATCAGTTTTTATTGCTCTCTCTTCTGCTGCATCGACTGCGAAAATCTGCGCATCCCGGGAGGGTCTCTGCGGGCGCGTCTGCTGCACACTGATTCAGGTTCAGGCTCGCTGGCTCGGGATCGGCGTGTGATACATCCTGGTCGCAACCCCTATTCTCAACCATGACCACCGCTTCAAGCTTGCGAGCGGAGTGCAGCAGCGTGCGTTCGTGCGGCACAGGCTATCACTTCACACGGATAATTCAATGAGGATGATCTGTAACGGCGACAGCAAGCCTGCTGCCAACGTCTGCACATGCGCGTGGGGGAGGTTGCCGCAACGTGCTCGACGGTGCTGGACAACAGCTTCCCCGTCCTGCTGCTCCGTTTGCGTTTCATCCACACGGCAGACCTCCACGTGTGTGCGGAGGACAGTGACCCAACCGGGGTCTGTTGCCGGCTCGAACACCAGCCTTCTGGGCACCTTGCTTCTCAAACGCTGGCTCTCGCGTTGCACGACACAATCAACGAAAAGTCTGCCACCACCCGTCTCACCCTCCCACCAATCCTCCATGCTGCTCTTCGTGCCCTCTCGCCGCTCAAACCGATCTTCTCTGCAGGGCACAGCTCCAGGCCTGCCTGCAGCTTCTACGGTATGCGGTGATCGTGCAAGCCCGAACCGGCAATGCAGATCCGTTTGATGATATGCACGAGGACAAGCGAGGAACTGTTCCTGCAGCAGTGCGGACTCCCCAGTGAGATGGCCTTTCGTCAAATCAACGTGTCGCTTGTGAGCGCTCCTCTCGCTCAAAAGCCGATTCGAGC
The DNA here is from genome assembly GCA_002786025.1 of Zasmidium citrigriseum. Lineage (NCBI taxonomy): Eukaryota > Fungi > Ascomycota > Dothideomycetes > Mycosphaerellales > Mycosphaerellaceae > Zasmidium > Zasmidium citrigriseum. The sequence continues at coordinate 573,381 of NHNW01000014.1, read as the reverse complement.
TTCCAGCCACCGAAGTGCACGACTCACGACCATAGCTGATCAAACGCGTCGAGACTGCCGGCGGGGCAGATGCACACATCTCGCCGGCCTATCTTCTGGAGATCTTCTGGGTGGCGAGGGAACCATTTGAAATGTACCATTGTCAGCTTAGGCCGCAATCAAAGGTGGTAGGGCCTTCATGGCACCGCAAGATGGGCAGACGTCAAACTCTTGCTTCGAAGTGAGACCTCCACTGAGTCGTTCGGTATGCCGAACTGACAAAACGTCCCGCCGGATTCCGAGAAAGACTCGCTGCGTACTCCTAGGCACGAGTAAATCTCAGATCACGTCACGTGCGAAGGCATGCTCGTTGACCAAAGCCGCATTTTTGTCGCATGCTACAAGAACGTGAATGATCAACAACTGAACGTTGAACAGTCACATTTACAAGATGGACAAGACGTATTTGTTAGTCATGTCTGAGTGGACTTTCCTAGCCATCGCACACGACCATTATCCAAGAGTTGAAGGAAGCGCTGGGCTAAATATATCGTATGGCACAGGCTGCCGCCCTACTCAAGACCTGACATAGCCACGCCATGTCCACTTCACGAATACAAATTGGACCATTCTCAAACTTTCGAGAACCACGAACGCCAAACTACCGCCAGGAAAATACGTACTATGACATCGGAACCTCCAATTGCCATTCAAGAATTCTATAATTGGATCGGGGAACTCGATAGCAACTCGCTAAGGCTATGTCCATCAGTAATAGATGTTCCTCGGAGGAGCCAGAATACGCCAGTCTCGAACCCAAGACTCAAGCATTGTTGGCCGAAATCAATGGCGTTGCACCACGACCAGTACATCGATGTACAGCTGGCTTGGTTCGACTTTGTTGGAGAGTGTTCTTTCAACCACTGCAATGTATCGACCAGACATCCACACTCCATACAAGCCAGCGCTGTGTACGAAGTCGAAGGTTTTCCTGGTTAGCACAGCAAAGCTCACTCGGTGATCCAGGCTTACGAAGACGTCAGGACTTTACGTTTATCCAGAAATACTGAGCAACTATCTAGTTGGGAAGAAACTGTTGGATCAACTGCTACACCGCGAGCTATCCATTCCCTCCAATACAACCAACCTGCATGATGAGTATCATGTCACCTATCCCGAGACGTCCGCCCTTAAAGGGGCGCCAACTTCGTTCTTCGATCCAAAGGCCTCTCATTTGAGGTTCCAACCTCGCCTGAAAGAGTCCTGGGTCAACTTTCCGATATCTGTTCGAACGTTTGTAGAGAAGCTGCAGTGGATCACATTAGGCCTGCCAACAAACATTAAGCGTCTCATCGAGGGGATCTTTCCGTTACAGCTGAGCTCCGCCTCTGCCTACATCTCCTCCCCCAAGGACAAGATGAGCCTGCGACAGGAACAAGTAAATCAAGGATCCTTTATTCATGTCTCACTCGGCTGCGAGGGGATCTTCATCGTTGGAAGGCAGATGACACCAGTCGAGGTTAAGGAGGCCAAACCGTCCTCTCCAAACATTGACGAAGCCGAAGACAGCTGGCGCGAGCACATTGTTGGCCTGGACGATGACTATTACACCGAGCAAGAACAACAGCGGCAAGCAAACCCTCCACCGCCAACTTTCGACGCCCCTGGCCATCAGCTTGCCGCTCTCCGCCTCAAACACGGTGACGCATTGCTCTTCACCGGCGAGAGCGCGCACGCATGGCACGGCATCGCGAAAGTCAACCAAGGCACATTCAAGGCTTGGGAGCAAGACTGGCCTTGTTGGTTCGAAGCTCAGGGTGGCTCTCGCTATCAAGAATGGAAAGGCTGCATGAAAGGCCGAAGGGTCGACCTCCTCCTTCGATAGATTCCCAAAATGCATGGCGTATCCCGAGCCTACGATTGCCGCTCGCAAACTCGAGCCTCTCCCAAGCATCGCTGGCCATACCAGGCTTGCAAAATGTGTCGCAACGACTTGTATGTAGCGGAGATTCTTCATCCGCAATGCTTTGAGAGTTGGGCGTTATTTCTTCTCCTATGATGGATATCCAAGGTCGTGTGATTTGGTCCCTTCGATCATCCTTCTGTCTCGAAAGGCTGTCTACATTAACTATTCTAAGTTCGCCTGGTCAGGGGTCCTGTGAGACTTTGCCTGCACAATCTATCCTGGTCCATTGTTCATGATCGTTGAACGTGCCTTCCGATATGTCAACGAACGAGACCGTACAGGCCTTCTTGACGACTATTAGGGAATTAGTTTCGTTTTCGTAGCTGCATTCGATCCGAATTGTTAGTAGTAAGCAAACGAAATGTCGTACTTTATTAGGCTTAGTTAGCATTTTAATTAACTCCTTATTCTTAGAAAGCAAAACCCTAGCGGAGTTTCGTAGAGCGCTAAGACTATACCTACTACCTTAATTTATACTATAGCTATAACTTTAATCTCTCTTAATCCCTACCCTATCGCCCTATTACTCGAATATTTACTTAATTAATTAATATATTAATAGCCTATCCTCTAGTAGTCTATTACTACCTTCTATAGCTACTCTCTAGCTATAGCGCCCTTCGATAATATAGATAAGGCGTATATCGAAGTCCTCTTATAATAAGGCCTCTCTAGTAGTAATATATAGATATAGATATATCCCTCTAGTAGTAAATATTCTATTAAGCGACTCGTTATAACCTTTAGATAGTATAGTACTATCTATAGGCCTAAAGGTAAGCCTAGGCGGCTAAAAAAGATTACTCTAGCGATTAGAGACTTTATAATTAAATAATAGATAAAGAATAATAGTTTATAGGTAGAAGAGCTTTAGGATCTAATAGTAATAGAGTTCTTAGTATAGGTTATAGTAACGACTATTAATAACGCTCGGAAGGACGTAGACTATACTTAGAAGGTAATATAATATAGAGCTAGTTAACGAGACGATACTACTATTACTTCCTACCTAGTCTATATAGCTAGCTATAAGAGGGACTAATTAATATACGTAGACGAGTCCTATTATAGTAAGAAGACGGCCGTCTAACGCTATAGATAGGTACTAAAGGGTAGTCTAGCGATAATAATACTTTATAGGTACGCCTCTATTATATATACTATCCTTCTAGTATATATAATTAATAGCTAGCTTCCTTATATAAGAATTAAGAAGGGTACCGTCTATAGGCTAGAGTTTCTTATATAGATCTAGTAGTATATCTTACTATATATATCGCTATATCTAGGTATAAGGATAGCTTTACTCTAATAAAGTTAGTCTAAGGGATACCTTAGGCGATAAGCCTATAGAGCGCTAGCTTAGCGCCTATAGTACTTTTTATACTATACTTTAGATACTCTTCCTTCCTTAGTTATTAGTCTAAGTCGTATCCGAGGGATACCTTTACCTACTATCGTTTCTATAGCTATTCGCTTTCGTTACGTAACCTAGCCTACGTATCTAGGTAAAGCCTAATATTCTAATAACTCTATATCCGTTCGAATCTAGCTATATAGCGTAACGATAGCTATAAGATAGTAGAGAGGTAGTAATACGCCTACTTTAAACCCTAGCTCTAACCTAGATAAGTAACTCTAAGATATCGAAGAATAGCTAGAGCTTAACTAACCCTAAGATAAACTACCGCTAGTACTACTACTTACTACTAACGATATCTAGGCTATTATCGAAACTATACTTACCTAGGGCTAAGTAGCTATAGGTACTAAACGCCTACGAGCGCTATCTAATAGCGACGACGAACCGTAGTCTTTAAGCTAGTAGGCTAATATAATAGGCTATACTCTACTAATCCTAACTACCTACGACCCTCTTAAAGATAGCGAAGATAAGGATATACGATAGGTTCTTCCTATAGAGACGAGGATATAACTTATTACGCTTAAGAGGAACCTACGCCCTAGCGTACTAAAGGATTTTAGTAGGGGTAATATTACCGCTACGAAAGAGTTTATTAGATTATATAATATAGTCTTCGCTATATAACCTTATATCTACTACTTCTTACGGGAGCGATACGCCTATACTATCTCGTATCTTAAGGGACGAGTAGCTACTAATTAGGACTTCTTCGTATCGATAGAGGGACGAGAGCGATAATACTAGTCTATCCTATATATCTAGCTTATAGACTAAGTTAAGGACCCTATTAATCGATCGATAGATTTCGCGGTCTAGCTCTTTACGTATAAGTAAGGTATTAGCTAGCGAGTCGCTAACTTTACTACTTACCTAGAGAATCTAGAACGAGAAGTTAATATAGAACCGTTTATAGAGAAATAGCGGTTATACCTACTTATCGCTAGTATTACCTAGGCTTTACGAATAGAACTCCTTCGCTAGGGATCTCTTCTACTTAAGAGGATAGAACTCCTTCTACTCCTCTCTCGTCTTAAAGGAATACTCTACTAACCTTTATAAGATAAGGATAAAGATAAGGATAAGAAACTAAACCCTAGGGGTAACGCGAGCGGCTTAGGGAATAAACCTCCTCGCTACTAAGGTAATAATCGCCCGTAGTTTACCCTACGTATAAATAATAGACCCTAGCGAGGAGCTAGCGCTTCGAACGCGAACTATATACCTATTAGGAACTAGAATTAGGATAATACCTACTTTAACTATAGTAAACTAGGCTACTAGGCTAAAGACTACTACTAACCGAAAAAAGACTAGTCCTAGTTACTACTACCTCTATATACCTAGGACTAGGAGAATCGAAGGAGGAAGCTAATAAGCCGCTAGTTTTACGCTACGTTTACGCTAACGTCGAGCTCGGTTAAGACGACGCTACTCCTTCTATTAAGGCTTCTAGACTTATAGATTCGGGAGCCGACTATAACTTTATATTATAGAAGTTAGTACTATTATACTACCTTTATATTAATAGGTACTCGATCGTAAGAGCGCGGACTATTTTTAACTAGGAATATCGATCCCTAGGTATATACCGCCTTAATATTAGAACCTCTAATAGTACTAACTAGAAGCTAGATAGCCGCTAGCGTTTCGAAGCTATTAAGATAGATAAGCCTTCTATCCTTCTAGGCCGCCTATAGTTATTCTAATATAACCCTATTATTAACTAGAGGAACGCGACCTTCTAGTTCCCTAACGGCGAGTAGAAAGCGGTTATTATAGACCCTAAGGATTTCGCTATCGAGATTAAAGGCGAACTATATATATATACTATCGTCCTAGACTAGCGTAATATAGATAATAATAACGGACTACTAGATATACGACTAGTCCCCGCTTAGGCTAAGGACTACGCGGACGTCTTTAACTATAAGAAGGCTACCTTTATACTAGATAGTATACCTTATAATTATACTATCGAGGTATAAGACGATAAGTCGCTATCGTATAGACTAATTTACCCCTTAAGCTTAGAATAGCTTAAGGTTCTTTAAGCCTATATACTCGAGAACGTAAAGCTAGGGAGACTCTAGCTTTCTACTAGCCTAGTAGGAGCCCCTATCCTTTTCGTCCCTAAGAAGGATAGTAGCCTACGACTCTACGTCGACTACTACGGTTTAAACGCGATTACTACTAAAAATAGGTACTCTCTCCCCTTAATTTCTAAACTACTTAATAGGTTATAGGGTACTAAGTACTTTACGAAGATTAACCTTCGTAATACTTATTATCGTATTTAAATCCGCCTAGGCAATAAGTAGAAGATAGCTTTCCGCTATCGATATAGCTACTTTAAGTACGTTATTATACCCTTTAGCTTAGCTAACGCGCTAGCTACCTTTTAGGCGTATATAAACTAGTACCTTACTAGATTAGTAGATAACTTTTATATTATCTACCTTAATAATATTCTTATCTATAGCTTAATACTAGAGGAATACTAGCGATACGTTAGGGAGGTCCTAGCTAGGCTCTATAAATATAGCCTATATACTAAACCTTCGAAATATACTTTCGAGGTTTAGAAGATCGACTTCCTAGGATACGTTATAACGCTAGAGAGAATCTTAATAGAACCTAAGCGTATTACGAGTATCCTTAAATAGCCTACTCTAATAAACTTTTAGGAATTATAGGTATTCCTAGGCTTTACGAACTTCTACTACTAGTTTATCGAGGGCTATACGCGGGTAGTAGGCCCTATAATAGACCTCCTTTCTTCGAAGTAGAGCGACTTACTTCCCTATAAGTAAAGAAGCTCTCGAGGCGTTTTAGGCGCTAAAAACCCGCTTTATAATAGCGCCTATCCTCGCTTATTTCTTAAAGAATACGGATATAAGGATCGAGATAGATACCTCTACCTTCGCTATCTTAGGTATTCTAGTATAGCTCGTATTAACGGATAAACGCTAGCTAAACGATAAGTACTAGTATCTAATTATATACTACTCCCGTAAGATAAAGGGAGCCGAGTTAAGGTATTATACCTATAATTAAGAGCTACTCGCTATCGTCGAGAGCGTAAGATACTAGCGTTAATACGTCTTATCTTATAAGGACGTTATTCCGATAATTACGGATTACGATAACCTTAAGTACTTCCGTACTACGAAGACGCTATCTTCTTACTAGGCTAGATATAGCGAAGAGCTAGCGTAGTACGATATCTAAATTATCTATCGCTAAGGGAAAAAGAACCCTATAGATAGACTCTCGTAACGCTCTAACTATAAGCTAGAGGACCGCGTAGAAGCGACTATAATAATATTACTAATCTTATAAAGTATAATCTATAAAGAATAGGACGCTAATATAAACCTAGCGATTACCTAGGGTTAAGCCTAGTCTCTAGATTCTTTTTTACGTACCGCTAGTAGTAAGGAAGAGCTATAAGTAGTCTAAGCGTTTAACGAGTATAAAACTCTCGAACGAGACGTCGACGTAAACTTAGCGATTACCTAGAGTTAAGCGTAGTCTCTAGATTCTCCTTTACGTACTACTAGTAGTAAGGAAAGACTATAGGAGGTCTAAGCGCTTAACGAGTATAAAACTCTTACTTAGTAGCTAAAGTTTTCTAATCGATAGGCGTATACCTCTAGAATAAACGAGTACCTCTTAGTCCGCTAGGAGGTAGCTTAGATAGACGGCGAGCCGCTAGAGGAGTAAACGATAAACGATAGACGGTTATTAGGCTCGATTATAGCCTTATAGGAAGAGACTAGGTTAGGCTCTACTATAGTACTCCTAATTCTAGGCGATTAGCGTTATAACGGTAATACGCTAGGGTTACGAAGTAACGCCTATAGGAGTATAAAAGCTTCTAGTACTAAGGGATTAAAATCTACTATACTAACTCGAAGAGACGGGAAGGCGCTATTAACCCGCGTTAGTTACGCTAGGTATACTTCGAGAAGGAGAGTAATAGAGTACGTAAAGGGAGAAAGCTATTACTTAGATATACCGTTAACGTTATTAACGCTAATTAAAGAGGCCTAACGGAGGGACGCCTTCGCTCTTAAGAAGTTAAGATAGCTTAACGCTAGGGAAGAGTAGATAGAGTTAGCTAGCGTATCGCTAGCGTAGAGCCTAAGCCGCGATAGCGTACTTCTTACTAATAGCCTCGTATTCGTCCCTAAGGATCTAGCTCTAAAGGCTAAAATTATAGAACGTAACTATAATAATCTAAGCGTAGGTTACTTTAGAGAAGCTAAGTTAGAGAAGGCTTTATACCGTAAGTACTACTAGCGAGACCTTACTAAAGATATCTAGATATATATCGAGCGTTACGACGTCTACTAGCGTAATAAGTATAAGATATATAAGCTATATAGCGAGTTAAGCTTATTATAAATACCCGAGCCTAATAAGATACTATCTTACTAGAGTATAGACTTTATCGTCGGCTTACTACTAGCGTAAAGCTAGAGAGGAGTCGTTAATATAATCCTTATTATTATTAATAGGCTTTCTAAGCTATCTATCTTCGTACTAGTAGATTCTACTATTACGGCTACCGAGCTTACTAACGTTATTAAGAAGGAGTTAATTACGCGGTTTAGGTTACTAGTATTAATCGTTTCCGATCGAGGTAGCCTATTTACTAGTTCCTTTTAGTCTTTACTACTATAGAGATAGAAGGTAAAATACTAGCTTTCTACCGCCTTCTACCTATAGACTAACGGTTAGACTAAACGAACGAATTAAACGCTAGAAACCTATCTATAGTACTTTATTAACTACTACTAAGACAACTAGGCCTATTAGCTTATATAGGCTAAGTTCGCGTAAAATAACGCCTAGTACGCTTCGCTAAAGTTAACCCCGTTTTACGCTATATATACGAAGTATATACGAGCGCCTAGTAACGAGAACGTTACTATAGAAGAGAGAGATAAACCTCTACCCCCTATAGTTAAGGAATAAGCTAAATAGCTAGTAAAGGTCTAAGAGGAGCTACGAGAAAACCTAGTTTACGCTAGCGAGTACTAAGCGAAGTACTATAATAAGAAGTATAAACCCTACTCGTTTAAAGCTAGCAATAAGGTAATATTAAGCTTACGAAATCTCCGCTCCTTACGGCTAAAGAAGAAGTTTAGCGCTAAATTCGTTAGACCTTTCGAAGTATTAGAATAAGTTAGCCTTTAAGTATACCGCTTAAAGCTACTAATAAGCCTACGAGCTATCTACCCTATATTCTATATATCGCTACTCGAACTATATTATAAAGGCGATAGCGTATAGCCGCTACTAGAGGAGATTAACGGCGCCGAGGAATATTAAGTCGAAGAGATACTTAAAAAAGGCTAGAAGAAAGGAAAGGCTTATTAGCTTATTAAATAGAAGGGCTATAGCTATAAGGAAAATACCTAGGAGCTAGCGGAAAACCTACGTAATACTAGCGAGGCGCTAGAAACCTTCCTTAAGAAAAACCTAACTCTTAATACTTTAAAGAAAAGGAAAGATAGTAAGACTAAAAATAGTAAAGACTTAGGACTACCTAAAAAATAGCTACGTATAAAGCTAGCGTAATACTATTACTAATATAGAGAGCTAAAGCCTAGATATAGAAGAACGCCTAAGAACTAATTATTATCTTAACCCTTAGCTATCTCCTCGTTAGAATCGCTCTTCTAACTACCCTTAGCGGAACCCTCGCGAATCGCCGTCTCTACGGCTATAACTACCTAATTAATATTTATTATCTCGACCTTTAGCGCGTTTAAGGCGCGAATAATCTCCCTACCCTACTACTTAATCGTATCCTCGATACGAACTAATAAACTACCGCTACTAGCTACTAGTATAAAGATAGCGCTACCCTAGCTTCCCTTCTTCTTAAGCGTAGCCTAAGTACTCTAACTCTCGCTATCCTTATATATATACCCCTAGAACTTATTACGTACTATAAATATCTACTTAGCTAACTCTTTAGCCTCCTCTTTATTAACGTTACTATCCGTAGGGAACGCTACTAACTCGAAGTCTTTACGCGTACTAACTAAAGCGCGGACGAGCTAAGTCGTATACTCGTTAGGATAGAACTAGAAGAAGGTTAGCGAGCGTAAAGCTAGGGGAATAATAGAGGAATATACTAGCTTATACGCCTTATTAGTAAGCGAGTAGAGGAAGTACTTAATATAGCTAGGCTTCTTCTTAATATACGTTAGCGTAGTAAAGTTAGCGTAACTATCGCGGTACGCTTAGTAGGCGAACTAGATCTAGTAGGTAAGGTAGGAGAAGTACGCGGTAATATTCTACTCGATAGCGTTCTTAGCGAGGCTATAGATTCTCGCCTTTAATAAGCTAGCGTAGTTAGTAGCGTCTAGCTCGGGTTTCTTATTAGGGATAGCTAGGTAGCCTTTCTTCGTAAAGCTATCGAGCGCGTAAGTATTATAGTAGTTAGGATATAGTTCGTTAGCCTAATTCTTAATAAAGGCCGCTATAACTCTAGGGGCGCGAGAGGAGATAAGCTTAGGAGTCGCTAGCTTATCGATAGGAGAGGAGCGACTAGGCTAGGTACTAAGTATAATAGGCTAGGTAAGGCTAGGTAAGGTAGAAGTAGAGGAGGTAGTCGTATTAATAGCGTTATTCTAGAGGGCTAATAGCGTAATAGTAGTACTATTAAGGCTAGGGCCTTTAGGAGTCTCGTTAGATATAATAATATTAATAGGCGTAAAGCTAGCGATATTAATAGTATTATATAGTAAGGCTTAAAGCTAGCGAGTAGAAGAGGAGAAGAGCGGAGCGAGGAGAGAAGATAGCGAGGCGTAGAGGGCGAGCGGTTATCGAGAGCTTAAAGGAAGAAGATTCTTCTAGCTAGTAGAAGTTCTCTTATACTCTTATAGCCTATATATAGACGCTAGCTTATTACGCGCTTTACTATCTTTATAGGTAGTAAAGGGAAAGTAGGTAAGATTTATTTATATTCTATAAAGGGTCTACGAGCTTTACTAGCTTACTACCGCGAAACCGCTATATCTAATACTAGATTTTATATCTAAGTAAATAGATAAATCCTTACCTAACTCCGTATTCGATCCTCGCGTAGGTTCGTAGGTTATTAGCGGCGGATAGACGGCGCTAGGGATATCTATATAACGATAGAGTTATCGTCTAGGGAGAAGGAGGCAATTATAAGGATAGCTTTACTCTAATAAAGTTAGTCTAAGGGATACCTTAGGTAATAAGCCTATAGAGCGCTAGCTTAGCGCCTATAGTACTTTTTATACTATACTTTAGATACTCTTCCTTCCTTAGTTATTAGTCTAAGTCGTATCTAAGGGATACCTTTACCTACTATCGTTTCTATAGCTATTCGCTTTCGTTACGTAACCTAGCCTACGTATCTAGGTAAAGCCTAATACTAGGCCTATAGTCCGTTATTATAATAGATAACTACTCTACGTATAACTATATTAAGCTTCGAGAGATCTATTAACCCTATAGTATACTAGTTAAGTTCTTACCTACCTACTTACTACTAGTACGGAAGCGCTCTCTCGTAATATAGTAATATAATTATATATCCTATCTAGGCTAGCTAGCTAGAAGGCTATATAGGCTTACGCTACTACTTCCGTAGTAAAATCCCCCCCCCCTCCTTTCGTAAAGTACTTAGCCTCGAGTACTCTCTAGCTAGACTATTATAAGTAAAAATATCTACTATACTATAGGTATAAAAGAAAATCTCCTTCTAACCCGCTTACTATCCTTACTATCCCTTAATCGCTAAAGAACTTAGCCTAGCTATCGACGCGCCTATATAGGCTAGTCTAATTATACGAAGGCCTCGTTACGGTCTAGTACGAGATACTATTAGAAGTTCCGCTTAATCTAGTTAGTCGTCGTAGTTAAGTTCTTTAGTACCTAGTCCGTAGAAAATAGCTAGCCTACTACCTCCTTTATATTCTTATTAAAGTACTATTACTAGTATATTAGGCGTATATAGTTAAGTAAGTCCGTAACGCGCTAGATTATCGTAGGGCTAGCTTTAAAGTCTACTCGATAGTAGTTAACGGCATTAATAAGTTAAATCTTCTAGGTACGAGATATCTTATCTTCCTAGTTATTAGGCTAGCTAAATTAGAACTATAGCTCTACTTTGTCCTTTATATCCTCCGTAGAGTAATCCTCGTAAGATATCGCTATAACGAAAGGGACTTATAGAGTCTAACCTATAGATAATAGGGCGGCTATCGACGTAGTTAGGTTAGAGAGCTAGGTAGTATCGAGCTTCTAAGATTCGAGCTCGATTAGCGTAATCTCGGGATATCTTTAGCGCTAGAACTATATTAGTACTATTCCCTTAACCTTATAGTCGTAAGTCTTATCTACGTATCTAGCCTTATTTAAGATATTATTAAGTAATAAGCGCGTAGCCGTAAGATTACGTTAGAAGTTCCTCTCCTATAGGTAATCGAGGATAGGTATATAAACTCTTAAGATAGCTTAAGCTTCCTCTTTACCTATATTCTTAATAATCGCTAGGTTAGCTACCGCTACTTCTATCTACTAACCTCGAATCTTCGTAATCTTCTTAGTATAATCGAGATTCTCTATAGGAAGTAGCTTAGAGCGATATAAGGAGAAGTCGAAGTAGCTCGGGGCTATTAACGCGCTATCGTTAGTAAGCGCTCCTTCTAGATAGATAAGGGCTAGATCGTAGTAGTCTCGGTACGCTAGAAACTTATAGATATAATTATTTAGGCTAACTTTATCGCGAATATAACGAGCGAGATTAGTATTCGTCTCGTAAGTATTAGCCTTAACCTTCTTATTCCGTACTTTAAGTTCGCGTACGAAATACGCTATATTAGAGTCGCCTTTAAGTAATAGAAAGGCGTAAGCGCTAAATACTAGAGTAACCTAGTACTAAAGTATTATCTTAGAGGACTAGGGAATCTAGGCTCGTAGGAGGCGATTAACCTACTCTCTATACTCCTTTTCTAAGATACGGTACTATAGAATCTTTAGGAGCTCGTCTACCTTTATTATTATCGCTAGTACTATAATCGCCTTAGGCCTCGAAGGTAAATCGAGTATTATATAGTAGCGGTTCCTATAACTTTAGCGTAATCTTACGGAGCTTAGTAACGGTAGCGTTAAACGTCTTAGGCTAACCTTTTATACTAAACTTATACTCTAAGTAGTAGATTCTTAACTACTCGACTAGACGCTCCGCTTCTATAATCTACGACTCCTAGCGGAAGGTTATATAAGAATACTATATAGTTAGGACTTTTATATATTCCTATAGCTAGAAGTATTTAGCCTCGAGTTAGGTAAGGACTAGGTTATAATCCTTTTAAGCTTCCTTCTTTATAACCTTAGAAAGCTTCTTATTAAGAGCTAGGTCCGCCTCCTCGTCGCTTCTAGAGGCCTATTCTAGCGTCGATCCGTTATCGCTAGATTTAATCGTAGGAGTATCTACTTTTTATTTACCCTTAGCCTTTAACGCGGTCGGCTTTATAGTAGAGGGGACTACTTTTAAGCTTAGTAGTAGAGTTACCCTTAGGGCTTCTAGTTCTAGAGTTACTAGTACCTCTTTCTTAAGCCTATAGTACTCGCTAGGGATATCGCCTAGGGCTAATATATATACGCTAGCGGGGTATAATATATAAAGCGCGTCGATAATCGGTAGCTACTAGGACTAAGGGTACTTTACTAACTTTACTATAACCTAGGTAAAGCTATTAGTAAACTATAGTAATACTAAACTATCGTCGTTTTACTATAGTCTAATCTAAGCTATATAGAGTAGGAGATAGAAGATCGTACTAGCCTAGGATTTCTAGTCGAGGAGACTAATATCTTTATAACTAGTATCGATCTAAGTCTAAGGTATATATAGAGCCTAATCTCGGATATAGCGGATTATATCCTATACTTTAGGCTAGCCTTTCTACTACGTAAGCTAGACCTATAATATATTCTAAGTAGCCGTATTTACGAATAGCTAGAAGGCGTCGTCGAAGAACTCCTCGCTAAGGAATTACTAAATAAGACTACCCTCGTCTAGTAGGTATTCGAATAGATAGAGTATAAGCGAATACTCTAAGGTATCCCTCGCTAAGTTAGTCTTATAAATCGAGTACTAGCGTAATTAGACCTTAGTACCTATTATACTACGTATTCTAGATAAGCTAGCGAACGACGCGATATTATCTTATAGAAGGTCCCTTATCTAGGAGTCGCTAGTAGTAAACTTCTTATTCGTATAATCTACTATAGTCGTACTGTTAACCTATATAATTAGCGGTAGCGCCTTATTATCTCCGCGCTAAGCTCGATAAAGGTTCTCGTAGTAGGCGCTTAACGCGGTACGCTTACTATTATTATACTACTAAGGTATTAGCTACTTCTCGCCTATTAGCTTATAGAAGTACTAATTCTTAAGTAGTTTCGGTTAATAGGCTTCGCCTCCGTATCGATTCTTAACGCTATCGAAAGACTTCTTCGTAATTAGTAGCTTAGAGAATAGAATATAGGCCTCTAGTACTTTCGCTACTACCTTAGCTATAGCGTTAGAACTCTCCTTAAATATCTCCTAATAGTTACGAATACTAACTATACCTTAAACTCTCTATATAAAGTTCTAGAGCTCTAACTTTACGTACTCTAACTAGCCTTAATCCTCGTTTTAATAGTAATCGCGGTACTTAACGAGCTAGTAATAGCGCTCGCGAAGTATAATCTACTAGCTTAAGAGTAGGTTAAAGGGTATCTTACTAAACTTATAGTAAGGAGTATCGCTACCGAGTTTATTAAGCTTCGTAGGGTTCTACGAGACGCTATAGATTACCTTAAGTTTCTTAGGTTTAGCCTCCTACGCGACTATATTATAGAGTAAATACTCTCTCTCTATAAGATTATTTAGCTATTAAGCGGATACGTTACGAAGATTAGTATAGTAGCTTAGCCTAGCGATACTAGCTTACTCTATCTACTTAGAGCTAATCTAGTTAAGGTTATTAGCGAATACTAACTTATACTCTTCCGTTAGGCGGACCTCGATATCGAAGGACTTAGGGAAGAGTACTATCGCTAGGTCTATACCTTTACGTATCTCGCCGAGCTCCTAGGCTTACGTAATCGCCTTATTATTATTCGCTATCTAGCCTTCGGGGTCTTCCTTTATCTTCTAAGCGGCGATCTACTCGGCTATCTTATCTCTCTTCGACTCGCTCTACTTCGCTAATATCCCCTTAGACTTAGCCTATAATACCGCCGCCTAAGCGGCTAAAGCGGGGTTAACGACCGTATTATTAGTAGTCGTATTAGCCTTTACGCGCTTTAAGAGTACGAGTAAGTTAGAGGTCGTTTTCTTACGCTTCGAGGTAGTAGTCGCTAGAGCGCCGCTATTATTAGGTTTACGTTATAGAGGTATTACGACGATAGTAGTACTAGGTTTAAATATTAGTAGAAGAAACGATTCTAAAAGAAAGTATATTAGATAGTAAACGGTCGCGCGGCTCGGGTTACTTCGCGGCTTATCTACGGCTATTTATATAAATATTACGCTAAGGTTAGAAGTAAGAAGGTAATAGGAGTAATTAGTATATATACGACAAGCGCGTCGATACCTATAGGTTTATTCTATAGAATATCCTCGTAATATAAGCTATTAGAGATTCTATCGTTAGCTTCTACTTAAGGTAGAGGAAACGACGGTAATAAAAAGCGAAGGCTAATTATCCGTTAGTCGAGAGGCGGCCTTAATTAAACGCTAGCTTCGTCGTAGAGCGAATTAATCTTCTAGAATAGCTTTAAACTATTATCGAACTTTACGAGAAATCGTAGGTAGTACGAGTACTAGTTTAGCGCTAGATTAACGGGCGAGACTTAATTCGGCTCCCTTAGGTAGCCTAGTTATTAACGTAGTTAGTAGCGTTAGCGTAGTAGCGAGGTTATTCCCTAAAGAAGTATCTAGGCTACTAGCTACTTTTAATATCGAGTACCTCGAAGCTATAGGTAGTAGTCTAGCGCTTATCGACGTGTCTACTATAATAGCTTTACTAAGTTCCTTAGCCGTTTCCTACTAGTATTACTTTCTTAGGGGAGCGTTCGTTACTAGTAGGTAAGGTTTCTACGTTAGCTTCTTACGAGGTATAGCTACTTCCTCCTTATCTCTTAGCTTATTAAAGGATATTACTATATCTTTAAGCGTAGAGAGATCTTCTTTATCTATCTATTCGTTATAGATAGGGGGTTTATCTTTCTAGCGTATAAGATATTAGATCTTATTACTACTCTTACGTTTTAATAAGATCTTCTTAACGTAATAAGGGCTATCGTTATCGTTCGCGTCGATAACCCCTAGTAGTACTACCTTTAGTCTATTATAAGGATTAACGCCTAGAGGTACTAGTTCGAGCTAGATAACTAAGATAACTAGATAAATACGCTTAGACTTAGGGATGTCTAGTCGATAAGCAAGTTGCCTAACCTTCTAAATAACTATAAATAGCCCTAAACGTTACGGCCCGTACTTATAATATTCGCTAGGGAGCTTATAGGTCTTCTAGTATAGCTTTAGATAGACCTTATCTCTAATATTAAAGGAAATAGGGAGGTATTTCTAGTTATACCGCTCCTTTATCGTAGCGTTAGCGAAGGCTAGAGCTTCCTTAGCTTATTACTAATATTACTACCTTAGAGTATCGAACTCTTTAACTAGGAGTTAGCGTAGCCCGATAAAGGCGTCTATATTAAGGTCGAAGCCGAAGTTATATTAGTCTAGGAAGACGCTAGTACTCGTATTCTTTATACTACTAAGATACGAAGTTAATCTAGGTAAGATATTAGTCTAGTCGGCGTAAGGATACGCTCTAATAAAGAAACGTAACGCCTACTTAACTATTTAATTCGTCCTCTCGCTTTATCTATCTATCTAAGGGTAATATACCGTAGAGGTAAGTATTTTAGTACCTAGACGGTATATAAGGCGTTTAAAGAAGGCGCTAAGCTACTTCGGATCTCTATCGGAAATAAACTTAAGGGGAACCGCCTAGCTACGCTCTTAGATAGCCGTTAACTAAGTATCTACCTACTCCTTAGTAGTCTAGGTTAATCGCCTAGCGATTAATAGTACCCGCTTTAATCGCTTATAGGTAATAGTAAGTAGGACATTAAAACCTTCTAATATAGGTAGGAGGTATATTATAAAGTCCGTAGCTATAACTACTATTAGCTACGTAGGAATATCGATTAGATTTATATAGCCGAAAGGTAGGTAACGTAACGTCTATAAATTATAGTACGCCTAGTACTAAGCGATATACTTCTTAAGCCGTACTACGTAATCGCGAATATAGATTAAGGACGTTAACCGCTTATAAGAGCGAGTAAACCCGGTATAGAAACGATTATTATAAACTATTTTAAAGACTTTATACTCGAGAGATTTAGGAATATAGAGCCTTAAATAATACGACTTTCCTAGATCGATATAGAAGATAAGGCTATCTTTAATAAAGAATCGAAGCCCCTTAAGCTAGAGCGCGTCGATATCTAGCTTATAGTCCGATTCTAGTAGTAGCTATATCTTATTAGTCTTTATAGGCTTACTATTCTTCTTAGTAGTAGTAGATACGAAAACCTTCCGTCTACGACTATTACGCTTAGTTATATCGACGTACTTAATAGTAGTAGCTACCTCCTTATTCTCTAGAGTCTTATCTAGAGGTAAGCTACTCGATACTCTATCTTTACGTAAGGTAGATATAGTAGTAGCCTAGCGTCTAGCGATAGCCTCGAGTACTATAAGTAATCTACTCTATACGTAACTCTCCTTATATCCTATTCGAATACGCTCCTTAAATCGATCGGATAATATTACTAAGGTAGTTATATAGAAGCTATCGAAGTCGTAGTCTAAGTCCTAAATAAAATAAGAAGGGATCTCGTCGAGGCTACTATTATTAAGGTCGTAGGCCTTATTAGGATCTTAGTAGCCTTATAGGCGGCTAAGGGCGTCTAGAACGATATAGTTACGACTAGGTCGATAGAGTACCTCTATATTTAAGAACTAGGAGAGGTATACTAAAGCCGAAATAAGGCGGTAGTTAAGCTTCTCGCTAGATACGGTTATAGTAATATTATACTTCTTTATAATCGCTATTACCGCGGTATAGTCCGTAAATATATAGACCTTTAGTACTACGTCTATTAAGTAACGGAACTTCTTAGTCGTAAATAAGACTCTAAATATCTCGAGCTTAGTAGGGAAATATCGCCTCTTAGCGCTAGTTAAGGCGTAGGAGTCGAAAGCTACTACTTAAATCTTATAGACTAGAAAGTTAACCGTACGTTTAAGCTAACTCGTAGAATCTACGAAGTCTTTTAAAGTATCGTCTTTCCGAGGATATACCTCTAGCTCGGTTATAATTAGTTTAGGATCGCCTTCGACTATATAGACTATAATACCTACTCCGTAGTCTTTACTACTATCTACGTTAATATATAGCGTCCGCTTCGGGTTAGTATAAAACGTAAACATTTTTCCGCCCTATTAGACTTCTCGGCTATACTTATTATATCGAACTTTATTAGTAGATAACGCGAAGTCTTCTTATAGGTCTACGTCGTCTTAGTCCTAAAACTCCTAGATTATTTCCTAGGAAAGATCTATCTCTAGAGTCTAAGTAACCTTAGCTTTTTAGCTATAGTTCTCTCGTATAGCGCCTTTAGGTAGAGAGTTCTTATATAATACCTTCTTTTCGAGGTATAGAGCTTCTACTATACGAGAGTAGTAGAGTAGCTTAGTCCTTAAGAATCTAGTAGCGCCTAGATAGTACTCGAGCCCCTTCGCGTTAATAGGCTTCTCGATATTCCTTAAGGCTACTAGACGTTCCTTATTAGTTACTATACCTAGACTACTAACTTAGTATCTAAGTACTCGTATACTTAGAAATACGATAAAGGCCTTATCTACCGCTAACGTAAGGTTCTTCTCGTTTAGGCGCTAGAAGACGAGGTCGAGGTAGTAAAGGTACTCCTCGAATATATTAGAGGTAATAATAATATCGTCGATATAAGTATAAGCGAATAAGAAGTCTCTTAGCTAAGTCTCTATTATACGTTATATATATTATACGCTACTATAATACCCTATTATAGTAACTAGAAGAGTTTCCTACCCTCGGTAAGAGTTAATATAGAACTTCTACTACTCTCCCTAAGCTAGTAGAAACTAGTAAAATATTAATCTCGCGTTAATAACCGTAATAAACTTCTTTCTACGTATATACCTAAATATCTAGTCTTACCGTAGTAGTAGGTAAGTATCCTTAGCGGATATTTAGTTTAGTCCTTAAATATTAATTACTACGCGTAGTTTCTAAGTAATTGTACTATCGTCGTTATATATATTCCTCTAAACTATAAATATAGGCTATACGAGCTCGCTCTACTTATCCGTCTACTTTATCTTACCTTTAGCGTATAATTTATTATAGTTCTTATCTACCTCTACTCTATCTTACTCGGAAAGCTAGAATACGCGGGTATACTACTTCTCCTACTACTATTCTAGCTTAAGTTAGACTTTTATCTAGTCCTTCTTAGGAACGTTAGCGATTCTAGCGTTCTCTCGCTATAAGTTAGGATACTTCTCTATAATCGCCTAAAGCGCCTTTACTTACTTAGGCGTACTATAAACGGTAATACTATTAGGGAGTTTAGTCTTTAGGAGGTCCTTCTACTCCTCTTTAGTATATTTAGGTCGTCGTTAGTTACGTTCTATATCGAGCTAGATATTACTAGCTAAGATCTAATAATATCTATCGATCTCGAGTTCTTTAACTTCGCTAAGGACCTATAAAGGCTTAATCTTTAGCTTCCTATTAGTAGGGTTAAAGATTTCGATACCCGCTATATCCGCGTCGATAGTATAGTATATTATTAGGCTACCTTTCTTCGTCTAAGGCAATTCCTTAGAGGTAGGCTCGAACTCGTAGTCGTAGTCTTTAAGACTAACGAGGGGTTAAATTCGGATCCGCTTAAAGTAATAGGCGGGGATCGTCTTAGTATCTATTAACCTAACCTTAAGGGAGGCTTAATATAGAGAACGTAGTATTACTAAGATCTTTATAATAGCGTTTATATTTCGCCTTAATAGAACCTCTCGCTTATCGAGATTAATACGAAAGCCTACGGGGACTATAACGTTAGACCCTAGTAATATATTATATAGTAGATTCTTTATAACTCTATAAGGCTATATAATATATACTAGTAGTCGTTTACTAGAGGGCTTTATAGCGGGAAAGTATATTAGTACTATAGCCTAAGTCCTAGATAATTTCTTACCGCCGAGGCTATTAAAGGTTAAAGGATTCGCGCTCTCCTAGAAGAGCTTATCTCCTATCGTAGAACGTAACTAGTCCTTATCGACTATCGAGTAATAGTTACTAGTATCTAAATATACTCTTCGGGGCTTACTCTATAGGGAAAATATATATATCGCTTCTACGATATTATATTTCTTAAACTAGAAGGTAGCGTTACCGCTAGGTAACTTAAGGTCGTAAGGCTCGATACTAATAAGGGCGTCGATAACCTCTAGCGCTTTAATACTACTATAAGGATTAGGAAGGTAAGCGTAACTTTAAAGGTGTACGAACTAGCGTTTAAAGTCTTTATTAGGGTCGAGCTCCTTTAGCGAGTCTCTAGCCGCTAGTTAAGAGTCTTCGAAGCTTTTAGATAGTAAGCGCGTCGATAGCGGTCGACTCGCCTTACCTCCGTTAAAATCCTCTAATAGTTAGGCCGTAGTATATAAGCTTAGCTAGTTATTATCTAGTAACTTAGAAGATAGTATCCTCTTAGGCTTTAGAAGCGTCTTAACGAGTACTCCTCCGGGGATTCCTAGCTTAAGAGTCGGACGTTAATAGCTTATAATTATACCGTTAGGTTCCTAATATAGCGCTAAGTACGCCTTAAGTAAGGCGTTCGTAGCGAATACTACGTAGTAATATTAGTAACGATACTAAGCCTATATAATACTTCCCTCGGTATTTACTACTAGGCCTAGCTTTAGTAACTTAGAATAGAGGTAGAATCTATTACTATTAAATTACTCGCTATAATACTCCTAGAGATACTTATAAAGTTAGTTACTAGAAGGAAACTTCTTATAATATATATTATATAAGCGAGTTCGTAGCTTTAGTAAGGAAACTACTAACTTATTAGTTATTATTAGACGCTCTACCTATATATCTATTATCTTCGGGGCGACGTAAAAATACGATACGCTATTATTAATAGCCTTATCCTACTCTACGCCTTAATATCCGCCTCCTCCGCTATTATCGTAGTTACTATTAGCGTACTAGTAGTCGTATTAGCTATTAGCGTAGACTTAGCTATCGACGGGGTACTAGTAACCGAAATAGCCTAGCGGAGGCTATAGGCCGAACTACTCGGGTTCTAGCTAGGCCTACTAGCTATAGTCCTATACTAGCGGCGTATTAGACTAAGCCTTAGGTTCGATAAAATAGGAGGGTTAAGCTCGTAGTCCCTATAGCGGGTTAAAGTTCTAAGCCTAAGGGCCGTTAGGTAAAGCGCCGTTTCTTAGGTTACTACCTTCGATTATCTTTAGTAGTAGGTAGGAGGGTAGAAGTTAAGGCTATTAAGCTCCTCCGCCTCTTCCTCCCTACTAATATCCCTAAGGATTACTAGGGTTATTACGGCTAAAGTAGCTACTACGATTCCTATAGCTACGTCCGCGAGGGTTCTATAGAAATTACTAGTACTACTAATACTACTAGTTATTATTATAATATTACTACTAAGAGTAGGGCGGAAAGTAATCGTAGTTTCTAGCTCTATTCGACGAGTTAAGCGCGTCGAAAGACCTACCTAGAGCTAAACCCTACGCTTACGAAGATATATTCGTACCTATAACTATAAAGCCGTTAAGACGTTAGCGGCGTTTAGGGTTAGCCTAGTCTTACTAGCGCTAAGTAATATTAGCTATATCTATTTCGCGAATAAAGTCTTCTAGAGTACTACCTAGAGGAGGAGTACGAATATTACCGCGAAGGTCTTTATAGATATATAGCTAAGCCTATACTAACTAATTATTTTCGCGGTCGATCCTACTCCTCTTAGCGATATCTATAATAGTATAAATATATTTAGTAGGGGATTTGCCGAAGCGAACTAAGTTAGCTATCTATATAGTAGTAGAGAGCTCTTCCTAAGCGTCGATAATAGAAGGAGTAAAGGCCTCTTTTAGCTTAGAGACCTAACGGTCGACGCGGTCGCCTTCTATAATCTATTCGCGAATCTCTTCCCTTAAGGTCCTATCGAACTATATAGAAGCCCGACCTTAAAAGTAAAGAACTATACCTAAGCGGAGAGCCTAGTACTCGAATTAGTCGAGTAAGGCCTTAAGCTAATATATAAAGGTAGTAATATCGCGATAGTAGGGCTTACTCTATATAGAAACTTAAGAACTATAACTATAACTTATTAGAAGATCTAGGTCGAAGTAGCTAACGTACTTTAGATTAAAGGGTAGCTTAGTACGCGGCTAAGCGATAATAAGCGCCTAGTTAGGCTCCTAATCTCGTAGAGAGTTAGGTCGATAACCTAGCTACTATAGTAGCTAGTTAAGTTACTACTAAAAGCTAGGGTTAGGCTACTAGCTAAAGTAGTAGTTAAGCTTCTTAGCTATAGCGGCTATTTACTAGGCGAGCGCGTCGATACGCTAGTCCTAGGCTTACTACTATCCTTACTAAGGACGATTCTAGTTTAGAGGATCTACTCTACCTATAGTACCTACTACGCTAGCTCGAGGTAAATCTACTCGCTACTCGAGGCTATATTAAAAAGCCTATTACTTACGGTTCTTTATATAAGCTAGCTACTTAGGTAAAAAAAGCGGATTACTATTATTATCGAGTAGACCGCGATTAGTATTCTATTACTACGTACTAGCGTTAGTAGTAGCGCTAGTTTAACTATTTAGGAAATAGCCTAGTATACGGCTAGCTATACTTCTATTATTTAGAGGGGCTAATATAGTATAATCGACGCGGTCGGGTTAAGGTTATACTTACTAGTTATTACGAGTCTAACCCTCTAGTAGAGGTAGTCTAAGCGGACAGACTAGCTCGTCTAGAAAACGTTACGTCTATTAAGAGCGGGGAGCTATTAGAGCGTTATTACTCTCGATAGTCTATACTAGTAAGTCTAGTAGTTCGTAATTCGGGCTTATAGGGGAGGTAGGGGAGTCGTAAGTACCTCTTATAGGCTCGAGAGTCTATATTTCTCTCGGAAACTAGACCGAGATAACTCTACGGAGGTCGTTAGTATTAGACTAAGTAGTAGTAAGAAAGTTAAAGTATTCTATAGCGTCGTAAACTTCCTTAGAAAAGGTAAGCTAACGTCCTAGAAAGCTAATATTTAAATCGATATCGAGAGAATCTCTATAGAGTAGATTAATAATAGTAACTTCTACGGATCTTAGCTAGGTACTCGTACTTCTTACTACTCTCGGATTCGAAGTATAGTTATAAAGAGGGCTATACTAGTAGATAACTACTCGCACCCTATAGTAAAGATCTCCTAGAAAGAGCTTAGTTCGCTAGTCGAACTTTTCTTAGCGAGGATACTTATAGTAGTATAGAAGAGGTTTAGCGAAAAGCCGTAAGAAGGTATAATCTTTCTTATTACTAGGTAGAGGAAGAGCTAGCCTCTTATAGGTAGATTAACCTATTAGTACTAGCTTAGCTACTATTAACGTTATAAGCGTACTAAGGAGCCGCCTACGAAGTACTAGTAGTTAACGTAGTTAGTAGACTAGTAGATATAGGTAGTAAGGTCCTCTAGACTAAAACGAGGTTAGTAGAGAGGTAGGCGGAAAGAGTTTAAAGGTAGACTTAGAAGGCTAATACTTCCTAAAAAGTCTAGTACTAAGTTAAGGGCGTATTAAGGTAGTACGAGAATAGCGGTAGGTGTAA
Organism: Zasmidium citrigriseum; assembly: GCA_002786025.1. Classification (NCBI taxonomy): domain Eukaryota; kingdom Fungi; phylum Ascomycota; class Dothideomycetes; order Mycosphaerellales; family Mycosphaerellaceae; genus Zasmidium; species Zasmidium citrigriseum. The sequence goes on along the minus strand of NHNW01000014.1, from coordinate 549,986 downwards.
GTTAGGATAGAAGTTACACTAAGTAATAAGCGTTAACGTAATTAGTCCTATAGGGAAGGTAGTTACTAGCTTAAGTAAATAGAAAGAGCGGAAGGTAATTAGAGACCGCTAAGTACGTTAGAGTAGGCGGCGGAGGTTATCGACGCGGTTCTATCGGAGCCTAGATTATCGTTATATAGTTATCTTAGGGCGTATATTCGAGGTAGTACGCTAGATAGTAGGTAGGGGTTTAGATTTAGTAGATACGTAATAGACTAGGCGGAGTCTCGTATCGATAGCTAGCCTAAACTCGCTCGGAGTCCCTAGTACTTCTTGTATTAAGGATAAGAGCGAAAAAATTCTAGATTAAATACTATTCTTAGCTACTATTTACTAGTATAGAAGCGCTCTCTCGTAATATAGTAATATAATTATATATCCTATCTAGGCTAGCTAGCTAGAAGGCTATATAGGCTTACGCTACTACTTCTATAGTACTTACCTTAATTAAATCTAATCGAGCCGTCCTTCTACCTATTTAAGTATTAGATCTAGAAGTACTAGAATATAATACTAGAGTATAAGAGAAGCGATAGGTAGTAAGAGGTACTAGAAAGGTTCCTTTAGATAGGGTATAATATATAGTATAAGGGTAAGGCGTAGATATATAAGAATCTCTTTAGAAAAGTAGGGGTTAATATAGACGGATTAGGGCTCGTATTAGACTAAAACCTAACTAATCTAGATATTTAATAGATAGAATAAAAGCTCTTAATCTATACTCTAAGCGCGTATTCGACTTATATAGTATTTAGTAATATATATAGCGCTAAAGAGGGTAGTATTATCGTCGCTAGCCCTATAAACTTAAGCTTTAAGCTAAAAGCTACCTATATATAGCTACGAATCTTTAAAAATTTATAACTTAATAGCTACCTAATAGATTTCCTCGATTTTTTTTTTACTATATACGTAATTTAGTAGAGATTATAAATAAATTAAAATAGTAATAAAGAAGTCGTATACTAGTACTATATATTAATAAATCTAGTCCGACGGCTATACTAAGCGTACTAAAACGCGAGATTAATACGCTAAAATTAGGGTCTAGACTAGGATTTTTTAGGGTCTAACTATAACTAACTTTTATAAATCCGTATACTACTTATTCCTTCTACCCTCTCTATACTACTACTACCTACCTAAACCTACTTAAATAACTACTAGCGGAGTCTATAGTATACCTAAGGAAAAATATACGAAAAGGGCGGGTTATAACGACTTAATCTAGTCGAATAGTAGGGGCAATTCGAACAAAAGCTAGCCTAAGCTATAAACTATTAATATTAGCTTTAACCTATACTAGACTAGACGGTTAGATTCTTACTAAAACTAGGTATTAGCGCCTACTCGCCCTCTTCTTTAATATTACTATTTAAGTCTAAATATAGAAGTATACCTCTACGGTACTCTTAAAGGAAGTCGTTAATACTATAATAGAGTCTATATAGAACGCCGACGTTCTTAACGAGAGTAGTTAGGCTATAGTCCCTATTAGAGCTAGACTTAAACTACTAAAGAGATATATAATAAATAATAAGGTTACTCTATACTTCCTATATAGCCTTCGATATAGCTAGATACCTTTAGTAGAGCTAATAGTAATATACTAGTATAATTTCTAGGTCTATCTTAGTCCCTAGCGGTAATAATCTTCGTAATAGACTACTACGGCTATTAGGTAGATAACTAGACTAGATAATAGGTTATAGAGCCTACGTTTAGCTAGTCTAGTAGGCGTATTATATAGGGGGTATTATATATAGGTAGTATATATACTTAAACGGGTAGAGGAGGTTAATATACTAGTTATTAAGGAAGTAGAGGTATCTAAGAAGGTTAAGCCTATAACTACTATCCTTACTTACCTTAACTATTCGGTAGATACTTAGCCTTATAGATACGAATAATATTCTTAATTATAGGGATACTAGAGTTCTTAGCGGAGTAAGTTTTAGCTATTATCTTATTATACTAGAAGGTAAGTAAGGTGCTATTTAACTTATAGTAGACGCTATTAATCTCTAGATAGCCTATAATACTAGCTTAACTAGGTAGAGAGTACTATCTATCGTTATAGTAATATAGCCGCTTAATATCTTCGAAGAGAGTAAGCTAAGTAGTATACTCGTCGTTATTACGGTTATTAGTATTCTTACGACCCTTCTTAGCTAGCTATACCTTCGTTCTATCGATAGTAGGTAGACTAGAAGCTAGCTCTATATCGGACGAGAGTAGTAATTAAGACTCTAAGGAAGTAATACTAGCGATAGTAGCGTTAGTAGTACTACTACCGCCTATATTACTACTTAAAAGGTTAGGTCTAATAAGATTCGGCCGGCTCTTAGGCTTATAAGACTACTTCTTAATAACCTTAAGCTTAATAGATAACGGCTCTTAATTAAGAAACTACTAGATAGCGTCTTTAATAGTAGGCTAGTCGTCTATATTAGTAAATATTATAGGTTAACCTACCTCGAGTTTAGAGCGCTTAGTAAGCCTAGTATATATCTTAGTATATTATCTTATAAGGTAATAAAGTAGGCTATACGTCCTCGCGTAATTCTTAACCTATTACTAGTTTCTTATAATCTAATAATTAATACTAAAGTTATCTCGTATTATAATAAAGAAGACTCGATTAGGTAGATAGTCTTAATTAAACTACCCTATCTATTTAACTTTAACCTTCTAAGGTTCCTTCGTTAGCTATAGAGTCGATTTAGTAGTAGTATTAGATATAGTAGTCTTCTTAATAGTCGAAGAAAGGGCGGCTAGCTTTAGTTTAGTATTAGTTAGGGTAGGGTTGTCGCTACTTAGGATAGCTATTAAATCTACTAACTTAGCGCTACCTCTTAAGAGCTATTACTCTACGCTACCTATACTAAATAACTTTAGAGTTAATTAAGGAGTCTCGTATAATATAGGAGACGGAGCGCGAACTTTAGGCTTATCGATTAGTATAGTAGTTATAGTAGTAGAGCCGTCTAAGAGTAGCTTTAGATCTAGCTATTTATCGGCTTACCTACTAAGATCGCCTTTAGATCGCTTCTTACCTAGTATAGTAGGTAGAGTAGTAAGAGACTACTTCCTCTTCGTAGAAGCTTATCGCTTACTATTACTACTATTATTTCCTACTAAGACTAGGTTTTTAGCTATTAATTTTACTAATTTTAAGGACTACTTAGTAGGCCTAGTAACCTCTTATAGAGTTAGTAGAGATATAGGCTTCCTTAGGGTAACTAGACGGCTACTCTATAACCTTATAGATAATACTAGTAGTAGTTTAAGCTCCTTAGTAGTCTATTTAGTATTAAAGTCGTCTATTAGTATATTCGTAGTCGCCTAACTATATATAGATCTTTGTCTATAGCTATAGATATCGTCGCTAGCTATTATAAGGTATTAAAGTATTAGTATTAAAGAAAGACTAGATATTAAGAAACCCCCTACCTATATACCCTTCTAATAGCTCTTACTACTTCTTATACTACTCGAGGTACTCGTAAAGTAGCTTATTAATACTTCTAAGGCGTATAGATAATCGCTATATATATAGTAATTAATAAACCTACTATAAAGTAATAATATAGGAAGTAGAGAGTTTAGAAGAGGAGGAAGTGTACAGTCTACTAGTAAATTTTGGTAGCGGGCGCATTCTTGGCACTCCGCTTAGCTCCGCCAGGGTTTTGCTTTCTAAGAATAATCAATTTAGAAATTTCGCCACAAGTGGCGCTCCGCTTCGACCTCGCCGTCGCCGACGAACTTCTCTTCGACTTTATCTCGCGCAAACATCCCATTCATCATCAGACTTGATCATGTCACTATTATCAGAGCTCTGTAGCATATGGTAAGCTAAATCTCGCTCAGGTCGAAGTCTTCATCCCGCCGCTCATTCTTCCCACACTTTTCACATATCCTTCAAAACATTTCTCTTCAATCAAACAGCATACTAATTCTCGCAGCTACGAGGAGAAGCCCAAATACCGATGTCCCAGATGCAAAACCGGCACCTGCTCTCTCCCCTGCTACAAGCGCCACCAACAGCGAGCATCTTGCAACGGGCAGCGCGACCCAGCCGAGTACCTCAAGAAAAGCCAACTCGCCACACCTGCAGGCATTGATCGCGACTACAACTACCTAAAGGGCGTCGAGCGCACTATTGACAATGCCAGCCGGGACACCTGGGATCGAGGTATCAGCAAGAAGAATGTGGTGAAGTCATTCGCAAAAGGCATGCATCCGGAAAGCAAGCTGCAGCAGTATCTCAGCCGGAATCGGATCACCATGACGAGGGCGCCTAAGGGTATGAGCCGACAGAAGACGAATAGAACACGATGCACCAAGTGAGTGAGAAACTTTCGCAATACTCGAGCTATACTGACAGCTTTATAGGCGAGATCACATCATGTGGACCTTGGAGTGGATCGACTCGGAAGGCAAATCGGAGTTGCAACACAACTGCCTCGAGGAGACACCAATTGAGGATGCTTACGCCACGCACTTGATCGAGCAGACGAATATTGGGAATCGTACGCTGAATCCTGGAGAGCCCGCGGACCAACGGGGGAAGAAGCGAAAACGAAAGGAGCGACAACCGGGCCGTGGAGTCGTGAAAGAGGAGTCGAAAGCTGAACTTGAGGAAGATGGTACTACTACTGAAAGCAAAGAGCCACAAGATACTGGAGAGCCCGAGGAGACATCTTCAACCACCGAGACGAAGGCAGAGCCACCTCACGCTGAAGAGCCCAAGGAGACATCCCCGACCGTCGAAACGAAGCTAGAGCCGGAGCAAGAAGAGAAGCCGAAGCCGGAACGCTTTTTCTACCTCCTCAAGTCGGCCACAATCTCAGCCTGCAAAGTGCTCATCCCTCTAATGCCGAACTGCACCTTGACCGAGTCACTGCAAGATCAGATTGTTCTGGAGTATCCCACATACTACGTCCTTCCATACTCGCCAGGCAAGTTGCCGCCTGGATTCCTGACCGAGCACCAGTACCTTAAGATCCGGAAGGGCGAGGAGGAAGAGCTGGAAGAGGCGCTCGTCAAGGCCGAAGAGGAAGGCGTGCTGGATGATAAGAGCAAGGTCAAGACTGAGCCAGGCTCATCAACTGCCGGTCCTGTGGATGCGAATAAGATTCTGGACATGCTGAAGAGGGATGTGACGAGGTGAAGAGACCGAAGACAAAATTGATACCCAAGATCACTACACTACCGCCTACGCGATCCAAATCCATCACCCGCACACCACAAGGTCCTCTCCCCACTCCCACCTTCTCCGCTGCGGTGGTCTCCGTGCTGGACTCCATGTCTGTGGTCGAATGTCTGCGACCTGGAATCGAGTATTTGTTGTGAGCCCGGGAGAGAAGAAATAAGCGAGTGGGAAAAAGCGCACTAGAGAGAATCCAGGGATTCGGGTCTTGGCATCATGTGAAAGTTGAAGGCACAGTGTCAAAGTTGAAGGGTCACAAACAGAATACTCGGGTCGTGATTTCGTCTATCTCGGTTTTCTACCAATACGCGCGAGAGAGGAGGCGACCAACACTTCGCCGCCAAATCGATCAGCTCCCCAGCGTCGGCCCTTCTTTCCCGTTGGATAAACGGCCATTATACAGTACAAGTCACTCGAGGAATCCTTGCTGAACACTGTATAGCCCACAGCAAACTACCCTGACCAAGCCCTGTGCATTCCCCATATCTCAAGGGAAAATAAGGAACGGCGCCCCGATCTTGCGCGACCCGCGATAAATCCTCTGGTCGTCATACATGTAATGCAGCTCATGTGTCACCAAAGTATCCAGCATCTCGCCCAGCGTCGCATCCTCTCGATTGAACATCTGGTCGAAGGTCTGATACCACGCACTCTTGTGGGTCTTGCGGTTTCGGGGTTTGCCCTTGGCGAAAACCTTCACCTCGTCGACGAGGAAGTTGACTTGGTGCGTCCGCATCTTGCGCTAGGATCCCGTGGCTGGCTTTTCGGCAGTCGGGAACTTGGAGTCTCTGAAGGTGAACACGATGGTGTATTTACTGAGTCCCTCGTGCCATTTGTGCGTGACTTCGAATTCGTAGCCTTCCGGGGTGGTGATGGGCTTGATGGCGTCGATAATGAAATCGTTCTTGTTTGCGCGGTCGACTTCGCTATCGCAATTGCGCGTTGTGCCTGGCGGACTCGGAGTTGCGGCGAAGAAGAGCTTGCGTTGCAGGTGGATGGAGGCGGCAATGGTGGCGTTGAACTGAAGTAAGAGATGGGTTAGTAGATGTCTCTGACATTTCCAAAGATGGCGTCCGCCCTTTGGTTTACGTACAGTTTTGTCGACCCGCTGAGAGAGCAACAGAGTCTTCTGATCTACGTCGAGCAGAATCTGCTCAAGGATTTCAGGTATCGCGAAGACTTCGGTAGCGGTGGCGGCGGCGGCGGTCTCCTCGCTGGACTCCATCCTAAGAGACTTAAAGTCAGAGACGCCGGCTGGGTGTTTGTTGCAAAATTGAAAGAAAAGGGACAAGCTTGAAGCAAGTGGAATAAAGTGGGAAGAAAAGGAAATAAGCAAGTGGGAGAAAGAGCGAACTAGCGCGCCGGGTCTTGGCATTCATGTGAAAGTTGCTCCATCCGAACCCTCACTCACACAACACAAGATCCTTCCCCCACTCCTCCCTCTCCCTTTCATAAAAGCCAACAATCCAATCCGCAATACTGCCCGGATTCAAATTCTTCGACTCCTCTCTCACCAATCCAGAAACCTTAATGCACCCAACATGAACCTCTTTTCCAAAGGCCAATCTCAAAGAATGGACCATGTTCTGCTGACTCGCCTTCACGGCAGACAGAGACAAGAACTGTGGGATAGGGTTCTCTGGAAGGTGACTATTCGTCACGATGAAGCTCGGCGAGGAGAGGCCGCTGTTCTGGAGGAGAGGGATGGCCCATTGTGCTGTGATGTAGAGGGCGAGGTTGTTTACCTAGTCTCTCGTGGTCAGTATGGCCGATGTGTTGTCTCGATACTGGCAAGCTCACTCTAAAGTCATCTTCAATCTCCTCCACCCCCGTCGTCAAAACCTCGCTCATCCTCACCGTCGCCGCGTTGAAAAACACACAACCCAGTGTGCCCAACTTCTCCACCTCTTTCAACGTGTCTCGCAATTGACCCAAGTTCGTCAAGTCGCAGGCGTAGGTGACGACATTTGCAGAGCCTTCTGCTTCGACCTCGACCTTTTCTTTGGCGAGGCGAGCGTCGTTGCGAGACACTAGGACAATGGTGCCGAAGTGGTTCGTGCGGGCGAAGGCTTTGGCTGTGTGGACGCCTATCCCGGGGCCAGAGCCGAGGATGAGGAGGACTGGGGAAGATGGAGGAGACATGGTCGAGGACTTGGATAGTGAAGATTGTTCCAGGGGAAGTGGTATCGAAGACTGAGTGGTTGCTCGTTGACGGAGACGAAGTGGCGAGGATTCAGCTCCTACGAGCCCATGTTATATATGCGTAGTCAGGGGACCATTTGGCAATTTTTTTTTTTTGATTGACTTCCTTCCGCTTTAGGACGCATCGTCTCGGTGGTTTTTGCAGCCGTCGAGTGAATGTCGGTGGCTGCTACCCCCGCAAGCCACAATAATAGCTTTCCTGTTTGGGAAAGAGGTTGTCCAAAAGCACGTGAGAGACAATGAGTGACCTTCAAAGATGTAGATATCGTTCGAAACAGGAGGGGAAAAATTGCTGAACATCATCCAGACTTTCTATTCGATCGCTAAGGTCGCTTCTGGCGCGACACTCTAATCATCATAAGTCACGCTGAAAACGCTAAATCCAGCCGGGAATCGGCTCATCGAGACACGACCGCGGCGGTCGATGGACAAGTACTGTCCTCTCGACTGGATCGTGTAGCCTTTGCCGCTACCGAGGTCAGAGATGGTGTACGTAGCAGCATTGCCACTCTTCCTCAGGCTGGTGCCGCTGATGGTGCTGTTGTCCACAGCGCTGGAGATAGAAAACTGGCTTCCACTCTCGTGCAGGACGAAACGCTGAGCTTTGCTGTTGTGCGAGGACGATGCCCGGGAAGCTGTGAGACGTCCGTGAGAGTTGGTGAGAGCCTGGCCGTTCATCTCGAAAGTGAGATAGCGGCCTTCGGTCGGATTTCCGCGCATCTTCTTGAAGCCTTCCTCGGTCGCAAGGGCGGTCTTCTCATTCTGTGCTCCGTAGGGGACTGGGGGGCGCTGTTCAGGGTAAGTCTGCTCGCAGACGGAGTAGCCGTTCCAGTTGCCCTTGGAGTCGGTGGATGGGTATGAGGCGTTTGGCATCGACGGAATACTGTAATCGGGGTGATCGAAGTCGAAGGCCTTGGTGAGATCGGCCATGTTTTGGCGTCTCCAAGGGTTGATTTCAGATTGAGTGAACGGCTTGCCCTTGGCCGCGAGCCATTTCTCTAGAAACATGATCTGAGACGAGTGGTCGGCATGCTCGACGTACACATTGCCTCCACGAGTCCACGGCGAGATCATGTAGAAGGGAGTCCGCACGCCCGGACCAGTGTATGTGTAGCCTGCCTCGCCATATGGGTCTTGCATCCACTCGCCGGCAGTGCCGCTTGGAGAGTGGAAGGGAGTAACGTGGTCTCCCCAGCCGCCGGTCTCATCGTATGAGATGATCAGGACAGTGTTCTTGTAGGAGGGAGACTGAGTGACGACGTCGACGATCTTCTGCTGCAACCAAGCACCATCCTTTGGCTGATATGGTTGATGCTCGGAAAGCTCTGCGGGACCAACGATATAGCTGACTTGAGGGAGCTTTCCAGCAGCGGCGTCTTCGTAAAATTGCTCGAGTCCGTTGTATGCGAGACCGCGTTGTGCGAGTGCTGAGCCATTGGCAGCCTTTTGATATTGATCAAACCAGGCCAGAGGGTTGTCGTCGAAGTTATTGCTATCTTGGTAGACCTGCCAGCTTACACCAGCATTTTGGAGATATTCAGGCGTAGTCTTCCACTTGAGGGGATAGCAGTTCAGATGATCGCCCTCACATCCAGGGGTCTCGTTGTTGTCGATGTATACGCCTCCGTCATCAGCAGATGGCGGGGAGCCAGGCTGAACATTGATAGTTCCGGAGATCCACGAGACACGATTGGGGTTGGTCGAAGCAACGACAGACTCTTGGTACATATCTCCGACAGTGTAACCCTCAGCGATGGCGAAATGGTTGGGAATGTCATCTCTTTCGAAATGGCCCCAGCTCCAGGGCGTGTTGCCAACCGGCCAGTTATCCATTTTATCGCCGTTGATGGCTGCGTGGTTGGCACTCCATCCGTTGGATCCGCTGTTCTTTTGTCAGTCTTTATGTTTCGATCTAGCTATCTTGACTCACGCCTCCATGCACTGGGTAGCCTCTTTCCACGTGCCTCCCAGGTAGTTCAAGTACCACGGCAGCAAATCTGTGGCTTTGGTCGACAAGTTTCCGATGCCTTGGTACCAGACCGGCGTGCCATCGTTGACCTGGACGTTTGGATCTTTGAAATTGCGGACGCCAGCCATGGTGCCAAAATAATGATCGAAAGCACGGTTCTCCTGCATGAATAGAACCACATGCTCGATATCCTTGAGAGAGCCGGCCTGTACAGCAGTGGCCAGGGCTGCAACGGCCAAGGCGGTCTTGGTGAGAGCAGGCATGGTGAGCGAGACACAGGTAATGGTAAGGAGTGTGAGGGCGCCCAGTATTGCTGAACCTACTACTGACCATCTGGCCATAGTCCGCGTGGCAAGGCTGTTATATGATCACCCTTCGGCAAACATCAAGTTCCCAGTGCCTTCCAAATGCGTCGTTAGCGGTGGAACGTTAGGATGCGTGCTCGCCGACGGCCGTGGGTTCTAGCGTCTGTAACGAAAGGCTCTTGTGCATTCGCACTTCCTGCCGGGTGGATGCTGGGCGCTGGCGCTGCCGGATTGGGAAGTAGGAAGCAGATTGTCCCACGCAAAGGATGGAAGTGTGGACGCACGTGTCCATTCAGCTTCGACGTTTTGTCAGTGGTCTGTTGAACTACTGCAGGCGAAGGAGGCGATCGCTGCTGCAGGGCAAAGCTTGTGTATCTTGTTGATGCAACGCTGTCGCTCAGGCCAGTGAGGTGCCGGGCTGGAGAACGTGGTGAAAAGCTCTTCCGGCTGCAGTGCCGTTTGATGCAGGAACCACGAAAGCGAACATGTTCTCAGTCCACGTCCTCTGCCACGTTCTCACGCCTGGGAGCCGGTCAGTTGATGAGGTAGCGAAAGGTGACGAGTCCTGATTCTGGTGGCGGCCAGGGCTACTTCCGGCGGACGGCATTTGGCCATCGGCACCGTCCACAGACGACCCTTCGAGGTATCGAGCTTGTGCTTTGCATCTCGTCTCTGGATGGCAAATTTTGTTGGAAGATGTCGAGGAGACGAAGTCGACCAGACGCGCCTGCCGTTGATGTTGACGTCGCGGCTGCCTCGGCCACCAGGCGAACAGCGCGTCCGAAAAGCTTGATCGCCGCCTTCGTCCTGACCACCATCGTCCTTGCCTTCTTTCTCATCCAACAAATTCAACAAGGTCCCTTCAATCCATTCACCCACTGGTCTCAGCCAGCTGCTGTTGAATATCAGCATACCGCTGCCGATTTTGCCCTGCACCCCGATGATCACGTGTTCCGAAATGCCACCGCCCAGACGTGGAACTTTCGTGTCACCAAAGGACCCCGTCGAGCTGATGGCGTCTTGAAGGACGTGTATCTGATCAATGGCGCCTATCCAGGCCCGACAATCGAAGCGCGCTCGGAAGACCGCCTGATCATTCACGTGGAAAATGCCTTGGAAGATGGCGAGGGCCTGTCTCTACATTGGCACGGCCTGTCAATGCGCGACGCCAGCGAAATGGACGGCGCTGTGGGCATAACTCAGTCCCCCATTCCATCAAGTGCTGCCTTCACATACAACTTCACCATCGATCCGGACCAGCATGGGACGTTCTGGTATCACAGCCATTTCGCAGAGCAGCGAGCCGATGGTCTATACGGTGGCCTGGTCGTCCATAAGCCCCGAAGTGAAGCGGCATCCGGAGATCTGGCCTCCGAGCAACTACTTCTCATCGGCGACTGGTATCATCGTACCGCCGTGGAGGCTCTGAAGTATTACATGCACCCGGGAGCGTTTGGCCTGGAGACAGTCCCTGATAGCATCGTGGTCAATGGCCAAGGTGCTTATCGATGTCTTGATGCGGTACCGGCTCGCCCTGTGGATTGCAAAGACGTGCTAAAAAGCTCCATGCAGTCTCTGGAATTTGATCAATCGAGGAGGAACGTGCTTCGAGTCGTCAACGTCGGGGCTTATGCAGGTTTTGAGATATCGGTTCGTGGGGCTTTGCTGACTCCGCTGACTCAAGACGGGGGCCACAGTATCAAAGGCGCCTCGTCGAAGACAGTGGGCTTCTTGCATCCCGGCGAGCGCATGGATCTTCTCCTGGAACAAAGCCCTGTTGCCACGCACCTCGCGACAGATTTGATCGTTACATTGGACGAGCAACCCTTCAAGTACGACAATCTGGCACTCACACCAACGCATTCGTTTCCTGTACGATGGCATGGTCAAGCCATGGAGCCTTCCAAACCCGACTCGGCGACTTTCGAGAGATTCGACATTCAAGATGTCACTGCAGCACACGATCAGAGCGAAGTCTTGCCCCAGACGGCAGACCAAATGATCGTTCTTTACACTCTGACACAGAAATTGGCTCATCTCGAAAATGAGCCTCATGGCTTCATCAACAACACTGCATGGCTACCTCAGTCTCCCGCCCTTGTTGACCTTCCTCGAGAGCAGTTCGACAAGAACCAGCTGGTACCGCGCATACCATTCAAAGCATGGACCGATATTGTTTTGAACAACATCGACGAAGATTCACATCCATTCCATTTACATGGCAATGACTTCTGGGTTATCTCAAAGTATTCGTCAGACCTAAATTGGGGATCGTACAACCCATACGAGGATGCCACTCCACCTGCTGGAGACTACGACCTCGTTGGAGCCCCAAAGAGAGATACAGTCTATGTTCCTCGCCGTGGCTACGCGGTCCTCAGATTTCGCGCCGACAATCCCGGCCTTTGGATGTTCCATTGTCATGTCTTGTGGCATCAGGCCAGCGGGATGGCAATGGCATTCGAAGTAAAGTGACTACCCAGACAACAAGCGTACGATAGCGGCTTCATAAGCTTCAGCCGGCTCCACCTCCAAACCAACGATCTTGGCTCCATCATCCCACTTCCTCAGTTGACACATCTCTGAGCACCAAGGATTCGCCGCCCATGCCTCCAGTTCGGCCCCTGTCATTGAACCACCCTGGAACATCAATGACTTCTTGCTGGCTTCCGAAAGAGTATCGTGGTAGCCCGGGTCGGTAGCACAGAGATACCGCTTTGCAGCCACATGCGACCCGACCAGGGATGCTACTTTCTGCGGAAAGCCATATCTAAGCAGATACTCTTCGCCGATCCGTTCATGCCCGACTCTGCCAACCCCACCAGCAGACTTGTCATCCTTAGAGTTCATGTCTTGGACCTCATGGGCAATCGATTGAACTTCGGCGGCTGGCAGGAATTGGCCGATGTCATGGAGGAGTGCGGCAATCACAGTCTCTTCATCGGCGCCATGATTCTTGGCCAGATAAGCTGCCTGCAGGGAATGCTGCAACTGCGATATGGGTTCTCCAATACTGAGAGAGGAATATTAGCGCCAGAGGAGCTTCCTCAATGCCTGGCCGAACTCACTAATCGTCCTGGCCTTTGTTGTTGAGCAGCTCCACCAACTGTGCTGCCTTTTGTCTTGCTGTTGCCATGACTGGATTCCAACGAAGAAGTGTAGCCTTTGAATATCTTGATCAGAAATACGGACTCTCGCAGATCAGTCCGAGTCTTATACTGTCAGCAATACGAATTGTCTTATCGAACCTAAAGGCCACTGGACAGAGCTTAACGTCCACTCGGCGAGAAGAGCGAAAGCACGTGATTCAATCAACCAGGACCAACGAAGGCCATGTTTTGGCCATGCAGATTGAAGTCGGCCTCTCACACTCGGATTCTGAAGACTGAAAGCGTGTCACATGCATGCGAGCATTGTTTTTGATGAACTTGAAATATCCTCCGAGATCGAATGCTATGCAACCGAGAGACTGGATCCGCAAGCTGCGTGGCATCCTTGAGGTTATTACACTCCTCCAGGATGAGGTGCATGTACGGTACTTATTCCTGGTCGACGAGATCTTGAGCCTCAACTGCACATGGCCTGGAGCATATTACGTCTACCGGCAGTGGCGGTGTTCAAGGAAAGAGACGAATAAATCGCCGCCATCTGACCGCGACCGCTCCCAATGAGATGCTGCACTTAACGGATGAGTAGAACAGGAAGCTGCAAGCACCCGCTCGCGACTTTGCCACTCATCACGAAGGTCTGGTCTGGCGGGCGTGAGATCTTCATGGCAGCTCCAAGCATAAGCAGAGATACTGAAATCAAGTCCTTGCACAGCTTGGTCCAGGCCCGGAATTCGCTCGACAGGAAGAGCTACGAAGATCTCCAGGAACATTTGGAAGAGCTTTGCTTTCTTCATCCTGTCAGAACGCATGAGCTCTATCGACTCCGTTTCGCCGGAAACACTAACCCCAGGATCCCCGCACTTCAATCACGTGGGGCACCCATCCCAGCCAATGTCTTGCGTCCCCGAAGGACATCCGTGGTAGCTCTGCCGACACGAGACGGGATGCCCATGGGGATAAGTCGCTAAACCTTCCCTTGAATGCGAGATGAGGTTCTTGACGCGCCTCAAGTTAGTCTCGTGCAGCCATTTGGCCGCCGGGTGCCCCTCCCCATGGCGGAAGACATTGAGGGACGCCTAGTAGTACGCCGAGGAGGTATATAATGCAAAGGTAGCTATCAGACGCTCCATTCCTTTGACGTCCTTCGTTCGCCACCATTAAGCGTAAAGCTCCCTCATTTCAAGCTCTCTCGTACAGAACCAAAGCCTCACCGTATAAGATGGGTTCTATGCCAGAGCCAGAGATTCCTTACACCGACGTGCTGCTTGTCGGCGCCGGATTTGCTTCTTTCACATTGTTGAACAGACTACGGAAGCTGGGTCTTTCTGTCACGATCTACGAGAAAGGTGGCGATTCTGGAGGAATCTGGTACTGGAACGTATGTTGCGATCTACAGGCATATCTAACAAGGCTCTGCTGACTGTGATCAATTCAGTGCTATCCAGGCGCACGTGTCGACTCTGATACCCCAATTTACCAATTGTTCGACAAGGAACTGTATGAAGACTTCACATACGCAGAAAGATACCCTGGCTGGAGGGAGCTGCGAAGGTACGGAATGCACAATCAAAACAGTTCGAGATCTCGCTGATCATTTTCAGATACTTCCAGCATGTCGACAAGAAGTGGAACGTTTCAGCACACACGACCTTCAACAAATGTGTAGATACCGCAATCTTCGACAACGAGAAGAAGCAATGGCTGGTTGAATGCTCGGATGAGAGCCAAATCCACTGCAAGTGGTTCATTCCCTGCTTGGGATTTGCCTCGAAGCACTACATGCCACCATTCCCTGGCCTCAGTAACTTCAAGGGCGAGGTTTTCCACACCGCAAAGTGGCCACAGCACGATGTCAGCCTCAAGAACAAGCGAGTCGCCGTTGTCGGTACTGGTGCATCTGGCATTCAGACAATTCAAGAACTTGGCCCCAAGGTCAAGCACTTGACCGTCTACCAGCGAACACCCAACATGTGCCTGCCCATGAACCAGCGCAAGCTTGATCCCAAAGAGGAGGAGAGGAAGAAGCAGGACGGCACATACGAGAAGCTCCTCAACGATACCCGCAAGACCTTCGCCGGCTTCACCTACGACTTCGTAGACAAGAAGACCTTCGATGACAGTCCTGAGGAGCGCGAGAAGTTCTACCACAAGCTCATGGTTGAGGAGGGCGGTTTCCGCTACTGGTTGAACACCTACAGCGACATGCTCTTCGACGACAAGGCCAATGACGAGGCTTACAACTTCTGGCGGAAGCAGGTCCTCAAGCGTGTCAAGGACCCCGAGAAGCAGAAGATCGTGGCTCCGGAGAAGAAGCCTCATCCGTGGGGCACCAAGCGACCGAGTTTGGAGCAGTGCTTCTACGAGGTTATCGACCGTGATAACGTTGAGATCATTGATGTCAATGAGAACCCAATTGAGGAGGTTCATGCTACTGGCCTAAAGACTCCCAAGGGTCTGAATGAGATTGATGTGCTGGTCTTGGCGACTGGCTTTGACTCTGTCACCGGCTCGCTCGCGCAGCTCAACATCCAAGACGTCAACGGGAACACTGTTGCGGATCACTGGAAGAATGGCACGAAGACGTCGATGGGTATTGCTATCCCTGGCTTCCCTAACGTAAGTCCTTCACACTTCTCCCCACAAAGCGCACTTACTGATTCTTCCAATAGATGTTCTTCCTCTACGGCCCCCAAGCCCCAACAGCCTTCTCGAACGGCCCCAGCTGCACACAATTCCAAGCCGAATTCGTCGAAGAAGCCATGAAGCGCATCCAAGCCGACGGCATCACCAAGTTCGAAGCCACACAGGCGGCCGAGGATGATTGGTGCAAGCAGATGCAAGAGAAGTGGTACGTACCTGGACATCTATGACCCGCTCTCATGCCGAGTACTCGTGCTGACTTTGTACTTCTGTAGGGACGCCACCCTCTTCCCACAAGCCAAGTCCTGGTACTCCGGTGCCAACATCCCTGGCAAGAAGGTCGAGCCGCTCAACTGGGCGGGCGGTATGGTGCCGTATGTCGAAGCGCTGCATAATTCTTTGGAAAATGGATATCAGGGATGGCACACTGAGAAGGCATAGACTGGCGACAGTGGCTTGCTGAGACAGATCTAGCGACTGCGTTGGTGGACGTACATGATACAGGTACGGGCTACAAGGAATGATACCATATTTTGGTCTTTGTATATAGGTGTAAGTTGCTCTTTGAACGGATGATGATCGTTTCTCAACGTTGATTGAGGCCCACGCTTTTCTATCTCTATCATATGACAGACGATCTCATCCCTGCCACCATTGACTCCGTGCCCGATCTTTCTTGACACAAGAGAATCTCATACGGCCAATTGATGCCCCAGATCAACACTCAACATCGGACTCCCATACGCGTACCTCATAGCCCCCTCCTCAAACCTCTCCCCCTCCCTCCTCAAATGCGTAGGCGGGAACTCCAGCCTCCTCCTCCGATAATATTCATCATGCAAATCGCCCTCACTCGCAACATTATACGTCGCATACAAAGCCTTCCGGTCCCTCTCACTCGTATTCGCCTTGCTCCGATGTGCAAGATAACTCCCGAAGATTAGTGCCTGACCTGCAGAAAGCGTTATCGGGAGCCAGATCTGTTGCGAGGCCCAGGATTGAGGGATGCAGTTGTCCTCGCCGATGGGGACGGGAAGTTTATGGCTTCCGGGTACGACTTCGAGGCCGCCGTTCGAGGCGTCTGAGGGATCTACGGCGAGGAGGACGGCGAGGTGTTGGATCTTCTTGACGTGTGTGTATGCTGTGGCGTCGATGTGGGCGGCGAAACCACCGCTGCCGGCGAGTTTGTAGTTTATCTTTTCTTTGAAGAGGACCATGTCTTCGCCTGAGAGTTGACGGAGGATGGAGAGGAGTTTGGGACCACGGAGGAGGTTATTGAGACCTGGGTGAGAGGCTGCGTAGTTCTCTGTTCGGCAGAGTACTCGTTTGCCTTGGGCGTTGATTTCCGCGTAGGGCATCCATGGTGATGTTTCGTCGTTGGGCCAGTCGTGGACTTCTTGGGCCCAGGCCTGGAGGTCGAGAGTCTCTGCTGGTGTTAGTAGGTCTGGCAGTATCAGGAAGCCATCCCGCTCGAAGGAGGCTATCTCCTCTGCGGAGAGAGTTCTCTCCATCACTATGGACCGTGGGTGAGATGTGACGTTACGGACTGTGGTGTCCTGAAGCAGCGACAAGCCGCAATGAGGCTTGCAGACTGCATCGTAGCAACGGAGGGAATACCGGGTTGCATCTTGTGCTCCCACGTCGTTGGTAAATCGGTAAGACCGCCGTCACGCAGCGATGCAATGGCAAGCCGGCGGCCCTGCGGCGAACGAGGCTGCAATGTGGAAAATGGCCGGGATGAAGGCCGGCGGCGCTCGACAAGCTCGTCGTGGCAGAAATGCTTCGATTGCAGTATCCGAGTTGAGAGGAGGAAGCGAATCCATAGAAAACTTAAATCCGAGTGAATCCCAGTGAGAGCTTCAGATTTCAGCACGTGTCTCTCCAAGCTCCTCCCTCTTCTTCTATAGTGGCGTTCACGCCTCTTGGCTAGATTCCATGCGCACTTCTCTCCGATCGATGTTGAATTCGACGAAGAGACGAAGATGTGGAAGACGGTTCGCATGGAGTGGGATGTCGAATCCGTTTCCACGTGGAAATCATGCAGAACTGTTGATCCATCGTTGAGCACGTTGTCGAGAGCTGCTTCCTCAGTGGTCTGGGGATAGAGCTGTAAGACACTTGAAGCAGATGCTCGGTCGAGATTCGATGCAACGGCAGAGGCATAGGGCTGTCTCGTAGGAACATGTATATCAGTCAGTGTCTGCTACCTCAGCTGTTGTATTGATCGGCAACCTTCTCGACGAACACCTCACCTAGATAATACCTCGGAGACGAGTGACCGCAATGGCCATCGAGGAGAAGTTCACACCCGACCAGGTGGTCCAGGACAAGGCCTCTTCGTCAGAAGAAGGGATCGAAAGCATCCAGGATGGGACCATCAAGAAGATCTCTAGGATCTCATCGATTATGACCGTTGTTGTCTCCGGCCTTGCGCTTTTTAGTGACGGTTACAATGCCCAAATCATAGGGTATATGAAGCCGCTCTTCAAGGATCTCTACAAGGATGGCATGTCCGATACGATCAGTACCAGGCTCTCCAACTCCTATTTGATCGGCGAAATCTTCGGCATGCTCTTCTTCGGCTTCTTGATCGACAAGATCGGCCGTCGTACTGGAATTGTCTTCGCTACATTGTTCCTGGTTCTTGGTATCGTCTTGGCGAGTAAGTGAATGAACAGCCACAAGATCGGACTCGTCAGCTGATACGTTCTAGCTGCTGCCCATGGGACGACTCAGCTAGGCATGTTCTGGATGATGATCGTTGGTCGTGGTGTTGCTGGATTCGGCGCCGGTGGAGAGGTGAGGGATCATCCAACACAATTCAACGATATCGGCTGATGAGAGAATGCAGTACCCCGTCTGTGGAACTGGTTCGACTGAAGCTTCCGACGAGAGCCACTATGTACGCCGCCGAAGAGGTATCCTCGTTGCCCTCACCACCGACTTCTCAATCGATCTTGGCTTTGTCATAGCGGGCTGCGTAGCCTTGATTGTGCTCGCCGCTTACAACTACCAAAGTTCGGAGGGAGTGTGGAGGATCTGCTTTGGTCTAGGCTTCGTGCTTCCGATCGCTCTATTCTTTTTTCGTATCAGGATGATTGGTGGGTATTCCTCCCCAATGAGATGTCGAACAGTGGTCCTAATCGCCGTCCAGAAAGCACACAGTACCGCAAGCACGCCATGAAGAAAAAGATCCCATACTGGCTCGTCATCAAGCGCTATTGGAAGCCCATGCTTGGTACGAGTCTGGCCTGGTTCTTCTACGACTTCGTGACGTATCCCTTCGGTCTTTTTTCATCTACGATCATCAGCCAGCTGAATCCAAATGACAGCCTTGTCCAGAACATCGGCTACGGCACCGCAGTCAACTGCTTCTACCTGCCAGGCTGCATCTTGGGCGGCTTTCTCATGGATTGGATCGGCAGAAAGCAAACCATGACACTCGGCTTCGCATGCTGGGCTGTACTTGGTTTCATCATTGGAGGTGCGTAAACTCAAGGGCAGAAGCCATCCTGAATCATGTCTGAGACATCTACTGACCTTCTGTTCTTCACTTTTTAGGTGCGCTGGGCCCGATTCAGAACATTCTCGGACTTTTCATCTTCTTGTACGGCATCTTCAACGCTTTTGGCGAGATGGGTCCGGGTGTAGCCACTTTTCTCTGCGGTGCCGAATCGTTCCCCACTCCAATCCGTGGACACTTCCTTGGATTAGCCGCCGCAGTGGGCAAGGCTGGTGCAGCAATCGGGACGCAGGTTTTTACCCCTATTCAGAACTCCTTCGACACCGACTTCAAGGGCGTGCAGGCTGTCTTCCTCATCGGAGCGGCGTTCGCGGCTGTGGGTGGCATTATCGCCTACACCCTGATCCCAAACAGGGAGCGTGATCTTGAGGATGAAGACGCCAAGTTCAGAGCATATCTTGCCGAGCACGGTTTCAGCACTGAGTTTGGCGAGAGCCTCGAGAAGGAGATCAAGACGACTGGCTTCAAGGTCTGAAGGATTCGTTCTGTATTCGTTAGTGTTACGGCCTTTTGAGCGATCGACAGATAGAAAGTATCAGATGTCCTTTCCTTCAACAATCTGTCTTGAGTCTTCCAATTGTCGAATGCTCACTGGAGAGAAGATGGGCTATCGTGTTATTGGCCTGGTTTCGAGCTCCGCGATTCTCATCACAAAAGATGTATCATATCACATTATTCAAAGCTTGTCTTATCGTTCCATGGACCAGAGGTGTTCTTGAGCTTCACCAGGTGCATCTTCTAATGCTGACGACTCGGGCTGGCCGCCATCCGGCAGGAAACGCTTGTTCCTGCCAGCGGCATCCTGCGATGGATCCTGTTGTCAGAAATCGCCTAAATTGAGTCCGATAATGCTGTCATCCTCTTCCGAGATGGCGATGCTGTCGTCCGTGGACATATCTGTTCTCGTGTGTTGTGGAAGGGGAGAGATCCAGAAGAGCGAGTCAAATTTGACCCGCGTAAAGACCGCTAAATCGCTCCTTCCGAGTATTTTAGTCACAATTACCTAAGAAGTTGTACCTTGCTTGGATGATGACATGCACATCGGTCATCTTTTTGCCATCAACGCAGATGTACTCGGCGAAGTGATGAGATCGATCTCCTCATAAGCAGAGGATAGAGATTGAAAATACTCTTCAACTCGCTCTTCGACAGTCGAATACATTGATGCTCAGGTCCCTCAAAAGACTACGACAGGTCGAGAAACAGATCACCAATACTACAAGGAGAGCAGTAGGAACAACAAGCGTAAGAATTCCATCCCAAATCGGCCGTGAGACAGAAAGACTAATACATTCGAAGATGGATAAGAAGCCAGACATCCTAAAATGGGTCGGTTTCCAGCCCGGAGGATTCAAGCATATTGACTTCTGACACTGATCCTTCCTTCAGGTCGATCCCAACGACAAGTCGGGCGAGTTCAAGAGACAGACCTCAGCATTCCGCAGTTGGATCTCCAAGGACCCGAAGGCGGAGTTTCCGGCTGAGAAGGATCGATATCATCTCTGTACGATGAAGCTGTCTCCAAAGGACATCTAAATCCCTTGCTGACTCTTCACAGATGTCTCATATGCGTGTCCATGGGGCAAGTCGATTTGAGACCTTCAAGGAGAGCGTACAATTGACAATTTATAGCTCATCGAGCCCTGATCGTCCGCAAGCTCAAAGGTCTTGAAGACTTCATTCCTTTCACGTCGGTTCACTGGCACATGGGAGAGAAAGGTACGGCAGGGTTGAAATACCCAAGTTCTTGACGTCTCGCTCACACGTCTTCAGGATGGCGCTTCTCAACATCTGACGAAAAAGAGCCCGGCGAGAACACGACGCCAGACCCTCTCCATTCGGACTTCACCCATCTCAGGCAGATCTACTTCGACACAGACCCAGACTACTCGGGCCGCTTCACAGTTCCCACGCTCTACGACAAGAAGCAGAAGCGGATCGTGAACAACGAGAGCAGCGAGATCATCCGCATGCTCTACACCGAGTTCGACGACCTGCTACCAGAGAAATACAAAAACCTGGACCTCTTGCCGAAGGATCTCAAGGACGAGATTGAGGCTACGAATGAGTGGACGTACAACGATATCAACAACGGAGTTTACAAGAGCGGATTTGCTACGTAAGTTTCTGTGGCCTCAATTGAAGCAAGCCCGTCACTGACAGATACTTGTAGTACCCAAGAAGCCTACGAGAAAGCCGTCACCCAACTCTTCAAATCCCTCGACCGTGTCGAAGAGCACCTCTCCAAGAACCCAGGACCTTACTATCACGGCGATCGAATGACGGAGGCAGACGTTCGTCTTTTCACGACTATCATCCGTTTCGATGCAGTCTACGTGCAGCACTTCAAGTGCAACATCCGCGATATTCGAAGCGGCTACCCGGCCATTCACAAGTAAGATCGTTCACTTCACTGCTCTTGAAGTCGTCTCGCTGACTTTTCCCATCGTAGATGGGTCCGCAACCTATACTGGAATGTCCCAGCCTTTGGCGAAACGACTGAGTTCACCCACATCAAAAAGCACTACACCAAAAGCCACGGCCAGATCAATCAATTCGCCATCACGCCCGTCGGTCCAGTGCCGGATATTCTTGCCTTGGACGAAGAAGTTCCCGCAGTCAAGGCAGTGCAAAAGTAACACAGAACCAGTATCAAGTACCTCATCGTATATTTTCCCGTCTTCACTTGCATATCAATACTTCTATACTTCTCTGCCCTTGCAATGCCGTCAAAAGCCGGCAGACACCGTCACGAGGCACACATGTGGAGTCTCCACTCTGTTTTCTCCAGTCCCCACTCACGAACATGTGAGCGCCCTCCGGATTGCCCTTTTCGTGGGACCGTTGGCCGGGTAAATTGGAGGGACCATTGGAAAGCAAGGTCAGACGACATGAGATGTGCTGATGCAGTGACACGTAAAAAATTGTACGATACCGATACGGAGTGCGGCTCCTTCGCGCTTTCGCGATTCCGAGTTTTTCTTGATTTCATCTCTTACTGTCTCTCTCAGTACTGATTCTCCTACTTCAATGCAGAGGAGTCGCTGTTGAGGTGAAGAGGTTGACGTGGGTGCGAGACCGAAGCATTGATCTGAGCTTGACGAGTCTTGGAAGAAGTCTTGAATCGAGGGCAAGCAACCATGGACCAACTCTCCGGCTGGCGTGTAGCCGCCAAATTCGAGAAGAAGTCACTCTTACTCGCCATCAACAGCATCGCCGCCTTGTCTATCTTCTTCTTCGGGTAAGTAAACCAGAGTCTCTCACCAAAATAACCCTCGTTCTAACAACCTCCACAGCTATGACCAAGGAATGATGGGCGGCGTCAACAACGCCCAAAACTACATCAACCTCATGAAGTTCGGCTACGTGGACGAAGCTGGCGATCCGGTCGTCACAGACTCCCTGCTCCAGGGCGGCATCGTCAGTGTCTATTACCTTGGAACTCTGTTTGGCTGCTTGATGGGTGGCTGGGTCGGGGATAAAGTCGGCCGGATCAAGACGATTGCTTTTGGGGCTTTGTGGGCGATTCTGGGGGCGAGTCTGCAGTGCTCGGCGCAGAATGCGAATTGGATGATTTGTGCTAGGGCTGTTAATGGGTGAGATTGACATGCAAATTGTAACAAGATCTTGGAATGATTCAGCTGACGAGTCGTTCGCAGGATTGGCACAGGCATCCTGAATGCCATTGTACCGGTCTGGGCGACCGAGACGGCGGAGCACACGAGTCGAGGGCAGTTCATTGCCATTGAATTCACGCTGAACATCTTTGGTGTGGTGGTTGCTTACTGGCTTGAGTTCGGTCTATCCTTCATCGATGGAGGCAGGAGTCCAATCCGATGGCGTGCGTCCCTCTCTAAAGAGCACTGCTTTCAAGAAGCTGACCACGATATAGGGTTTCCGATCGCCTTCCAGATCATCCCGCTCCTCGTCCTGGTCTCGGTCGTCTGGTTCTTCCCAGAGTCCCCTCGCTGGCTTTGCAAAGTCGGCCGCGAGAAGGAAGCTCGATACATCTTGGGTCGACTTCGCGGAGAGGACGCTGAAGGTACCCTGAAGGCCGATGCTGAGTTCCACGATATCAAAAATATCGTTATCCATGAGCGTAAGACGGCCAGTCGGAACAGCTACTTTTCTATGCTGTTCGGTATTGGTGCTGGCAAGCTGCACACGGCTAGGAGGGTGCAATTGGTTATTTGGCTCCAGATCATGCAGGAGTGGATAGGGATTGCGGGTAAGTGGATTCGGCGAGGAGCGGGTACAGACAGGGACTTACTTGAGACCAGGCGTCACCATCTATGCGCCTACCATCTTTAGAATCGCCGGATTCAGCTCGGAGAAGAGCCAGTGGATATCTGGCCTCAACAACATCTTCTACATGTTTTCGACGCTGATCTGTGTGTTTACCTTGGATCGAATTGGCAGAAGATACACCTTGTACTGGGGCTCCGTTGGCATGGGAATCGCCATGTTTCTAGCAGGAGGAATGGCTCGGGGAGGCCTCAACGCCAGAGCAGCCGGTGATGAAGCCACCGCTGGAGCGTACGGTATTGCATCGGCATCATTCGTTTTTGTCTTCACCTTCGTCTTTGGTGCCACGTGGTTGACTGTACCTTGGCTGTACCCGGTGAGTTGGGTCTCGAGGAAGTCCTTAAGATTCTTCGCTAATAGGAGACATCGCAGGCTGAGATCTTCCCACTCGAAGTCCGGGCCAAAGGCAACGCCTGGGGAGTCGTCGGATGGTCAATTGGCAATGGCTGGTTAACGTTGTTATGCCCGGTCATGTTTGATTCAATTGGCGAGAAGACGCTCTACATCTTCGGAGCCTGCAATGTTATCACCATACCAATGGTTTGGGCTCTGTACCCGGAGACGAATCAGCGGACCCTGGAGGAGATGGACTTGGTGTTTGCTGCTGACAGCCCTTGGGTACGTAAACACAGGCTGTTCCTGGAGAAGACGTGTGCTGACTTTCGATTTTGCAGGTTTGGGATGCTGAGAAGAACTTTGCACGCCTGAAGGCTGAGAATCCAGATCTTGTGCTTGCCGCGAGCAGAGGAAACTCAATTGTCGACCCAGAGGCTGGTATCAAGGTGGAGGAGACGCACGAGGCCAGCCAGGAGATGCCGAAGATGAGCTAGGTCGATTGAGGTCGTATGGATAGATAGAGATAGATGCCTTGGACGCGTGAAGACCGACAGGGAGACAGACATCTTGGGCAGTCAATGTCCTCGAACGATAAGTTAGCAAGCCAAGAATGTTGACGACAAGGCATGTTTGTTGAAGCGGAAGGCTTGAAAAAGGAGTGAAGTCGGCGGTGTTTCCGAGAGCCGAGGGGCTTTAATCAATATTTAGTGTGTTTGATTAAGCGCCACTTTCCGGGGGTCGGACCACGAGGCAGGAGCACATGGCTGTGGTCATGAAACTCGACGTCCAACACGACTGACACGCCATCGCCGGCGCCGTCGACTGAACATCGCCCACAACCTCACACCACATTCTCTCGACTTACCACTCCAGTCTCCCTGCGATACGACTGCATCTGAGCATCGAATTTCACGACATCGGCCTCTCCTGTTGCGCGCGTGACCTCCGTCATCTCTCCCCTCATACCACAATCCACCCAACATGGCTCGCGAGAAGGACTCGGACGTGCCACAGCCTGGACCGGCGGTCCTCACATCCAACGCTGGACCAGACGAATGGCTGGAGCAGGCCAAACTGTGCCGCTATCTGCCCGAGGCTGATATGAAGAGGCTGTGTGAGATTGTGAAGGAGTGCCTCATGGAAGAGTCCAACATCCAGCCCGTTCAGGCGCCAGTCACTGTATGCGGAGACATTCATGGTCAGTTCTACGATCTGCTTGAGTTGTTCAATGTGGCAGGTGGCATGCCCGGCGAGGTAGACGAGCGGGCGGCGGCAGCAGCAGCTTCAGAGCGCGAGAAGGCCGCAAGGTCGTCCAAGAGGACTAGCATGAGCACCGGCGGCGCGACGGCCATCAGCGCAGCAGACCTCGAGCCACCTACCCAAATCACCGACCCTAAAGTCAAGAGGAAGATGAAGAGGCGCTTCCAGCGGGACAGCGCATATACGTCATCCGCATCCAACGATGGCTCTGAGGCTGGCGGCGAGGACGAGGAAGAGCTGCGGGGACGGGTGCGCAGCAGGAGTATGGGAGAGGCCATTGACGACGACGAGGAGATCGAGGACGATGATGCGAGCGAGGATAGTGGGGTTGGTGTCAGGAGTCCTGGTCCGACATCGTCGGTCAAGTCTGCTAAGAGCAGCAAGGTCGACCACGCCAACGGCCACCAGAACTTCATCTTTCTGGGTGATTTCGTCGATCGAGGCTACTTCTCGTTGGAGACCTTCACGCTCTTGATGTGCCTCAAGGCCAAGTATGTCTCTTGTACGATCACTCCGCTTCCCGTATACTGACGCTTAGTAGATACCCCGACAAAGTCACTCTCGTACGTGGCAACCACGAATCTCGCCAAATCACCCAAGTATACGGCTTTTACGAAGAATGTCAGCAGAAATACGGCAACGCCAGCGTCTGGAAGTCTTGTTGCCAGGTCTTCGACTTCCTTGCGTTGGCCGCCATCATTGACGGCAAGGTACTTTGCGTGCACGGCGGTCTTTCCCCGGAGATCAGGACACTCGATCAAATAAGAGTTGTGGCGAGAGCGCAAGAAATCCCGCATGAGGGAGCTTTCTGCGATCTCGTTTGGAGTGACCCTGAAGAAGTCGATACGTGGGCAGTCTCTCCCCGAGGGGCTGGATGGCTGTTCGGCGACAAAGTATCGAGCGAGGTGAGGAATATTAAGATTGACTGTCTCGCATTGTCATGGGTGTGCTGATGATTCTACAGTTCAACCACGTCAACAATCTCCAGCTCATTGCCCGCGCCCACCAGCTGGTCAACGAGGGCTACAAGTATCATTTTGCCTCGCAGGATGTTGTCACCGTCTGGTCTGCACCAAACTACTGCTACCGCTGCGGCAACGTCGCCAGTATCATGACCCTTGGCGAGGACTTGCAACCAGATTTCAAAATCTTCAGCGCCGTGCCTGACCACAGGCGTGCGGTGCCTGCCGGAAGACAGGGCAGAGGAGAGTACTTCCTATAATGCAGATCATTATTCGAATCTCGACGACGGATCATTGCAGCGAACTGGCAAGGAGCCAGAACACGAAGACCAGTGGAACGACACGACGCAACGCAAAGCCAGAAACCTTGGATAAGCATCATCAAACTAGCCACGTCGACAGGCTGGAGTTATGAAATTGTATAGTAGGAGGTGTGTATGATTAAGATGATACCCATTCGAAAGGACTTATGTTGGGACTACAACGGCACCGCGAGGCGTTTCTTCTGTGCCTCAACACGCAAATGAACTCGTACGGGCGACGCATTCATCGACTGACCGAATCTCGAAAGTTCACAGCAATCCTGAAGGAAATCATGTTCATCGTGTTTCAGCTACCCGTATTGATGGAAGTTCGTGTCGACAGCTGCTGTCAAATTCGTTCACCGACAGAATTGACATCTTTCAGATCACGTGTCGGCCTCGAAATAGCTCCCGCCCTCCTCCGCGACAACGTGCGACTTGTCAAAGATCCCTCCCCAACGACGGGTACCTGGAATTTTGCAAACCTAGATTGCCAAACCGACCTCATACAGAAGGTTATTCCAGAATGGCCTTGACACCTCGCTTCGTATTACGCTCAACAATACCAGGCTCCTTCCAAGGCCGTCACTCTCCGCCAGCGCATATTGCGGACCTTTACCGAGCATGTGTCTGGCAATTGCTACATGCTAGACAGCGATCATTGCTGCTTGGCTCTCCCTCCAGCGCGGAGCGAGTCACGCCGCTGTCGGGTCTCTTTTCCCTCTCTTACCATGACGAGGCGGTGCAGGAACGTTCAATTATAGCTATACCAAACAGGTACACCTGGAGCGGATGCTAGGAACTGTAGACGAGTTCCCTTTACTACTTGCCATTTCTGTACAAACCCGCCTATACGCATCCCTGAAGAGAAGTTTGACAGCTGGGCAGACGCTGTTGATCGAAAGAGAGCCGTCTCGTATTCTTTCCATTGCGGCAATGTTCTCAATCTGCTGACACTGAACCCTCGGCAGGAACGTATAAAGATGTCGACGTACCGCCTTGGGGAGGTTTCATCCTTCATCGATCTCCCACCAACGCCTCCTGCCTCCTTCTCCGTCGTCGTTTGACAGCCTTTCCGTCAGTCGCTGCATAGCAACAGAGCCTCTTTCGTCCAGCTTCTTTCTAGAAACAACAATATCGATACTTCTTAATTCAATCAGCATCCAACATGTTGACCCACTCGCTCCTCATCACCGGCCTCGCTGCCCTCGCCGCAGCCGACAAGCAGAACAATCCAGGCTACTTTGGCAACGGCGGAGGCAATGGATACCAACCACAAGGAGGCTTTGGTGGCAACCAACGCTTCCCTCAACAGAACGGCGGAGGTCAATTCGACCCTCGCCTGATGCAAGGCGGCGGCTTCCAACCGCAAGGCTTCGGCGGCAATCAACGCTTCCCTCAACAAAACGGCGGCGGGGGCTACGACCCTCGCCTCCTCCAAGGCGGCGGCAACAACTGGCAACCCGGCGGCAACACCTTCGGCGGCATCCCCGGCTTCGGCAACCCCACAAATCAGCAGCAACAGCAGCAACAACAACAACAAAACGTCGACCCCAACTCCGGCTTCTACCCCGGCCCCGTCCTGCCCACAAACCAGCAACAACAGCAACAACAACAACAAACCTCCGACGGCACCACAAACCAACAGCAACAACAGCAACAATCCCAATCCGTCGTCCTCAACATCAACACCGCGCCCCCACAGCAAGATCCCTCTTGGCACAAGCCCGACATCACGCTCAACCAACTGGTCCCTTACCAGCAGGACTGCACGCAGCTTGAAATCGACCCGGATTTCGATGTCACGATTATTGATATTGATATCCATAAGATTTCTTGCCAGGCTTTCTCGGATCCGCAGGGGCAGCAGCCGGTGGGGAGCATTTTTGGGTATGAGAATCCTTGTACGCTGGAGCAGCCGCAGAGGGTGGAGACTATTCTTTGCACGACGCCGCGTGATGATTGTGATCGGTGCTAAGTTGAAAGGATGGGTAAGAGGGATAGGAAGGTGGAAGGGAGGTGAGAAGAAACGAGTGCGGGCTTGAGAGCTATGGGTGAAATGGTGTTCTGGGAGGTTTGTTTTCTGGGATAGTCAACTACAAAATATTCTCTAATATTGCGAAGGGAGAAAAGCGCAAGTAGTATGCTGCATCAAGAATTAGAATGTCGAGATGCAACGCACCTACCTCACTTCACTCCGCTCTTTCCTATTTCGCTTCACTGGCAATGAGTCTTAGCGCCTTCACGTGCTAGCGCACATCGTACCTTCCTTCTCAGCACGCGTACGCACATATCGTGTATGAAGTGCGGCACAGCACAAGGGTCATTACGGCACAGCAGCAGTCTTTCGATTCCTGACTGTGCCGCATAGTGAGGGAGTGCCAGGATCATGAAGCTAAAAGATCCTGCACGCGAATCCTGTGATTTTGACTAGTCTGGTTTGCACAAACAGGGCTGAGTGTTGGCGAGGCACGCCGTCGTCAATGCATGTAGTAACAGTTGCTAGCAGACACTGTGGCTTCAAGGCTGCTCGATCGTCTTGCTGAATCGTCCTGAAAAATGTACCTTCGGACATTGTAAGGACCCAGGGCAAACTAAAATGCCATGGAGCAGTGATGAGCGTCGGAACGAAGCAGGTGTCGTCTCTCGACCAGTAAATGGTTCAGAGTGCAAAGGCACTCGGATTGCGTCGAAATCAAGAGTTCATGGCCAGGATTTCTGCGTCCAAGGAATGATTCCGGCCAGACTTCCTCATCAGGGACCAGGTAACGCATGTTCGGTCTGTAAGCGAAGAGGCCACTTTTGCATGTAGACTCTCAGCAGTCGTAATTAAGTGCCCATGGTTTGGATTGGCTTCATGAGTAGTCATGGACTGAATAATCAAGCTGCGCTCGTGGCATTGCTGGATCGAGCTTCAGCTTTTGCTGACGTTGATATGGCCGTGCGAGATTCGTTTCCTGCACGCAATGACATCGGCGTGTAGTTCAGGTCGCCGCGACGACTCATCTGTTGGACATCAGCAATTTCTGGATTCCTGTATTACCCACTTTTCATCTGCACCGGCAATGCGTCTTCATCCATCACGTATCCTCGTTATTCCGGTCAAAGTGCCAGGTGACTCTCACTGTTTCGAAAATCGTCGACAACGGTTGATAGTTTAGCAAGCCTTTCAAGAGCACAGTTGTATGTACTCCTGCGGAGAGAGCTGACAGTCCAGCTTGAGCGGGAAAAGAGCGCACTCCCAACGCAGCGGCAAAACGTGCAGAGTTACCCAACAATGGCGACTCCACAGCGTGCATCTCATGTGTCTGCGCATGTTTTGCATGCGGCCCGCATGTGTTTTGCGCAGAAAGACAAGCATGAAGCCTGCACAATGGTTCTTCGCCTGCAGGTGAATGGCCAGGAGATGCCAGTCTCTGCAAGATTTGCTTTGATATTCCAGGATACCTTGACATGTTGAGTTGTCCACTTCACTGGATGGATAGCATCCGATGTGGAGGTAGAAAAAGGGGCCGTCCAAGAAGAAGGCTTGCTGAAGTCGTGATTTGTGGTTGTTCTGGCCGTTCTCCTGAGCAGCGCGTGGCAAAGAGATGCGATGTCGTCAACTAATTCCCGAGCGCGTCACGTCGCAAAGGAGAACGTGTGAGATTGGAGGTCGCGATTGCCTTTGGCTAAGCGGAAGATTGGCTTCGAGTGGTCGGGCTGGGTGTGGAGTCAGAGTTTGGCGCAGTCCTCCCCATATTAATTGCAGACGGCACCTCGACACCAGCGACGCGGTACCAAACTTGCGAACATCGAATGCCGTGTCGGAGATTGATTGGGCGGGTGGCGGTGATGGCCTGACAGCTGCACCTCAGCCAGCCTCATTCTTTGCGGGACCCTTTCGGAAATGTTCTGGATATCTTCTCGAGCCGGCGAAATATCCGAGCATGGCAGAGGGAAGGATTTCTTCTTTTCGCAGGCGGTGCGCCAAAAGGCGTTGTGTGCTGGCCCAATTTGCGATAGCCCGGACCAGCCGAGGGAAGGATCAACTCGTCCAACGAGCGAATGTTGGAAACGTTTGCAAAAAGAAGGTCTGAGACGCGCTAGATGGTGAGGTGTTCGATGAAGGGAGGTGCGTTCGGATGCAAGAGCAATCCCCTGGCGTGCAGTAGTTCATCTGCAGGTACAGGTACGTCGCGGCCTGAAGGAAGACTGATGGCCACAGCAACAAACAGGATTGCATAGGAGAACGTTTTAGGCGCAGGATATATAGGCTGATGAAGCAGCTAGCAGTTCGGCGCGGTGATGATTCATGATTTCATGGCAGTTGTTCGTCGTTGTCGCTGCGAAGTCTGGTTTTGATATAAGGCGGATTACAGCGTAGTAAGGTTCGGCTAGCGAGCAGGGATGTGGCGGTAGGAGCCGAAGACTGATGATTGATGCGAAGGAAGGAGCGACTTGATGGGAGTTTGGACGATGGAAGGTGCTGATGGCGGCGGCGCATGTGAACAGCACATCGTATTGTTAATGCAGTGCGACTGAGGGCGTAATCAATAAATAGCAGTTTGGCAGTCGTACAGCAGCGGGATTATTAAGTCGGCCTGCTGCAGTTCGGCTGGCTGGCTGGCTAGCTCGGCGAAGGTGGTCAGGGGGCATTGATGAGCAGTGAGGGCAGCAGCCAAAAGACCCTCCGTCTCGCCGCCGCCGTTGGCAAACGCTGTTCTCGCCGCACTTTGGAGAGCAGCGCGTCTGCGTCCGCATCCATTCACTCACCATCATCATCACCGTCACTGCCATCCATCACTGTCCAGCGCGTTGTTGCTGGCGAATTTCCGGGAGTCGCCTGCGCTGGTCCAGCCAGCCAGCCGGCGGTGATCGACGAACCACGCCCTGGGCATTCACACATGCTGCATCCCGAATCGAACGACGTCCACACTTCGCGCCTGGCCAGCACCGCGCAATAACAGCGCGAGGCGACACCCTCGTCGCCACGTCGACAGAGCCCGGTCGCATTGTTGTCACTGCAAAAACCAGGACTTGGACGAAGCAGAACCGAATTGTTGGCTGCGAACGGGCTGCAGTCGGGCCTAGCTGTCGCAAGCTAAACAGACCCCAGCACCGACGCAGGGGGTCTGCGTCGGTGGTCTCAGGTGGCAGACAGTATGGAACGGCATGAACGCCCGTCTCCTCCCCAATCTCCTATCACCTCCTCTGCCACCGGCCCTATGCAGCGGCCCAGTACCGCGACCATGCGGCACTCGAGGACGCAGAGCCGCATGGCAGAGAACGCCAGTCGTGCCAGCGACGACGAGGGCGCGCGAACGGCCGTGAAAGTCGGTACGTGATCCCATTGCCGCGAACTGCTCCTCACAACTCCCCGTCTCCGTTACTGACAGTTTCATGTGTCCAGCCGTCCGCGTACGACCGCCGCTGAAACCCACCGATCCCGGCTTCGACCTCATCCCACAGCGCTTCCGCGAAAGCACCTGCGAAGTATCGACCCCGACCAGCCTATCGGTTCAGTCGCCGCAGGGTAAGAAGCTCTTCGTCTTCGACCGCGTCTTCGACGAGCAGACGACGCAGGAGGGCATCTGGGAGTACGTCAGCGACAGTGTATCCTCCTTCGTCAAGGGATACAATGTCTCCATCCTCGCATACGGCCAGTCCGGCGCTGGCAAGTCCTACACCATGGGGACTTCTGGGCCCGAAGATCAAGACGATACCAACGTCCGAGGCATCGTTCCCCGAGCTGCATATGCCCTCTTCGAGAAGCTCAATGGACCCACCGCGAAACCTACTGCTCTGCAGACACCGAAGCGATATTCGACTCAGGGATTGCCGACATTGGGAAGTCTTGGGAGGAATTCAAATGCACCGAAGAACTGGGAACTCAAGGCAACATATGTCGAGATCTACAATGAACAACTCCGGGATCTGCTTGTGCCAGAGTCGGCGACACCGCAAGAGCGCGCACAAGTTGCCATTCGAGAAGACACCAAAGGCCGCATCATTTTGACCGGCCTTACACAAGTGCCCATCAATAGCGCGGAGGATATCTTGAACGCATTGAACTTTGGCTCGTCGATCAGGCAAACAGATGCTACGGCCATCAATGCGCGGTCTTCACGATCGCACGCTGTCTTCAGCTTAAATCTCGTTCAGAAGAAAGCCGATGGTGCGCCATCACTTCCCACTCCCAAACTCGAGAAACGCCGATCGATGCCAGTGGAGCATGTGCATGGCGCCGAGAGTGTTGTCACGCTTGACAGCAAGCTACACTTCGTCGACCTGGCTGGTAGCGAACGTTTGAAGAATACTGGAGCAACGGGTGATCGAGCCAAGGAAGGCATATCCATCAACGCCGGTCTCGCAAGTCTCGGCAAGGTCATCTCACAACTGTCGAAGCATGGCAGTGGTCACATCTCATATCGTGACTCAAGATTGACTCGGCTGCTACAGGATTCCCTCGGAGGCAATGCCATCACCTTCATGGTGGCGTGTGTGACACCAGCAGTCTTCCACCTCAGCGAAACTCTCAACACCGTGACTTATGCTCAGAGAGCTCGAGCTATCCAGAGCAAGCCGGAGATTCAGCAGAGTCACGAGGAGGGTGACAAGCAAGCTGCCATCGACCGACTACGGGCTGAAGTTAGCTTCCTGCGCGACCAAATTAGGCATTCGGAGCGTGGCGGGACTAATGGCATCGAGAAGATGGCCAGTGATAGACATCGTGGGAAGGAGAATAATGAGTTGCAGTCCCAGTTGCTCGACATGCAGGAGAACTACAACGCCCTCAGTCAACGCCACGCCAAGCTCATCGCCGAGATCTCGAAGAGCAGGGACAATGAAGATACCGACACGCCACTGCTCAACGAAGCCATTGGAGAGAATGCGAGTGAAAGAATCAAGCGGTCTAACTCATTCGCAGAGGCGGTCGAACAAGTTGTTCTTGAGTACGAGAAGACCATCCAGAGCTTGGAGACTTCGCTGTCGAAGACGAGGTCAACACTGGCCAGTACCGAGAGCACCCTTCTCGAAAAGGAGACCCGCATCGCCTACATGGATACTATCCACCAACAGCTGCAGACCAGGATCGGCAAATACATGGAGCGCGAGGCAAATTACGACTCATACACGCGGGATCTGGAAGGCAAGATGGAAGGCGCGACCAACGAAGAGGAGCGAAAGGACACATTGATCACCGAGCTGCGCAAAGAGATTGCGAGAGTCAGGGAGGGCGAAGCTGGCGCCGAGGACTACATCTCAACTCTTGAGGAGCGCCTGGCAGAAGCTGAGCAAGACCAGGAGATAATGCAGCGCGAGATCGATCGCCTCGAGCACGTCGTGGAGCGCCAGCGAAGTATTGGCCGACTCGACAATCTTCTTGGCGAACTGGATGGCAGTCGCAGTCTGGAGCCCAAGACGAACGGCGTGCGACCACACTCTCGGTCATCGAGTGCTGAACACGGCGATGACTATGATCCCTTCAGACCATCGACTCCTAATGTCGACAGCACAGGGGACGACTTCGAAAAGGTCGAACGTGAACAGTCCGACGTTGGCGAAGACAACAAGGTTGCGTCCACTCTTGATGCTCCTCGAAGTCCAGCCCAGAACGACTACATGGCCGAGAAGCTCGAGAACCTGTCCCAAGAGTTCTTCGACTTGCGATCAGAACATGAATCAGTCCTCACCGATTATGACAACCTCCAGCAGAAATATCGCACTGCCCTCGAGACACTCGCGAAGCTAGAGTACGAAAAAGAAACAGTAAAATCACCAGCCGACGCCCAAAGCGATCGGAGCTCTTTTTTAGTGGACGCGGGGATGAAGGAAGTGGAGAGTCCAGAGGAAAAGGCTTCCGAAGAGCGGCCATCATCCTCGCCGTTGTTGTCGGAGGAGCTCTCATCGCAAGTGCAGTCGAGATCTGGCGCAGAAATAGAGACCGAGAGGGGTTCGGTCAGTGATCGCGTGGCAAGCGCAAGTCCCGTTGAGATCGACCCAACTCAGATCCCCTTGCCGGGCGAGCACGAAGATCTTTTGCAGGAGATGGAGACTCTCAGGAAACTACATGCTGAGAAGGAAGTCTCCGTTGCTGAGCTGACCAAGAACTACATGAGCTTGGCCCAGCGACACGAGAACACCCTGTCTCAAGTGGAGGAGCTCAAGAAGGAAGTGCAAAATGCTCAGAGCAACAGGCCAGCTTCACCAAGCCTGGTATCGCCAGGATTCTCCAAGCATGGTTGGAGGAGAAAGTCGGACGAGATCCTCAACTACAACTCTGATCGCGCATCGCGCTCATACGTCTCCATGAAGACTCTGGTGCTCAACAATTTCGAGGAACAGGGCGATGTGCGACAAAGTTTCGAGCAACATCTTAGCACGGTCATGGCTGAGTTGCATTCTCGTTCTGAGCGGGTGACTTCACTGGAAGCTGAGCTTGCGACTGTCAAGAAAGAAATGGAGAACAAGCAGCAGATCATCGCTGGTCTTACTCGCGAGCGATCCAGTTTGGCTGCTGCGTCCGCTTCAGGGGTTGACTTTTCAGTCATGGGTCAATTGCGTGACCAGCTCATGGAGAGCGAGAACCAAATCCGAGCTCTGCACGAGCAACATCAAGTGCGTGAGAAGGAGCTGTCCGATCAGATCGAGCAACTCAAGGCCACGCTCGCCGAGCATCAGAAGACGATCGCAAACCAGAACGACCAGCTACCAACGCCAAGCGAAGACGCAATGTTCTCGCAGGTGCCTGGCACTTTCCCTGAGACTCCTGCAGTCGATGCCAGCCGTGAACTGTCTGGTCTTCAAGCCCCCGCTGGTGCAAATAACCGCATCTCTCGTCTGATGCAGAAAGAAGAGGTAGTGAAGCTCCAGCAGGAAGTCACCGCCTGGGAGAAGAAACATCACGAGGCAATGGATACCATGACTGCCTCGCAAGCGAACCTGCTCAATACCATCTCCGACCTTCAAGACTCCCTTCGCAAGGCTGAGAAGACCACCTTGTCTCCCACGGCTTCGTCCTTCACGGAGGCCGATCTCGAAGATGAGCGTGCCAAGCATCGGGAGATTGTTGACACTCTCACAACTCAAGTGCTCGAGCACAAGAAGGTTGCCGACGAGCGTGTTTCAAGACTCGAGCAGCTTCAGCAAGCTTACGCCAATATCATCGAGCAAGTCGATGACGCGTCAGAGTCACACACTCTTACTCATCAGGAGCTCCAGACCCACAAGGACCTCGTTGCCAACCTGGAGAACCAACTGCAGGTGCACAAGTCAGCGATTACGATCCACCAAGAGAGCTTAGAGACCTTGCAGGCTTCTCACTCGAAGGAGATCGAGGAGATGACGGCATCCATGAAGAGACTTGAGGATGAGAGCACTGCCAAACACTCTGCCCTGCTAGAACAGCACGAGAGAGTCACCGCACACTTGGAGAAGCAGTTGGTAGACGTGCAAGCGGAGAAGTCGGACCTTCTTCGAAATGCATCTTCCGCACTTGGCTACGAGACCGATGCAACACGCTTGCAAACTCAGATCCAAGGTTTGGTGGAGGAAGGCAAGGAGCTTCACGGGCGCCATCTCAAGAGCACCAACGAGCTCAAGGCTGTCCAGGAAGAACTCCAGAGCGCCATCAATCGATCGGTCGACATGGAGCAGCAGATTGGCCAACTGAAGATGATCGCAGAGGAGCGAGAAGTCAACCTGGCGAAGATGACCGACAAGTACAACAAGGCGTCAACGCTGGTGGAGGAACTAGAGCAGCAGCTCAACAATACCTTCGACTCACACCAGGAGACCAACAAGCGTCTGTCCACAATGCAGTCCGAGACCGTGCAGGCCCGCATCGAGTTGGAGCGGGAGTTGGAGGAGCAAAAGGCCAAGGCCCTTCAGCTGGAGGTAAGTCATAGTCCTGTCACAATCGCTTCGTCCTCCATGCTAACATTTGCAGCAACAACTCAATGCGTACAAGCACATGTCCATTACGTCAAGCTCGACTGCTCGCGAGTCGCTTTCGCCAGACGCAGCAGCGCAGGCTCTGGCGAGATCTGGTTCTGGTTCATCAAATCAGCGCAAGTCGGGTCCAACTGCTCTTCCCACGCCGCCTCCTTCAATCCCTCTGCCACCTTTGCCTGGCTCTCCAGTCTCCACTAATCAACCAATGAATGGATTCGACAGGACAACGTCTCCAACACCTCGTGGTACCTCGCCCGTACCGACAACAAACTCGCCTCCAGCTTCGAGGCATGCTTCTCACGAAGTCAGTCCCAGCCCTGCTGTTTCGCAAATCATCGAGGAGCAAGAAGCTCGCATCCGCACCATTGAGAAGCACCTGTTCGCGGAGAAGCAGCTCACTGCCACCCTTGAGGAGGCTCTCGTCGATCTGGAGACATCGGCGAACCGCACGAAGTCCGAAATGGAGAACTGGCGCAAGAAGTGCCAGACGCTTGAGGACGAGCTCGTGGGCCTGCGTAAGGAGCGTAGTAGCTCCCGCGCCAGTCTGCAAGCCGTTGAAGAAGAGCGTGAGATGAGGGTCCGTGCCGAGAGAGCCCGCCAGGCCCTCGAGCAACGCATGGCCGAGCTCAACGCCAACAAGAAAAAGAAGAAGAGTGGGCTGAACTGCTTCTAGGAGAAGTCAGTCGGGAAGCTCATCTCACGAACACCTCGTCGCTCGCGGCCGCCACCGGAGGTTCGATGTCCTTACCCTTTCTTGTAACAAACTTGATACCAGACGAGATTCTGGTTTCCATTCTCTGAAAAACACCATCATCCCGATACACGCTTTCTTTCGACTTGACGGAATCCCCACGTACATGGACGAGTTTCCTTTTTCTGTTTGCAGCATACCCGGCGTTACACGAGCTCGCGATTGTCAGCGAGCTAGGAAGAAAACGAGGCTCACGGACAACATTGATAAGGCGCGGAAGAGAGAAGAAGAGGAAGAAGTATTTTGGATGGGAGCAAGCCCCTCTTGGGAGATGTTGGTTGTTTTCCTTGCTTGCTTTTGCTTTTGTGGATGTTTAATACCCCGAATCGCCCCGTGCTTGACCGTTGTTGGTCTGAGCGAGTTTTCTTCTTCTGACGACGCCCGTATGGGTGGACTACATTGGAGTGGATGGTAAAAGGGGTTTTGTGTATAAGTATATAGTGTGGAAAGGAGGCAGATTCGTGCCTTGTGACTCCCTTAGCCACCACTTTCCGTGGTCGTTTTCGTGCCGTCGGCACTGTTTCATACCATCGCGGTTCGCATGCCGCCAGTCCTGCATCAGGTCAAGGCTTACATGCAACGTGACCGCTTGGAGCTGGTTGAGCGAATGTCAAGGAGACGTTAAGCGCTGAGGTGCTGCCGGGAGCCGAGCCAATGCAGCTGTGGATCCTTCGGCCTCGTGGTCCCCACAGGGTCTTCGACGGACGGCCGACAGGGCCGGCGCCAGAGTGGGACTTCGAACGCAAGCACCACTTCTTGTCTACACTTCATCCGTTCCGACACCCTCCATGATTGGACGCTTCTCTCGAGCGATAAAACGATGTCTGCAAGCGCAATAAACTCGCGCCTGAGTGCGGTGAGTGGGCCAATGGCCGCTACCACGGTATGGGTCGCCTATACCGCATCTTCCTGCTACAAGGGAGTGATCCTTCAGCTCTCGCGGCAGCTTGTCTGCCAGCCCTGCAGGGCCACCATCACGCTCAAGTCATGTCCGCCCCCAATTGCGCTGCTGGCCGGGGGAGGACGTGGGCGCTTGCGAGGTGGTAGGCGAATCACACGAGCTGGCGCGTGGAGATGAAGGGTGTTGGAACTGGCTGGGCACTCCTCCCGCGCCGCAGCCACGCAGAAGCTCCCTCCCAAGGGCCAGCCGGGTTCGGATGTGATCGCCTACGGCAGCGCAGCCCTCACAAACCCGACGACCTGCAAGCCTTTTCGCATCTTTCCCTCGTCATGCTTCCTCCTCGTCGTTCGTCTGCAAGTCCAGGCATCTCGCACACTTTTCCCGTCCCGGGCCTCCCATCCTGACAGATCGATCTATATATCCTGCTCTCCCGCCCGTCTCTGCGTGATGAATAATGAGTGCCAACGGCGTGAACGGCCATCGCGAAGATGTGCTGTACCGCAAGCTCTCAGCTGACCGCAAAGAAATCCGCATCCTCTGCTTGGAAGAAGAACGAGATCCGAACACGCCTCACTATGGAAACGATCCGGCCAGGACCCCTCCAACACCTTCGACGCTGAATTTCAGATGGGAGTACATCTCGCTGTCGGACCGGATTGTGCCTCACTATGATGCCATCTCGTATACTTGGGGCAACGACGAGGAGAAAGCGAAGTATGCGACTATTGTTCTTAATGGCGAGACGATTACCATACCGAAGAATGCGCAGCAGGCATTGAATGCCGTTTGTCTGCGCCATGGCCATTATCGTGTCTGGATCGATGCTGTCTGTGTCGATCAGGAGGACAAGACCGAGCGCAACGTTCAGGTCTCGTTCATGGGCGAGATCTTTTCCAAGGCTACGAGGGTCTGTGTTTGGCTTGGTGAGGATCACTCCTCCTTATCTGGAGAGCCAGCCATCGGATCCATTCGGACATTGCTGCAGTCTCTGGATCCTCGATTACCTGATACTCTCAAGACACCGCATTCTGGCTCTAATCAAAGTCCGCCGCTCAGCACTGATCCTGGAAAGCTATCCTCATATCTCGGCTGGCCGTCTGTCTACTCCTTCTACGCCAATCGGTGGTTCACGCGGGCGTGGGTGATCCAGGAGGTCTGCCTCGCAAAGCAGGCCATCTTCTACCAGGGCAAATATCCTTCGGCGGTAGACTTTAACGAGATTGCTGTATTGGCAACATACCTCTACGAACGACGCTATACGCTGCCCAAGAATCCCAAGAAGAGCGCTCTGACAGGCTTCGAGAATGCGGCAACGATGTACACGCTGAAGCGTCACAAATCGCAAAAGCTTGCCAGTCTGCTACGAGTTGTGTATACCTTCAACTGCAGCGAACCGCACGATATGGTCTACTCTGTACTCGGCATGCGACATCGTTCTGCCCAGAAGGCTGAATCAGTACATCGCGTGATACCGATATACGAGGAGCCGATCGTCGAAGTCTATGCCAAAGCAACTAAGGCTGCCATCACCGAGACTCGCTCTCTGGGTATCCTCAAACACGCTCATAGCCTTCGTCCGCTCCACCGACGAAGCGGCGAGTTCGACGACTTCCCCTCCTGGGCATTACGAATGGACCTGAGAGGCCACTACCACATCAATCCCATCTCCTATCGTAATTTCCGCTTCAACGCAAACAACTACCTCCCCCTAGTCCTCTGGCCCAACGAATCCTCCCGGGTCCTCCGCGTCCAAGGCGTCCTGGTCGACGTAATCAGCGACGTCTCCGAATGCATGCGCTGGAAACAGTACGGCGCCGAAAACCTCGTCAACGGCGGCGGCGGAATCAACGATACCCTGACCGCCGCCGCCATCCTCCACGAAACTTACCTTTGGACCAAAGAACAGCTCCCTCTCTGGAAAGGCAAAGACCTCGCGGCAAAATTCTCCATGACTATCGCTGCCGGTCAGGACGCCTCTGGCCGCAACCTCGCGAACGACCGCAGCAACGCCAATCGCCTCCATCACGGATTCTGGACCACAGCCCACTACCCCGAATGCCCCAATTCCGCCGGCGCCGTCAATGGCGACGTCTCCGAGAGCGAAGACGACAACGCCTCCGTCACGAGCGCCAGCACGACATCCCGCAGCGTCGACGTCAAGGACTTCGACACCGATCTCGCAGCCGACAATCCCGATGCCACATACGCCCTCGCGGCCATGATGAAAGGCGGCCATCACCGAACCGTCTACGTTACGGAGCGCGGAGCGCTAGGTCTAGGGACCGATAACGTCGAACCGGGCGATTGTCTCGTGATTCTGTTTGGGGGTAGTGTACCTTTCGTATTGCGGCCTGAGAAGCATTATTGGCGGTTTGTGGGAGATACGTATGTTGAGGAGGTTATGCATGTAAGTCACACGATCAACTCCTTTCCTCTGACCTTGTTTGCTAATGCTGATCTGTGAAGGGCGAGTTCATCAGAAGTCTCAACGAAGTCAACCGCCTCGAGGGCGCGAAGCAGTGGTTCAAGATCCGATAGAGATACATCAGAACTCTCCCCATTTCGACAGCGATCAAAACCAGCGAAGGCGCGTGCGGAGCAAATAAAGCAGCATAAGCACAGCGAACGGACTGTGCAAAGGAGTAGGACTTTGGATCTAATACGGCGTTTTGAGTGGGGAATCAGGGCATGCATGACGGGATGCATTGAACGATCGTTTGCGACACTTTTTGCGTTCTGAGCGCGCGAGTTCTGGACCGTTTTGTTGATGAGAGACTTCACTTCTTCTGAAGATATTCTGCATACGCGCTGCGTGCAGCGCTGTTCGTTCGATATACCCCCAATCTCGGGCGTTTCTGTTTTCTAGCATAGTTCGAAGAAGCGAAGGCGGTCATTTGAGGGATCTCAAAAGGGCGGTCATAGTCGATAGCTATTATTGTTGGCAATGCTAATGATTTGCTTGCCATGCTCATGATTCTGCCTGTGAAGATGGCTCTGACTCGAGCATGCAGAATGATCGTTACTCGTCGGTCGAACCGCCATAGTCCTCCGCTCGACGCAGATCCCTCCTCAAGTGATGTTCACGACGCAGCAGCACCCTCTGCCTTCGCCGGCGCTTGCGAATGAGTCTGTGACGTCGCACTACCCGCCGCCTGTCCACCGCCTCTGCCTCCTCTCGCACCTCCGCGCCCGCCCCTGAACCCTCCTCGGTTATTGGGCGCATTCCGGTCCTTGAACTCCAGAATCTCGACATTTCCATTGGCCACAGCGACCTTCTTCGCCTCCACAGCCTTCTTCATGCTCTCGTTGTCTTTGAAGATCGCTATCGCCGTGCCCTTCCTAGGATCGATGGTGACGCTGGCGACGTCACCGTACTGCGAGAGCGCTTGCTGGATCAGCATCTCCGTCATACCTTGGCTGGGGTTAGCATGCTTGAGGTATGCTTTGAATGAGGACGGGCTGGAGGCGCTGGATTGTTGTTGCTGTTTGGGACCCGTCGGGACTTTGGCGGGAGTCGAGGAGGCGGGTGCTGTGGGTGCAGAGTTCTGTTGCTGCTTCTGATCCTTTGAACTCGTATTATTGGACAATGCAGGTGCTGGCGACGATGGCGCAGGGGATTGTGACGATTTCTCAGCCTTATCTGGTGCCGCTGGTGTAGGCTTGGGTTTGATTCCCAGGTCTTTTTGAAGCATCTTCTTGATACCCTCTGCATTGCCGCGCTGTCTTGGTCCTCGTGGAGCCGGACTCTGTGAAGACGCTGCTGCTGCATTCGCGGCCGCGTTCTTGGTAGCATTTGCTGGCTCGGTCGGAGTGGCATTTTGGTTCTTCGGACCCTGCTTGGGTTCTTTCTTTCCCTTGGCGTTTGCCGCATTCTTCGATTGAGGCTGCTGTGGAGAAGCCGGTCGTTGGTTATTCTGCTGTTGCTTGCTTGCCACTTGCTTGTTAAGTGCTTTCACAGCCTCCTTGGACGCCTGTTCAACTTTCTGCTGGCTAGCCTTGTCTTCTTTCACATCCTTCTTGGCTGCAGCATTGTCCTTGCTGTCGTTCCGAGAGTGTCCCTTAGACTCTTTCTTCTCAGCTTTAGATTCTGCCGCCTTCGCCTTGTTTGCTTTCTTCTCCCTAAGAGCTTCAATCAATGGCGTGCTCTTGACCTCTACTCTCTCACTCTCTTTCGGCTCAGCTGAAGCACTGTCGAGTGCTGGTGCTTTCGAAATCGGCTGCGTCTCGGCTTCGAGGAAGGCGATAAATTCAGGATCCTGATCGATCGTGCCTTGACGGGGGTCCGCTCGAGGCTTTGAATTGATAGGAGTGCGCTGATTTGGGGCAAACCCGATAGTTGGCGGCAGGTTCTTCAAGTCGGAAATCTTGTGTGTTCCGGCTTTGTCATGGAATGTGACCTCCAAGAATCGAGCCTCAAATTCCTTAACCAGCTGCTCGTTCACGAGGTGGACGTAGCATCTGCTCTGCTCAGGAACCTTGCCTAGCCCTGTCTTCACTTTGCCCTGACGGTATTCTCGCCAATCCACCTTGCCATTTCCAAGCTTCCATTCTTCGCCAAATATCTCTTCAAACTCAGTCAGAGTCAGTCCTGGTGGTAGACGGCGAACTTCCAGCTTCAGTCGCGGTTGTGGTCCCTTGGCTGCGGCTGCTCGTGTGGCGGCATTGACGGGCAAGACGCCGCTCGCTCGGTCATTGTTCTTGGCGAGGACCTTCGGCGGCATCTTATCTGGTCGTGGAGTGATGTTGTGGTGTCAGGTGAGTCCCGCGAAAGTTCAAGAGAAGTCGCAGATGACGATGTTGTTGATTGGCGGGGCAGCTGCGAGCGGGAGGGCCGCGCGGACCGACTGCCGTAAAGTCTTGGCAGGAGCGAGGTGAATGAGAAAGCACGACCTCACGTCTTCCATCACTGTCACAGGCATCACTGCAGGCTCGCTAGCATCACATTGCCAATCCGAGGCAGTAGATCTCAAGTGGCCGTCCGAATATCGCTCACATTGCGAAGCACCACCACGAGATCCACAGCTTGCAGACGAGCTGCATGAAAGGCCGCAGCACCGCAGACCTCGCCCAAGAACCACTCCCAACCACTCCCTCTACCTTCCCACGTCACACGCACACGTGCATCACCTCCCAAAACAACGCTGCACAACCCTACCTCCAACCGGGAACCCAGCCGTTCCTGCAGTCCATTCAAAAATAATCTTCCGAAGAAAATACTCGCAGATTGCCTACCACCCCCTCCCACTACCCCGGGTCTCGTATCTACGTTCAACAGCATAGAGTGCTTGCAGCAAAAAGTTGGTCGTACCACCGACCGACCAACCAATTTTCATGCAATTTGCTCGTCTCCAGTCTTCCCAGCCTCACGATTTTCACCGTTTTCGGTCACGCGTTTCGATTTCATTGCACCCCGGCACACAGCTTCCCGACCGTCGGTCCCGATGTCCCCGAATGCAAGCAGAACTGCAGTTGTGCGCTGTCGACCTTCCGGCTGCCATGCAGGTACCAGATGTCGAGAAGGAAGAGGTGTTCGTCGCGCAAGCAGGTCTGCACGTTTCGGGACACGGCACCGACTGCCTGTCCATCCATCTGGCAGCGAGGTTCAGGTTCACCGCGTGAGGTTGCAGCGCGCTCGACCTTGTGGCATCTCAGGTACTACCGAGATTGGCTGCTCTACAGACAATGACTGTCTCGGCATCTTTGGGCATCATCATTGCGAATCGCTGTCAAATGTCCCTCGGTAGTAGCTGACCCCGGACGAAAACCTGGCTGGCGCAATCAAAAAAGTATTGCCAAGTCAGACGTCTACATTTCACAGCGCAGCATTGCATTGCAGCAATCTATCAAAACCTGCCAGAATCACTCAAAGAATTGCCCGAAGTCCGCCACACGGCAAGTGAGAGTCAAGAGAAACGTGAAGCGAAGGTAAGTCAAGTCACACCGCATGTTCGAATTTCCATTTTCATCTCTTTGTCCTTTGTCTCGCTCTATCTACAACCCCAACCTCTCCTCAACGCACCCGAACGTTCGCCAGTCAATCAAAGGCCGTTTCAATGACGTGTCAATCCAGAATGAATGCTCTCTCTTTCATGCCGTGAGGCACT
The DNA here is from genome assembly GCA_002786025.1 of Zasmidium citrigriseum. NCBI lineage: Eukaryota > Fungi > Ascomycota > Dothideomycetes > Mycosphaerellales > Mycosphaerellaceae > Zasmidium > Zasmidium citrigriseum. The sequence goes on along the minus strand of NHNW01000014.1, from coordinate 506,129 downwards.
GCCGCCCAAGTAGTCTGTTGCAAAAGTATCTCCACCACCCATGACAACCGAAAAGACCGAACCGGTAACAATGCTCTGTTTGCATGATTCAAACAAGTCTGTACAAGCAAAACAAGCCCAGAGCGACGAGAAATCAAATAGAAGCAGATTTAAAAACAGCAAAACATTCCTTTTTTGTTTCGCTGTCGCTTTGCAGTACGCCATCGCTCGTGCAAGAATGGATAAATCAAATGCTTTGCTTTAAAGATACAATGGAAATTCAAATGCTCGTGCCTCGCTAAATGATGATGATGGTAATTAATGGTCTTCTCTGATGATGTGGGTATGCTTGGTTCGTAGGCGGTGCGTTGAAGGTCGTGAGTTGTAGATTGGAGATGTATGATGTATAAGATGATGTGAGGTCGTGCGGTCGTGAGAGGGACATGAGGTGAGAGTCCAAGGGCCGGAGAGAGGTAAGAATCATTAGGTGTTCAGATCAAAGGAAGCCGCCTGGGTTTGCATGACCCCAAGCACCCTGTTGGATGGCCTCTGGAGGCATGTTCGCGCGAATTTCCTTGGGGTTACGGTAGCCTCCCATGGCGCTGTTGTTCCTGCTGCCAGGAAGGCTGCTGGGTGGGATGGTCGTCTCGTTAAGCTGCCTCTCGCCCCCTGGACTGGAAGGTAAGGGATGAGATGGACGATGACCACCTGCGGCCATCGCTGCCATGGCTTGTTCGTAAGGGCTCTGCGCACGACTTCCTGCTTGATGTGTCGGCGTCGCGGTTGGGATGGGAACACTTTCGTACGGCGCGGGACCTATTGGCGGGAACTGTGGCGGTGGGCGGTCTGGGTGAGCCGACGTTGGGAGTGGGATGGACTCGTAAGGCGAGGCACCTCTCTCCATCTGAGGGGACTTGGTGCGGCCCTTGGAGCTGCTGCGCATACGATCGCCCAATCCACGGAAACGAGCACCGAACGATGATTCTCCGATGCTTCCCTGGTTGCGGCGATGTGTTGTTGGAGACGATGTGTGTGATCGTTCGCTACTAGTTCGTGGAAGCTGAGGTGCCTGAGTGTCGATCGCACTGCTGGGGGCGTTTTCATCGATGGCAATGTTGATTACTCCTGAACCGGTCTTGTGGTGGGAAGCCGAGTACATCGTTGGCGGAGGAGGCGGCGGTGGTGGTCCGGCGAGATGTTGGAGCTCGGGCAGAACTGGTGCCTGTTGAGCATGTGGAGTCTCGGGAATGACGATGACATTGGAGGTCTCGCTACCGTGCAGCGCAGCATCGATGCTGGTCACAGAATCACCGCCTTCGGACGAGGTGATAAGACTTGGTGGCGAGATTTTGCGAATATGTGACAGACGACGGTTGTGGGAAGGCAGCCCAGCCTTGTACCCTGGATGCATTGGTACTGAGCTAGTCGAGCTGCTGCCACTGCTGGAACTGTTCTCTGGAGGTGCAGACGCTGAGCGTGGGCCACCGCTTGCTTTGCTGAAAACACTCGAGGGAAGTAGTGGACCCAGAGAATCTCCAGTCTCGGATTGCTGGGTTGATGGACCAGAGATGTGCGTTGACTGACGTGGGTTGGAAGAGACCATGGAAGACGATACTCCACTGACCAAGGAGCTGGTGACCTGGCTAAGATTGCTGCCAGACAGTGACAAGTCGCTGAACTTGCCTGGAATGTCTGTCACTGATGGAATACTTTCGTTCTCACTGGGGTCAGAACCCATGTACTTTGGGTGCCTCATGGCTCTTGGTGTTGCTGGTAGGCCAATGGGTGCCGATGGTGTCGACGTTCCGGATACCTTGCCAATCAACCCGTACTTGTTCATTGTGTCAGCATCCACGGTATGGGCCCGAGACATGGGAGGCATGAAGGAGATCGGACTGTCGCCAAGATCGGTGTGAGATCGCTGTCCCATGTGCGGCCGGGGCGCGCCAGCAACAGCTGCAGCAAGTTCGCCTGGATGAGGGATTTGAGGAGCTGATGGGCGCCTTGCCAACGAGAGTCGTCGTTCCTCAAGCTCCTTCGCTGCAAGCTCCTTCTTGCTCATTCCACTCCTTTCAGACATCGACGAGTTCTCAGAGGCGAGCGAAGCTTGAGGCAATTGTCCTTCTTCGGGAATGACCTGCTGAGCCACATCATTAGGCTTCATCTCAGATTCCTCCTTTCGTGGCCGACGACTGCTTGAGCGTTCACGACGATCGCGGCTGGCTTGTCTGCGACCTTGCAGGTCATCAGGAATCCGTCGATTGGCGCTCTGAGATCGCAAGCGGAATCGTTGGCCATCGCTCTGGGTCTCCTCGTTGTCGCCCGCATATACCTTGTTCGAAAGTGTCGGCAGTGGCGAGGAGGGAGACCTGGTCGCTGATCCAGCATCCCGCTGATCGCTTCTACCACGGCGAACACCTTCAGGCAGTGCATTCTGAGGACTTGTCGGCATGCTTGGCGCCCGACTTGAAGTGCGTGGTGGATGATGGGGTCTCGCTTGATCATCAGAACCTCTCTTGTGTGACTTTCCCGAACGCGTGCTCTTTTGAGACTCGACTGGCGAGCCCAGGCCGGTTTTGTAGAAGTTTTCGTCATCTGTAGTGGCAGGCTCGGCCTTCCGAGCTTGGGCTTGGGCGATTTCTTCTGGCGACATTGGTACCGGTGACGAGGGCGATCGCTTTGCGGGTTTGATGTACTTGACATCTCTCCTGCCCCGGCCCTCTGAAGGATCCCGCATCCGACTGCTCGCCCTGCCAGATCGACTTTCGCCACGCTTCCGGGACTCTCCACGCTGTCGGCTATGAGCTCGTTCTTGTCGAGCAGATTGCCGAGCTTCCTCAACGCTGCTGATGTACTCGTCTGTAGCTCGCCCCTTGGTACTTCCTCTGGCGCTCTTTGTGCTTGCTTTTGAGCTACCTCCAGTCAACGGCGGGCTCAACGTTCCTGCTCGGTTCTGTGCAATGACACCACTGCGTTCCATGGATGGCGACATTTCATCTGTGAATACTGTGTCCACGACCTGGATTCCCAGTCGCTCCTGCTTCCTTTCTCGTGATGCAGTGCGGTTGCGTGACTGTTCTCTAAGTCGTTGGAATACTCCGTGGGCGGGAGAAGGTAACTGGTCAGCCCTCTCGCCGAAGGTGCTAGGAGCTAGTTTGGTGGCATCGTAAACGGTTGGTCGTAAAGCCGTTGCAGGCTCCGGTACACTGCCGACAGAGCTTGATCGTTTGTTGACACCTGAGTGTAGCTGAGCGTTCTGGTCGCCAAAGTCACGAGCAGCCGTTAGTGGTGTAATGATTTGCTCTGCTTCTTGCTTTGCGCGTTCGATGTCTCCACGGGATGGTAGCCGCTTCCTTCGGTTGTAACCACCCGGCGTCGCGGTGCGAGCGGAAGTAGGATCTCTAGCGGAACGTACCCAGTTACTCCTCCAAGGATCGCGGCCTGCCGGTGATAGCGGCAGTGCGGACATGCCGCCAATGGGTGTGACACCCGCAGTGACTGTGGCCGGGTCCAATGTGGTCAGAGGCTCGTCCGGTGCCTGCTGTATCGGCGCGCCTTTGTCGCCAAAGCTGGTGATGAGCTTCAAGGAGGCATTCTTCGCAGTCAACCTGCCAGATCCAGATCGCGATGGCAGAGAATATGTAGGGCTTGTTACAGGACCAGCGCTGGCCGGCTGGCTGCGTGGTTCGCGTTGTGCGACATGAACAGCATCCTGAGCTCTGGGTGACGTCCAAGGAGCGTTGGTCTCAATGCTGGTGCAAGAGAAGCAGCGAACAGCAAGCTCGGCATCACCTCCGAGCACAGCAGCCTCGCCCCATTTACGGAGTAGCCAAGATATCCGTTGCCAGTCAGACTCGCGCATGAGACAAGTAAGCAGGACAGCCTCCAACCAACATCCTTGCGAGACGTAGACTTCGATAGCATCGTTGACCTCTCCCAAGCCTATTAGTATACCGGCTGCTGGATGGATGTCGCCCTTCTCAAGGAGTCGTTGTACAAACGCTTCGCCAACTTTCTTCTGAGAGTCTGCGCCGATTGAGCTGAGCGCGAGAAGCATCCAGTCCGAAGAAGTCATCGATTCCGAGCCCACAAGGGACGCCATCTGATCAGCATCGATGTCACCAAGCCACCTTGAGAGCAACACTCCACTTGCAGAACCGGCGCCATGTTTTGAGAGTTCCTCGTGAAGAAGGGTGCGGATGTCGTCGTTCCAACCAAAGACCACGCTGAGCATCTCGCGCTGAAGAATCTCAGGGGTGCGAGCAACTTCACCATAATGCGGCGTGCGAAATGCGACCTCACGCAACCGTGCCCTGATGTAAGGGAACAGATCCATGGAAGACACCTCCCTGGATTCTTCGGGGCTTCTTAAAAGCTCCTTGCGAAGGTTTGAGGAGCGTTTGCGGCTGTGATGTGAGGTTTGTGATCGAATTGAAACGCTCTCGTGGCCCACCTTGGAAGGAGGGCCAAACGAGAATTCGGTGCCTTCGAAGCCAGTACTGTTGGATGCTCTTGAGGAGTCCGGTCGATCGTAAAGATACTTTCGCTGTCTTCTCGTTGCGTGGCCAGAACCTCCTGAGCTGAGCGACCCTGCATTACTCGAGCGAGAGCTCAGTGGCATCACCTTGTCGCGAATCTCCGACTCGAGGGCATCGAGTGATTCCATCTCTCGAGCGATCTTTTGAAGAGGCGATAGATTCATGCTCTCGTCCGCGCTGCTTTCCTCATCTGTCAAGCCAGGTAGACTGGTTTGCCCTAGGATGGCTGCTGACTTGGATCTCTCCTCGAGTGTCGTTGGAGGTGTCGGTGGGGTGTTCGCGGGTACATGCTGCGCGGTGGCTACCTGCAGCGGGACGTTGCTGGGATTGATGTCGTATTGTTGAACTGTGTGGTTGCGCCCCAGGGTGAACAAAGACGCACTCGGTCCGTAGTTTGAGATTCCCACAACTCCATCGATCGTCGGGATGATGTCGTACGTTACCTTCTTGGTACGCACATCCCATGCTCGAGTCTCTCTGCAAATCTGTCAGTTAAAGTTCCACAGATGGAAACGATTTGGTCACGCACCCTTCCGCATATTGAATTAGACGGCCATTCTTGGACCAGGCGAACCAGCAAGGACCAGGCTGGGGGACCTCTGATCGCTGGAGTACTCGGATAATGTTGGGTGTGTCTGAATGTTCTTTTGGAACACTCCACACTCTCAAATCTCCGTCATACGTTTGAGTCGCAAGCATGTCAGTCTTCTGTTTTGAAGATGAGCCATGCCACGCCAAGCCAGTGATTCTTGAAGGTGCTCTATTGGTGTTCAAGGTATGCAAGATCGTAAAGGAGGGCTGAAGAGTCGCAATAAGTATCGATCCGTTTAAGTACCCAATCGCAAAAGCTCTGCAATCAGCTGCAGGTGCAATCGCAGTGATTGGATCGAAAATTGTCCGCGCCGAGATGTGTTCAGACGTCGAGGGTTCGAACAAGATGATGTTACCTTGATCGTTACCTGAGAAATATCAGCACCGTTCACTTGCCAAGATTTTATCATACGTACCGAACGCAATGTTTCCGTTCCGCATGAAAGCTGCCACTTTAATATTCTCATATGCCGTGAACCTTGCAACTTCTCCACCACTGAGGATATCCCAGACAATGGCTGTTTTCCCAGCATCGAAGCTGACGGCCAGACGCCCTGATCCTCTCTCACTGACATTGTCTACCACAATCCAAAGCACATCTTCCAGATGTAGATCTAGTCTCCTCTCGATTGTAAGGGTGTCATGATGGAGGACGAGGATTCGATTTCGTTGCGCATATAGAAGGAACGATGCAGTGGCAGCGCATGGCTCGAACTCTTGGTCGGTGTTCTCCGGGGTAAGAGTTGTTGGAGGCGGTGTCTGCCTGACCTTGCCTGATCGTCTTGACGCTGAATGGGTTGAGTGCGGAGCTGAACGGTTCGACGTAGAGGATCTTGTGGACGTTGACCTCTGTCTAGAGAGTTGCCCAGTTGACATCTTGTCCAGGCCTTTGAGAAAGTTGGTCAGTCGGTGTCCACAGCAGCAAGCATGGCCATGGGATGGGTCGCGGTCTCTGAGAAGGCCAGATGCCGGATAAAGCAGTGACAGGAGAAGAACGTGAAGGTGCTTTGAAGGGGCACAGTCCTACGTACCCTTGACATGCAGCGCTAACAGGTGAGGTCACACCCTGTGTAGCTTTCGATATCCAGATATGCCTTCGACCAGCTCTCGTGCGCTCTAGCCCCACTCCAGCGAATGAGATGCCGGTAGCGCTGCAATACAGGATGCATGCAGCCGCTGGAGCGGTTTGGACGGAGTACAGGAAAGGCCTGCAGGAGGGAGCGAAAGCAGATGTTACGAAAGCGTGCAGGAGGAGCATCAAAGAGAGGTACACAAGATGCAATCAGAAGCACAGCCAAATGAGAGCTCGGCGCGTAGGTGTTGAGGGAGCGCGCCGCCAACGGGGCCTCGACGGCGGCGATGATGATGAGGGCCAGCGGGTATGCCCAATACCAGTCAACCCGGGGGCAGGCGCGGCTAGGCGAGAGGTTTGAAGGGCTGGGGGATGGGGCCTATGAAGACGTAAAGGGAGAGCAATACCGTTCGATTCGTCGTCGAGGACGGCACCATTGGCGGTCCCGAGGCCAGAGCCTGCCGCGACGGGCCTGGGGGAGCTCGTCCGGACAGGAAAAGCGGGCCTATTCTTGATGGCTTCCACGCACCACGGGCTGTGTTTCATGTGCGAAAGCATGCAGCGAGTGCTGGTGAACGGTGCTGTATGGAGCAGCAGGGTACGAAGGGCAGGCGGAGAAGAGTGCGACCAGGGCACTTCTGCGCGGTGATTCGCTGCGCCCGGCGCCACTAGAGCCCTGCGATCTGCGCGAGGCACTCAATAGTCACACCCTACTTGCCGACCTCAGCGGCTATTATACCAACACCAACTGCGTCGATGTGCTTTAATGCTGGCGCAGCGACGCCTTCGCGCTTCGTTCTCGACATCCAACGCTCCCAGGACGGCCTTCTTCAGCTCGAGGTTCTTCATCATCGTCATCGCCCGTGGTCGAGCAGGTTACCGTCCGGAGAGCGAGCCAGGGCGGTCAAGTGGTCGGGCGGTGGTCTGTACAACGCATCTCCTGCGCTGCTGCTGGCGGACCACGGGCTCGGTATCGAGCGCTGAGCGCACCTTGCATCGGACTGCACGTTGCTGCCGCTTCTTGCGGCCACGGCCCAGTCGTGCACGGCGAGGATGCCAAGTCACACGGTGAATGATCACGAGTCGCTGCGCTGAGTCGACGCTGGCGATAATCAATGGCTGGACGTCATAAAAGCCCCCGCTGGGATCCCTGGAGCGGCCTTCTCGTCCAGGACTCGTGCTGCCGATAGTTCCTGCATGACTGCAGTGCAGCCGTTCATGCTGTCCAACGGAAATGGCGAAGAAGACGGCCACGCTGCCGCTGTTCAGTTCGTGCGGTCTGTTGCGGTCTGTCGATGGCGGCGCGCACGCTGCCCGAACCGGCCGGGCCCATGTCACGTGCGGCCTTCACCGCATGCTTTTGCACCACCGCTTTGGCACGCCACGCTCACTACGGTGCTACTATCACCTCAACCACCGCCTAGATGGGCACGCGAACGGAAACGGTGTTTGTGATGATGCATTTGCACAGTTGATTATTATCGTTCTACTCATCTCGTCCGCCGACACTAAATCGGACACTAGTAGCTACCGGACACTAGTAATCGTAGGGGTTACGTAATCCCAACGTTTTAGTGTAAATCTCACCTAAATTATAGGAGTTATCGAACTCTAAACCTACCCTTGCCTAATACCTTACTATCGCTAGCCTCGTAGCCTATATACGTTATTACCTAACCTCGCGTTATTAATAGCTATTTATTTTATAGCTACAATCGACGTTTCTTATTAATTCTATCTTACTAGCTCTTAAGGACTAAATATAGGCTTCTAGCTATATCTTATATACTATCTTATAGGCAAATAAGGTATAGTATAGCCCTAAGAAGGTTATTAGCTTCTAGGGTAGTAGAATTAGTACTACTAAGGGTGTTACTAGACGTTATATAATAGTAGAGCGAGTAGTAGCCGTTAGGGTATAGGCTAAGTTATATATAGGGGTTATTACTACTAGAGCTAGCTAAGGGGGTAGTATTAATAGTACTAAGGGGGTATAGAGTAGAAGGAAGGTTAGAAAGAAGGTTAGAGTACCTCTACCTATACCCGTCGTAACTACTAGAGGTTAGCTAGTTATTACTACTACTCTATAATAATCCGCTTTATCTACTCGAGCTCGGAGGGTATAGATAGGCCTACTACTAGTATAGTAGATAATATAGGCTCGAAACTAGCGTTATTATCGTTACTATAGCTACTAGCTATAGTATTATTATAATACTATAGGCTATAAGCCTACCCTACTACCCTATACTAGTACTAGCGATTATTATAAGCTCCTTTATAACTATAATAGACTCTATTAGGTACCTTAGCTCGTAGCTACGCCTAAGTAAGCTAAGGGGGTAGTAGCTTAATTATAGACGTTAGTAGGCTAGTCTTCCTTACCCTTTTCGCCCTTAATACCTCGTTTTAGTTACTAAGCTCTTATATAGTAAGGGTACGCCTCGTTAAGAATCTACTCTTGCCCTTACGCGTAAGCTACTTCTTCTAATTAACGGCTAGTAGTCTAATAGTTACTCTTTCCTTCTCCTCGGAGTATAGGTAGTAGTAAGAGTAGAACTCTTTAAGTAGAAGGCAGCCGTTTATCTTATAAAGAAATATAAGCCTATAGAGGTACGGCCGTCTAAAAACCTTTCGCTTATAGCCGTTATAGGTATAGTTACTATAACCTTCGTATTAATATCTATAGCTAAGCGACTCGCTAGTAATCTCGTCCTTCGCGTTAATTAACGCCTTAGCTCGCTTATTGTCGTTATATACCTCGTAGAGTACCTTATAGTATAATCTACTACGGATAGATAACTAGAAATCGTCTATAATTATCTTACGAGGAGCCTTTAAAAGATCTACCCCTCGTTTATCGTTATATTACTTAATACCGTACTACTAGAAGTTTATAAGCTTCTTAAAGAGGACGTAGATATCGTTATAGCTAGTAACGATCTACTACTTTATCTTAGAGTATTATAATTCGACTCGCTACGAAGACTTCTTACTAAAGTAAAGGATCTCGTTAGTCTAGTAGTCTATAAACTAGTACTTAAAACGAGCCTAGTTTCTACTAAAGTAGGCGCCTATCTTAGGCTAGGTAGTATTAAATTCCTTATATAGCTCGTTAAACTCTCGCTCCGTTAGTAAATAGATTATATAGCGAAAGGCTTCTATAATATACTACGTAGCTTTAGAGTCTTTAAAGATATTATCTTTACCTCGTACTTAACGAAACTTAGGCCTAAAGGTACGTATCTTAGCTAAGAAGTCTTATCTAAGGTACTACTCGTAGATAAGCTTACTAATAGACGCCTTAGGCTATACCGAATTAATAGCGTTAATTATAGCTTCCTTACGGTCCGAGATAATAGCGTTTAGTAAAGGAATATTATACTTCTTAAAGGTAGATCGAAAGTATCGTATAAGGTACTTATAGTTAGGCTAGGCTAAGCTATCTATTATAGTAATTACTAGGTTAATCGTCGTGTTTATACCGCTCTTAGCGTAGTAGTCGAAGAGCTACTTCTTATATAGGTTTATCTTAAAAGTTATATCTATTATAAGCACCTAAAGGTAGCGCTTATATTACTCGATTACCTCGGGGTAGATCGTAATAAGCTACTTAATCTAGCTAGTCTTAGGGTAAGTATTAAACGTATACTTATACCCCTTTTCCTTTAATAGGTTAATAGTTCGCTTAGCTTAATTGTAAAGTAGTCGAGTAGCGAGACTACGCTTCGCTCGCTCGTTATATAAGTTACTTATAGTCGTAATAACGCTAGTATTATCTAAATATTAATCTAGCTTCGCTACTATTACGCCTACCTACTATAGTCTAGTAATAGTAGACTCTACTTACTTACGTAAGTACTAGCGGACGTTAGCTAAGGCGCTAAGGTAATCCTTCGATAAGGCGTAATTATAACGAAGATAACGGCTACTTAAGAGTATAAGGCGCTATTTAGAGTTAACTAGATCCTTTAGATTAAGAGCGGCGTAGATAAACTTAAAGGGGTAGCTTATCTTCTTCGTATATATAAACCTCTTATCTATTATATTATTACGGCCGTCTAGCTTACCTCTCTTTATATAGTAGAAGAAGAATCGATAGGTAGGGTTATCGCCCTTCTTCTTTAAGCCTTAATATTTATTATAGCGCTATATAAACTTATAACTAGCTAGCTTCTTATATCTATAGACTACCTTAATTAATAGCTTAAGCCTATTAAAGACTCGCTCCTTAGGTAGCTCGTTAGGTACTAGAAATAGTCCTTCTTTAATACCCTTAGAGCCGTTAGATCTAGCTTCTAAGAGGGTATCTACGTCGACTAGATTACTACTAGTCTACGTAATAACTAGCTCCTTAGGCTCCTCTTTAATAGCCGGCTCTAAATCGATAGGTTTATAGCTTATAACGGTAATAACTAGCTCGAAGACTAGCTTAGGCTTAATAGGGGGGGTAGGGGGAGTAGCGGTAGCGTTAGCGGTAGCGTTAGTAAGGAAATTACGCTCGTACGTATACTAAGAGGACTAAGGGGGTAGAAGGGGTAGTAGAGTAGCTATTAGGAGCGGTAGTAAGTAGTAGGAAGGTATATAACGAGGGTAGAAGGAAGGGTAGTAGGTTATTAATAATAGGCTAAGGTACGCGTCTACGCGTGTATGTATAACCCATGTTTTTTTGTATAAGAATCACACTATACGGAACATAATCGGTCATACCCGCGTACCTATATTAGCTGGTGTCCGGTGGCTGCTGGTGTCCGATTTAGTGTCGGCGCATCTCGTCTGACTAATGAATGTGGAGAAAGCCTCCTCCATTGACAGCCTGCGCTTAAGCGCCCTCCCAAAAGCCAACTTCGGCCGATCTGCACCGACCTTGAATCCTCTTTTCTGCCTCTTCCCTCTTGAAGCCTCAACCACTCCCTTCTCTGGATCGCCTAGAAGTCAAATGCTGCTGTCAAGCGTCTCGCTTGTTGGATCTTCGTCATGCTCGTGAGCTCGACCAATCCAAGCTGCGCGCTTGTACAGTTCCTCTACCCTGTGACCTTCCCTGCGGCCGTGTGGCCAGGCCTATTCCCTCGCCTATGCTCCAGGACACGGCAGGCGGTAGCTGCCCGATCTTCGAACTGCACTGATGCAGTCAGTGCTCGGAGAACGGCGACGCATGTCATCTGTGATGTGGCGTGTGCCTGGTCGACGGCCCGATCTGGGCCGGCTTGTGATCCGCCGTCACGTCCAGATGAGGACGACGAGGCTGTCTGTCACCACGACGGCGGCTGCCACATGGGTGTGGCGAATTGCTTCGAGAACATGCACTGGTTCGTTTCCACGCGGCGCTGCACTCTCATCGATGCGTTGAGATTTATTTCATCTCGCTGCCAGCTCATCACACGAAGGGTCTGCAACCATCTCGAGTCTTGTCGGTCCCGGGGCTCGGTCTTCATCGACTGGTCGGATTCTCTTCGGGCATCGAGAGTCCAGTACGGCTTTCTTCGATGTTGGATGATTCGTGCTTCCAATTCTGGGCATCAGATGGTTATTTTTTCCATCGTTGAATAAGTTCTGTGTCTCGAACGCGCACTCGACGCGTAAAAGCTCGCGCGACTCAAGCTCACAAGCTCACTCCTTGGGCTTCTCGGAGCTGCTGTGCCTCTTCTTCTTGTGACTGCTGCTGGAAGAGCTGCTCTTCCTCGACTTGATGGGATAGACGGGTGGCAACAGCGGCTTGGCCATCCAAACTTCAGCTGGGCGCGGTGGTGGCGGTGGCTCGCTCAGGTACTGCTCGTCGTCGTCGCCAAAGAGATCCTCATCGCTAACGTAGGAGCTTGGAGTGCCATTCTTGCGAAGAGCAGAACCAGATCGCCAGCTTGGGTACGCGCACGAAGAGTATGGGTTTGTTGTGGTGGAGGAGCTAAAGCTGCTTCTCGGCGAGGATGCTGAAGCGATGCTCATTGGTCGGCTTGCTGGCGTGGAGAGCGAGGAGGACTGTGAGGAACTCCGACTTGACGTCGAAGAGAGAGACATTTTGATATATGGTCGTTTGTTTGTTTGAATCAGATCGAGAATCGGTCGTTGTTCGAATATCGTGGAAGCCGCGGCGGAGTGGTGGCAAACAGTCGTGTGGTATACGACTGCTATATAGAGTAAGTCAAGTTGACAAACAGCGTGGCTTGGAGCGCGAGCCTGGTGATGTCGGCAAGCGACCGCGGCGGATGATATGATGTGTCAGTTTGGATTGCTGCAGCATTTCAGTAGTAGGCACGCAGAGTGGAACAGGCGCGGTTATGATATATCGCGGTGACCAGCCCTTCAGCCCGGCAACCTACACCGGGATAATGTCGCGTCACCCACAACAATCCGCGGTACGTCCGAGAAAGTTGGGATGCGGTCAAGCAACCGAGCATGCCGCGGAGGGCTGCCCTAAGGGCCCTTCGCTTTGGCGCCGGAACTTCTCCTCGCCCACTTCCACCCAAGACCTGCGGATCCGGGCAGCGGCGATTGAGCGAGGTACATCGCTACATGGCTACAACATCCTCTTTCCCACGCCGCATCTCTGATCTCATACATACATGCCTTCGTCCACGCCCGATTTTTCGCCCCGAGCACCGCTGCTCGCCTGCGTATTGTTCGGTCGGTGAGTCACCGCCCGGCGACAGGACAGCATCAGGTGCGGCGTGTGGGCACGGCGAGGCTGTCACGGGTACGTCCATCACACTGCCACTCCACTCCACACCAGCCCACGTCCGCCTGCAGACCGCATAATCAACAGGTAGCATTCGCAGGGCTGACATGCCACGTCGCTGCGGTTGATTGATGCCTTGGTCAGCGGCAAACAGACCGCAGTTCCGTGTTGCACGCTCCCGAGGTCGCAAACACGCTCGCTCTCCTCCTCGTTTCCGGACGCAAAGGCGAAAATAGGAAAACTCAATAATCGCCGGACGTCGAATTAACCGTACCAGCGCTTACTCATGCTCATCCTGCTGCGGTCATAGGTGCAGACACTGCAGTCACCACGTTGCCGAGCAGTACGATACCCGTTCGGATGCGTCCGACGGAGCATCGTCCTCCATCCATACGAGGTACTTGCTACAAAGGGCTGAGAGAGTCCGCTGCCGGCCGTACAACATCCATCGCAATCCAGCCCTCGAGGATCAAGGCGAGATACGTCGTTGTCGTCGCCCAATTTAGGAGCGCTGACGATGGATGAACGGTTGATGACACAACATCGTCCGGTTCCCTCGAGCGCTTCGTTCGGATTACGATGCGGAATACTTGGATGCAATGCGATGACTTCATCTGAACATCAATGCGAGGAATCCTTCCGAAGAGTACCGCCCAAAAGCGCAGTTTACCGGTTTCCAAAACTTCCAACACGCCGAACCCTTCCACTTCGCTCCCCAGATTCTCCCTCTGCTCCCCTCATTGCGGAGGAAGGAAATCACGACGAATTACCGCCCATGTACACTGGACAACAACATTGACTTTGCGACTTGTTGGTTCTCCTCTCCTTCGTGCCGCACCAAGAGCATGCTGTTCCGGCCGGCGGCGATTGAAGACAGCCACCAAAGCTACACCCGGCAAAATGATCAAACAGGAGAAACGCGGGGTCACCCTTGGGACTGGATTTCAGGAAGATATTTTTCCATCCCATTTCCACCGCTCCTCCACTTGACTCCTGGATTCGTGGAATTGCTATTCCGATGGAAATCACATGTGAGGGTCAGTCTGCTTCAGAAAGTGCCTCGTGTCGAAGTCATGGGGTTCGATCAAACCCTGGGCTTGCACCACGTCCATCCCTTGCTCTGCCGGTGTAGCCACGAGGCTGATTGAACCTATTTCTGTGGTATGATGAAACGGTATCCATTGCGCGACTGACTGCCACACATTCTACCGGATCTGGACATCCAGCGGGCACAGCGTGGTGACCTGGTCGTTTCGTGATGAGATCGTTGGCCACGAGGGCTTTCAGCTTATTCAGTGTCGCACAGCAGCTGTTGGGATAGCATGATGAGATCCGCCGGGCCGCACACGGCGGTCTGGCCGCTGTTGCAGTCAAGAGTAGGTACATTCACTTTCACGTGTCTTGAGACTTGCCAATAGGAAGCCATTCACTGTAGGGTTTTGGAGCGGTATACACAGCCGGCAAAGAGTACTGCTCGGAGTACACCCTTGCAATCTGTGTCGCTGCTGCTTCCGAAGAGGACGACGTCCTCATCGAAGCGGAATATAGGGCCGCATTACCCTCACGCCTGGTCGTTCGAAATGAGCCGGCATTCGAGGCAATCTTCGGTGAGTTGCTTCTCCACCAAGCCTTTCCCCTCATCTATCAATTCGACCCCCTTTCTGTGCTCAACCTAGTTTCATCGGATTCGTCTCAAACGAGCCGAGAACGACTTCTCGAACTCGAGGTCGCTACGGGAAGAATCGGACAAAAGCTTCTTGGTGGTAGAGTTCGAAATTCATGGAGAAGGGAAATCTGGGGCCTCGGACCGTCGGTGTGACCCCTCGGTCGCTATCCGACAACGACTGTAGCGACTGCGATCAGATCACTGGCATTCTGTTGGCATGACGCAGAATCTCCGACTGCTTGGCGTCGACGGCCCCGAACTTCTCTGTTGGTCAATGCATGACGTGAGGGAACAGGGTCAGGGTTTCGTGGGGAATGGTCGAAGATGGGGCACATTGAAGACGCCGAGCAGAGATTTTTTCTTCACATTTGGGAAATTTTCACATGCAAGTCAGTCTCCCTGACCAGAATGACATCAAATCCCCACAGCGTATCTATACCAAAGTACAATGACGACGGCTGGACATGGGATATGAGATAGGCCAAAAAGCCCATCTTCGGAAACGCCAGCAAACAACGACATCTCCAATCTTCGACTTGCCTCTTCGCGTTAAGACGATGCCACCGTCCCACCCAACACGAAGGTAACTACATCCACAAGCACCCAATCTACGAAGTTCAGCCATCTCCCCTCCCGCGTCGCAACCGACCGTCTCGGACGACTGAACAGGTGGTCCAAGTCCATCAGGAAAACCAACCATCCCCACGTGTTGTGGAGACGATCCAGGGTCGTGCCGCGAAGGAGGCAGGTCTACCAGTGCAGTTGCGAGAAACCGCCGACCGAAGTGGTCATCCAACTCGAGGAGTGTCGAAATGAGATCTGTCAATGTCTCACGTAGGGCTGTGCAGCATTGCAGCTTGTTTTGCACTCGAGGAGATGAGTGATTTGCTTCTCGTCAGGCGTCTGAAGGCAATCGGGCTGGTGTGATGTGAAACCACAATATCGGTAAGGAATCTTTTTGCTTGTTTCCTTGTTGGGGTTCTCATGTTCGGATCTACAGCCGAAGATGAGGCAGAGTTGCCCTCTCACACCAGGACCCGGATTGTCGGCCACCAATCACAGTCATATTTCTTGAGGTCGATGTCTGCCCTTAGGCAAAGAGGACTTTCTTCAAAATCTGCTCTGGGATCGCACGAGTAGGAGAACTTCGGGCGTTGGAGTTGCAAGAGCGTGAACTTCGCTCTTCGACCTTGATGTTTGCGAAAGGATCGACAATGCAGACTGCATCGGAGGTATTTCGACTGCATCGGAGAACAACACGCGAGCGGCGAACTTCGAATGTCGAAATTCGATACCCGTGAAGACTTTCCAACACCGAAACGTGGAGGAGCGAAGGATTTGCGGGCTTGCGTCAATTGGGGAATTTCGATTCGAGGATTTGCCGTTTGCTTCGGAGTCGACTTCCGATGCTGCTCGAGAATGGAAAGAATTCGAGATGGTATGGTATGGGAAGAAACTCGGCGGTCAGATGGAGAAGAGGATGCCTGCGCGATACGAGATAGGAGAAGTCGTGCCTAGTGACCTCGTGTGCGTTTTGATGGGCAAGAGTTGGCGGTTGAACTTCGAGATGCTGCTTTTGGCAACGAGCAGGAGCATTGTGGGAGGTGAGTTGAGAAGACTTTCCATTTGCCACGTTCCAGAGGTCGGGCAAGATTCCATTCTTCAAACAGGGGAGGTTTTGGTTCAAAGCTGGAGTCAACAGGCAGTCCAAAACGTTCAAAGATCAATCACCAACAAAAAATGGAACGATCCATTCGACCATCAAAATCGTTCCAATCCACGCCCCTTCGGTTACCAACAAAAGAAAATCGATTCAAAGCAAAACAGAACAGCAAAAAGGTCGCACACACCATAACTCCCACCCTTCATCCGACTCAGAGGAGTAATTTGATCACGCCAACCCACGATGCAAGTTGCTCTGCCGGGTTTACCCGCTGAAGCGTGTCTTGCAGACTTAAGGCCGAACAGCATCGTGCGTTACCGACACGAGTGTAGCGACCGTCGCAGGTTTCGAACCAAGCTCGACTCGAAGTGGGGCAAGGGACTGAGGTGGGAGGAATGTGCTTCCTCAAAAGCCATGACAGCTGATTGGTCGGCGGATTCTTGTGGTTTATATAGCTTGTTTTCTGGAGTGCCGAGGTTTCTCCGATGGGAGATGGTTTTGGAGATGGTTTTGGAGGATGTTCGATGTTGATTGCATTTCTGCTCTACTCTGCTGATTTTGCCTCTGGTATCAAGTTTCCCTTCTGCCAACGCCGTCGCTTTCCGACTGTAGCCTCCCATAAACACAAAGAAGAATGCGGCACGCTCGAGGTTGAATGAAGCTCGGCCTAGATCCCAAACACCACCTTCATCCGCTCGTAAACATAAAAGCTTGTGGCCGCCAACGGGATAATCTTCACGTATCCAATGCCCAATCCGACAAAGAATCCCCTCCAACCTCTTTCTTGCATGATGTTTCGCCCGACTTCGAGCATTGTCAGTCGATGTCCATCTCCAACCACACCACCAACTTGCATCCTTCGTCGGATGACTTCTAGTGGATAGCTAACAGTCTGGCTCACAAAACCGGCTGCAGCACCGGTTGTGAGCTCAGCCCATGCGCGGAGTGGAGGTGGCTTGTTCGGGGCGAGTTGTTGCTGGGATCGCTCGGACATGGGTAGGACGGTGTACTGTGCGAGGGAAGGTAATCGCATGAAGTCGCCTGCTGCGTCGTGCGTTAAGAAAGAGGCTCCAGCGTATGGTATCATGCCCCATATTGTCGGTGTGAAGCCGCGGTAAAAGTTGGCAAGTCCTGATCTGGGTGTGATCGTCTTGACTGCGCTCTGAGTGACCTCTATTGTAGCAGCCGCTGTTTTCGGCGGGGCTGCTGCTCCAGTCCCAATCTCAGGAGCTGGCGGGTGCTCGTTGTATATTATACGACAGATATCCCGCACAGACATCCTCTTGTTGGTCTTTGTTTCCCACGCAAGCCGGACTCTTATCACCTCAAGTGGGTATGTACAGAACACGGACGCTATCCCTGCTGTCGACCCTGCCATGAATCTTCTGATGTGCGTTTCGTTCTGCTTGTCTGGTATGAACAGCGCTCGAATCTGTTCGTAGGCCAAGAACTTGATTCCGCCGTATGGGAAAATCCTAAGAAGTGTAGCACTGTGACCTCGGAACAGCCCTCGTGTGCCGTTCATCTGGTATATATCCCGCATCGCTTTCACTGCACCAGCCCATGATCCTGTGTATTTCTGAAACTGCGGATTGTTTGCCTGGAAGAGAATCTTCAC
The DNA here is from genome assembly GCA_002786025.1 of Zasmidium citrigriseum. Classification (NCBI taxonomy): domain Eukaryota; kingdom Fungi; phylum Ascomycota; class Dothideomycetes; order Mycosphaerellales; family Mycosphaerellaceae; genus Zasmidium; species Zasmidium citrigriseum. The sequence goes on along the minus strand of NHNW01000014.1, from coordinate 488,329 downwards.
TCGGTCTAAGGGAGCAACCACCGTCTTTGCTGCGCAGGCCGCCAGCCCGCCGGCTGTCCCACTTCGAATCACGTAATCCCAGCTGTGCTTGGCTACCACTCTATGGCCGCCCTCTCGTGCCTCTGAAGGCTGTGACCGTACTGGCAGGAGATTGTCGGTATCGGTTGGACATATAGACGGCTGACTGCTTGCCGCAGGAGAGCGTGGGGGCGGCATCATCGCAGGTGGTTCGTTCGAGGTAGGGAGCGGCGTGGGTCCATGGCTGGCATGCCCATCCGCAAAGCTGCTCATCGATTTCTCGTTCGTCTGTGTCCTCGCCTTCGCAGTCTCCTGGCTTAGGGGCGAGATGTTTGTGGCATCCGGGAATCCAGTGCTATTTCCGGTGGTTCGGCAGAGAGCGTTGGCGGCGTTCGGCAGTCGGATGCGGGCGTGATGTGTGTTCTCAAGAGGACCAGGCGAATGTTAGGAAGTCTCAGGAAAGGAATGCTGTGAATGTACAGGCGTGAAAGTCCAGAGGCTGCTGATGTTGCGTTTGGTAGGGTCTGGTGTCGTGCAGGTGGTGTGTGCGGAGCGAGGCAGAATGACGTTCCCGAGGCTATCAACGGCTCAATCTCCGGAACTTTCCTACCCATTCACTCACTTCTTTGTCCTATCACGTGGCCCCTAAACATAAGCACGTGAGTGGGATAGCAAGGCCTCTGACTTCATGTCTACGTCCAAAATGTTGACAATCACAGACCATGGCGGCCACCGGCTCGCCAATCCTCTGGCAGGACGAAAGTGGCAACATCATGCTCTTCGACATCCCTCGCTCAATATCTGCTGCCCAAGGGACGAAAGAGCGGCCTTGCCATGACTTGCTCATGTCGAATGCGCCTTTGCAAGAGCCATACTCGACAAATGAGCCAAAGTCGCAAAAAGCCAAGGCAAACATCAAAGGCAACACCATCGAAGAAGAGCTCCACAGCATATACAGAGATGTCTTGCAGAATGCGCTCGAAACTATTCGAGAGCACCACGATCGTGCCTGGGCACTTGAGAGGAGGTTCTCCATCAGCCAGGATCAAACACAACTTAGCAAGAAGCGAAAACTCAACGACCAAGATCTGCCACCAAAGGACGATTCCAGGGCAGTGGCAACACGGAACAGGAACGCAAGGGCCATCACGGATGAAGCATTAAAGCCTAGAGTTCTCAACATGTTCACACCACAGCTCCTTTACGAGCCCAATGAGTCTAAGAAACAATGTGAAGTCTGTGAGCTCGAAAACACACGCTTTCAGACGAATTGCAGCGACACAATGCTCGAGAACCAACGACTACCGCACTGCGAGTATCAGCAAGGCAAGACAGACGCTACACGGATTCCGCCATATTCATCCTTCTACATAGGCGACTGCGCCAAAGACTCACGCGGCTTCCACAACGCCATTCGACATCAAGCAAGCGAACACGAAACCCGCCGCCACTTTGACTTTATCCTTCTGGATCCTCCTTGGCCAAACCGCTCTGTAAAGCGGACATATCAGACACCGGGCGAAGGGTACACCATTTCAGAGACATTAGACGACGTCTATGATCTGTTGCTGAAGATGGACCTCGACATGCTAATGGCCGATGATTGCCTTGTTGGCGTGTGGATCACGAACAAGCAGGCCATTCGAGAGCTCATTCTGGGCGAAGACGGCATCTTCGATCAATGGGGCGTCGAACTCGAAGAGGAATGGATCTGGCTCAAGACGACCCTCCATGGCGAGCCAGTGACTCCACTTGATTCGTCATGGAGAAAGCCATACGAAGTTCTTCTACTTGGTCGAAAGAGGCCGCGAGGCACTCAATCTACGGCAAGGAAAGTGACATCCGTTCGACGGAGAGTCATTGTCGCTGCACCAGACTTTCATTCTCGCAAGCCGTGTCTGAAGGAGCTCATCGAACCTCTCATGGCAAATCCAGATGACTACAGAGCCCTCGAGGCCTTCGCCCGACATCTGGTTGCCGGCTGGTGGAGCTGGGGTAATGAATGCACCAAGTTCAATTGCGAGAGCTGCTGGCACAGGGCAGAAGACTTCGAGAAGATTTACGTCGGCTCCGGGAAATGAAATGGACTTCGAGTACAATGTACATGTACTTGATGCGCCACAAGCAATACGCTCGCGAGAACTGTCCCTGTCGATGGAGAAGCCATAGCGAGTCTTCCGTCATCATACTGACGGACTCATGCCATTCGCCTCGTGTTCATGCCGCATCACGTGTTAGCGTCATTCACTTCGGCTGTGGCTTCGAGGGCGGCCTCACGGCATGCATGCAGCCGCCAGGATCTGCGAAAGCTCACAGCCACATTTGCTGTTAAGGCTGGCTGTTCGCTTTTGACCTGAGCACCATCGTGATGTTCGACTCCCATCCTTGCCCATACATTACGCCAGAACACTATCCGTCAGCCGGGGTTTCCTCACTTGACAGCTACAACGACTCAGATAGGGGTGCTCTGGTCAGCAGGAGCCTACTGCGGACCAAACTGTCTCGAGGCACGCCTGCGCGACCGCAGCTCTCTCCGGCCCTGGAACCTCATTAGTGTTGTCGCAAGGACACTTGAAGCACCGGTACAACATCAGTCGCACTATGTCCGGTGTCGAGCTTCTAGGACTGGGCGCTGGCCTTGTCTCGCTTGGCCTTCAGCTTGGAGACTGTGCCATCAGACTGAAGAAGCTTTACAACACAGCCAAAAATGCCCCCGAACGGCTCCGCAGGATCAGCTTTGAGCTCGAAACGATGACGGCGGCGCTGGGTCAGCTTGAATCAAACTACCGTCTCGATAATGCCTCCAATTTGGTACTGAGCCGGTGTGTTGAGAGCTGTCAGCAGAGCATTGTGGAGGTGGAAAGTCTTGTATCACGGCTGGAGTCAAAGATTGCTAGGTTTCCACGCGGCGCAGGCAAAGTTTACGCTGCCTTGAAGGAGGAGGACATCAAAGCCTCGCTAGATGGTCTCGATAGGGGCAAAGGCTATCTTCAGTTTGCCTACGGGATTTTTGTCAACGAAGAGCAAAAGCACCGAGACCAAGGTCATCTGGACATACTTCTTCAACTCCAGACTGACATGCAGGATCTGCATTCCCGTTTCCGCACGAACGGAGCAAGCGCTCGGATTCTGGCAGGGCAAGCGTCATTCCTAATCGAGGGGGAGGATGAGCCTGGCAGCAGACTTGTTCAGAGTAATAATCATGCCGGCCGAGCGTCCGCCCTATGCCTGAGGAATCCACGACGGCCTGCCAAAGGGAAGGAGAATCGGGATACTCCGGTGAAACGCATGAAGTTTTTCCTTCCGTCGTGGCTGTGCTCTCGTATCTGGGATGTCGCCTTCATCCAAACGAAGCATCGCTGGACAATGGAACTTACAACTTACAACAAGATACCTAGTGATTCGCCAGTCGTCGAATGCGTCCGGGGAAACGACATTACGGGGTTACAAAAGCTTATTGCTGACGGTGCAGCATCTCCTTTGGACATATACGATAGCGTATACGGTCTCACTTTGACATTGCTTGAGGTGAGTGTGGCTCGGCCCAGATCAATAAATACCTGTGTGCTGATAGCCCCAAGTGTGCTGCGATTAAAGGTAGTCGCGAGATCTGTGAATTCCTACTCCGGGAATGTACGACTTGGCCTGACGAGTTTGAAGTGCTGAATCGCGCCTTCGAGATGTTCACAACAATAGGGAATAGTGGCGCTGCAGAGGTGTATAGACTCTTTCTGAAGCTCCTCGCGCCCTACATCACGGTTCGCGAGGAGGATAGGGGCTTCGTATGGATGGCGAATTGCAGCTCTCCTGAGTGTTTCGACATCATACAACGTGAGTTGTCGCCCACATTCTACCAGGATCCGCTGCTAGTCAGGTTCGAGCTCGCCGTTCGGACATCCAGCATGAGCAGATGTGCTGACTTCTTGTGCCGTGTTGGGCTACCTCGTGAGGATCGCCGGCTCGCCACACTTGAAGATAAGGCTGGGAGAACAGTGCTTCACTGTATTGCGACACGGCTCTGGACACTTGCAAGTCGGTGTGCCCCGTCGAAAGAGAGGGAGGACTGGATTGATTTAGGTGTCCACGTTCTCAGGAACGGTGCATCTCCCTTCGCGATTGCCAGCCTGGATCGAGGAGAGTCCGCTCGCACTGTCCTACTAAATACGTCATTTCAGCATGGGCAACAGACGTGGACCTGTACTCCCCTTTTGGAATGTATTGACGTTGCGACCTGGGCATTCTCCGAGCACACTCCGTTCAAGTTGGCCATAAGGCTGGAGAACCTACGCATATGGATTGAGATGATGGACCGTGCGGGATGCCATCTTCAGGAGTACGGGACCAAAGAACTGGAGACGTGGGACCAACTCGGTATTACTGATTTAGACCGTGAGGTCGAAGCAGGTGTCTCATCGCCATCGCCATGGCTCACCCTGTATGGCCTGGAAACCAGCTCGTCGCCACTCCAGTGGGATCTGAAGGTTCGATGGTACGAGAAACGTTGTCATTGGCGAATAGGCAGTGTTCCTGGATCCATCTTAGAATTCTCCGAGAAGACTCCACGCGCAATCGCATGGACTCCACGTACGATAGCATGGACACCAAACGCCGATGAAAACGCCGAGGGACTATGGTCCGCACTCAATGAGAAAACGCGATTTCAAGATCCGAATACTCTTGGAGATATCGTCGGAGAGCATCCAGAGCCTTTCACTGACCTTGTGGACGGCGTACAGGACGATCTTGGAGCTATCACGCTGATGGTCATGCGAGCAAGCCGTCCGCGGAGATCTATGAAGAGGTCACATAGTCAACCGGCGAGTCTCCATCGTCGGTCATCCGCTCACTATCCACCACAAAACTCCCGCCCTTGGGTACCTAGCTACCATCTGTGTCCAGATACCGGACATTGGGAGCTTAATTGCATCGTGGCAAAGGAGGGAATTCTCTATGCGTATTCTGGTGTTCGCTTCCCGCGAGTCTTCAGCCGCAAGGATGTGCGGTTACGATATGTCAGGGATGGGTACGGGATTCTGACAGCTGACGGACGGCTATTTGACCTCCGTGCATGTGCAGAAGGACGGACGAACGGTCTCGCATCCGTGCAAGAATCTTGGACATGGAAGAAAGCCTGCTTCTTATCCAAGGCATATCAGAGAACTTCGGGAAATCTTCACGAACCGTTCTACACTCTTTGAGTCTGATGAGGAAGACTAAGATCATGGCGCAGCGAGCACGCTCATAACCGCGACTAAGAATGCCATGGAGTCCGATAGGAAGACTACTTGAGAACTCTGGTTTTGGTGTATACACACTTTCATGTCAACTCTTTCCCTCCCTTCGGGAAAGCCAGTACCGTCCTCCTATCTTCACCTTCACTCAACCTCAGCCTGACCAGCCTGTCTTTCGCAGCATGCCTCATACTGCTCAACTTGTTCGACGTCTCTCCCTGAGCACCCGCTGGTTCTTCCGAGCCATGCAAGAGCAGCGGTAAGATCGACGTCCTTCGAACATCCGTCTTCTGCGCCGAGCTCTGGTAGATGGCAGCCAGGATGACCATGAGACCCAGAATTTGGAGAACACATGGGGGGATAAGCCATTCCCAGGTGACGTGCACGTAGCTCTCGATACATGTGACATTGTCCGTGACGGTGTGGTTGTTAAGTCTCGAAATTGAGCTGTGTAAGCGATGCCGTCTTCCAGCACGGTGCTGAGACTTGACGTCAAGATGTGAGCTATTACGACCTGCCTCTGCCTCATGTGATCTGGTACGCAAGCCTTCAAAGGTTTGGACTGCTCAAGTGCACAGTCCCCAATTATAGAGCCTGGGCAAATGCATTGTCGGCATCAAGTCCTCGGCACCCAGTCTTTCCAGGTAGCGTTTCTCGCGAGCAAATAGTCCCTACTCTGGATAGACTTCCTCAAGCCGTACAATCCGGCAATCGGCCAAACCTCCATCATCTTCTTGGTCCAGGGCGCATTCTCTTTTGCTGCACGTTCGGCCTCGACATCCACCCTGACCTTTTCATACACGCTCGGCAGCGTCGTAGCACGATACTTCTCGCGCAAGGAATCGTACCAGCTCTTGTCGAAGTCTTTCCAGAAGTCCTGCTCGGAGAAATACGTTTGTGCGTACAGCCACTTCATTCCTCGCAGTTCTTGTAGAGTCTTCTCGATGGCTCTGTTCGCAGCGATGTACCCTTCATGAGTTGCTGGAGCTTGGCCCCAGAGTCCGATGTTCAGCATTGGTTTGAGAGTCTTCCCGTCAGCTTCATACTCCTGGTAGTGTGGATGCATCGTTGGGTGTGGGCTTTGCTTGAGAGGGCAGAGCCACAATGGCCAGATTCCTAGCATTTCATCCATTCTCTCGACGAACTCTATGGCATTAGAGTATGGCAAAGCAAGGTCCTGAACGATCATCTGCTCCGATCGGCCGCTGGCGTGAAGTGCCTTGTACAGCATGCGTGTGTGCAGGAAGTCATCGAGCCACCATCGGGTAAAGTTGTTGAATGGAACGCCTTTGAAATAGTCGAAAGGTGCCTTTCCAACCCAGAAACCGCCCCTGTCGTATCTGAAGAGGTAGTCTGGCAAGGGAATGGCATCGGAGGTTGGATGTGGGTGTTTCGCAATCCGGTCTTGAACGTAGAGGTAGAACCAGGGATCTGACGGAGCACTGAATCTCTGAATGGAGAGTTCGGATTTGGGGGTATCTGTCATTCGACCAGTGACGATCGCACCGCTGGTCTGAGAGTACATGATGCCATCAACATAATCGAAGTCCTCGGGGCGAGATGTGAAATCTTGCAGAGTAGAGATGGCTTCTTGCATGCTCTTAACTGGGTAATAGGTCGTCTCGACAAACTTCGTAGCCGGATGGAGTCGCAATTCCACCATTGTCGTGACTCCAAGAGTGCCTACAGCACCTGCCGCTCCACGAAACAGATCTGCATTCTGGCTTTCAGATGCTGTAATGACCTCGCCATTGGCCAGCACCATTTCGACGCGGTTCAGAGTCTGATCGAAGAAGCCATGCTTGAACGAACTGCTCTCTCCAGAGGTCCCTGAGTACCCTCCTCCAGCTGTGATGCCCGGGAACTCCATGACCACAGGCGGAACCAGCCCGTACTTCAACGTCTCTTCCACCAATCGATCCATTGGTACATTGGGCTCCACCAAGGCTATGCGCTTCTCGATATCCACAGAGACAACATGATTCAGTCTGCTCGTGTCCACGACCTTCCTAGGATCTCTGCCCACTGCAGACTTTCTCGTACTGTTTGTGCCGCCATGAAACATCCGGAATTTCTCGCCTCGTTCGTAGAAGCCCCTCACGCTCGCCGCGACCTTCTCAACCTCTTTCTGGTGTTCTTCGAGGGTCGTTGGGGCTGTTCCGCCTTTGCTGAAGGACCTCGTCTGCATTCTAAAGGCATTCGTTCGGTACGACTTCGACACGAGAGGTTTTTCGTTCGTCCGGATCTGACGCCCTTCCAGCAGATTCCCAGTGCTAGCCCGGCTGCTTATCATCCTTCTAGAGCAATTTACAAGAGCTCTGTATCGACATAGATAGCATACGCTGCTTCTTTGAGGTCCAGAGATCGTAAATCTGTTGATCAGCCTATTGGCATGGCCCAAGGCCATTGAGTTCTTCATCTTGCCGAACGCTGAATTGTGAAAGACAGACGGAAGTGATGACACTTACACCCACGGCTATGTCCATTCAAAGGTTTGGATGGAAGAGAGCACGCGTCAATGGTTCTCGTCGAAATCTCGGCGAGAAAGAAGGTCGCGGCTGCACGTGTTTTGGCGTCTTGGCCAAACCTTATTTCGACTTCCTCCCAACTCCCAATTCTACTTCCAAATCTCTGCCTTCTTCTCATCCTCATCATCGATATCATGAAAGCTTATATGGAACAGTGCGGTCTCCAGACGACAGTATATCCATAAAAGCACGATCTATAAGGTCAAGGGAATGGACCTGTCTTGCGTCCCGTCCACTCCCAATATACTGACAGTCCGATTCTCCTGCTACTAACGACCTCTCTAGAATCGAACCTTGTTGACGAACCCTTGCCAATGCGTGACTGGATCTTCTGGTGCATTATCCTCATCCATCAAGTCAACGCAGCCCGAATCATTCCACTCCTTGGGAATGACACATATCGCTCGGCCTAGCAAAATCAGTCTCAACTCAATGGAGAACCAGATCTTCACCGACATACCGTTGAGAGTTGTATCAGACGATAGATGGATCACTGCTCTGGCCGCGTCACTTTCATCGGCGAGACTGGCTCCAATATCCTCGAGGTGCTGGTACATCTCTGGGGCGTTTGTCCGTGCACCGGCGAACCTGTGCGTACGTCAGCACCTGCATGACCCCTTTGCAGGAAATCCGACGTACCAAGGAGCCAAGAGGTTAACCCTAATATTCTGCTGCGGCATCGTGGTCCTCAAGCTCCTGAAAAGTCCACGAACGCCCCACTCGGCAGCATTGTATTGTGGCGAGCCCGGTTGATCAACGTATGCTGCGATACTCCCAACTAGGATCAAACATCGATCTCTTCCAGGTCCTCCAGGCTGTTTGGCCAAGTAATTCAATGCTAGCTTAGCGGTATAAGTCGCACCAATCAAGTCAACATTCAATGAAGCCAGATTCGGCCCCACGGGATCTCCATCTTTGGTGAGTTCGTCTTCAGCGAGATCATCTTTGGCACCGACACCGGCACTTGCAACAACGATATCGATCGTCTTGGACGGGGACTTCGCGAGCGCTGTCTTGAAGAGGTGGAGTTGGTCGGCCCAGGAGGTAACATCGCAGCGCACGAAGTGGACTTTGTCTGCGCCAAGCTCGGACACCAAAGTGTTGCCTTCGTCTTCGGATCTGCCGCCAAAAGTCACGAATGCACCGTGTTCGACATAGCTGCGCATGAAGGCTTCGCCAAGGCCGCCTGTCGCCCCGGTGATGATGACGCTTTTGCCGGCGAGAGTGCTCACATCTTGTGAGCCATCTAGGGAAGTCTTAAGGTGGCAATGACCGCTGAAGTCGGTTGTTATAGCCTTGAGGATGGCTGGGTGTATCGAAAAGATCATGGCGACTGCTTATCTTTGACACTGTTGAGATACTTCATCAACTAGGCCTATTCTATTATTGAATATCTTTGAATGTTTCGTACCGTTTCTCGGGCCATTCCTGATGGTTTACGATTACTTGAGCGTACTTCATGAGCTCGTATCTTGACCCGGTTTGTGCGTCGTGTGTAAAAGCTCATTCGAGCTGCCATGGCTTGCATGCATTCCGCGAAGGCCCCGAAAGATTGGGTAATCCTGTCAATAGCATTGCTTACGAAACGCAGCTCGACCTGCCACTGATTCAAAGATCAATCTTCGCGGCCACCATATGAAACCCACCAAATCCCGTCACGAAAAGCCACCCTTGCTTCTTGCCCTTGTTGTCTTTGGGATCAATGCCGATGAGAACAGCACCGCTTGCTGTTCGTAAAATCTTCCCATCATCCTGGAAAATGAGCCTCTTCTCCCAAACATTCTTCTTACCCGCCACATCCACAGGATTGCCGTTCGATCGGACATGCCACACGAGCGACGGTATTGGGCGCTCATTGCGCGGGAAATCATCCATCATTTTGTATGCATGTCCGAGGCCAGGGAGAATGTAGCCACTCGCATTGTTCGTCGGAGTGGCGAAGAGGTCGTCGTAGTAAAAGGGGTTGTCGAGACTGCTGTCCAGCTGTATGCGTTCGATGATAGTGAGGTTTCTGTTGCTGGCTTTCGGAGACAGATCTCGAGTTGTACGGACCAGGACTCCGCCAGTCGCATCAATAACAACAACTTCCTCCGGACGATGAATGCTTCCCCTTCCAAGACCGTTGTTTGTGTGTACGTCTTGCAAGGCAGTGGTGACTTTGACTCTCGCTGCTGGATCCTTCGTTCTCATGTCCAAAACATCTACCAAGACAGTGTTTGGGATAGGTGCTGTGCTTTGCGATCCCAAATCCTCCCAAATCCTCTTGATGCCGTTGTCGTGGATGTGATCATTCGTGACGTAGAATGAAGATGGCGAAATGGCAACGATATCGTTTGGCATGGTAATACCGGGATGCCGCACCGAACGTACATGCTGTGCTTCGTCCGTTCCCAACCGATGTGTAAAAATCTCAATGTGCGCTCTCTCGACTGGGAGATCTGTCCGTGGAGGCTTCGCATCCCAGCGTTCTGGATTGGGCAAGTGGCTGACCGCATATATCCAGAGCAGATCTGATTCCTTGGGGTCGTTGAGAATGTCAATACCGTGTGTGACCATGGGCTGGTCGAAACCCTTCAAGTTCAAAGTTGTTGCTTTCATTGAAACGGGGTCGACGCGGACAATTGCTCCTCCGCCCGTGGCTGTAGGGTCGGGAAACCATCCGTTTGGCGGGAACCATCGTGCTCTTTGCTCTGCGTCGAATTGACACGCCGCAAATAGCTGCTTCGTTGTTGATTCAATGTGTACATCCTCGCACATGGTCGTGCCTGGGATCGTTCGAATTTGCTCGACGCCATGAATGTTCTCGATGTTGTGTCGAAGGACGCCTAGCACAGTCAGTCGCTGTTGAACCGGGCTAAAGAGAAGAGCGAAGGCTATGACCGTCGCGGCGATGACGATGTTGAAAGTGCTTGTCGCCATTGTGTGTTCAACCGCGCCAGAATATGGCACTGAAAATAAATCAGAAAAAAAAAAGATTGGTGAAGGCACAGTGAACCTGAAGATCCAAACTTACTAGCACCTTCACGCTACTGCCATCTGCGTCATCTTTCAGCCAGCCGAATGAACGGTCTAGCTGGACCAAGACCGCGCCAACCCATCAACGTGAGCTTCTGAAACGCATGGAGCAAGCCTCGGAGGAAGCACCTTATGCTGTCGATGCTGATATGACCATGTCGAGCCGATGCTTGAGCTGTTCATGTCAGCGTACCTCTGGAGCCTCTAAACTGAATTGCAAATCAGCTCCGTGCGAGTCGGAAGCCTCGCTGAGTGCATCAACGAGTTCCACAGGGTCGGTCCAGGACCTCTATTGGCTGAGGGAGATCCAGCATATCCTTATGAGAGCTGCCTCGTCCTGAGGCATACCAGATGGTGGTCCAAAGGGTGATAGACCGGACCTTGGAAATTGGAGAAGGGTAGAAAGTGCGAAAGGCGCCGCTGAGCTGTTGCTCCGACTGATTTTGATATTTAACACCGCTGGCACAGATGGCTGGAACCGGAAAGATACAGCATTGGATGAGCATGAGAATATTTTCGATGGAAGTGAGGTTTTGTGTTGGTCCTGTCCGGGGTGGCGATCCTTGTCTCAGCAGACAGACCGAGCACGCCAAACCGGATCTGGACGACCACACTCAGACCTCTTCCGCCTCCTTCTCTACCTGAGTCCCAAGTCTTCGATAACTTTGACATCAAATCAGAAATATCAGATCGCAAAAGATATCAGATCTAGCGCCCATGGCGCCATTCGCTACATGAGGACGGCATGCAAGATACTCGCCGTCGGCCACTGCAACATTCGCCATCACGCCCGAAGGCTCACTGATAGGCCAAGAACATGAGACGCTTCTTCTGCGCATCGACGTACTGGAAGTGGGCTCCAAGAGTCGCCCCTGCCGAATGATGTGCGAGCAGCCTCAACAGCATAACTGGGTGGTTATTCTGCCCTCGCCCGAATTCCCAGAATACCTCTTGTTTGGCTCCCAAAGGTCTGACCCGGAGTGATAGGAGCCCCAACGCTGATAACGGCATGGCTCTCCAAGATTGCAGATCCGGGGCAGCATCCTGCCAGGCGACTCGTAGATGGGCCGGGTAAGTATGCTGCCATAAGGCGACATCTTCTCTAGTTATTTCAGTTTCCTTCTGAGAGACTGCCTATGCAAAGCACTCGCCATGGCAGAAACTTTTCAAATTTCTCCTCCTCTGAGCCAAGGAGTCGGGTATGGCATCATTGTTGGAGTGGGTGCCGCGTTTGCCCTGGGAATGTCCTATATCTCGTGGTACCTCGCCAAGTATATGAACGAGAAGCAGGACACTGAGGTTAGTGTTTAAGATCTGAGTCGTGGAGTCACCTGCTAATCTTCATCTACTTGATCGACAGATGTTCATGACAGCCAAACATACCGTCAAGTTTGGGTTGACAGCATCCGCGGTGGTCTCGTCCTGGACGATTGTAGCAACTCTGTTGACATCTACGAGCTATGGATATAGCTACGGAGTCTCGGGTCCATTTTGGGTGAGTCTCCTGTCCATGATCGCTTTTCTTCCTTTCGTTCGCTGACTTCACACGTAGTATGCAGCTGGAGCATCAGTCCAGATTCTCCTCTTCTCAGTGGCCGCGATCGAACTCAAGCGACGAGCACCTTACGCTCAGACCTACTTGCAGGTCGTGAAAGTCAGATACGGCGCAGCAGCACACATCATCTTCTCTATGTATTCGCTCGTGTATCAGGTCATCACGACAGTGAATCTGCTTGTTGGAGGATCAGCCCTGTTCTCGAGCATGACCGGCATCAACCGGGATGGCTCTTGCTTCCTGCTACCCATCGGTGTGGTCATCTACACCCTCGCTGGTGGTATCAAGGCCACTTTCATTACGGATTGGGTACGACAACTCCTAATTTTCTAGACTGGCCAGACTGACGAGAACAGGTGCATACGGTGATTATTTACATCATTATGCTCATGTCGATTTTCGTCGTGTACACGACTTCAAGCGTCATAGGATCGCCGGACCAGATGTGGACGCTGCTCCGAGAAGCCTCGATACTTCATCCAGTGGCCGGCAATGCGCAAGGCTCATACCTAACGATGAACAGCGTTGGCAAGTACTGTCATGCTACATTCGCGAACCACTTACTGACGATGTATAGAGGGCGGCTACGTTGGTCTCGTTTTTGTCGGCGCTGGCTTTGCAGCAGCAGTGGACTCTCAGCTGTTCCAAAAGGCCATTGCTGCTGATCCTCGAAGCACCGCCAAGGGGTACCTACTTGGCGGACTTGCGTGGTTCACCATTCCGTTCGTTCTTGCTAGCACCTATGGTCTAGCTACTGCCGCTACCGAGCATCTGCCAGTCTTTCCAACGTATCCAAACAGAATGACTTCATACGAGGTGTCGTCTGGAATGGCAATGCCGTATGCTGCTTTAGCCAGTGAGTCTTGCGCATGACTAGGCGAACTTGGCTGATTACAACCGCAGTCATGGGCAAAGGAGGCGCTGTAGCAGTTTTGCTAATGGTCTTCATGGCCATCACTTCGGCTATGTTCGTAAAACAAGTCTCCCCAGAATGCTCTGGCTGACGTATCTTAGGTCATCCGAGACAGTAGCAACGACTGCGCTGCTCGGATACAACGTCTACCGAGCGTATCTAAACCCTTCTGCGACCGCCAAACAACTCAAACGGTTCTCCGAATACGCAGCAGTCGGCTTCGCCATTGTAGCAGCATCAATCGCATGCGGCTTCAATCACGCCGGATTCTCAGTTGGATTCTTGATCTCAGCGATTGGCATTTTCGTCGACTCCGCCATCGTGCCATCCGCATGCACCATCATGTGGAAGCGACAATCGAAGGCCGCCGTAATCATCTCGCCGGTTCTCAGCTCTTGTGCAGCCATGATTGCCTGGTTCCTAAAGGCCCATCAAGAGTACGGCGAGATCACGGTTGCTTCGCTGTCGGGTAATCTTCCTCTTGTTGCTGGCAACATGATGTCGCTGTGCGGCCCACTGCTTCTCACACCCTTGATCACGTTCATCAAGCCGAACAACTACGATTGGAATCTCCTGCACGATGCCATCCGCCCCGACCACGAGTCCGATATTCAAGCCAACCGAGCTGAGAACGATACGTCGCCATCACCGAAAAGCGAGACTCCAGCTGTCGTGTCGACCATCGAGCCACCCACACAGCATTCAGAAAACTCCATGCTGCTAAGATCGCGCAACCGAGCAATCGTTGCAAGTGTTTCCATGACTCTATGCTTTCTGATCCTTTGGCCGATACCGATGTACGCTACCCACTACGTCTTTTCCAAAGGCTTCTTCGTTGGCTGGATCGTGGTCGTATTCCTCTGGGCCTTCTTCGCCTCTTCTTCAATCACCTTGATACCGATTTGGGAAGGACGAAATGCGATAGCGAGTATCACTAGATCGATCTTTGGAAGGAAGAAGAGCAACAAGCAGGCAGAGCCGGAGACGATCCATGGCTTAGCTGTGAACACGGGAGCATCTACACCAGCTCAAGGGGCGGATTCGACTGAGATTAAAAGCTGAAAGGAGGCGAGTAACACTGAAGCCAATTGTAAGTCATGGGATTACAGTGTCTCACTGATAGCCACTAGGATCTTGTCTAGTCACATCAATAAACTGCCGGTCCGCTCCTCTTCACCGCCGCCATAGCCTGTTCAAGCGTAATCACATCCGCAGGCAAACCCGGGATGATGCCCTCAAGGATGGCATTATACACCTCGGGAGCTTTCGCACCCTCCTGAATCGTATTGTTCGCAATGACATATCTGCACCGTCATCAGCACATCCTCCCAACCCAGAAGAAAAGCTATACTTACACCTTGTAGTCCAGATTATACAGCGTATACACGGTATTCAACACCACTCCACTCGTGGTCAATCCACTCAAAACAACAGTATCAATCCCCTGCGCCCTCAAAATCGTCTCCAGCGAATTCCCCCAACCCGCATAATACCGACTCTTCTCCAACACCACATCGCCAGCCCTCTCATCCACCTTAAAGGCCGGATAAATCTCCATCTGACTCGCCGGAATCTCTGCCGCGACCTCCGCGAACGGCGTGTTCGGACTAAGTTCAGCATTCTTGGATCCGGAGAATGCGAGTCGGGTGAAGATTGAGAGAGGTGGAGGGTGCTGGGCGTGAATGAAGTCTATCCATGTTGCGGTGGAGTTTATGAAGGTTGAGCCGGCGGTTGTGTTGGCGAGGGTTGAGACGAGGCCTATGAGGTCGAGATTGAGGACTGCGTAGTGCGTGCCGAAGGTTAGGTTTTTGTTGGAAGGGGGGATTGTTGGGGTTATGCAGTGGGGGTGGCAGGTGTAGCCTATTTGTGGGGATTGAGCGATGGCTGTTGAGGCGACGAATAACAACGAAAGGGTATGCTTGAGAATATGCATGGTCAGGTATGTGCCCTCTCGAAGGGCTTTGGCAAAAATTCTTACTACTGACTTGAGCGTGATCCAGGCACACATTTATCCTTCGACGAACACATCAACGTCACCACTGTGCCGCCCGAACCCTCCGCCATGCGTTCATGCAGGAAGAACAAGAGTACGCGGGTTCGCACACTCCTGTCAACATGCCACCCAGTGAGGCTGGAAGGACGAAGCTTGATCGCAATTCTAACTGCATCAAGCTTTGGTCCTGTCTATGTCAGCCGTGCAGATCGGATCCTTCACGCTGAACGAGGACACCACAGTCCGTTCTTTGCGAATAAGAGATCAGGCTAGGAGTCGAGGATTCGGATGATTGCCGCATGTAGAGGGAGTTAATATCACTACGAAAGAGCAGGATTGAAAATGGAAAGGGAACTGTGATGAACTTTTGGCTACATTCTACTTCCCACAGTATGTCTTTTCCTCGATTCCATTTGCTCTAGAAAGCCAATACTTTGTCGCATTTCAGAGTGCTCACAATTTCTTACGATGCCGGCGATTGCCAAGCACGTGCCCGAGCATGCCGTCGGACTCTGCATCACGAAGCGTGGAATCTTATGCGAAACCGTCATGAAGACGCAAGAGCCAGTCCTCCACGGTCTCAACTTGCCCACCGACGCATCGTCCGTCGTCTCAAAAGAAGGGCAGCAGCACAACCTTCTCCTCGACCTGGCCCTCATCGTTTGCAATCAAGACATCAGCTGAAATGACCGCCTGATCACTCAAGAGCCCCTCATCCCCGCCAGCGTGAGCAATCAAACTGCTCCTCATAGCCTCGGCCGCAACTCGAGATCCATCTGAGCCGATTTCGAGGTCGATAGCTTTGTTGGTTCGGACCATGTGCACTTTTCTGATCTTGAGGCGGTGGGCTCGAGGAAGGGAATAAAGGATCTTGACAACATCCTTTTCGCTGCCTTCTTTGAAGACGAAGACGGTGTATCGGTAGTATGAGGCGGCGTAGCGCTCCCGGAATGCACGGTTGACTTGGAGTAGGGATGGCGGCTCGTAGCCTTGATTGAAAGCGACGGTGTGGTCCTCGGGATCGACGAAGACGAGGTCGTGGATGATGTCGAAGAGTTCTTGGGGTAGGCTGTGGACGCGGGCGATGAAGCTGTCCATTTTGGTAGACTGTCTGAAGGTCGAGTTGGAGTCGGGGGTATGATGGAGAATTGCGCGAATTGCAGCACGGAGGGTGGAGTATTTAAATCTCGAACATTCATGCGTTGGGTGCCGTAGTATTCACCTGTCGAATCGAGTCACAAGTGAACGGCAGTGAATTCAAGGGCAAGCAGCCAAAGCTTATCTGTCTTCTATTCTTCAAGAAAGCACGTGTCATCCTTTGCTACATTCTAGTAACTCTGTTGACGCTGAGTTGTAACTCAAGGGCGAATACTGGCTCAATTCTTGGCACACGTGATCTGTTCTAAGTCAGGTTAGACTGAAGTCTGCGAAAACGTCTGTGCGCTGCGGCTCAAAATTCGAAATCTCAAGCGCGACCTCGCTCCAACATCAAAACACCTCCGACACCACTCCCCAACACGTCCATCACCGGAGCCTTCTGGTTACCGGTGCGCGATGATCTCCGTCGATGGCTGAAGTCCGTCGGTGGGCTCCAGGACGCGCGCCTTCCTCCGCCGTCGCCCGACCTCTCCAGGTCTTGATCACAGCTTCCAAAAGTGAGGAGGCCTCCCCAAGAGGAGAGCAAGCCATGGCCTTCAATGCGGCTGGGCGAGTGTTCTGACATGTGCCCACTTCGCGGCTCTGGTAAGTCCTCACTCCTCGAGCCCACCTCTTCCATTGATGAAGCCTATCACAACCGTTCTGGAGACTTTCTCATGATCCAAGAACAAACATGCATCACCATCTGATCTCGACACGCAACATCATCACTTCACTTCCAGTTCCTGTTGAACAGCTGCTAACAGGATGCAAAGACTAGCTGCGCGAATCACGCACCCGTGCTCTCCTCGGCTACTACGCCGACTGCGCTCGCGTCACAAGGTATGTTGACAATCTACTTCACTCCCCTCACCTCATATGATGATCGGTTTCGTCCAGTTCTGCTACTGAAGCACGATGTGGATACTTATAACCAGCTTACCAATTTGTCTGATCTTGATCACACTCTTCGCACTTCAAAAGACTCATTTCATCAGCCGGAGTGATGCTGACAGTTTAATAGCAGTACGTGGCGACAGCTGTCGCCGTCCTTCACAACGACACACCACCTACGGACTATCAGGTATGGTATCACCATCTATCTCCTTTCCCCAACACCTCCCACTCCAAGATGACCCAAGTCAATCCATTCAACGAACCCTCTGGTAGCCGAATCTGCCGAGCCACCCTCCCGCACCGTACCGTGGCAGCTTGCTGTAGCGGGAGGATCGGTTGTGGAGTTGTGGTAAGCACGTGAAGTTTCGGCTGAGCGTGTGATGCTGCGTAATGGTGGTTTCAGAGCATCGGACCGTGTTGTCCGTTATGGCCAGCTCGGCGAGGTGCCGGCAGATAGGCATGCGTAAAACGGCTTATCTGAGACGACAACACTTCGAAGCACCTTTGCAAAACGCTATCTTGCAGTATGAACACGTGCTGACGATTTTGAAGACGAGTATCTGCAGCAGATGGGATGGCAGTTGATCTCGCCACGAGAAGGCGACGTGTCTGATCGTCGACGCCTTCCCTGAGGAGTTCACGACTACCACACTCAATGTGGATGAGCTGGTCAACCGGTCCGATCAGCGCTCAACTCCTGGATGGCTTTCCGCAACTACTGCAATAGAGTGCTCTCACCGCGCACTCAGAAAGCGATCTCCAAGCTCTTGAGGATCTTCTGGCATGCAGATCCCTTCAAGGCCACATCAAGAACAAGTGGTCCATTCTCGCCAAGGCATACAGCACTCAGTCGATCAAGAACAAGCTGGCCAAGCTATCTGCGCAGTCCAGCAGCAACGACGCTACCACGAACGCGGC
This sequence comes from Zasmidium citrigriseum, assembly GCA_002786025.1. Lineage (NCBI taxonomy): Eukaryota > Fungi > Ascomycota > Dothideomycetes > Mycosphaerellales > Mycosphaerellaceae > Zasmidium > Zasmidium citrigriseum. The sequence goes on along the minus strand of NHNW01000014.1, from coordinate 470,124 downwards.
CGCTCTCCCAGTCCAACAGAACGGGCAGACCACCGTCAGCACCGTCACACCGCCTTACCAGAGCCAATGCAAATCCGTGTGAGAGTCGGAGCCCTCCCACAAGCTGGGTACAGGCGATTCTCTCACGGTTCTTTGCGCAGACGGCGTGGGCGGGCAGCACGTGTGGACGTGATTCTCAGCTGATGAGGGCTGTTTGTGGGATTCGTCAGCTGCATGCATGTTGTAAATAAAATGGTAAATGGCAACGTGCAACTACAACAGCATCTTTCTCATATTTCTTCAATGTATTGTGAGGTCATGTTCATTAGTGCGAAGGTAAACCTGGTAGGGACTAAATTGCAGTTTTGACTTGAGACGCGCCGGCGTGTTCGTGGAGCCAAGCATTGCAGCCGTTAGGGGATCGGCCGTTAGGAGTTCTTAAAATGTGTCCTGTGCAACGCAAGCACCATTGAGTCCATTTCTGCCGCCATTTGTGAGACGGCATCACTTTCGTTCCGTTCGATTACTTCTTGTTCCAAATCCATTGCCAATCCGGCGTTCGAAAAGGTGTTCAGTTCTGGGGGACTCGGAGCTCTCTCCATTCGCTACCACGAAGCCCGTCCCTTTGCTTGCGCAGGCTGCTGACGAGGAAGTTCACCACACTCCGCCTGCGCTATCCCCACCGATCCTCAACCAAATCGCATCTCACTCGATCTCCAAACCACACTCCTTCGATTCCCCACGACCACGGCGCAACACACAGCGCGCGTTTCAGACAGATTGAGCTGTCGACGACTGCCAGAAACCCCCGAACCTCCTCCGCCGCAAGCCATCCAGCCAGCCAGGGACAAATTTGGGACCATCTCTCCTCAACACCACCGCCGACCACCCGACCTCGCGCACGCATTCACACACATTTGGGAGGATATTACGGCCCGGCTGTGAGGGTTCGCGGCCTCGGGGGCGAGACACATGCTCCCTACCTATGTTTCGTCGGCCCATCAGGAGAAGATGAACCGGCACGCATACTCCTCCACCAATGGCGAGCCCAGAGGTGCGGGCGCCTTTTCCATGGGCGGCAGTGGAAGATCAGGCTTCAGCATACGGCCGGACAAATATGAAAAGTGAGTAGCAAGAGAGGCAACATTAAACCCCCGAGGGGCATGGTGACACGGGACACTGACATCAGCCAGATACCAACCGCGATCATCACGAAGTATGTTCTTACGGCGGAGAGGCATGCTATTACGACTCGGCGGAGCGGTCGCCGTCATCATCATGATTCTCATGATCCTTTTCCCTTCAGTACGACCTGCCGCACTCCTTGCAGGTCCCTTATCACTGGGCCTCTTCTCATCAGGGGAAGAGTTCAATATCGAGACTGTGCGATACTACGATCTATCAAACGTACAAGGGACGAGTCGCGGCTGGGAACGCGAAGAACGAATCCTGCTCTGCGCACCACTCCGTGACGCAGCTCCCCATCTCCCCATGTTCTTTTCCCACCTTCGCAACCTGACCTATCCACATCCTCTCATCGACCTCGCATTCCTGGTCGGTGACAGCAAAGACAACACCATCCAGCTCCTTTCCGACCTTCTGGCAGATCTTCAAGCGGCCGAGGATCCGAAGCAGGCTTTTGGTGAGATTTCGGTGATTGAGAAGGACTTTGGACAGACTGTGAACCAGGATGTGGAGAGCAGACACGGTTTTGCGGCACAGGCGAGCAGAAGAAAGAGCATGGCACAGGCACGAAACTGGCTGCTGAGCGCGGCATTGAGGCCGACGCACAGCTGGGTGTATTGGAGAGATGTGGATGTGGAGACTGCGCCTTTTACGATTTTGGAGGACTTGATGAGGCATAACAAGGATGTGATCGTGCCAAGTACGTATACATTGGCTGCAGATCTGTGATGGAATGCTAACAGCAGGACAGACGTTTGGAGACCACTTCCGGACTGGCTCGGCGGAGAACAGCCATACGATTTGAACAGCTGGCAAGAGTCTGAGACTGCTCTTGCGCTGGCAGATACCCTTGATGAGGACGCCGTCATTGTCGAGGGATACGCAGAGTACGCTACATGGCGACCACATTTGGCCTACCTCCGCGATCCATACGGCGACCCAGATATGGAGATGGAGATTGATGGCGTTGGTGGTGTCAGTATCCTGGCAAAGGCCAAGGTCTTCCGCAGTGGTGTGCACTTCCCGGCTTTCAGCTTTCAAAAGCATGCCGAGACGGAGGGCTTCGGCAAGGTAAGACATATGAAGATATTGATGAATGGACGCGAGACTAACTCGAACAGATGGCGAAAACAATGAAGTTCTCAGTGGTCGGCCTTCCGCACTACACCATCTGGCACTTGTACGAACCTAGCGTGGACGACATCCGCCATATGGAAGAAATGGAGCAGGAGCGGAAACAGCGCGAGCAGGAAGAGAAAGAGAAGCAAGAGCGAATGGCCAAGATCCAGGACCAATTCGAAGAAGGTGGCTCTCAGTGGGAGCAGGACAAGGAGTCAATCCGCAACGCGGAGAAGAAGGACTTCGTCGAGAAGCAAGCCAAGGCGGAGGCAAAGGAAGGGGAGAAGCAAGCGGCCGACGTGTAAGTTCATACCCCGAGCACGATGAGTGTGAGAGGCTTGCCTGTGTGAGAGTGTGGATTATTGACGAAGCGTGTTCGAGATTAAAGGGGAAAGAAGTTCGCTGACCGTTTCTCGCTGGAACAGCAAAGTTGAGAAGGCAGGAGACGGCAAGATGCACATCATCGATCCGTTGAATGAGATCCCCGAAGTAGGTGGCAAGAAATCTTCTAACAACCACAAGAAAGATCAGCCGGCTGCTGCAGCGGAGAAGAAGAAAGAGGCCAAGAAAGATGAGGGCGAGGTGAAGAAGCCGAAGAAGGTCGATCAGCATCAGCAAGCAGCCCAGAAGGCCGGAGCCCCTGCTGCCGCCAACAAGGTGGAAGAAAAGAAACCGGCGCAGCAGAAGGCGGGCTAAATATGGAGAGCTTTTAAATGTCTTGCGATGATTTGACTGTTCCCGCTTTTGCGAGAAGAAGCGTGTCTCCATTACATCTGCTTGTGTTTGAAAAGCGACATTGTTCTGACTTTTGGCGTTTTTGCTGCTGTTTTAGGGAAGCCAGGCTCTCGAAGTGAAAGTGCCACGAACGAGACCGAAGCCGAAGGCTGGCGAGGATGAGGAAAGGGTCTTTAACAAGGAGAAGAAGGGACCGTGAGGTTGGGATTGCAGACCTTGCCATGAGGCCAGTGGCTTCGAACGAGCAAAGCGACATCCCGTCCACAATCGAGAGCAGAGCACAGCGAAGACGAGGCAGCTGGAGACAGCACCACAACATTTTCTATCGGGGTTCGAAGGCGTTTTTGGGAGGAATTGGAGAGGCATCGTCATAAAGCTTGTGTACCGATAGGAAGGGCTCTGGTGTCAGCAAGGGAGATGTTCTACATACAAGGCGGACGAACAGGCGTTGACTGTAGGGTGTGTAGAAGGCCTAGCTAGAGGATGGATATATGAGCATTTCAAAGTATTGTGTGATTGTTCTTTTGATCGAAGAATAGAGTTGAGGGGTGGTCGTGTGAGGGAATGCCTGACAAGTGTTCCTCGGAAGCAGCTTCCCATTCCTTGGCCGTTCCTGAGCTGGGCTGGGCTGGACGACCTCGTCTGGTCTCGCTGGCCATTAATTATTCCGCTCATCCACCCTCCTCGCCCACCACTTGCTGCCTGCTTTTAAATAGACACTCTGGCATTAACGATGACGCCCTGAATCTGACTCTCCACTGCGATTGACGACTCCATCACGACGGCCGAATGAGCCCCTCGAAACATTGACCCTCGAATGAACCCGCATTGGATTCGACAACTATAGACCACATCATCCACCACCATGACCGAAGACACCTCCACCCTTGCGCCCCGGCCAGGCAGCATCACCGTCGCCATCGACCCTGTCGCGCTGGTAGTGACAGAATGCATCACCGTCACCTCGGCCATGCGCAAGCACGCCCGCTGGGCCCACTCCTCCATCTCCTCCATCCTGGGCTCGAGCAGTAATAACAGCGCCCGCCCTCCGCCCGCCGACGCCCGCGCCACGAACCACGACCGGAACCGCGCCTCGAGCAAGATTGACCTGATTGAAGACGACGGATCATTGACCTCACGATGGGGGCTACGCGGGAAGAAGGGACAGAGTCTACAGGACAACCCCCTGATGAGCGCTTTTGCGAAGCTAAGATCAGACTTGAAGCATTGTAGGGATATTCAAGAGTTTGAGGCGCCGAGTTTGCTGCAGCCGTTCTTGCAGGTCATACGCAGCTCGTCGACGACTGCGCCTATTACCAGTCTGGCGCTGATTGCTATTACCAAGATGCTGGCGTACAACATCGTCAACCCATCGACCCCGAATTTCGGGTACGCGATGCAGTTGCTCGCGAGCACCGTCACCCATTGTAGATTTGAGGGGGACAATAGCCCGAGCGATGAGGTCGTGTTTCTACGGATTCTGAAACTCATGGAGGATATGATCTGTGGACCTTCGGGGGATGTGCTGGGCGATCAGAGCGTTTGTGAGATGATGGAATGTGCGCTGTCGATTTGCTGTCACCTGAGGATGAGTGAGGTGCTCAGGCGGAGTGCGGAGATTAGTATGGTCACGATGTGTCAGACGATTTTTGGACGGCTCAAGACGCTGGAGTTGGAGGTTCCCGAGGGCGAGGATGTCGCTGCTATGGATGAGAAGGTGGGGCAGGAGGAGATGGATGCGGCGAAGATTGAGAGTGCGCCGAATGGGGAGTTTGGGCCGGATGCGATGAAGCAGATGAGGAGTACTAGTTTGGAGGTTCCTGGTGTTACGAATGGCTCTGCGGCGGGACGGCCTTCTGAGGATGCGGCGAGCGCGAGTCAGTTAGATCTGAGCAAGACGGTTGAGGATGCGTCCGCGGTGGATGTCAGGCCGTATGGACTGCCGTCGATTAGGGAGCTGTTCCGCGTTCTGGCCGATTTACTGGATCCTCACGATCGACAGAGGACCGATACATTGCGTGTCATGGCGCTCAGGATCGTTAATGTCGCTCTCGAAGTCGCTGGACCCAGTATTGCGAATCATCCGAGTCTGGCGTCGTTGGCGAAGGATACTCTCTGTCGGAATTTATTCCAGCTGGTACGCTCGGAGAACATCGCCATCCTGCACGAGTCGCTCAGAGTAGCGGGCACGTTACTGGCGACTTGCAGGAGCGTGTTGAAGCTGCAGCAGGAGTTATTCCTGTCGTATGTGGTGGCGTGCTTGCATCCCCGGGTGCCGATCCCAGAGGAGCCGAACATCGATCCGTCGTTGTATCAGGGCGTGCCGACGACGCCCACGCTTGTGCGACCTCCGACGAATGCTGCCGCGAGTGGGCCTGGTACGCCGGCTAGTGGTCGGTCGACGCCGGTGCCTGTTCGCGATCGGCAGAAGTTGGGCATGGAGGGCGGGTCGAGGAAGCCTGATGCCAGAGAGGCGATGGTGGAGAGTGTGGGTGGCTTGGTCCGCATTCCCAGCTTCATGGTCGAGCTGTTTGTGAACTATGACTGTGAGATCGACCGGAGTGATCTTTGCCAGGATATGGTTGGACTGCTTTCGAGGAACGCTTTTCCGGATTCTGCGACTTGGAGTACGACGAATGTGCCGCCGCTTTGTCTGGATTCGTTGCTCGGGTATGTGCAGTTCATCGCGGAGAGACTGGACGATGAGCCTGCTACTGCGGGATTGCCTGAGAAGAAGAAGCTCCAGGACCAGAGGCAACGGAAGAGGATCATTATTCGAGGAGCCACGAAGTTCAACGAGAGTCCGAAAGGCGGTATTGCGTTTCTGGCTGCTCAGGGGATTATCGATGATCCGAATGATCCGCATTCTGTCACCAGCTTTTTGAAGGGGACGACTCGAATTGACAAGAGAGTGCTGGGAGAGTTCATCTCCAAGAGGTCGAATGAGGCCATTCTGGACGCTTTTATGGACCATTTCGACTTTGCTCATCAGCGTGTGGATGAGGCTCTGCGAGAGATTCTCAGCAGCTTCCGGTTACCTGGAGAGTCGCAATTGATCGAGCGGATCGTGACCTGTTTCGCGGCCAAGTACTTCGAAGCTGCTAAGCCGGAGCAGATTGCCGAGCAAGATGCGGTGTACATTCTCACGTACGCGATCATCATGCTGAATACGGAGTTGTACAATCCGAATCTGAAATCGCAGAACCGGATGACGGCAGAGGGCTTCGCCAAGAACTTGCGAGGTGTCAATGGCGGCAAGGACTTTGATCCGGAGTACCTTCAGGAGATTTTTGATGCCATCAAGTCGAGGGAGATTGTTCTGCCGGAAGAGCATGACAACAAGCATGCGTTCGAACATGCCTGGAAGGAGCTTCTCGTCAAGACCCAGACCGCTGAGAACCTTGTCATCTGCGAGACGAATCTTTACGATGCGGATATGTTCGCCGCGACGTGGAAGCCGATTATTTCGACGCTGAACTATGTCTTTGTCTCTGCGACTGAGGATGCTGTCTTTCAGCGTGTCATTGCGGGTTACAACCAGTGCGCGCAGATTGCGGCGAAGTATGGGATCTCGGACTGTCTGGACCATATCATTTTGAGCTTGGCGAAGATCAGTACGCTGGCGACGGAGCAGCCACCGAGTACGGCGCTGAATACGGAGGTCCAGGCGAGTGGGAAGAGCATCATGGTCAGCAAGTTTGCGGTTGACTTTGGGAGGGATAATAAGGCGGAGTTGGCGACGCTGGTGCTGTTTAGGATTATTAATGGCCATGAGGGGGCTATTCGGGATGGGTGGACGCAGGTGAGTGAAGTTTGAATCTTGATTGGATTTGGTTTGCTGATGTGGTGTGCAGATCGTTCGCATCATTGTGAACCTCTTTGTCAACTCGCTCGTCCCGACGTCCTTTACATCCATCTCGAGGGATCTGGATCTTCCGCCCATACCCTTGCAGTCCCCGGCCCAGGTCATTGAACGAAATGACAAGTCGGCGGATGTGGGCTTGTTCAGCGCTTTCACGAGCTATGTGAGCAGTGTCATGAATGATGAGCCTCCGGAGCCGAATGACCAGGAAATCGAGGCGACGCTCTGCACCGTCGACTGCATCAATGAATGTCATTTCGAGCAGATCTTGGGCAATGTCAGCGAGCTTCCGGTGGAGTCGCTGAAGTCGCTCACAATGTCTTTGCTTTCGCATCTGCCGGAGTCGGATTCGCCGAGGGTCATTGCCGTCAAGCCTGAACTCCCTGCGCCGACGCCTGTGAGGACTAATGGGACGAAGACGCGGGATGAGGCTCCGGTGTATAATCCTGCTGTGGTGTATGTTCTGGAGCTGGCAACTATTCTGGCCCTGCGAGACGAGGACACTATCACGGCACTAGGCTCTGAGGTTGCGGAGGCACTGCAGACCGTCATTGGGGATGCTGAGCATTTGCACCCTGTCGCGCTGAGCAGGACTGTGTTCTACTTGCTCAGTCTTTTGCGGGCGAGCAATGATCATGGCTATATTCGGGCGCCTGTCGTGCTGCATGCCATCTCGAGCTTCCGGAATGATTTGCTGAAGCAGTGTGCTCAGCCGATTCTGAAGGGCTTGTATGGCTGTATCAGCGGTCCGGCCGAGCTGAGGAATGAGATGGCTGCTAGTCCGGACTTCTGGGTTGTGCTTCATACTTTGCAGCAAGAACAGGATGCGGCAGCGCTGGTCTTCCAGATCGTCGAGGGGGTTGCGGATGGATCGAATCCGGCCATCACTCCCGACAATTACGAAGCCTGTGTCGCTTTGCTTAATGCTTTCGCCACGGCGGGAAGTGTAGGCGCCCGCGTGGAACAACAGCGAGAACGAGAGATGGCCGCCGGTCGACGAGGCCAACAAAAAGACGGCACACCCGAAAAGAAACCCCTCAAGAAGCCAGAAGCTGTTGTCCGCGGCACGAAAGCCCTCACCCTCGTGGCCCAACTCGCCAGCCACGTTCCCATCCACATCGAAAAATCGCAACTCGAAACAAACGAAGCCTGGAAAGCCTACTGGTCGCCCGTCTTCCGCTGCCTCGCAACGCAATGCGTCAACCCCTGCCGCGAAATCCGCCACAAAGCCTTCACGTGCCTGCAACGCTGCCTCCTCTCCCCCGAACTCGCCAGCCCGGACCACACGGAATGGACCAACATCTTCAGCGAAGTCCTCTTCCCCCTCATCAACCAACTCCTCAAACCCGAAACCTACCAAACAGACCCCTACCCGTCCGGCATGGCGGAAACACGCGTGCAAGCCGCGCAACTGCTCTGCAAGATTTTCCTTCACTATTTAGTGATGCTGAGTGAGTGGGACGGGGTTCTGGGACTTTGGGTTAAAATTTTGGAGATTATGGATCGGTTGTTGGGGAGTGGACAGAGTGATGGGGGTGTTCTGGGGGAGGCTGTGAGGGAGGGGCTGAAGAATGTGCTGCTTGTTATGGGGAGTGGGGGGTATCTTGAACGTGAGAGGGGAAATGAGATGTGGAGGGAGACGGAGGGACGGCTGGAGAGGTTTTTGCCCGGGCTGGTGGGGGAGGTTTTTCCTGAGGTTGAGGGTGAGGTGAAGGAGGAGGAGAAGGGGGTTGAAGAGAAGGTGGAGGAGGGGAAGGATGAGGAGAAGGAGAAGGAGGGGGAGAAGGAGAGCGAGGTTGATTGAGCGAGGTTGTATTATGAGTTGATGGTCTAGTTTGTTCTTGCATAGCGTTGGCGTTTAGACTTTTGAGGGAAAGAAAAGAAGGAGTGTAGCATAATCGCAATTGAAGTCTCTACATAAGAAGTACGTTTGATCGAGATTGCTTCTGTTGCTCTGTGTGAGACGTCGTGAAGATTTTACCCAACATGTGGCCTCGTCTTGAGTTTGTCTTGCAACGACACTGTCAAGATAATGTCCTCTTCGAAAGAAGTAATGGAGATCTCTGTCGACTGGTGTTGACTTGAGAAGACGCGAAGACGAGTATGTGTGCTCCGTCTCAAGTGTGAACATTGGGGATCGCTTGCCGACTTCAATGCTGAGACGTTGACATCGGCGTGTGCTGAGGAGAAGCAGGAAGACAAGAAACTTCTCCTACCGCTGATGGCAACGACCTTGCGGTTTAAATAGCTTCACCGAAATCAATATGCGCATGGTGTCGCGCCCACAGGTGCGTGTACAGGGTGCTTTGAGCGGCGCCTGTGATGTTTGCTTGTGATCATTATTGCCTCTGAGATGGGGCAAGATTTCCGCTTTGGGCCCACGATGATGGTAGGATATGTATGGAGTGTTCTGCAGAGGCCACTCCAAATGCGGTGGGAGTGTACGGTCCCTTGACTCTCCTTCATCGTCCGATCCAAATGCATTGCTGTCTTAATGACCCTGACGTCAAATGATCAGAGGATGGACGTTCACGCAAAAGTCCTCGAGATAGGCAATTGCACCTCTTGGCCCATGCCCTTGTGATTCTTTCGTTGTCAGAGGATGATCGTCTCCATGATTGATCTCAGATCTGACAGTGAAGTCCGTGATTGTTGAGAGGGCCGGAGAATTGAATCATCAGTGACAGGTCTCGGAGATATTCACATGAAAGACACTGTTCCGCTGTCTCAGAGCACTGTGGTGGCCTTAGTTCGGATCGGGATAAAGCTCGTCCATATGTCTTAGCTCTGGACACTACGGAGGATTGTAGAGTTTCGACGGAGGGGCGGTCTTCGGAGGGTTGTTGGACGTCGGACCGTTGGAGGGGGACAGAAAGTAGATGTTGCACGATGGTGAGGGGGTCGAGCTGTCATCAGAATATTCGATGTGACTTCCGGGGGAGCCCTTGAAAGGTCGCGATGACATCGTCGAAGGAGTGGTGGTATCACCAGACCATATGTTCCGGTTCTTGAATCCGATAAGGTGAGATCATTGTCTTGCACGAGCCTTGTTGGGAAGTATTCGAAGCAACGGGATCGCCGGCGGGGACACCGCTGTGACGATGATGCTTTGATCAGGTGTTGTAAAGATAAATGTTGTGGCTAGGAAATGAAAGCGATCGATCAGCTGAAGTTTGCTCTCGCTGGTCGGGTTTCGAGAGACAGTGATGGCGCGTGCCTGACGACATCTGCTTGATCGAAGTTAGCTTGCTATCGCTGCTAGTATCCAGCATCTTTCGCGGCTGTTTTGTGCTGAGTGTTCTTGGTGAAGTTCGTTGTACTTTGAGGTCGTGGAGTGCAGTCCGCCATCCAACCTCCACATACCGCCAGATGTTTGGTTGTGGCTGGCTGGTAACGCCCAGCACGTGTTGCGCCGCAAGGACCGGGTGTTCTTTTCGATCTGCGAAGGACAAATTAGCCGATCTGGTAGAGTTCAACGGCAAGCCGCGCTGACATGTTCGCGTATCTTGCAAGAAGCTGGTGCCGGGTCCTTTCTTTGAAGGGATAACGGACCTGCATGCGATGTGGGCGTTCATCATTTTAGTGGGAAGAATCCGCCGACGTCCAACAGTCCGTGAACGTGTCCGCCACAGCAGGTGGAGACGGCGGTCGGCTTGGATCTGCGAGGTATGGACGACCTATTCGGTATGGAACTGCTGCGATATTGGAAGGCAACCTGCAGGCCTTTTCTGGAGATTTGCCAATATCCCAGCAGTGAGGATCGTACTGTATCGAATCGAGCAATGTTCTGACCAAAGCGGTATGCTTGCAATCGATCGTCGAGGTGAAAGACACGTTCGGGATGTTCTCGCATCGATCCAAGCATCTATAGCGCCAGCCGTTGCGGCTTGTGTGAGTTTTTAGACCGATGCAGTTCTGCATTTTGCCACAACGGCGCCTGCTGACTTCTTCACCGACAAAGAGCTTGTGCTCGAAAGAGTGCTCCCAAGCGCCATGTTGAATGTTGCACAACATTGGCGCGCTTTTCAAGAATAGCCGCCCTTTCCGTTGGGTCCTGGAGAAAGATGCTGCTGCTATCCCAGCCGGACGGATGTGGGAGTTATTTTCTCTGCCATCCATGAATGGCACAGTCCGGACTTGGCATCGTGGCGAATCTGCGACTGGTTCTCAGGAAGGCCAGTCATGTCGGCCTTGAAAGTTGACAGACATCGCGTGCGCGAGCAGACCGTGATGAAAATCTTGAATGTGGTTTAAATTGCAGCCAACGTTGAGGACCATGCCCTGGACGATCCGGGAGATTGCGCCTTATATGGTTCGGAGAATATTGTAGCCAGCAGCTTGGACGCCACACTGAGGTCCATTAGGTCCGTCTGGTGTAACACAATATCCAGACCAGTCCAGTAGGCTTGTATGGTCGATTCTGGTGTCATGGTTTGTGAATGTTCCCGTCCAAGGACCGGCCCATTTCAGACCGTTGAAGGGCGACGGGCGCAAGAGGCTGGGAGGGCGCCGAAAAGGCGCTCGGCCCGGAAGGATTCTCATTAGACAAGAAGCAATATGGTGGCATGAATACTGCGATGCACGTGATGCTCGCGACGCCGCCGTGGTGGAGGACAATAATACGACGTGATGATATCTGAGCCCAATCTATATTGCATTGGAAGGTGCCGCTATTTTAGCCTTTTTGGTCCGTGCGCTACCCGGACAGACACTTTTCAACGTCACGTTAACCTCGCCCACCCACCCCCTCGACCACACCACCGCAGAACCCATCCAGCGCCCGCCAACGATGCTGGCGAACGCGCGGACGGTGCGCTCGCTGGGCGCGACGGCGAGAACACGTCGTGCCAGCGCCGCGACCGCGCTCAGAGACGCTTCGGACTCAGCCTTCGGCTCCTCTTCCACCTGCATGCAATGCCTGCGATCTCCGTAGCGTCGGAGATCTGGCCTACCTGCTTGGTCGCGGACGCTGATGACCAAGTCGCTGCTTCTGCTGCCTCGCTTCGCCCGGCCATGCGCGTCGTTCAAGGATCGAGGACAGAGTCATCCCGTCCGCAGGCCTGAGGCCCCGCCGCCTCGTCCACGTATCCATGTGTGAAGGGATGGCCATGTTCCCGACGAGCGCCTGCTGCTGCCGTGCCGCCAGCGCGTGACGTCGTTCCTGTGCACATGGCGCGGACCAGGTCGCCAGACTGTGGCCCGGATGTTGAGGGAGCGCGCACCATCAGAGTTGAGACGGACGCTGGGTACGAGCGCTCGCCCGTTGCGTGACCGCTGGCCTTGACCAAGCCAATTTGTCGAAGCACCGGCTCAAGATGCACTGGCGCAGATTGTGTGAGGCTGCGAGACATTTTGCCCTGCGAACTGCAAAACCGTAAACGATTCCCTAGCCAAAGATGGGAAGGCTTATCGATACCAGCCACGTTGATGCTTAACATCCCGCTTCTGGTGCCGATCGTTGCTGAAGCCGAACCAGGCGCCAAGCCTGCAGAAGTTGAGCTGGTAATGAGGAAATCTTCCTCTGAGCGACTTGGACCTGCTGCGTATTTGTGCTTTCCTGACCGGCTGCGCCGAGATGAAGTTGCAGCTCGTCAGCTACCAATGAAGTCACTGGCTTTGGCCCCGGCTGGCGGCTGTCAGCGAAAGCCACCTCACGCTGCGATATGCGAGTAGAAGCGCCATTGGCCAGCGGTGAAGGTTCGACGGGAGATGCGCACAAGGGCAAGCGTCGCTACGCACGGTCAACCACCACTGGCCCCAGCACGGACACTGCTGTATTAACGTTTCTGCCACAACTGCCAGGATCTTGGGGAAGGCCCACTGTGAGGGTCTCAAAGCACGAGCCGGCGCACAACGTCGCGATCGTTGGCTTGCTTGCACAGCCGGCCTTGACCTCCCGAGTTGGCCTTCCGGAGTCGAGCGAGGAGTGGGCTGCCTAGCCGCCGTGGTGAACACGAGAGCATTCTCTTGCCCAGACAGCGCAACACGAACAGACTCCGAATTCACTGTCAAAACAGATGATATGGCAGAAGGCACGTTAACAAGGAACGGAAAGAATAACCAGGCCTGAAGAAACCCTCGTGCTCGTGGCTTACAGAAAGCTTAAGATGGCGATGCACTATTTTCCGCCTGCCGCTTGACTGTGGGGATATGTAGAGGGAAGCCCCGACCCGCTGTGTTTCGGACGTCGCTCTCTCTGGGCCATCTCATCATCGTGTTGCACATACGCACACACCTTGGGCAATCGGTCACTGGAGTGTCTTGGTTCTGCCTCGCGTCGTTCCTTTCATTGTTGTCAATACTTACCAACTTCATTCCTTGTGTATCACTTTTACCTCCTGCCGGAGTTCTGGTTTCATTACACGACCTTCGAGAGCATTGTCCGTGGGGATTTCCGATCGACCATTTCACCACCACCATCAGGCTGACAGCTGAGACCAACCCACTCACCGCTTACCGACATACTCTGTCTATCGAAATCAACAATTCACCACGACTACCGGACGAGGATCGACCCTCAGGCGCTGCTATTGTGCTTTCCAGATGTATACGCAGGTCGAACCGTTCGGATCCACCACCAGGTTCTTGATTGCCCAGGTTGTGGTCCTCGCCGGGCTCTAAAGGAGCAATGAGTACCGAAATCGCATTGAGCCTCTCCACTTGTCATTATCCGCTAAGACGAGTCGATCCTTTTGCCGTGCGCCTGGAAAGTCTGAAACGTAGACGGAGCTCGTTCCTGCGTTCGACTGTGTATAGTGCGGCGTATCCTTCTCCGCCCATGTCAAACCCTCCATCGCCGCCACGGCCGCCTCCCGAAGAGAATCCAGTCACATCATCTACTGTCCTGCCGACCACTTCGACTTCTACAACGAGCCCGCCGGCGTCAAGCCACATGTCTGGAGTTGCAGTAGCACCAGCTCCGTTAGGCCCACCTTTCTACGAACCCATCCGGCAGACAACATCGATAAGTGCACCACCGCCAACGACTTTGGCACCCGCTCCAGCTCCGTCAACGACACAGGCTCCTCAAAGCGTTCATCTCGATGAACGCAGTTCGACCCCAATCGCAAGTTCCTCCAGCGCTCGGCCATCAAGCTCCAGAGGCGGCCGCAAATCCAAAGCTCACGTAGCATCTGCGTGTATCAACTGCAAACGCGCTCATCTAAGCTGCGATGTCAATCGCCCATGCGCAAGATGCGTCGCTTCGGGCAAACAGGTACGCCACTCCAAATCCTCGTTGCTTCGACGTGCTGTCGCATACTTATCCATATGCAGGATACTTGCTTCGATGTACAACATAAGAAGCGTGGACGACCTCGACTCCGCGAGGAAGGCGAGTTCAAGGTGGAGCAAATGCTGCCAGAGCCCGCGCCTCCTACACTTCCGATTGGGTCAGACTTGTCTTCGAGGCCAATCGCCTCGACCAGACATAGGCGGCAGGAATCATTTCGGTCTCTTCGATCTCAGGGAAGTGATGGCTCGGGAATTGCTTCTAGTCCTACATTCCCATACCCACCACCGCCGACTGCCACTCAGGCTACCTTTGGCTTCCACTATCCGCCGGCCCCGCCATCAAATCCACCTGGATACGAAGTGCCGACCGCCTACCTCGACCTCGATCTGATCATCCTCAAAGCAAATCAGTCATATCGCCAAATCATGGTGGCTGGACAAGATGTTGTTGGTCGACAACTGAGTGACATATCTACACCTGCTGACGGCGAGAGCTTCCAAAACATACGAAATCGGTTGCGGACAGAGCGCGATAATCGCGATCCCGCTTACATGCCCCCGATCAACCAGCCAGGGCAAGACCCGTTGCAAGGTGCGGTGGAAGCAGACGTGGAGCGATATACACAGGGATTCGACGAGCGCACCTACTTATGGAGCCAATCTCAGCTCGGGCCAGCGGCGCAAACCTTTCCTGCTCGCGTGAGGCTTGCAAAGGCCAATACGTATTTTGTTGCAGTCACTTTGCCGAGCTTTCGACCAGTGGATCAACCTCCACCGGCTCCTCCCCCGATCTTCACTCGAATACCACCGCCCTTGGCGCCTGTGCTGCAAACTCAGACACCCGAAAGCTATGCGTCTCCAGGGCGGCAACTAGCAACACAGTCGGCACCGCCAACCGGCTACGTCCACTTCCCTGGTGCAGTAGTCCCGTCTCAGCCAGCACCGCGCTCCTCTGGACAGCCAACATCATCTCGCACTTTCCCTGGAGCTCAACAGCCGATGCCATATCAACAACCCCAGCCACCAACATATGCGCCATATCCGGCACCAGCTACTGGCACACCTAGACTGCCTGTCGCCGAACCACCGACCGAGACAACCTTGTTCACGCCTCGAAGTACGGCTCGCGAGCTTCCTCCAACAGGGACGCCCGAGCGTGCTGGCATACAACTCCCGCCAATCGTCGCGAGCCCAGCTCCACCACCATCCGGGACTGCCGCGCCAGGGCCCTCAGAGATCCGCCCGCCAACGCAACAAGGAGAATCCTCCGAAGGCGAAGGCGACGACGATGGACGACCACGATCATCCAGGAAACGGAGACGCATGGGCATCGACGACGTCCTACATCGAGACTAATTTACGACATAACAGTCACCTAATCACGCGGCACCACACTGCCTTTCACATACCATTACGCACATACAGCACCGGCACAGCGGAGAACCCGGGATATAGACGATCTTTCTTGATCCGGCAAAAAAGCACGAGTAACGATTTATCACCTTTTTCGATCGAGCAGCATTCTTAGCGACAGCGGGTGAGGTCCAGATGACCTCAAAATATTTCTTGCACGGAGTTCAAAAGGCG
Source organism: Zasmidium citrigriseum (assembly GCA_002786025.1). NCBI lineage: Eukaryota > Fungi > Ascomycota > Dothideomycetes > Mycosphaerellales > Mycosphaerellaceae > Zasmidium > Zasmidium citrigriseum. The sequence continues at coordinate 454,424 of NHNW01000014.1, read as the reverse complement.
GACGACCGGGACGGTGGGCCCTGTGTCGTGGGATCATTGGCGACTGTACACATTTTCACTTTACGGTCGCGCAGGCGGACACTCGTCCAAGCCTGAGGAGAAGGAGGAGAAGGAATAGAGTCAAAAAGTCGCAATAGCCGCGACGGAAAATCTTTAATGTCTGTTGATTGGACGGCTTGATTGGATTCAGCTACCATTACTACCACTCGATCCACATTTCACGTCAGTACCGGAATTCAATCCTTCAGCCGTGCCGCTCTGGCAGCAACAACAGCAGCAGCTACAGTAGCTCAAAGCTCTAGATATTGCATCTCGACAAGGACAAGGGCAGTATATCCTGCAAGCCACGTGCTAAATCTCAAGGTGAGTGACGCAACCCTTGCCCAGAGCTTCCTGCATTTCGTGCAGCGGCCGTGAAAGTTTAGGACTTGCATGCGTGCGCCGAACGGGGATCTGCCTGCCTACAGCTCTGGTCTCCTCGTTTGCCGGGGTGTTTGTGGCGTTCAGATGGGGCTTTGAATTCATTCACTTCGCACCGTGCCTTCCGTTCTGGGACTAGCTTGGGGATTCTGGGCAGACTTACATATGATTGCTTCCTTCTGCGACAAGGATCATGTAGAGCTTACCGTCCGCAGCTTGAAGTGTCTCAGATCTGCTCTGAAACGCTTCACAGTCGCTTCCTTCTTTCGGCCAGCGCAACACTGGCGACCGGGATAGACCTCTCGGCACACAGAGCTCCGGAATATAGGTGTCTAGATTCCTTCGATTCCATCGTCAGCATTGAGCTTCTGTATAGATGTGATGCGCCAAGGCTGCGACATTCGTCACCCCATACAACGTCCGAAAACGCATACATATAGAGGAGTTGTAAGAGTTGAGTCCTATGTAGGAATGCCTTGGCCCAGCAGTCAGCTTTCAGGTTCACCCTCCATAGCTTACGTACGACACACACGAATCTTTGTGGCTGAAGTCGAGTCTTCGCAGTTTTCATCGAGACTTCGCATTGCAAGCGAGAGATATGCCGGTGACTGTTGGCATATGCGATGCACTGATCTCGCTAGCTGAGACGTCACAAACGGCTCGGAGACGTACTGTAGATCTAGCCTTCGGCATCCTACTCTGCATGCCGAAAGGTGTAAATGCGTTTGGCTTTGATCATGATTCATCGCAATGAGATGTCAAAGGTTGCAGTATGCACCCCGCGCTGGCAAAATGTCAATTCGAGACTCCACTGAGGGCAAGTTGATAGAGTTTGGCTTTGCATGTAGGTGCGTATGAATGTTCGGTCTCGGGCGAGATTAGACCGAGTCGCGTTTTCCCTTCTCGTCTCTCGATCTTGGTCTTCGAAACAAGCCTTTTCAGGGCTACGGTAGGTTCATCTTCCAGGTATGTAATTCGCATGTCCTTGCTCTCGGGTGGAACGTTGCCAGCCGGGCAACATAGAGAAGTGACCAGCTCTTCAGCCCTGTCCCGCGTGCAGCTTGGCAGATAAGAAATGTTTGCTCGCGAGGCCGGTTCGCTGTGTAGCCTCCACCGTTGTATTCATACAATGTCTGTACAGCATATATTCACAGTCTCCTTCAATGCGCGCCTTTATCCCCTCCATCCAACTCTTCACTCATCTTGACCGCGAATACATCTGCGTCCCAAACCTCTCCGCCGGCTTCTTCCACCTCCCCTTCCCCTCCAGTAACTCTTTGGCTTGCTCCCTCATCCGCTCCCTCCTCTCCTCATTAACAACCGTATCCTTCAAACTCCCCATCCTCTCCTGAAAATCCTTCTGATCCCCCGCCGCACTCCTCACCGTATCCGCATTCCACTCGCTCAAATCCTCCGGCTCCTCAGGCCACACAAAAGGCCTTGCCAACTCCACCGTGATGAACTTGCGCGATCGGGGACGGTGCCAGCGCCGGATTTGGTGGCCTTCGAGCGGTCGCACGGGGGTTTGTTTTACGTAGGAGCGGGCGCTGTAGGTTTCCACTCCGTAGGCGTGCCAGAGGTAGTCGCGGAGGTCGAGTTTGGAGAACCAGAGGGGGACTTGGAATTTGGCGTGGGAGGGGTCGGCGGTGCGGAGGAAGGTTATGCTGGCCATTGGGCTGGACAGCTATTGTTAGTGAAATGGGAGGGAATCAGGAGGATGAGTCTCGTACAGGTAGAGTTCTTTTGTGCCTACCCTGAAGGCGGGCATTACGCTGGTCGCCATTGCGGCGCGGTATCCTTTCGATGCAATTCGACTATTTTAGAGGTTCTCGTATCTCTCGACGTCTCGATGGGAAAGTCGTCAATCTCGGTGGAAGCGCGATGCTGTAGCGATGTCCAATGCGAATACCTAGGACCAAGTGAAGTCACGGAGCAAGCCCATGGCACTCCCGATGCAAAACCGGTGGGACGGATCTCAGACATTCACCTCACTTCCCAATCGCTTTAATCCACAGCAACGACACCACTTCTTTCCCCACAAAACATTTGAAGCCATGGCCAACGACCCCGAAAGGTCCTTCTCAATCTCCAGCGACGATCGTCGCTTCATCCACGAGACCTACAATCCCCTCTACAACCCTTTTCCAACGAAACCCGTTTTGGTGCATCAGTAAGATCCATATATCGTCGTCTCTTATCACAAAATATACACATGTTAATGCTTTGGAACAGGAGAAATAGTCTCCCCGGCCACGCCTTCACCCAAGGCCCCCTCTTCGCCCCCCTCCTCTTCGACAACAACGACTCCGACGCCCGGGACCACTGCGCCGCAGAACGAAGTGACCATCCCTCCCCTTCCCAACCAAGCCTTCCCCACTAACACCCCTTCCCCAGCATTCCTCTCCTGGCTCCGCCTCGCAACCTACATGGCCGTGGTCGCCATCGCCATCCTAATCTCCTTCCACCTCAAACATCAACCCACAGAATTGGAAAGGAAAGTCGCCCTACCTTTTGGAATCATCTTCTGGGTTCTGGCGTTGGCGTGTTTGTTGAGTGGGTTGAATAATTATATTAAGACTGTGAATCGGTATTCGAGGCGGCAGGCGCTTGTGCAGAGTGGGTGGGGGACGCAGGTGGTGAGTTGTAGTGGCGAATTGTCTTTGTGGGATGGGAGGGGTGCTGACTGTGATGGTAGGTTTTCACTGTTGTGGCTTGTGCGATTATTGCGGCTTGTGTGTTGTTGCTGTCGACGAATGCGGAGAGTTCGAGATGATGATGCGATGGGTTGCGTCTTATGTGGTTACGATTTACATGACTTTACGAGCTTCGATCTAATGAGCTACGCCGTTCGCCCTCCATTTTCACTGGACATCGTATCTTCGTCCTCCAATCCGACTACATCGCTCATTCTTCGTTCGTACAGGAATCGTGCATCGACTCGGCAAAGGCATTTCGGCATGTGAGCTGGCCTCTCACTCGCCGCATACGTACTAGCAACACCTGGTATGCTCCATGGTGAGCCTCGCAATCCATTATCGATCATCCTTCCTCATGCTTCCATCATCATATATCCAGCAACGCCCAGGTATCATCGTCCACAGTCGTGTACAGCTTTCCAAGCCCGACCAGCTCATCACTAGCCTTCTTGACTTCAGTGATTTCCACGCCTATCCGGGAGGCGATGTCCTGAGCGTGCAAGCCTTCGGACAACTGCGGTGTCTGCTTCAAGCACGCATAGACCTTCTTCGCAATCTGGCTGACACCCTGCATCCTGAGCACGTCTCCACCGCTGTCTCCACCACCTCCATATCCGTTGGTTATTTGCTGCTGTTGACCGCCACCGTAGCCATTCGTAGCGCCACCATTCGCTTGCTGTGTCTCCAGTGGTCCTCGCGTGAAGAAGAGATGCACCATAGTCGCCTCTAGAAGATGATACGAGATCTCGTTCATATCCTCAATCGGCCGGACAACAGTCGCTCCCACAGTGCGCTTATTGTTGAAAGCCTTCAGCCGTCCCCATACCCTCGCATATCCCTGCTCCGCCGGCTTCTTCTTCCCTGTATCCATCTCCTCACTCTGCATCTCATCCGCATCATTCCACACATTGACTTCAATCGTTCCCGTGCCGTCGTCGAGCTTGTAAGCGACTTTGGTGGTTTGCATCGAGATATTGCGGATTTGGCCGACGAAAGTCACTTGCTTCATTTCGCTGCCGTCCAGCATGAAGTGGTCGGCGTCTGGATGGGGGTGCTCGGCATCGATGAGTTGTTTGATGGTGACGGGGCGGAGGGTGTCGGAGCCATAGCCGCGCTTGACGGTTGCGTTGCCTTCGCCTTGCGAGCCGGGCATGAAGCCGCCGCCATCTGCGCCGCCTTGAGCTCCGTAGGAGGTTGTGCTGTAGCCGTAGTCTGGATTGGTGCCTTGTCAGCGGGGGTCAAAGAAACGGGAGGAAGGAGAATGTACCCATGATGGAGGGGCTGGCCTTATATTAGCGTCGTGGTCTCTCGCTCGCGTCTCTGGACGAAGGCGGTGTATGCGGTCCTTCCAATAAGTTGTGGTGAGGTTGACGATGTTTTGCTAAAGTGCTTGCAAGTTTGGAGCACGCGTCGTCGCGACGGAAGACGCGCCACATCGCGGACCCACCCAAATTGAACTCAAAGCTTATCGATAACTCACTAGCGTCGTTCGAAAAAGATGTCCAGCCACAGCCAGAGAGCTTGGCCAGACGAACATCACCAACAGCAGACGAGCAACGATGGTCAGGGCAGCGTCGCCGGCGCTCTCAGAGAATGAGGTGGACATCTCCAAGAGTTTGTTCCAGGATGGAGGCTTTTGCAGCGACTCGGAGGAGGAAGCGCAGGACACGGGAGCAAAGGACGTGAATTTGGGACTATCCGACGACGAAGAGGACGAGGCTTTCATCGCTGCCACCCAGGCCGCCGCCAATCGCCGCAATGAATCAAAGCCAGCGAAAAAGGCCGGCGCCTTCCAGACGATGGGTCTCAACGCGCATCTGCTCAAGGCCATCACTCGCAAAGGCTTCTCAGTTCCTACGCCCATTCAGCGCAAGACTATCCCTCTGATACTGGACGGACAAGATGTCGTGGGAATGGCGAGAACAGGTTCGGGAAAGACTGCGGCTTTTGTGATTCCCATGATCGAGAAGCTGAAATCGCATAGCGCGAAAGTCGGAGCAAGAGCCATCATTCTTTCGCCATCAAGAGAATTGGCTTTGCAGACTTTGAAGGTAACAAAAGAGATGGGCAAGGGTACGGATTTGAGAACAACATTGTTAGTGGGTGGAGACAGTCTGGAAGACCAATTCGGCAGCATGGCCAGCAATCCGGATATCATTATTGCTACTCCAGGACGATTTGAGCACTTGAAGGTTGAGATGGGTCTGGAACTGAGCAGTGTGAAATATGTCGTCTTCGATGAGGCTGATAGGCTGTTCGAAATGGGTTTTGCTGCACAGCTACACGAGATCATGCATTCTCTGCCTCCAAACCGACAGACGCTGCTCTTCTCCGCTACCCTGCCTAAGAGTCTCGTGGAGTTTGCAAGAGCTGGTTTGCACGATCCAAAGCTTGTACGTTTAGATGCTGAGAGCAAAATCGCGCCGGGCCTGCAGAGTGCTTTCTTTACGGTCAAGCGAGCAGAGAAGGAGGCCGCTCTTCTGCACATTCTCCAGGATGTCATCAAAATGCCGACTGGAGAGACTGAAGCAACCAAGAAGGCGAAGGAACCCAAATCTGGGGCCAACAAGAAGCGGAAGCGAGGTACAGATGCACCGTCCGCTAGCGAAACTCCATCACCACACTCGACAGTCGTTTTCGCTGCCACGAAGCATCATGTCGAATATCTGGCCCACTTCCTTAAATCTTTCGGATATGCCACTTCCTACGTCTACGGCTCACTGGATCAGACGGCACGAAAGATCCAGGTCCAAGATTTCCGCGCTGGACTGTCCAACATTCTAGTGGTCACTGACGTGGCCGCTAGAGGTCTGGACATTCCAGTGTTGGCGAATGTTATCAACTACGACTTTCCATCCCAGCCCAAGATTTTCGTCCATCGAGTTGGCAGAACGGCTCGAGCTGGTAAAGAAGGATGGGCGTACAGTTTGATCACTGGCGCAGACATGCCATATTTGTTGGATTTGCAACTCTTTTTGAGCAGAAAGCTGGTCATGGGAAGAGGCGAATCCGAGCCCGGCATGTACAAAGATGCTGTTGTGGTTGGCGCCATGATGCGTGATAAGCTAGAGCAGTACAACGAGGAGGTCTTGAAGCTTCTCGACGAAGACTCAGACCTTGCAGCCATGAGGGAGGTGGCAGCTAAGGGCGAGAAGCAGTACCTTCGCACGAGGAATTCTGCTTCTGCTGAGAGCGTGAAAAGAGCGAAGGTGCTTGCTCAGGAAGAAGATTCAAGGGGCACGAACATGCTCTTCGAAGCCGATGAAGACACCACCGCAGAACAGCAGCGCCTGGATATGCTCGCGAGAGTCAGTGGCTTCCGCCCGCAGGAGACTGTGTTCGAAATCGGCAAACGAGGAGTACAAAGCGAGGCTGCAGAGATAATGAAGAAGCGAAGAGCAAAGATCGAACCCAAGCATCGCAAGAAAGACGAAGCCGAAGACAGCGACGTGGAAGCAACCCTTCCAAACCAGGCCAACGGCACAGCAACAAACGACCCAGAAGAAGACTCCGACGAAGAACTAATCCTCACCCAACCCAACGGCGCCGACATGTCCGAAGCCGACTCCGAAGACATCGAACTAACCTTCACAGCCCCCTCCACCACAAACCCCAACTCCAAATCCAAGGGCAAACCCTCGGGCAAAGACTCCGAATTCTTCATGTCCTACACCCCCTCAACCCTCAACCTGGCCGAAGACCGCGGCTACGGCGTGCACTCCGGCGGGACCAACACCAGCGGCTCCTCGCATTTCCTCAACGAAGCCCGCAACGCCACCATGGACCTGACCAACGACGAAAGCAGCGGTTTCAAAGAAGCGACCAAACCCGGCATGCGCTGGGACAAGAAGCGCAAAAAGTACGTCTCGCGCGCGAATGACGAGGACGGGAGTAAAGGCGCGAAAATGATCCGTGGGGAGAGCGGACAGAAAATCGCTGCCTCGTTCAAATCGGGCAGATTCGATGCGTGGCGAAAGGCGAATCGTGTGGAGCGCTTACCACGGGTTGGGGAAATGGAGCGCAAAGGTCCTTCCTTCAGCAACAACGGAGGTGAAGGAGGGAACAGGAGATTTAAACATAAACAGGAGAAAGCTCCGAAGGAGGCGGATAAGTTTCGGGATGATTATTATAAGAGGAAGAAGAAGGTCGATGCGGCGAGGGAGAAGAGGGTGGGGAGGTTTGCGGAGGGGAAGGGGAAGAATGAATTGCGGGGGGTGGATGATGTGAGGAAGTTGAGGAAGTTGAAGGATAGGAGGCGGGAGAAGAATGCGAGGCCGAGTCGGAAGAAGTAAGCAGTTTGGTAGGAGAGGTGTATGGAAGTTTTGAAAGAATGTTTGATATGTGCATCTCTCTTTCTTTCGTATGCCTATACTTATGCTATGCCTGTGAAAACAAATCTCTCTTTTCTCTCGCAACACTCGTCTTGCTACCCTTCAACACCCCCAAGGCGAGCTCTCTGATTTTCTGCTCAACCGAGCAACTCAACATCCAACCCAATAGCCCTCATGAACAAGTTCACATCACCCAATCTCTTCTGGCTCATCTCCTCAGGCAAAGTCTTGCTAACCGCAACAGTCTCCATAACGCGGTCCTTCGCTCCAAGCACAAGTCTCTGCTGCTGATCCGGCGTAGCGCCAACACCCATCGTAGCAAGGAACTGCCATACGTGCACGTCCTCACTGGCCGAGACGTTTGTGTCTGTGGGGAAGATATATGGGAGGACTGGCTCGATGGTGTCGAAGAGCTTGCCGTAGAGTTCGGACCATTGCTGCCATTCTTCGGTGCCTTGCTGTTGCTGGCGGACCAATTCGGCGCGGGACGTGAGCATTGTGAGGATGCTGATGCCGATCTTGGTGCGGACGATAACTTGAACGTGAACGCGGTCCAGGACGAGTCCGACGAGGCCGATGATGATGTTCAAGGGTGCTTCGTTGATGTAGGAGAGAAGTGGGGGGATCACTGCCTGGCTGAAAAGCTCGACTTCCTCCTTCACACGTGCGGGGATCGGCGAGTTGTCCTGTGGCGGGTAAGCGTCGCGGATGACATCCAGGATGTCGAGGTGGATGACAATCAGAGTCAGCATGGTGAGGCGCTGGTTGTCGTCGAGGTGTCGGAAGACTCGTGGAATGGCCTTCTTGCCTTTGCTGTGTGACAGTAGTTGAATGAACGGATGTGGAACAGTCGGGCTAGAATAGTTAGCGGATGTGCAATCTCCCTGGGAGGTACGAACTTACTTTGGCTGGATCGGCTCCATCACCTTCAGAGCCTTCCATAACTGTTCATTGAGCTCTTGCATTTCACTTCTCCACCGCATGTGACCTTCTATGATCTCTGGCGGGCTGTCCTCATTCGGCGGTGGCGGGAGCTTCCTCTCATGATCCTCAAGGCGCATCAAAGTAGAATAGAGCGTTTCAATGTCTCGCAGTGTAGTCTTCCTGTCTGCTGGCTTGGGCGGATGTCTCATCTGCGCGGCGGAATCCGGTCGCTTGATATTAAGAAGCGGACGAGGTGTCTTCGAATTGCTGAAGGCAATCTTTCCAAGCGAACCCTCCATAACAAGTTGCTTGTTCTTCGGCCTTGCCTTGGCGGCCTCAACCGCTCGGGCGACTTGCTGCTCCATTCGCTGGACGTGGTTGTCACCACCCCGTGGATGGTGTCGACTACGTCCATAGCCATACCTGCTACCAGTCTGGAAGAGGTAGGTCTGCGCAAATTGGTTCAAGGGCTGACCAGGTCCGCTTCTTGGTGGGCCACGTATTTGCGCGTACACCTGATAGTAGAAGTCTTCAGCAAGCTGCTCCTCACTGCCGGGCTCGTTGTCAACGCCACCTGTGGCGGTCAGTAACTGCTGGAGTTGAATTCTTGTTATGAAGTTCTTGTCCTGCGGAGTCATGAGACCGTTGTTCTTGCTGAGCAGGAAGATCTTGTGGTTTCTCTTGGCTCTCTTCGCCTCCTCGGCCAGGTAGGCTTCACGATCCTCGGGAGTCATCTGCATCATTTGCTGTGCCTGTGTTATAGGCGGACCGCTATATGATGGACCACGACTGTGAGCGTGAGCTTGTGCCTGGGCCTGAGCTTGAGCTTGAGCCATAGGGTGCATGGGACCACGGGGTGCATGAGAAGGAGGACCGCCCATTGGCATGCCAGGTGGTGGCTGCTGGAAGTGCATGGGCTGTGGAGGCTGACCGTGAAAGTCTTGAGACTGTGGGCGGCTCTGACCTGGCGAATGCTGCCTTTGCAGGATCTGAGGTGCACGAAGATTGTAGTCCGGTCCAGATTGGTGGGGCTCTTGCGGAGGCTGCTGAGGACGCTGCAGAATCTGAGGCGGGCGTTGCTGCTCGAACTGAGGTGGAGGTGGCTGTTGATATTGCTGAGCCGGTGGAGTCGGAGTTCCACCCAATCCAAGCATGTTCTTCAGTCCCAGAGTCTGGGCATGGACGTCCTGAGGGGGTTGTGCAGGTGGAGTAGGTCTTGACTGCGCGCGCATGGCTGCCTCCACCTCTTCCAAGCTCATCATCTTGGGACCACTGTCCATCTTGGGCTGCTCAACCGGCTTCTTGGTGGCTGGTTTGCCCCAGATGGAAGCATCTGCCTCCAGCTTCGGGATGTATTCTGGCTGCTTGTATGCCTCATATCCAGTCTTTGCCGGCTTTGGTGCACGGGCTTGCGGTACAGGTTGTCTCGCGTGGTGCAATGCTTGCTCTTCAAGTAGAGTATCCCGGATTTTGGCAGTCTCGCCGGCAAAATCGAAGTCCCTGCCGACCTGATCCCTAGTCACAGGCTCGTCACCTCCAAAGGTGTCATCGTTGAAAGTGTCGCCAGACTCTTCCAGACGATGGCCCAATCCGTCGTAGGTCTGCTCAAAGTCGAGCATCTCGCCGCCATCGTCACAGCCACCACTGAGACCAGCGAATGGATCGTGCGAGTCGAACATGCCACGTGAGCTGGATTGGCCTTGATCCCTAGGCAGGGTGGTGTCGAAGCCGAAGAAGGACATGGCGGGCGACGCGCCTCTCGGTGAGGCAGATATGTGGTGTGGTTGGGTGTTGTGTAGCGGATGCAGCCAAGGAGGAAGTGAAGCAATGCGAGGCGCGTGAGCGCTCGGAAGACGGAGGGTGTACCAGGTCGACGCTATGCAGGCCGCACAGGATAGCGATAGAGTTGGGTGTTGGTGTAATTGAGGTGGTGTTGATTTTGGAGCTCGACTGGACCTGACGTTGTCCACCGCCGAGTGGGGCTCACGATATAGTCTCCCCTAGTGGATGGTAGAGAGCCTGAGGCATCAACTCTTCACAACACTTCCATTGAAACGATTCATTTTGACGACCATTACTGGAGGGATCTGCGTGTTTCTAAGTGCATGCCTGCTCAAGCACATGCCACGGCAAACATTCAGATACACGGTGGATTGATGGTTCTAACTAAATATTGGAGGATCGAGACCCTTTCTTCGGGAGCCGGCTCCTTGCTTGGACACGAAAGCGTCCACGTCTGCTGTGGCGCTAGGAAATCGCTCCCAAGAAGTTGCTCGTATTAACAGGCCCACCCCTCTGCGATCCCTTGCCAGATACGAGAACTGATTCTGCTGTCCTCTCCTCGCCGTCCTCGCCGTCACGCGATCGTGATTCCTCTCCGCCGCTCTCCAGGCTCTCCGCCGCCTCGCAACATTCAATGCGCTTCGCCTGATCCCTTATTTTAATCCTGGATTCGACCCCTTGTCGCTCATTACTCCACCAACCATCGCCCGTGCGTCGCCAGGTTCGAGGCCATAGTGGGCGCGACCACCTTCGACCGACGACGACGAACACCCTGTAAATCTCCTCAGCAGCGGCATAATCAGCAGCACAAAGAGCGACAGCCCCTTGGCTGGGCGCACCTCTTCGCCGTCAGCACCGAGTACCACCATCACGAGCACCTACATTCCGCCACCATGGCCGGCTCAACGAGATATCTGCGATGGATCGTCGCCGCCTTCTTCGCCGTCGTTGTCATATTCTTCATTTCATCCTCATCAAGCGGTACCGTACCTGGTTCCGATCATATCAAATCAGCGGCCGAGCTGCTGAAGGCACAAGGCCTCTTAAGGGGAGGGCAAGAGTCGAAGCCTAGTACATTCGCATCTGATTCGAAGGGCAACACCGAGTTTGGCAATGTCGTGAATCCAGCAATGGGCCCTGGGTCTGACGATAACCCTTCTTCACCAAAGCAGCCTACCTCACCGAATCCCGTAAGCGGCCAGACCTCTCTCGCAGGCCCAAAGGCACCGGGTGCGCGCATGAACGCTACTTTCGTGACCCTTGCACGCAACAGCGATGTTTGGGAGATCTCCCGCAGTATTCGCCAGGTCGAGGACCGCTTCAACCACGCTTACAACTACGATTGGGTTTTCCTGAACGACGCCGATTTTGACGACACCTTCAAAAAGGTGACAACCGCACTCACCTCCGGCAAGGCAAGATACGGAAAGATTGACTCGGAGCACTGGGGTTTCCCAGAATTCATTGACCAAGAGAAGGCCAAGAAGGTTCGCGAGGATATGCACGAGCGCAAGATCATCTACGGAGACAGCATCAGCTACAGACATATGTGCAGATACGAGTCGGGTTTCTTCTTCCGTCATCCTCTGATGCTGGAGTACGAGTGGTACTGGCGTGTGGAGCCATCCATTGAGCTCTACTGCGACATTGCCTACGACCCTTTCAAGTTCATGGCCGACAACAAGAAGAAGTACAGCTTCGTGCTCTCCCTCTACGAATACGTCGAGACCATTCCAACTCTCTGGGACAGCGTCAAGAAGTTCATGAAGCAGCACCCAGAGCACATTGCCAAGGACAACAGCATGGAATTCCTCTCCGATGATGGAGGTGTCACTTACAACCACTGCCATTTCTGGTCCAACTTCGAGATTGGCAACCTCAATTGGCTTCGCAGCAAGGCTTACGTCGAATACTTCGATTTCCTGGACAAGGAGGGTGGTTTCTTCTACGAGCGCTGGGGTGACGCGCCAATCCACTCCATTGCTGCAGGGTTGATGCTTCCAAAGGACGAGATCCACTTCTTCAACGATATCGCCTACTACCACGTCCCGTTTACCCACTGTCCGACGGGTGAGCAGATGCGCCTGGACCTGAAGTGCCACTGCAACCCCAAGGACAACTTCGACTGGAACGGCTACTCTTGTAAGTAATAAACCCCTTACCCATTTGACCCGCAGATGCAGGTACAGAATAACAATACCTTGGCACATGACTAACAAACCTCTTCCCAGGCACCAACCGCTGGTTCGACATGAACAAAATGCCCAAGCCCGAAGGCTATGAAAAGGAACAGTGACTGGCCGGACGCTACGGCATGGTCTTCCTCGAATGGCTCTGGCCCCTCATCATCCTCGGCGTCACCCTCGCCCTGATCGCCATCCTCCTCTTAATCCGTCCTTGCACGAAAGCGTACCGCAGCGTCGCTCGCCAAGTCCGGAAACGTCGTGCGAGTCGCTTCTCGCATAGTCGATGGGAGAGCGAGAGGGTTTGGGTTGGTGCTGAGAAGAAGGGGGCTCCATACTAGAGGAAGCAAATGCCGTGGAGCGTTCTTTTTTCTGCATCTTGATTGTTGTTTTTGGGAGATGGCAATTTTCTTTGGTTCTGTACGCTTTGAAACGTCCATGGGGAGGGAGGAGGGAGGGAACGGCGGGCGGGCTTTGCTGCATTGCTTCGGGCGTCCGGACATGGAAATCGAAAGTGTGTGAAGCGGGAGCAGAAGCGAAACATCATCATCTACTAGACGGACGGGAAATGGCGTTTTTTTTTCTTGATCTTGATTTTTGCAAATTGCCGAGCTGTGCTGGCTTTTGCTGCGTCTTTCTGTTTTCTTGCTCGATCTTTTGGTCCTCTTGTGTGTTGCTACGATGTCATTGATATAGAACATGATACCAAAGTCATTTGATTTGTTTGGCAATGATTGAAAGTGATGTCAAGATACGAGAGGAACGACTGTCATGGCATCAGGAGCAGAGAGGAAAATGAACGCTGAAGTGAGTGAAAGATCGTGCTCCGAGATGTGTCAAGAATGTCGCTCGAGGTGAAGTGACTTGCCATCATGTCGAGGGGTTTCAGACTACCAGTCTGCCCTACTCAACATCTCAAAGTAAGGCTCCCACTTTCCAAGAAGGCGTATAGGGCTGCATATGCAATGCGAGCGCACGACTCTCCATCTTCACAACGGTCATGAATCCTTGCACCCGAAGTCTGAACGAGAGTAGGGCTGGATATGCCAATTTACCTCAGGCAATGCTCGAGACTCATTCTCACCCCGAGACTTGACAGCATATAGGGCTGGTGATCCGACAGAGTGGTTGTTAGGCTGAGGTGAGATAATCCATCATGAGAAGGAAAGGAAAGAGGATGCGCAGCTTAGATGAAGTCGTGGTGATGCCTAGAGGATTCTGACGTGCAGAGGGTTGCCGGGCTTGGCTCCGTTGGATGTCATGTTTGAGGCATGGGCGTTGGGGTCCCTTGTTGTTCTAGGGAAGTGGTGTCCTGCCGTATTGCGAGGTGAGCTGATTGGTAGCTGAGCGAGCGATGTGGTCTTGCGGCCGTTTTTTAGATGCTTGCTTGTTGGCGCCCTTGGTGGTAGTGCTCCGAGGCGGCCGTATAGATGATCTATTCGGGCAGGCAGTTCGTGCTGCGGTTTGAGGGCTTGATGACGGGATGTGAGCTTTGAGACGTCCACGCGGTCAGCCTTATCAGGCATCTTCAACCATTCTAGACCTCGCACTTTTTCGGTTTCAAGCAATGATGATCATTGCTTCGAGATGCTTGATGGCCTCGCATTCGGGGCTGTCACCGAGCGGAAGATGGTTGTTGCTGGTGTGAGATCCTGCTTCACCACTTCTCTCCCAGGATGGCCGTCTATGGACGTCAACATCCTACGGCCGGATTTGCTCTTGCAGACAAGCTCTTCTTGCTAGACCGCGGGCGATGTCCCGGTGGCATGTCGCATGAGGAGTAGTTTGCGAGCTGTCTTCCTGTTTGCGAGCTCCTCGGGTTTTGGACCATGTTTGTCATCTTCGCTTGTGAGCCAAACTTGACTTCGGCCAGATGTAGCTGTCTGCAACTTTTTACAGTACACACAACTTGCCTTGCGTTGATGAAGATACATCGAATCTGGGAAAAGAGTTAGATTGATGGAATGGAGGAGAGGCTCAAACTCACCCGACCCAGCCCTAAGCCGCTGAGGTTGATGTTCCTTCCAAAGTTGAAGTCTTGGGTTAGTGTTATTAGGGTCTGAGTTTGGAGGCTCCGAGGCCAGATCGACCGGTCCGTCAAGCGATTTCACGTAATGCAGATGCGTGATGGTGAGATCTTGCTTCCAAGCGTGCCCTGTCGTTGAAACGAAGGGCACCTAAGGACACAAGGAGTAGGGCTCCGCGCCAAGCTGCCAAGCTGACAGTGGCAAGTACTTCACTTCTTCATGTTCGCACGACTCCAAAGTCATTGTGAAGTGTGAGCAGTTCTTTGAGAAAGGAAAAGATGCTGCTACAAGTGAGGCTCATGTCCAGGAGGCTGATGTGTAAGGCATCCTCACCTGCAAAAGCCGTAGGACGTTTCAGCGCATCTGTCTCAGCGGTGCCCATTGCGATTGGCGGAGGGCGGCAGCTGTTGAATCGGTGACTTTCTTGGGCCAAACCAAGTCTCAGCGTCTTCCATCGTCAGCCGCTGCTGCTGCTGACCGACGTCTTCGCAATCGTCAATTAATCAATCTCTCATCCTTGCGCCCGCAGGCTCATCGGTAGAAGCAGGCTTCGTTCGACGGTCCACGGAGCATCTCGACAAGCCGCATCTCGCAGCACAAGCGGCAGTCGGAAGGCAAGGCCAGAGTAGGGCTTTAGGGCTCGCACGACACATTGCCCTCACTCGCAGCCTGAAGGAAGCAGCAGCATGGACAGTACGTCTCGGCTCCCATTGCGTAGGCTCCGCACATCTCGCGTTCGATGGCGGCCATGCTCTTGATTAATGAAGCACGCGCTCCGGGCGCACTCAGGGCTAACTCGAGGCTTTCGCAGTCGTGTCATCCTATCCCAACCCTTACGGCGCCCCGCCGCGTGCTGGTGCCATGATGCAGGATGGGGCTTCGCAGTCGTCGTCCGCCCTCATGGGCCCTGCTGCCGCTGCCAATCGCGGCGCCCGCCTGAACAAGAGACGACGCCTGGACGATGCCTCTGCTGCGGACGATGCCGCCACCGAGCCCTTTGACCAGCATTGGGACGAGGGTGCCCAGGGTCAGCAGCCGCCATCGCAGTCCTATGTCTCAGGGCACGATGCACCCACCTTTGGAAGTAGCACCGCCGCTGCTGCCAGCTCCCTGGGTGCCACTGAGGGCTCGTCCTGGCCTACTAATACTTCTACCGATGTATCGGCCTACCCCGACCTCTCCACCTACTCGCAGCAGCCCTACTTCTACGGCCAGTCCGGCACTGGTGCAGGTACTTACGGCTCATCTTGGAACACCACTGCTACTCAACCGTATGGAGACACTTCCACCTCAGTGAGCTACTCTGTTGGAGGCCAGGCAAACACAGCGACCATGCCTTTCTTCCCTCCTTCGACAACTACCAACGTCGGCGAGCCCACGGAAGCTCTCGATACGAACGCTGCTTTCAACTACCCGGACGTCGAAGTTGCCAATCAGTATGCCAACTACACCGCACCAAGTGCAACAGCACAGTTGGCCCAGCGTGAAGCAGCCAAGTCGTCCGCATACTACTTCGACGATGCTAGCATGCACTTGAAGATCCAGAGCTTGCCCATCCTGGACAATCTGGTTCGTATTGGTCAATACATGTCGCCTCGAGAAAGGTACTAACGACGTTGCACAGGCCACGCAGCTAATACACACCATTTCGAAAGCCAACTATGCTCAGATCCAAGACCTCATGAGAGGGGGAGAGACAGAAGATGGCCAAGCCTACAAGACCCTCAAGAACCTTTTCGACCAAACGAGGAAGGTCTATAGCAGGGAAACCCCGTTCATCGACGCTATCGCCATCCAAATGTTCCAACCCAACCAACAAGAAATCATCCGCAAAGCTAACATTGCTACCTTCATCTCGAGCATTCTCGGTGCTCATGATGTGAGCTTCTTTCACCTCAACGAGTTCTTCATGGAGACCTTCGTCCCGTTAGGTCATCGACTACTCAAGTGGCAGGGAGCAATTTATCTTGAGCTCAAGACCCAGATCTACATCTCGGCGCTAATGAACAGTGAGGGAAGCCCCGAGGCCATGCTGGACGAACTGTTCCCGCCAGATCTGGACGCTCAGATTCTTACCCGACACCCAGACGCACCAAGCTTATCCCCCAGCGAGCAGGACTTTATCGATCGAAGCCGAGCACGAAAGAGCTACCTTCTTGCCGAGCCATCATCCGACGAAGCCTTGAAGGAACTGCCAAAGAAGTACCAATGGAATGACTTCGTGAGAGAATTCGCTTCGTGCATCACAAAGAACGTGGATGGCATCATGAACGTGCCCGTACGGTCGCAAGCCAACCAGGACCGAAACATGGCCAAGAACAATGCTCAAGACATCAACGGTGCAAATGGAGCTTCCACCGGTGCTCTTGCTGGTGTTCAATCCCTATCTCTGAACGGAAAAGCCGGCGGATCGGGAGCAGGCGACACCAGGAAAGCTGCGCCAGCAGCATCCACTATCCGACAACCTTGGACGAAGCCCGAAGAAGACGCTCTGCTGGCTGGTCTCGAACGCGTCAACGGCCCTCATTGGTCACAGATTCTTGCTCTGTATGGCAGGGGAGGTTCCATCTCAGAAGTGCTCAAGGACCGCAACCAAGTGCAGCTCAAAGACAAAGCCCGTAACCTCAAGCTCTGGTACCTCAAGACAGGCAAGGAAGTGCCAAACTCACTTCGGGGCGTCACCGGTGAGCTGCGCAAACGAGGTGGAGCTCGCGCTCGAGCTGCGTTGGGGATGCTGGATGAGGAGCAACAGGCAGGTGGTGGAGATGGCGAGGATGGTGAAGACGGAGTCGATCCGTCGCTGGAAAAGGAGCCTGCTGGAAAGAAGGGCCGCAAGAAGACTAGCAAGCGTTGAGGCCTGTGATGGGGCCGCCCGAGCGCATCTATCACCAAGGTTCACAACGATTGCATGGTGTCGACATCGACTCTGGCTTCAATGGCGGTCTCGACTATCTGCAGCTCGGCGATCGACATCGATTGTTTCCACCCCGTCCGAGTAAGCTTTGCCCCGGATAGGCAGGAGACCCGCCATGGGTCACGGACGAGGAGCTTGCGAAAAGATAATGCGCAAACACATCAAGATCTGGCCATGGATAGAACACCAGGATCAGCGTTTACAGCAGACCGAAATATTTCGGCCCCGAGGATACATGACGCGGGAGGGATGTGGAAGCCACCTGCATCTTCCTGATTGGAGCACGATGACTGAACGAAGCTAACGACAACGAATACCAAGACGCCAATCTGTACATGATCCAGAGTACATATAGGGCAGGATTGCGGGAATGGGGAACCTTTTGGAGCTCAACAGTTGCTGTTTTGGGATATTGCATATTGCAAAGTTTTCAGAGCTACGACTAGGGCATTTTTGTGGGCAAGCAGAAGCATACCTGGGCTTGAAGGCTTTAACCTGTCAGCGCTATACATTGGCGAAACGAAGTCCCAATTCGGTACCGAATGGGTGGATAGATTAAGAAAGCGGATGATCCGAAGTGGCTGCTTTTTGGTACAGTCTGACATGTGTTTTGATTCCTTCACTTCCACCAGAACGGCGTTAGATGCCTTGTACGATCCCGAGTACGGCGGAAGATACCTCATAGGCTACCCGCTCCACTTCCGTCCGTGTCGTGAAACTCGACTGCCCTAACTCACTACCTCGCTTCACACGCTCGCGAATCGCGCATATGCCCTATCTCACTCGCCTCTCCGGGTGAACGAGTTTGCCGCGAGGTGTCCAGTGGCGAGCCCTATAGACACTCCAAACCCTCGACTGATGAAACGTGGAGGGGGAGTCGTTTTTCGCCTATGCGATGTAGGGATTGGATCGTTGCCTGTTCCTGGGGATTTGGGCTTATGCCCTGGTGCGGGAGGATTTGGAGGGCTTGGCCTTTTGAGGATGGGGGAGAGTGAGATGCGAGCGCAGCGTATAGCTGTTTTGGATGGGTTTGGAGTCGGAAGAATCGTGGGCTCGTCGCCTGATAGTCGTGGGCGCTGGGCTCGTTTGTTTCACCTCACTTCTTGTCCAGAGTGAGACTCGACAACAGTCCCGACAGGTCTCTCGCCTCAGCTTCCTCAGCGAGTGATGGAGCTTGCCTGTAGCCTGCGAGACCTTGTTCGCGGGCTTTGGTCAGGTTGGTGGTCAGGCCTTTGGTTTTCATTTCTTGGAGGTGCTCTTGCACGGTGGATTTGATGCTGTGGTACTGTGGAGATTCTGTGCCGAAGGTATTTGCTGCATTACGGAGGTTGCGGAGGAGCTGTGATGATTTTTATCAGAAGGTGGTTCTCGTGATGGCGATGAGGGAGTGATGATGTGGCGTACGATCAGGAGCAGCTCATCGTCGGCGGTTGGTGTTGCCATTACTCGTCACTTCCCAGCAAGAACCTCGATGAATGTCGTACTTGCCTCACTTCCAAGATCGAATCTCGATGAAGCATGGGTGATCGATGCAGGCGTGGTCGTGGCTGGTGAGATTCGCGATGGTGGCCCGTGCACGCTCGACCAAATTCGCTGCTTGCGACTTCCAGTCATGAGCTTTTGTCCACGCCAGCAAAATATCCGTTCTATCCGTCTTGCAACCTTTGGACCTTCTTGACACCACACATCATAGCATACTTACCGCGGTCAATATGGCCGACGCCGACGAGGATGTCATCCCTCGCGGACCCAGCAAAGGCGAAGACGTGGATCTTAGTGACGAGACACAGGACTTTCGCTTTTTGACTTCGATTTCGTACGCCACTTCATCACGTGAAGATTAGCTTACGACGACTGGTTTCTGACAATTTCTGCAGAAAAGAGGATGCCACCATCCCAAAGCGAGGCGAGAAAGATTTCGAGTCCCATGGCACGGCACTGCAGTCCAACACGTTGGAGGCCTCGCGGCAGGCTATGCACAATGCCCTTTCTTTCCAGCGGGTCCACCAGCCGAAAGGATATACCGTCGGACACTACCATCCCGAGACGAATATGGCCTGGTCGGACAATCCTCGAGGACCGCTCTTCGCCAGGATGGGCCATGTGCGATCTGCTAAGGACGATCCGCTTCACGATGAGGATGCTCGGCGGAGAGGTCAGAGATTGTGGTTCCTTCCTGAGGAGGTGCTGTATCTTGTGGAGAGGGGTACGCTGGATTTGCGATGGCCGGTGGAGGAGGGGAGTGAGGAGACGCTGGGTCTGCCGATGAGTCTGCAGGCGGCGTATGCTATGTTCATTGGAGATGAAGATGTTCATGGTGGTGCACTAACTCTGGAGCGGTATTCGGTCTACTCGAGCCTGAAGCGATCCGGGTATACCGTCATACGAGCGCCAAGTTGGGACAGTCCTGGACCACCTCTAGGTTCACACTGCTTCCCACCTCTAGCACAACGCACCTGGCAGCCCGGCCTCTTCAGTCTGGCAAGTCTCCGACATTTCTTCTTCCCCGAGAGTTCAGAGAAGGACCACGAACGTCAAAAGGCTGGACCTGTCATCAAACCAGGCCTCTACCGCGACTACGACAAAATCTACAAACGCCTTGCCATGATACCCTTCCACGATCCCACGAAAGTCACCCAACCTCCAGAACAGACCGAACCCAACACGGACCCCAACTTCCGCATCACCTACCACGTCTGGAAGCCCGGCTCGACGAAATTTAAGAAGTCCGCGCCCGGTCCCCCCGATTTCCGCATCGCCGTCGTCAATGCCCGCGAGACCAAGCCCCCAACTTTGGAGCAATTCGGCTCTTTGCTCGAGACGACACCTTATGACCCCCCGAATCCGGAAGGACAGATGAGCGCGAATCTGAAGTATGGGTACAAGAATGTCATTTTGGCGGTTTTGGATCAGGGCGTGACGAGTTATTTGCGAATTGCGGATGCGGCGTTTGGGAGGGAGAAGGTGTATGAGCGGAAGGCCCAGAGGGGCGGGAAGCGTGGTGGTCGAGGCGGTGGAAGGGGTAGAGGGAGAGGACGGTAGTATGGGTTGTGACTCGTCTGCGATTGGTGGTCAGGTGGTAGTTGTTGCGTGCATCTTCGGCTTGAAGCAGAGTGCTCGCCGATTTGATATTTGCAGTTGTTTGGCAACGAGGATTAGGTATATCATCTTGAACTTCGATGTCCTGGCCATTCATCATGCGCCCTCTTCTCTCAGTCTCATCATGTCCTTGCCTGTGACTTTGCTCTCATCGACCTCTGAATCGTCCTCGTCCACCACCTCGTCCTCTACCACCGCGACCTCCTCCTCTGCCTCGTCCGCGATCGAAGCCACCGCGCCCACGTCCACCACCAAACCTCTGAAACTCCTCATCCGGCCGCGGCCCAGCCTTCATCCTCACAATACGCTCCTCCTCGCTAATCTCCAACGGATTATCAATCCCTAGCAACGCACAAAACTTCGCCGTCTGCGGATTAGGGTACTCCCGCACCTGCTGATACTTCGGCTCCTGAAAATGGCCCCCATCATACACCGGCGCGACGACCTCAAAGTCCTCGGGAACGACAAGATCTGATTCACTGAGGTGCGAGTCGATCCACGCGCGATGCTCTGCTATGAGCTCGCGGTACTCAGCTTGGCTCTTTGCGCGAGGCACGCTGGCGTCTGGGTTGCCGAAGGTCGGAGGTTCTGTGGACGCGAAGGCCCGGGTTATTGCGAGCCATTCTTGGTCGTATGTCAGCTTGAGCGGGCGGTGGGCGTCGAGGTTAGTGGCTTCTGGAGTCGGCACCGAGAGGAGTTGCAGGAAATGGCGGCTCGGGAGGCATTTGTCGAGGGCGAGGAAAGAGGTCTCGAGGTTGGCGATGTCGGGAGGATGTTCCATTGGTTCGGGGGGTCTGGGCTTGTTGAAGGAGGCTGGGAGGGCTGCGCGAGCGGCTTCTAGGGTGGGTGTATCGCCGTTAGGGCTGGTAGGGTTGTCTGCGACTGGAGTAGGAGCTGCTTTTGCTGGTTCTGTTTGTTGCGCTGACGGCTGGTTCGAATCGTCGTCGAGCTCGAGGTCGATTTCATCTTCGTTCCTGGGAGCGCTGGTAGCTGCTGCTGCTGGAGTGGTGTGAAGACCTCGCGCCTCTTCCGATGCTGGAGCTGCATCATCGTCGTCGAGGTCGAGGTCAATCTCGTCTTCGTTCTTGGACGGGCCAGCAACGCCGTTACTTCGACTATTGCTTCCGTTCAGACTATTGTTCAGTATTCCCTGAGACTGCTCTTGCGATGCTACCTTCTCTCCATGGGACACTTTCGCGGCATACTTGCAATGGAGATGTGCGCTGAACCAATACCTCGGACGCAGACGATCCATCACTTGCTTCGCAGCAACGCTCCCAAGCTTGCCACTCCGAGCATCCTCCTCGAAGTGCCTCTTGAAGTTGAAGAGCTGCTTCCAGTTGCCTTTCCACTCGACACCCTGGGGCCAATCGTGGCTGATGCCAATGTCGACTTGAGTCCGGATCTGAAGAAGTTTTCGAGCATCCAGTTCTCGTACATGATAAACACTCTTCATGTCAGACTCATTGTACGGGAGTCTTTCGAAATGCGGTTTGCGATAGTCGAAGCCCTTCCAGATACCGCTCATACCTGCGATCCGGAGTGGTCCAAGCTTCAGAACGTTTGCTGCGCCCATGTAGTAGATGTTGGGAGCCACCCATCCACCATAGTAGAGCTCGAAAAGATAGTTGCTGGCTTCATGGTTTCCGCCGACGAAGATGGTGAGGTATGGCGCTGTTCTTTGGCCAGAGTAGTATTCGTGGAAGTCGCACATGGAGCGGTACTTGGCAGGCATGCTGACGCAGTTCAGATCGAAGGCATTTCGTACTGACTGAAAGTCTCCACCGATTATGAGCAAGTCGATTCCGGGCCAGCCTTTTTGTTTGCATGCTTCCTCGACTGAGGCGTAGATCGCATGGAGTGTTCCGTGGCCGCAACCTTCAATGGCAAGGCGGACGCCATGTGATTCTTCAAGATTGAGATCCATCGTTCGGTTCATTCGCGGTCACTTTAATTGAGATTCATGTCGGGACCGCGGGAAACTTCTTGCCGGCTTTCGAGATGTTGTTTTCGAGTTGTGTCGAAGCTTGAAGACGATCCTTGTGTCCTGGTGAATGTTCATGCAGCCAGCCGCTAGCGTAAGTACAGCGGCCCGCGCCGAAAGCCAATCATCAAAATATGCGCTCCTGCACTCTATTTCTCTTCCACTTCACGTCCCTTCTACATCAACACACGCTCCATCCTCTCAAGACAAATGAGCGGAATTTCGCGATGAGCTACTGATTTTCTATGAACCATGGCCGCAAGCTTGACAGACTTACGATCTTCATTCCTGGAGAAGGCCTCTCAGCTCCTCGCCACCACCGCACCTGCGGTCTCTGCAGAGATACAATCAACTCGCCGAGATTTCGGGGATGAGCCAGCAGAAAGCAGCCCGCATGCGTGTGAAGCATGTGGCAGTATTCTCATCCCGGGCTGGAATTGCAAGTTCTTGCGAGACTCCAAGACCCCAAGAAAAACTCGCCAAGACCGAATCGCCGGCAAAACCAAGACCAAGACTGTGCAATTTGAGTGCTCTCTGTGCAGCTCTGTCACGACGATCCGATCGAGAAAGGTCGGCGGCAAGAAACCGCTCAGCGAAAAGGCCCAGAAGAAGCAGAAATCGGATTCCACGGCTTCCGCCAAGATTTCGGAGCCTGCAGTCGACGAACCTCGAATCTCAACCACCACTACTACTCCGCCGAAGGCAGAACCAGGGTCCAAGAAACGGAGCCGCAACAATAAATCTAGCTTGCAAGCCATGGTTGCCGCTCGAAAGTCTTCTGAGCAGCAAAAGGGCCAGGGCCTTGATTTGATGGATTTCATGAAGACTTGAAGTTCACAACCCCGTAATGCTGTGTTCTTCTGGACGTAGCGATGCTACCCATGGCCCATTTTTATCATGAAAATCATCTCATTGCACCAGCGATTGGGACCAGAATCCTGGGAACAGATTGCTGCCGCGAAAGCGAACACGAGAGACAACAGAATCTGTCGTCTCATCAGCCATTTAATACCTATAAAAGGCAGTTTTACTTTTTTTCTGCAGAACCGAATCTGATTGACTGTCAAAAACAATGGTCAAGGATGGTAGCTTGCTAGCACCAACAAGGTTCGACCACGGGGACTGCTATTCTCCGGATCAGACAGGCAAGATGACTCCAATCTCGGCAACCACAAACCAATCCCAAACCTTGCAACACACATGGTTGCCATATGGAAAGACCGGATGCAGGGTTTTTGAAACTCGATGAAAGATATGAACATGTGTGAAGACCTCGTGATTTTGCGCTCGGCGGACCACTTCCGTTCACATTCGTTTCTAATATACGACAATGGCTTTCTGGACGCGCGATGCAAATGGACTTCAGTGCAACAATGCTCCCACAACGGCTGGCACCGGCTTCAACATCGAGGAATCGCTGTCGGTAGTTCGAGACTTCTGCGTGGACCTACCTCAGCAGAGAATTGGCGTGGATGATGAATATTCAACACTCGTGAAGACGGCTCTAGGAGACTCAGACATGAAAATATCGGTTTCATGGACCAACAGCTCCACTTGCGAGGAAACTTCAAGTACACAGCTCATCATCGATCAAATAACCTGCGAACGCGAATTGTACCGAATACTGGACAACTGCGGTCCAGCCTCCAGCGGCGATCTGGGCTTCTATGGCGGTAGTACTCCAAACGGATGCAGCCTCTTCTCAATATCGCCGGTCGTGGAAGAGATTGTCCGGTGCGGCGGCAATCCGTCAGGTAGCCCTGCAGACATGGATCCAGAAGATGTAGGAAAGGCAATCGAAGAGTACTGCAGCCAATCGTTCGAACTATCACCGGCGCCTGATCAGCTTACTACCTTCTCACTCACGGTCCCTCACGGCCAAAGTTACAACAATTATCTCTCCGACAAAATTTTGATCAGAACGAGGGCCCAATTCAGCGATCAAGCGCAGCATGACTGCACAGAGGCAAAGGCATTCGACACGAGAGGTGATGAGTGTCGGAGGAAGCTAAGGGCGGTGATGGACACGTGCGGCGGCGAGGGTGGAGGTCTGTCGGAGAACGCAGTCAACGGGTGCGTGGTTTGGACGATGTGGGGTGAGAACTTAAGATGAAGGTCAGCTTGAGGAGGATGATGGTGGAATCTTTACCGAGCGTTGCGCAACTCTCATCGGAATCCGACAGCAATCGAATCTTTCACGATACCAGACCAGTCACCGAACCCCTTCATCGTCCCTATGCCGCTGCAAAACATGCTCCATAACCTTCTCATCCGTACATCGACGGAATCTGATCTTATCCCGACAAGTATCGAAATAGCAGTACGAGTGATAGTCCTCGTCCGCATGCTCCAGCATATCAGGTAATCCATCGAAACACTCATTGTGCTCGCGACAACTATACACGCAGTACGGAAACTTCCTCCAATACCTCAGCGACGCACATATGACCCAGGTCTTGTTGCAACGGCTGCAGTTCCGACTGTAGAGCGCTTGGTGATCTTGTAGAGCTTTGGCACTTCCTTGCCATTGCTTGCAGATGAGGCATTGCTGCGCTTCGGGATTGGTGTTGATGGTAACCGATGAGGAGGTGGCGACGATCTGGGTTATTCGTGCGCTGTGGTTTTGATCACGGCCATGGTCATCGATAACGTCGAAGATAGGCGCCACGGAGGCGAGATTGTTCGCGATTGCGTGGGGTTGTGTGGTGGGTTGTGTCTTGTTTGGTGCGCTGATGATTGTGGTGCTCTGTGCTTTGACCAGTGCTCGTTCGAGGTTCGGATCCTGCATCCTGAACTACCAAGGAAATCACGAGAATGTGGAAGGCTGTCGCTGGACAGGAGAACGACAGGCCAAGCTAGGAAGAAGAGAGAAGGGATAGAGAAGGTCTCTTAACGTCCTTCGTGCCCAGTGAGTCTTTCATACTTCCTTCAAGAGATAGCAACAGCAAACGTTGCCTGATTTTGAGGCGACGCTCTCTCCAACTTGATGGTTGTCTGAGCTGTTCAGTCTCAGCACAAGTGGCTGTCTTCGGGCATAGCTGCATGGCGACGTGGCCGGGCCAAGTGAGGCCGCTCGAGGCCTCTAGTCTCTCCCTTCGCTTCACACCCACTTGTACGTATATACACGTGGCATGTATTGAAGGGAGACCTGGTTTCGTGCTTATGTCGAATGTGGCATCGCCCTTCGGGCATGTCGTATTGAGCTGGTTTATCGCCGATTGCTTGGCGTCCGTGAAACTGACATGAGAGATCAAGCAGAGAGGAGCTTATGTTGCAAGCGAAGCATGTCTTGCCTTCATGTATGCCTAGCATGACCCCGGCGCAATCAGGCAACCGATGGATGGAATGCTTTCTTTGAAGCGAAAGTTCATCGAAACTGAGAGGTTCGCAGCCAAGGCGCCAGGGTGCTACGTAGGCTCATCTTTGCGGTAGTACGTAGAGTATCAACACTAATGTTGAATTCGTGAAACTTGATCGGTGGGCAATATTGCTTGCTGACCATGTGCATGTGATGAAAAAGAAGACAGTGACGAGGACGGGGTGAGGTTGGTTAAGGTTCAGAGATAGTGGGTCTGTCAATCAATTCCCATCAAAACGTAGTCAATGCACGGACGCGCTAGAAAGTCAAATCGCGGAACTTTGGAGACAGAAGCTCTTGACAGCTGCTCGAATCACCACCACAAATACCAGCACCATGACGAGCGTAGACGACCTCTTCAAGAAGCCAGGTCTCCCTTCTGGATCCCTCAAACGCAAGCTCGAAGTGCCAGATGCGCAGGAGGCCTACAAAGCCACAAAAGTTTCGAGCAGGTCATCGCCGAACGGCAATGGCGCGAATGGCGCGACAGTCGAGGATGAAGAAGACGATGATATGGAGGCTGGGCCGGAGCTGCCCCCGGATGATGAGGATGAGGACGAAGAAGGACGATTCTTTGGGACGGGCATGACCAAGGACACAGCAGAGGCTTTGGACTACATCGACCAGCAAGAGGAAGAGACATATCAACCGGAGAAGATCGACTCGGCCTGGCTACGACGGCTCATTACAAGCTTCGAAAAGAAGGTGAACAAGAATGCCGAGCTGCGAGCAAGATACGAAGGCGACCCGGCAAAGTTCATGGAATCAGAGGCGGACTTAGACGCAGAGATCAAGAGCTGGAGTCTACTAAGTGAGCATCCGGAGCTCTACGTTGAGTTCGCAGAGTCAGACACAGTGGCGAACTTGGTGGGCTTGCTGGCGCATGAGAATACCGATATCGCGATTGGGGCAATCGAAATCATTTCAGAACTGCTGGACGAGGATGTGCAAGCCGAGCAGGAGCAGTGGGACGCGCTTGTCGCGGCGTTGCTGGACGCAGACCTCATGGAGCTCCTAATGAGCAATCTGGCGAGACTAGACGAGGAGAATGAGGGTGATCGAAGCGGCGTCTATCACAGCTTGTCGGTCATTGAGAACTTGGCGAGTCAACAATCGGTGGCTGAGAAGATTGGTCAAGAGAAAGTGTTGATGTGGCTCTGCAATCGGCTAAAGGCTCCAGAAAAGACGGTTGGGCAGAACAAGCAATACGCTGCAGAGGTGCTGCAAGTGATGCTACAAAACTCACAAGTACTGCGTCGAAGACTTGCGGTTGACATCGATGGCGTAGATCTCTTCCTCCAGTTACTAGCCTCGTACAGGAGGAGAGACCCACCAAAAGACTCCTCCGAAGAGGAATGGTCCGAGAACGTATTCGATGCGCTTACTTGTGTTGTCGACGAAGCTGAAGGCAAGTCGAAATTTGTGGAGGCTGAGGGAGTGGAGCTGTGCTTGATCATGCTCAAAGAGGGTACCAAGAACATCAGCCAGCGAGCTCTCCGAGTGCTCGACCACGCTGTCGCCGGGCAAGGAGCTGCCGCCACTGAAGTTTGCGAAAAGATCATAGAAGCTGCTGGACTCAAGCCAATCTTTAGCTCCTTCATGAAGAGATCTGACAGCGCAAGCGTTGAGCATGTGCTAGGAATTTTCTCGGCGTTGCTGCGTCTGCTACCGGGAGAGTCCGCTGCGAGAATACGGACACTCGCCAAATTCACCGAGAAGAACTATGAGAAGACCTCTAAGCTGGCTGAGCTACGCAAAGACTACGCCCGGAGAATTGCAGTGGTGGACAAAGAGATCAGGAAAGAGCAGGCCACTTTACCAGACGACGAAATCGAAGACCGCGCTGCCGAATGGCTTTCACGGCGCCTGGATGGAGGCCTCTTCTGTTTGCAGACCATCGACGTTGTACTGGCGTGGTTGATCGCAGAAGATCAAGTGGTCAAGTCGAAAGTGGTCGAAAGTCTAGGTGATGAGGGACTGCAACAGATTCGAGGCTCCTTGCAGGAGCAAAAAGATGGGCTTGAGGATGGGAATGCTGAAGATGAAGACACGAAAGAGATGCTTGACACTCTTGCGACATTCTTGGTATAGAAGAATGCCACAAATCGGCTTGATCTATTCACACCTCCACAGCTTTTCCCTCGCGGAGACCGGTCTTTTTCGAGGAGCTCTCGCCCCATACTCCGCCTTCCAAGTCCCCATCACTGAATCTGCAGAGTACGTCAGCATATACGGACCAAATCAAATGAAGACGATACTCACGAAGCTGCACTCCCCTCGATAACTGTGGCCTTCTGCCTCTTACTGGTTCGATACGCCATGTACCATGAGCCATTGAATAGCTCATCGATTCGTTCCAGACTTTCACCAGCCACTTCTGGTACGACCAGATAGACGTAGACGAGCGATATGAAGCACCAACCGCCGAAGAAGATGAATGCGCCCCAGTTGTGTGTTTCTGAAAGCAGTGGTGGAAATGCCTTCTGCATGGCGAAGAAGAATAGCCAGTGAAATGTCTGTGACAAGGCTGATCCAAAGGAGCGGATCGAGTTTGGCCACAACTCTGCGCCGAAGACGTATGGGAGTACCAGCAGACCGATGGCGTACCCAAATCCGTGGAGAAATATCATGGCCATTGCCGCTTCGCCTGCGCTCTGAGAGACGTCGCCTGCCTGTTTGTACTTGATGAAAACGCCCAGGTAGATGTCAGATACCATCTGGATCGTCACTCCCACGAAAAGGCTATTCCTTCGGCCGAGAATATCGATGAAGAAGAAGCTCGCCATCAGCGTGAAGAAGAACTTCGCCATGCTGTACATTGAGCTCAGGAATAGAGAGTGTGCCTGATCGCTCGACTGGCCCAGAATCTTCAAGATCGGCACAAAGTAAGACTGTTGATCATGAGCGTCTGGCTTGTCGTCATTTGAAGCATGTTACTTACCGTCACGGTATTTGCTCCGCTCATCTGCGCGAGGGCGTAGGAGATTAAAGCTTGCTGGACCCGCCTCAAATTTGCCGGAACCAGGAAAGTCTCCTTTAAGATGAATTGAATGCCGGACCAGGATGTGGACAGCGTTCCTTGGCCATGCTTCGCCTGCTCGTCTTGGATCTGGATCTGAATCTCGTCGGATTCAGACATGAGTCTTGGATGTTGGGGCCCTAGACCACGGAGAGCTTCCAGGCTTGCCAGGCCTTCCTCTCTTCTGCCGACCAGAAACAGCCATCTCGGACTCTCGTGGCACCAGAAACTCGCACCGCAAATGCCAGCCATGAACACACAGGGTGCGAAGAAGACAATCTGGTACTGCAGGTCAGATTGAGGATTGATATGCAACAGCACACCGTATACACATAGGACCGAGACGAACAAGCTCAAAAGCATTGCTACGCTAAACCAGACCGTTATAAGGCCACGGAACTCGCGTGGCGATATCTCGACCAGGCTGACAGGTCCGATGACAGTCAGTGCTCCGATACCAAGCCCAGATACGATTCGTGATGCATAGAGCGCCGCCATGGATCCATGGCTACCAGTAGCAATCATCTGGCCAATGATCCAGACCATTGTGTAGATGCGAAACGCCCAGAGTCTTCCAACGCGGTCATTGAGGAAGAATGACATTGCCGCGCCAACACCGCAACCGATGTAGACCAAAGAGACGAAGTTCGAGATCGCAGCCGCATCAGAGCCTGACGAGATGTTGAATCGTTTCTCGAAGCTTGGGAGAGAGGGAATGACCGATGAAGACCCTTGGTCCCAAGCTGTCGAACTGTGTCAGCGAACGACATGTATTTTCAAAGGCTATGACTGACTGATAGGTATTCCAGACATTGCATAAATGGCTGCCGTCAGGAGCAAGTGTCGATTGACAATCATCTCACGAGGAGCTGCGCGCAGTGCTCGAACGTTTCTGACGACCGAAAGGTCGTCGAATCTGAATCCCATGCCGAGAAGCTGAAGTTGAGTGCCGCTGTGACTGATGGATCGCCTTGGATCTCTTCCGCTCTATGAGAAGCAATCATGGTGTTGAATTGGCCATGCCTTTGCTATTATTTTGCTCCGAATAGCTCAAGCCAGACGATAAGGATATCTGTGTTCTGGACGAAGCCGTCTCGCAATGGACCCAGCTCGGAAGAATCCGACCCAAGTGGCCATTGTGCCTATCGCAGCCCCGGGCCGGCAGATAGCATACAACAGGCTTCACGTGTTCCTAGGCATGTTTCGACGGTATTCTCACCAGCCGCAGTATTCAAACACTCATCTGCTCGACCATATCCATACCTCCTAACATGGCTAAGAAGAACCTCTCGAAGGACTCTCCAATCATCATCGTTGGTGCTGGAATCTTTGGTCTTAGCACGGCAATTCATCTTGCTCAGCGAGGCTATGAAAACATCACTGTGTTCGATCGTCATGACTATGACAAGTCACGATACTCTTACTTTCGCGGGGCTGATGCAGCGTCGGCGGATATGAACAAAATCATTCGATCCGCGTATGGTGGTGTCAGCATCTATCAAGACCTGTCTCTTGAAGCGATTGAAGGCTGGAAGACTTGGAATGCCGATATCCGGGAAGGCCGTCATGTGCCTGCCGATATGTCAAGTCAGGGCAAGGTCTTCATACAAAATGGCAATCTTATCATGACTGACGCAAGTGAGCTTCCTGCTTTCGACCAAGCGACTGTGGACAGCATGGAGAAAGCTGGCCATTCGAACACTCAGCTGGTCACAACTAATCCCAAGCATAGAGAGGTCGCGCAAGAAAAGGGGCTTGGGTTCGCTCTTGATCCATTTCAACGGGAGAGAAGACGAGGTTTCAACGTGGCGGTCTTGGATAGCACCGGCGGACTTGCCGTGGCTGATAAGGCATGTTGTTATGCTCTGCAAAAGGCCAGAGACCTTGGAGTCAATTTCATCTTCGGCCCGGGCAAAGGCTCGCTGCAGTCATTGTGCCACGACGACGATACTGCCCCTACCCGGGTGACCGGGATCAAGACCGCGAATGGTATGTTACATAGGGCGACTGTCACTATCATAGCCTGTGGCGGCTGGACTCCTTCCCTACTTCCTTGCACAGACTCCGTCTGCGAGACGACAGCCGGCTCAGTGGCTCTTATCAAAATTCCACGCACATCACAGCTCTGGAACCGCTTCTCTCCGGACTACTTTCCCACTTGGCAGTATAAGATGCGCGACGGCGCCGAGGGTGGACTCTACGGCTTTCCTCGTGATGAGTCCGGCTGGCTCAAGATCGGCTACCGCGGCACCAAGTACACGAATCCACTCATTCAGATGGATGGCAAAGAAAGAAGCGTGCCCGTTACAAGATGGTCCTCGGCGCAACCAGATGGTCCAACAATCGAAGCCGTGCCAACCAAAGCTCTGCAAATCATTCAGCGCTTCATATCAGAGAACCTTCCGGAGCTCCCAAGCGAAGGTCTTCACATAGAGAAGACCAGGCTATGCTGGTACAACGACAGCTTCGACGACCATCTACTCATCGATCACGTCCCTGATACCGACAATTCGCTCATGGTTGCGACAGCTGGCAGCGGTCATGCGTTCAAGTACTTGCCAGTGATTGGCAGATACGTTGCAGATCGTCTTGAGAGTATTGGTGAAGACAGACCGAGCATGCAGGCGTGGAAGTGGAGGCATCCAGAACCCGGCACGGTCCCTCGCAATCTTCTCATGGAAGGGAGAAGGGGTTCAAGAGCACTCGACAATGTTCCGCTGGTCCATGATTCTGAGCTGGCTTTCCAGACCGGTACGACTCTGCGGGCTAAGATTTAGGTGTTTCTACAATCCTGGCATCTCCTGTGAAGTCCTCCAGGACGTGGTTGGCTATCAGCTAATACTGATAAGCTCTCACGCCTATCAGCCGGCCCTGCAAGCAAAGTACGAACCCATCCCCTACTTTTCGTCACCATTCGGAGATTCCTTCTTTTAGTATTACTCGCTCGTCGACTATGTCAAGACAATTGGAGTCAGGCACGCATGCGGTCAAGAAAAGCAGGATTGGTGAACGAACCCCTCTAGCATGCCTGGAATGCAAGCAAAGGAAGCTGAAATGTGACGGCCAGAGTCCCAAGTGCCAAAACTGCATAAAGACTTCACGAGGTCAGTAACCAGCTCTCAAAGGGCTACTGCGCGGATCCAAGGCTGACGATTCTTGTCCAGAATGTCTGGTGGAAGATCCGGCAACCGGTCTTCGTCGACCACGCAATTACTTGCAGACTCTTGAGGCCCATGTTGCACATTTGGAACAATTACTGCAGCAAGCAATGCCTGATGTCGCATTGGATCACATGGCCGTTTCACACCAAAGCCAAGCTCAGCTTGAAATGCCTGAAGCTGCCGCTCATGGCGCTTCCCCGATGGCCCCTGGACTACATGAGCTTGAAACGATTCAATCCCATCGCCCGAGCTCGAATACGGGGTTTGAAAGCAGCGCCAGCTTCGACGATCTATCTTCTGAGGTGGCACTTTTGTGTCTAAGCGCAGCTGGAAGAGAGCCTCATTACTTCGGTCCATCTTCAGCCGTCTCTTTCTCTCGTATCGCCGGCCAACTCATGGGTCTTGGTAACATTTCAGGATCTATACAGGAACGAATCGGCGTAGATTCATCCCCACGACATGGACCTATCAAGGCGCTTGAGTTTCCTTCACCAGAAGAAGGTCTAAAGCTATCACAAGCTTATTTTCATAACATACACCAGCAATATCCGTTCCTACACAGGCCGACTTTCAAGAGCTGGGAACAGCAATGTCTGGCTGCTCATCGGGACGGCGATGTCACAGTAGCTGGCGACGTTCCGCTTTTCTTCGTCCTTATGGTCTACGCCATTGGGTCCTTGGCTCTGGGTGGACATCGTGATACCTCGGAAGATCTATACTCGATGGCCATGGCTCGCTCGGCATCACTGCTGCAGACTGACAGTCTCGTCTCAATTCAGTGTATCCTGTGCTGTGCCGTGTACTCTGTCCGATCGCCGATAGGGGCTAGCTTGTGGAAACTTTCCGGAATGGCTCTACGCAGTTGCATCGAGCTTGGATATCATCGAAGTACCGGCAAGCTCCGCAAGACCGATGAGCTGAGCAAAGAAATGGCGAGGCGCTGTTTCTGGGTTGCCTATGATTTGGACCGAGTGGCCTCTGTCAATCTTGGTCGGCCTGAAGGTATCCCTGATGAGTCTATTGATACCGAGGTAAGAAGATATCTGTTCTGCTTGCATGTCTGATTCACTGACAGAGATTGCCAGTTGCCTCTGGATCTCAACGATGAAGACATTACTACAGATGGGTTGTTGAAGATGGCGAGGTCTTCCGAGACCGAACCTCCTACGATGATGACAGGAGCAATTCATGTTATCAAGCTTCGCCGCCTTTGGTCGAAGATGAACGCCGGTCTCTACCATCCGCCTCCGAATGTTGATGACTATTTGTCCAGTGACTTCCCTATCGAGCAACTGCGAAAGGAGTTGGAAGACTGGCGAGTCTCGTCTCCCTGCCTAGATGCCACTGAGTCGAAGCCGCTGTCTGTCTTTGCCTCACCAGAGTGGTTTCAGCTGGCGTACGATCACTCCATTCTGCTGCTCTATCGACCTTACATCATAGATGCTTTCCGCGGAAAGACATTCTCCATCCAAGGGCCCAGCGATGCCAGTGTCATGGACAAAGCGTTCCACGAATGTTATGACAAAGCACGCGAGATGTGCATGCTCTATCGCCGATTGTACCAGAACCCCACGATTCAATTCACCTGGGGCAGTGTGCATATCCTCTTCCTCGGTGGACTCACCTACCTGTTCTGTCTTTGGCGATCACCATCAGTAAGAGCCAGTGCCAAGCATAACGAGGTCATCAGCACCTGCATGGCATGCTCGACAGTGCTTGTGATCATTGCAGAGAGATGGAGGCTGGCGACATCTTACCGCGATATCTTCCAAGTACTTTCCGAACGCACTATTGCCATGGTGCATCAGTCTGCAAATAATCGACCCGACGAACTCCAGCAGAAAGAATCACAAGATAATTACACTTTCGAGCAGGATTGGTTGAATGGTCTGGGAAACATCGAGATGCCGCAAGACTCTGACTGGTTGCTGGATCAATTGCTTTGGGACTTCGGGAATACATGATCGATGAACCACTTCCTCATTGGCATATCAAAGACGAGACTCGACAGGCTGCGTCGTCTCACTCCATTGCTTTGGACTCCTTCTCGCAAGACCGCTATAAAACCACATTGCCATCGAATAGACATCATACACCGCAACATAGCTTCCAACGGCTTGCTGAATGCCCTCAGCGAACGGAGGCATCTGTGTGCATTCCAACACAAGTGCGCCTATTTCAGGGAACTCCTTCACCATAGCCAGAGCAGCCTCATTCAATTCGGCTTGGATGTTCTGGAAGTCGTAAGGAGCATCTTCCTTGACAAGACGCTGCAGATATCCACCAGCGGGAGGGCCTACGATGTGGACTCGTCGATGGAGGCTCGCTGGTACACCCAATTGTTCGAGATGTGTCGGTCCCAATTTAGATCCGTCAAATGTTACGATGCCGATTGATTTTTGAGGAAGTAGTAGCGCGAGGATCGAAGGGATCTGGATCAATGCAGACGTAGCGATTGGGATAGGCAATCGTTCTGCAAGTCTGTTGCCACAGATCAGCGACGTGTCCCCGTACCCTTTTTGATATCGACTCACTGAGGCTGTGCCATGGCAAGAAAACCACAACTGGTAATGATGCCAACACAACCGCGTTCAGCGAGTCTCAATCCAGCATCAACGAATCGATCCAGAAAGGCCTGATCATAAGGTCCATTGGTCACCAACTGAGACTCTCCAGATCCCTCTGCTCTCTCTCGAATCAATGGGAACGGCCATGTCTGCTCATTCCAAGGATCTCCAGGGGGTCGAGTAAAGTAGCATTCGACGGCAATGAAGCCCAGTGGTGGTAGCTCAGAGTTCGACGGCATTGTCGTTTGTCATTAGTGTCAAGACCAACAAATCCTTTGCCAACTTTCGCTATATCTACAGCAAAACAGTGCTGCCATGGGCTAGTGAGTCTCCCTATCCTAGGCCTATCTTCGACCAATGTCGGGGGAAGCCGAGCCCTGCATACAGCTGGTCCTTGAGCTTCGGCCAGAGGAGCTCTTCGATGGATTCGCCCGAGAGTGGCTGTTACACAAACATCACGTTGTACTCAAACACAGCATTGAGCCATTTCACTCACTGATCGCAGGCGAATGGTCACCAGCAATCCACTTCAACCTTGATCATGTCTCCAGGCCGAACAACACAACGCAAGAGGGTAGTAACCCTCGGAGCACCCCAATACATCGGCCATGAATACCTCTCATCATTCAAACAAGACTACGACTTTTCCTTCTTGGAAGCAAAAAACCGAGACGAAACCAAACGAATGCTACCAGAAGACATCAAAAAGAACGGACCGATAGATGCCTTTATCATCCGAATGGGAACTCCTCCCTACGAACCCTTCGATCAAGACCTTCTCCAAGCTCTAGTCCCAGATTGCAAGATCATAACGTCTGCTAGTGCTGGGTATAA
This sequence comes from Zasmidium citrigriseum, assembly GCA_002786025.1. Taxonomy (NCBI): domain Eukaryota; kingdom Fungi; phylum Ascomycota; class Dothideomycetes; order Mycosphaerellales; family Mycosphaerellaceae; genus Zasmidium; species Zasmidium citrigriseum. The sequence goes on along the minus strand of NHNW01000014.1, from coordinate 419,125 downwards.
TGAATTTGCTGTTGATTGGATGACGAGCGAAGGGATCACTTTTTGCAATACAGTGGATGCTGTTGCCGAGGCCACGGCGGATATGGCGATGTTTCTGATTCTTGCCGTCTTGCGGAATACTAGCCAGGCAGAGAGGAGTGCTCGAGCTGGGACTTGGAGGAAGGCTCGTGGATTGGTTCCAGCGAGAGATCCGTCTGGACTGACCTTGGGGATTATTGGAATGGGTTCTATTGGCAAAGTAAGTTCGTTCTCTCATCAAGAGCATCCATATGTCGCTGACACTGAAATACAGTATCTCGCCAAGAAAGCTGCCGTCTTCAACATGAAGATCAAATACTACAACCGCAACCGTCTGCCCGCAGAAGTCGAAGAGCAATACTCAGCCTCCTACTGCGAGAGCCTGGAAGCCCTCCTCTCAGCCTCCGACGTCGTTTCACTCAACTGTCCCTTGAACGCAAACACCACCGGCTTGATGGGAAAGAAACAATTCTCCGCCATGAAAGACGGGTCCTTCCTAGTCAACACAGCTCGCGGCGGCGTGGTCGACGAAGCAGCTCTCAAAGAAGCCCTCGAGTCCGGGAAAGTCGCGAGAGCCGGCTTGGACGTCCTGTGCAACGAACCGATTGTTGATGAGTACTTTCTCAAGCACGACAATGTGATTGTGCAGCCTCATCTGGGCGGATTGACGGATGTCGCTTTCTACCGAGCCGAGAAAGAGTGTTTCGAGAATGTCAGGGCGTTCTTCGAGACTGGGAAGGCCAATTCGCCGGTCAATGTTCCAAAGGCATAGTTGGCAGAGCTTTTGATGTCTGTAGCGATCATTATTACCGAAAAGGGGAAACGCAAAGTGACTCCAGGAATCTTGTGAACCTTCACTCTTCCTTGCTGTTCCGTTCGTAATCAAATTGATGCGGAGCGGAAGAGAACGAAACCGAAAGCTACATTCCTCCATGCTTTTCGTGATGCTTGAAGGCAAGGGTCGCATGCGTGTGATGTGTCCAATCGCGATCTCTATGAGCTGGTCGCAGATCCGAGAGAAACCAGCAATCCTTGTGGAGTCGTTTTGAAGGGTCAAAAAACATCGTCTTGACTTTGATTGACAGGCCCGTTGGAAGATCGAGATTCTTTCCTCCTTTTGTGCCTGGTTGAGCAAGAGTCAGCTCGTATAAGAGCTTGGATGACCTTCGCTGAAGCAGACATCTTGCGTTGCTGTGGTACGACAGGTGTACGACGTGCTCTTGAGAACGAGGAAGAAAGTAGAAGAGGCGAAACCAATCCCACTCCTCGTCTAAACGAGCAAGGCCCCTCTATTGGCCAATGCTTGGCGGCAGCTAACGGCTGCTCAAGTGAATGCCACCTGAACGGTGCGGGACAAGCTCCTCTTCGACGCCACTTCAAGCTTCATATCCATTTCACCTCGGACCCATGAGCACCCGTGCACCCAAGTGTGTTGGTTTTGATAGGACGTGGGTACCTCTTTGAAGCTCTAGTAGTGAGCCGGCGCCTCGCTGGGAGAGCCATCCATGCGAGAGGAGCAGCTATACTTGGGCGAGTCGTAGCTGCTGATTCATATTTTCATAGTCAGCCGCTTTGAACAAGGCGTCCTGTGTTAGGGCACTTTATTTCTAGAACACTTCATAAGACTGGTCAGTCTTTGGTTTGTTGCCCTCGTCGACCTAAGCAAGATGGTGTTCCTCGTGGAGGCCGTTGTTCATTTAGCAGGCCGTATCTTCGGAATCCTGGGATTGCTCTTCGCAGTGGTAGAGTGTTCCTCAAAGAGCTTGGCTTCGAAATCATGCGAGCTGACAACTCCCTAGTCAGTAACATATGGTATCTTAAAGGTGTGGTACAACATCTCACCGTTCCATCCCTTGGCGAAGTACCCTGGACCAGTCTCATGGCGAGCGTCTCGTCTGTTCGCATCATACCACCATGCGACTGGAGATCTGTACCAGTGCATCGCAAGAATTCACGAGCAATATGGTCCGACCGTCCGTATAGCACCTGATGAGCTGTCGTTCGCCGCACCGGAAGCATGGCCCCAGATCTACAATTCTCGCCCTCAGCTCCCGAAGTCTGAGTATCATTTCATGAAGAACGATGACAACAAGCTTCCAGAAAGCATGATCACAGCACCTGATGCTGAGCATACTCGCCTGAGACGTCTTGCCGGTCCTGCGTTCCTCAATGCTGGCATTGCTGAAGTCGAGCCGGTCTTGCAGAAGTACGTTGACCTGCTATGCAGTCAACTGAAAGTTGCCAGCAAGGAGGGATCCCAAAACATGGTTGAGTGGTTCCTGTGGGCACTAAACGACGTGATCGGCCAGCTAGCACTGGATCAGGAGTTCCAATGTCTCGAGAAGCGCCGCATGCATCCATGGCCGGAGTTCTTGCTCAACGTGCTGAAGTCTGGTGCCGCTCTCAACCAGTTCCGTCGATTTGGGTTCTCGCTGAAGTTGCTTAAGCCCTTGATGACCAAGAAGATGAAGGCCGAGCAAGAGTTCTTCTTCGAGACTGCGAGGGGTGCGATAGAGCAGAGGCTGGCCAAGGAGAAGGAGAAGCCTGAGGATGTGGAAGCTGGCCAGACTACCGATAAGAAGCATTTGGACATCGTTGGACTCATGCTGCGAGAGATGAAAGGCAGCGATAAGCTGAGTGATGCCGAGATCATGTCAAACTCTGTCTTGATCGTTGGTGGAGGTGCAGAGACGACTAGCACCTGCTTAAGTGCGACGATGTATCATCTGTGCAAGGCGCCGCACGCGATGCAGAAGTTGAGACAGGAGATTCGTTCGACGTTCGCTTCGAGTGATGATATCACTCTCAAGGCTGTTGCTGAGTTGCCGTATTTGAAGGCAGTCATCGATGAGTCGTTGAGAATCTTTCCAGTGGCGAGCTATATCACTCCGCGGAGAACACCGAATGGAGGCCATGTTATTGATGGGGACCATATACCTTCTGGGGTAAGTAGTACACTCTTGAGTAGAAGCCGAGACTGACAGTGTCTAAGACATATGTTTCCATGGGCCAGTGGTACATGGGACGCTCTGAGCGACTATTCGATGATCCGAAAGAGTTCAGACCTGAGCGGTGGTTAGAGCATGAAGTTTCGAGCACTTCTGGTAGACAGGTTGATGAGGTGCTGAAGCCTTTCAGTCTTGGACCACGGAACTGTATTGGCAAGCTGTATGTCAACCAACCTTTGGGGTAACATTGTTGGCTGATAGTAGACTCAGATTGGCGCTCGCTGAAGCTCGTCTCGTGACAGCAAAGCTGATGTGGCACTTTGACATGGAGCTTGATGGAGACCATTCAACGTGGGTGGAAGACGCTCGGTTCTATGTGAGTAGTGCAGGCTCCTCTAATCTTCGCCTTCTTCTTTGTACTAATCATTGCGAAGGTCCTCTGGCAACTCCAGCCGCTGAAGGTTCGATTGACACCAGTAAGATAGGCGCACCTGTTTATGAACTCTTGACATCCGCTGGCGGTCGGAAGGAAAGGCCTGGTCGAATGCGGGACGGACAGGACTGAAGTCGAAGACGTCCTGACATGACATCGGCCCTGGAGAGAGCTGTGAAAGGGCTTTCACTGCAATCGCAATATTCAAATAGCCCAATCAACCAACTGTGAGACGACCTTTGTTTCCCTCTTAGTCTGTCTTCGCCTGATCAGGTCTGTACGGTCGTGCTCGAGGGATTGTAGTCTCACGGCTTCCATCACTCGAAATGGCGAAAGACTCGGCTCATCGATCACCTCCCATTCGATTCCACATCCCGAAAGCAGTATTCTGATGTTCTCTAGTGCCTGTAATTGAAAATGAAATGGGATGTAGTCTGAAAGTACCTAGGTAGTCGAAAGAGAAGAGAGGAGTGAAGTCGCGGCCTAGTGCAAATCTAGTACCCCGTTTTAGCAAGATCTACGTGTAGCCTTCCGTAGCGCCGACACTTCGAACTCGAGCATCGACTCTCCTATCGACCTCACCAGGCCACCACCATGGCGTCCAAACTCTTCACATCCATCCTCAGACTGCCGCCGATTACGCGCAGCTGCTTCAATGGCCTGCTCATCCCGAAATCGAGCCCCGTCCAACGATCCCTAATCCGCACCTTCACGAGCACCACCGTCCGCTCGGCCACTTACAACCAGGTCATTCGAGGATGCCGGGTAGGCCAGCGCGCACGGAAACCGACATCGCCGCAATTAGCGAGAAATCACAGGCCTGAGATGAAGGGCGTATGTCTGCGTGTGGGAACGACGAAGCCGAAGAAGCCAAACTCGGGAGAGCGAAAAGTTGCAAGAGTGAGGTTGAGTAGTGGGAATGTTATTACGGCGTATATACCAGGAGAAGGTGGGCAGAAGAAGAAGATATGACGAGGTTACGGGGCAGTGTATTGATGGATATCGCAGGTCATAATGTTCAGCAGCATTCGGTTGTGTTGGTTAGAGGTGGTCGATCGCAGGATTGTCCTGGTGTCAAGTATCACCTTGTGCGAGGCGCAATGGATCTGGTAAGAAACTGGGCGCCGATCGACATGTTTCCAGTGCTGATACCTGTACAGGGAGGTGTGGGCAACCGCGTTACGAGCAGATCGAAGTACGGAACGAAGAAGCCGAAGACGAACTGAGCGGAGTGATCTGTACAAGAAGCGCTTGATGGGCCCAGCGAGTCGAGCAGTCACGCGCCATTCGACTACACGCTTGGTTTTTGGCAGCACGCCGTTGCAATATGGTTCTACGAATTCCTCCAGCAGAGCAGGAGAAGAGCAAGACGAGAGTCGTGGTTCACGACAGATACATCGACTCTGCCGTCGAACGGCTCCAAGAGAAGGAACTCAGGAGGAGGCGGGGATTTATAAACCTGGCCTCGAGCGTAGCCTGCAGCATGTATGGTCAATGTGAGGCCGCACGTACCTTTGGGATGCCTGTGGGTATCGTATGGCTCACACTCTTCGACATTCGGGAGTCCGGAATCTGCGATCTTCACGCAGGTCGTTGCTGATGCCATGTCGCTGTGTATATATTATCAGTCGGCCTCGAGCCGACGTTGTACAGCGATGCTCAAAACTACCACAAGCTCGATTGCGGAATGAAAGAAAGACTCAAATCACCAACAAGCGAAGAGAAGTCAACGATCAATTCAGTCCAGTGCCAACACAAGTTCGTAAAGCCTCGTACATTACTACCAGGGTTGAGGCCTTGCTTTGGATGAGGGTCAAGCCAGGTGGTCCATTACATCACAGCGTCTTACCTTTGAACGTTCGATTTCTTCTCTAAAAACCACAACTTTCATCAAATGCCATCTCAAACGTTGATAAGGACCGACAGTGCTCTCAAATTCATTCAGGATTAGCATGTTCTCTGCCCCTCTCATTGGCCTTTCTATCGCGTTCCCAGTGCTGCTCCTCAGCAGCATCTGCCACGCATTTCTGGCGGTATACTCACTTTCATTCATCCCTCAAGATGACCCGAAAGATCGAACCGCTGCAAAAGACACGGCAAGATCTTCCTTGATCCGTACAACCCGCATCGCTGGCACATTCGCCGCAGCACACTTCCTCGCGCTGCCCTATGTCGTGCCAGGCGGGCCATTGGGAGAATGCGTCGCCAGAGCGTTGTGCTTCGCCTGTGCCTGCAAGATATTGGACCTCACCGTAGCGCGAGCTCATAAACCTCCAAAACGAATGAAAGGCAACGATCCGATTCCAATAACCGATGCGAATCGATTGCAATACGTCTGGCTTCTACTCCGGGAATGTCGATACCATTCATTCGATATCGCAACGATCGAACAGGGTCGTGATGCTCCGGCGAGTGCAGTCTGGACTTTTGGACCTGGCATCGTTTTACCTATACTGGCGTACTTCGTCCCATGTTCAGAAACGAGGTTCCTGCTCACACTCCTGATCATCCACGCGGGAATGGAATCTTGCCACTCAATCCTCCACCCTTCATCAAAAAGCCGACTCTTCTACCAACCCTTCGCCGCACCCTCAATCTCCGCCTTCTGGCGAACCCACTGGCAACAAGACGCCGCCTCGTTCCTCTACTCACTCGCCTACGCACCAGCGCGAAACCTCGTAGGAAAGTCCTTCGGCAAGAACGCTGGTCGAGCAGCCGGTGTTTTGGCTGCGTTCAATCTGAGTGGGATCTGGCATGGTTGGGCGGCTGCTGTGTTGACGACGACGCCTTGGAGGAGTGCGATTGGGATGTGGGGGCTTTTTATGGTGCATGGGGTTTTGTGTTTGGTGGAGAGTAGGGTGGGTTGGCGAGGGGGGTGGGTGCAGAGGGTGCTGATTTGGGGGTTTGCGGTTTGGAGTACCGGGGTGTGGATGAGGGATGCTGAGAGGCATGTTCGTGTGCCGATTTTGCAAAGGATGCTGCAGTAGAGGTGCGGTGTTGATGTAGAATGGCAGTTCGTGTTGCTGGGCTGGGGCTGGCTTCTCAATGCAAAAAGTCAACGACCTCAACATACAATGTCACGAAAGCAATAGAACTGATTTGCTATGGTCAATAGCATACTTTTGGGCAAGGGTTCGGTTCCCCTGTTGTCGCCGTTGCCTGGTACGGATCATTATCGCTGCAAGTTTAAAAATTGGTCAAAAATTGAGCAAAAAAGATGAGTGCACAACATCATGGACGTATCCATACGTTACTCGAAGCCGGACTTGAACTGTTTAATCATTAAGATTTGTTCAAGTGCTAAGGTTGTGGATTTTGCTTACCCGGCGACCTTCTGCGAAGCTAGGCTTCGTGCCATGTTAGGCAGACGTGATAACCTGAACGATATGTCAGAGGAGAGCTCAAATGGCTGGTTTGAACGTTGAACGTACCAACTACACCATTCGAGCCCAAATTTCGAGCGTTGATTGGCTCATTGATGTTACAAGTGAGCTAAACTGCATTTATGAAGCTCCTTTCAAGTTTCCCGGCGTTTAGGGGATGTAAAAAGCTCCGAGCGTTGACGTACGAGCCCCGGGATATGTCACCGCAAACCACCCATTTCCTGCAGCTCAAAGTACATCGAAAGACACATTACGACCCTCCAAGACTCTGTTCAATGTTGTATGATCGTTGTGTGGACAGAAAACAAATAGCAATCGATTTGATCTCGGCTTGTGCGTTGGTCCGAGCGCCGGCCGAAAAGGGGCATCCGGAATTTGGAAACATCAGCTCCGCAGCTCCCAGCCACCTTGACACCCTCTATTCCACTACATCTTATCACTGCCACGTCCAAAACCAACAGTTTTGGGAGAGATGAACGTCTGTGGTGACATGCGACCATTCATCCATAGCCTGGCCGCAGCCTTGGCACTGGCAGGAAGCTGGAACTCCGCCCACCACTTTACCTGCTCGACGCCAGCAGCGAACAATTTACAGACACATTGAAGAATCAAGGCTCATGCATATGGGAAGCGGACGTTACTTCCAAGACTTGCGATATTCCAAGTTGGCAAGATGGCTATGGTATTGCCGGCCATGGTAGCACTACCTCTTCAATTGCATTTCCGGAGATAGCACAACACCCTCTGAGCTGTAACTTCACTACTTACATCGCCGCCATGCAGTAGAGGCCGCTCTGTACGACATGAGCAATGCCTGTGTCAAGTCGAAAATGCAGTTAGCATCAGGCTGGTTTACCGGTGGATGCAGCTGTCCGAAGACATGTACCCAAGGCCCAGGTACGGCCAGTTGAGAGTCTCCGGCCACTATGGAGAAGCCAGGCTACGTCCTTGACCATGGATATTGCGCCACTTGCTCAGCAGCTGGAGATGGATTCACAACGACGGACAGCTAATATCATTCGGGCAGAGCGGAGTCTCGTCCCTTCGACATACCTGGCCAAGGGATATATGCCTTCCTATCCCCGTCGCTACGGTCCAGAACAACAGATCTACTTGCTCTTCGTTAGCACACTGTCCATGGTGCGAGGTGGAGACAGGTTTCATGAGGTGAAAGTTGATTCATGAAGGGTGATGTGCGTTTCTTCCTTCCCAGTCCTTGTTTGCGCTTCCATTCTGTTTGCAACCCCCGCTTCCACTTCGGCGCGCCTCCCACTTTGTTCTCCTTTGCGCCTCTCCACCTTTCAACCACCAGTCACCAATCCCTTCGCCATCATGCACCCACAGGACAACTTCCCCTTCCGCGTCATTGCCGACTGGCAGAATGGCCACATCTCTATCCAGCAAGGCGAAGAAGGACACATCTTCGCACATTCTCCAGACGGCAAGCAGCTGCGGGTCTCAATTCCCCGATACGACCATCCGATCATCATTCCCGCCGACGCCGTCCAAGTCGGCACTCGTCCTACACAAGAGACTAGCCGCCCCAGCTTCGGTGCATCTGAAGGGTGCAATGTCGACACTCCGCTGGGTCGCCCGGGCGAGGGAGGCGCCGTCTACTACAAGACTACTATTCCGGGAATCATGGAACAGTATCGGCGTGGGCCATTCAAGTGTTGGGAGACTGACGACGGTCGGACATGCCTTGGAAGTTTCAATGGCGATGCTCTCCGATTCTATCTGGAGCAGGCCTTGGCAGATAAGGGCCCTCAAGCAGGCGACAATGTCTACTTCGTCTACGAGATCTGGAACATGGATCAGGACGTAACAGAAGCCTCTTGGGCCCGTCTTCCCGCCGACGGCATCTACGACGACCACGAACTGGCACGGCGTCTGAGGATCTCTGTCGAGTGGCGTGATGGGGAAGCAAATCGACGCAAGAAGATGTATATCTTGAGCCCATGTCACGACCAGCTGCAAGAGGGCAAGCCACCACAATCGTACATAGATGCGATCACCATCGTTCGGGCCTTGCGCCAAGAGACAGTCAACAATCCGCCATCCTGGATGCCTGAATCCCAGACACCTGTTGTCAAGGAGGTCTCATGGGATCATCTTCAGCAGGAGCACACTTTGGGCTCGACAACCAGCCGCCGCATCAACCCACCCCAGAAGATTCCGCGAAGAGACCGCGAAGAGAAGTTGGTCGAGCTTGGAGCGAAGAATTTCGGCGGCAAATACGGTGTGGTGCCACCAAGCGAGGGCAATGAGACAGGCGCGCGGCGCAGAACTTGCGATAGGTGTTACGTTGGCAACAAAGCCAACCTGGGCAAGAAGATAGACGACGTCGTTCCGGAATGCGATGTGGACTGTATATGCGTGGCAATCAAGGAGGAGGATCCAAACAGCCCTTGCACACGTTGCGAGAACATTCACGGCATCCGCTGTTCATGGACTGCGGACGACGAGATCACTGACAAGTACATCGATGCGGTCCTCCACGACAGGGAGTCGCCGTATTCGATGGCGGTGGACGACATGGATTGAGTTGGTATGGGAAGCGGGGACGAGTGGGGATGGTCATCTGGCTTAGTTAGTATCTCAGCAGCATGAAGCAGCCCCAAGCCCTTCAATACGGTTGTGAGTAGCCTACATCGTATTGAAAGACTGGAAACTGAAAGGGTTGCAGAGAATGGAGCGAGCTACACGCATGTGTATCGCTGGAGTACGGCAACTACCATCCTTGTCCACGACAGACGGTGCTCACAAACGCTCGATGTTGATTTCTCACAGGAAAAGCTTCAATCAGGCCCGAGCAACCTCCTCGACAAACAGATGAAGAATATCAAGATGGAAAGTGTTGAGCTCATCGAGGAGTACGAAAAAGTTCTCCCCCTCACTCGCGAAGTCAACATGCACGATGCGAAGGGAAGCAAGATCAAGAACAGACCGCCAACAAGAATGAGCTGGCAGCTTTCGCCGATCTGGATGGTTGGACCTAGGACCATGCGAAAGGCAAGCTTGTCGTCATCAGGACGTACATTCAGGACTCGAGAAGGCGACCAACAGAAGGTCGTCAGCGAACAGGTGCAGGAACTCAGTCAACGCCTGGCTTTGCCGGCAAGGAGGGTACTGAGCCAGCGAGTGTCTGGAGTATTCTATGTAGTGAGACTTGAACTGAATGACAATAGCGTCTGAATTGTTGTTGGGTCAGGTCCAGAGTAAGGCATGGGGTGTGTTGGAACTGAGTTAGAACGACATTGAGACCAAGGGTAGATTGGGCTCAAAAGTAATGAATGAATTGGGTCTGGGAAGTTTGTGAGTGAGGTCAGAGCTGAGACAAGATCAAGTCCACGGTCATGTTCCTTGAGAGCGCTGAGAGAAGTATAACGCAGGTCTAAGAAGATCCAAAGCAAAGTCTCTTGACGTGTACGCATGAATTTCCGGGTCTTTCTACTCTCCAGGAAGCACTCATACATGCACTGATGCCATGGAGCCGCAGACATTGCCGGAGAGCGAACCTGAGGGCATATAGCCAGTGAGGAAACCAGACACATCGAATGCTCGACACTCACGCAAACAGGGGGCCAACGCCGCTTTCATTGCCGTCTCTCTCAAGTGGGTAAGATGGCCATGGTGTTGCTGTCTGTTTGCGCACTGCACTTTTGTTTGTAGACGTGAAGAGAGCGCCGAAACAATGTGCTTCCTAACTCGACAGCCATTGCCTCGAGAACGGAAGAAGGTTTCTCCGAACACGTGTCGAGTCCGAGCGTCGGCCGAAACAGGCAGCTGCGATTTGGAAACATCAGCTCCTAGCCACCATGACACTTTCATCCCATCGCCCTTATCACCGCCCCATTTACGACCAATGGTCTTAAACGACTTGAGCCCTGGGATGACATGCGGTCATTCTCGCATAGCTTGGCCGCAGCCTTGGTACCGGCGGCTGTCAATGTGAACGAATTGACGACCTCGTACTCGGACAGAAGAGTGCCATCGATACTGATATCGACACAGCCGTCGACGTAGCCACACTGTTTACACAATCCTCTCTTGGATGACAGATCAAATCGGGACGATACTGCTCCCAGAGTGGAAGATGTACCGCCTCCAATGATCCGCTCTCCAGAAGACGACTCTTCGGCCCAACAACGCCACGGTCAATGCCAGCGGATACGGAGAAACGACCATTGAAACTATAAAGGCAATCGGACTGAGTGGCATGTAGCACTGGCTCGTGGTTGGCATCAAAAACCACTCCGCGGTTCGCAAGCGAAGCTTCAACAGCAACGCTCCCTCAGGTCGCATACCAGCATCAAACACCCAACCCAAAACAGCAAAATGTCGTCAGTCAGGATGATACCAGCGGCAGTAAGGCCAGCCTTCGTTTCAACTACCATGCCGCCGAGGAACGCCATGCGACAGGCTATGCCTCCGCGGCTGAAGATGAATTGCCTATTCGGGACAATATATTCCAAAGTGCCAATGTCCACACCACATGCGCGGTGCGAGAATTTACCTTGAACGGGCGCAATGGCATACACTGTCGATCCTTTGGATTCATGAGAGATCGTGGATGCTGTGACATCGAAGCGGTGGGTTTCTGACCTACATATCTTGTAGCAATGCCTCCTTGTCAGTGGTATAAGGACGGGCGTGAGTGCACCAAACGGCTGAAACTACAATTGCTTGTTTACTTGCATCCTTCTATCTTTGAACTCATACAAAAGGTCGATTCATCATGTCTCACGAGCAAGAGACCGACTCGAACAAGGAGCGATCTGGATCCGACAACACCAACCACATGGACGCCAACGGCATGGAACATCAACATCAACCAAATGGGCACGAGAAGAACATGCTAGCCAGTGCAGCACTGTCTCATTCTCTACCTCCTGACAGCCCGGATAATCCCCAGAACTGGCCTCTCTATCGCCGAATCTTGACTTCGTTCCAAGCATGGGCGTACGCGTTTACAGTGTAAGTCACATCGAAGAAGTTCGCCGGACCAAGAACCAGCCTCTAATCACATGTAGCGCCGTCGGCTTGACAAGCTTCTCCGCTGCCAAAATGCCCTTCGCAATGCACTTCGATCTCAACCCCATGATCCCCGAAAAGTTCATCGCCGGCTTCTCGCTGTATCTCTTCGGCATCGTCTTTGCCCCATACTGGACTCCTCACGTCACTGAACGTTACGGCCGCTCCGCCTCGTACTTCGTCTACCTCCTCATCAACGCCCTCTTCAATCTCGGCGCCGGTCTTTCAGACACCGTAGCTGGAGTGTTGGTCTGCCGCTTCTTCGCTGGTTTCTTTGGCGGTCCATGCCTCGTCTTGCTCGAAGGAAGCTTTGCGGATATCTGGAGCGCTGAGACAACGAATACATACTACGCTGTCCAGGGAGTTGCGTCGTTCTGGGGTGCCGCACTGGGTACATTCTCTCTCAAGCTACATCAAAAGCATCGCTAACATGAGCAGGTCCTTTCTTCGGCGGCTACCTCGTCAACGCAACGAACGGCTGGCGCTGGACGCAATACTTTCCCGTCTGTCTCGCAGCGGCTGTTCTCGTCCTCGGAATCTCCATGCCAGAGACCTACCAACGTGAGATCCCTCGCCGTCGCCGCGCAGCAGGCAAATCTCGCAAAGATGTCATCGCCGCGCAAGAACCAGCTCAATCGGGCGTGACCTTCGCTGCGATGTTCAAGATCACTGTCATCGACCCGATCAAGCTGTTCGTCACGGAGCCTGTCGTCACTCTACCAGCTATGATCATGTTCATCGACTGGATGTTGACGTTTCAGTGGTTCATCTCTGTTCCGGCTGCGCTTGGTCCGCCACCGCCTATGGGTCCTGGATTTTCGATCGTGCGCATTGGCAAGGCTTTCCTAGGTGCTGTTGCTGGATCCGGTCTTGGTGCTTTGACTGTGATCCTCATTGAGGCATTGTCGAATGTGTACCTCCGAAAGAGGACCCAGCGTGATCCAGATGCTGCCTTCCACGCCGTTGAGTACCGAGTCATTCCGGCCATGCTTGGGACGGTATTCATCACCATCGCGATCTTTTGGGTTGCCAACACCGTCAACCCCAACTTCCAACCAATCGTCCCCATCACCGGCACCGCGTTCTTCATCTGGGGCTCTTCGATGATCACATTCTCCATCGTCCCATACACATTCGACCTATTCGCACCGGCTCCGACTCTCAGCGCCATCACCTGTCAAGCCGTCGGTCGAATCATCGCCGCCGCCTTCCTCCCACTCGTCATCCTCCAGGACATCACCAGCAGTCTTACTCCGAAGTGGGGCCTTGGATTGTTTGGCTTCATCACTCTGATATTGTGGCCAATGCCATGGATTCTGTTCTTCTTGGGTGGCAAGATGAGGGCGAAGAGCAAGTATAGGATGATGTGAGATGATGAGAGAATGAGTGAAAATATCATAGGTGGATGAGAGGCAGATGGTAATGATTTGTTGGCGTTGCGGACCACCCCTTCCTATTTATGGCGTTCAATGTACGGAAACGAGTTACCAGTTCACGCAATCCTACAACGCGCAATTCCTCCTTTCAATCTTCAACATCACCTCCTCGTATTCCATCTACTAGCAAACAGCGCCCGCTTATTATACTACTACTCTAACAGTCGTCTCTAGCATTGAGAAACGGTCATTCCTCCGCGTCTTCTTCCCTCCTGAACCTCAGCGTCTGAAACGCACTTCCATCCGCCAACGCAGTCGAAGGGTTAGGCCCATCAGGTGCGACCTTGAAGATCAACTCTCTCGTCTTTGGCAATTCGATCCCCAAAAGGTGCTTGTAGATCGCATAACCCATCTCCCAGGTAGGCCTTGTCGGCCACAGGCCCACGTCGCTGATCTCCGGCCAGTCAACCGGAGTGATGCTGGAGTTGCATTTGACACTGTTGAACTCGGGGTCGTAAGTCAGGTCGTCGGTTTGGTTGAGCATGACTTGTGCGTTGTATTCCAGACCCACGGCTAGACGGTTGTTGTCGAGCTTGAACCAGTTCATGGAGTCGTTTTGATTGTAGAGGGTGTAGAATGCTTCGACCCAGTTTCCTAGGCCGAGCTGGTTGTGAGACTGGTCACGGCTGAGGGTTGTCAGCGAAGAGTGATGGATGTCAGAGTACGATTACTCACCCCGTTTCAGACGTCTGCCCAGTCGATGAGATTGAACCCGTCAAGTTCGAACACTGACTATGTAGCATGAGCTCTTTAGCTGTGTCGATGGCAGTTTCATTCTCTAGAAAAACGCCTGCCGCGAGCACGAGTTTTGCTCCAGCAGTGCCCCAGTTAGCAATCCAAGGGATTGACTGCTCCTCCGATGGAATATGCTGTTCTGCAGGCGGATAGATGGCAGTGGAAAGCATGTTGGAAAACGTCTCGATGTCGTCCTCAGCCCACTTGTCGGACATATAGCGAACAATCTCAGCGGCGTTGACGAAGTTTGTGCCCGACAAACCCGCTGCAAGCTGTGCATCAGAGCCTGCTGTATGTCAGCTGAGTTGTGAGTAGTGGGTATACTCTCCACACCATTGACTTTGGTCAAAGTCTTTCCCCATCCGTTGAGTATCTCAAGGCTTTTGTCCAGATACGCAGTATCGTCGGTGATGATCCACATCAGACTCTGCTGCAGAGCTGCCACTGCATCATGGGCAAACTCTCGCATACAGACTGTTGTGGCCGATTCCTTCGTCCTCGCAACGTATGGACAGGGTCCTCTCAATTCGTAGCCTTTAGCACTGTGTTCATCTGCAGCAAATGCCTTGTATGCTGACTTCCAAGGCTCCAGGTCGGACTTGGCGAGGCTGGTCAACCGGGCTAGATCATCCTTTGTATTCGTGATTCCAGGGTGAACCCAAGCATGCGTCGCGATCACGACCGTGCTTGCAGCTGCATATAATCTCATGATCAATCGTGTCGTGGTGATAAGATGTGAAAATCAGTCGTTGAGGTGACGTAGCGAAAGAGTGTACGCCTTGCGTAGCAAAGGAGCTTCCACATGCTGCACGAAAATCTGGCTGCGCCTAGATATGCAGATTTAATACATGATATGCGCCGACATCGCAATGCACAACTCCTCTTCTAAACGAACGATAGATTGAGTGTACAGGCCATACATGAGGAGTTTGAAGATCTGCAATATCCACGATCGCCGTCAGGATGGCAAGTCTTTCCGTCGCTTTCCCCGGCCGGAAAAGGGGGCAAGGCTCGGACTGGATGCCGAAAGCAGGGAACATGCCCTCGTTCTCCATCGCAGTGCAACAGAAGGTGTCAACACATTTTGCAGCTTTGAGGAGCAAGTCTCATGTAACAAACAACATGGCTAATGCTCGTATCGTTGCCCAGCCGGCCCCGGAAGGAATCCCCACGCACCCTGACTACACCATTGAGGTCCGCCAAAAGGATTCAACGAGCCAGCAATGGACTCGAGTAGCACCATTGCAAGTTGCCGCCAGTTCCGTCGAGCCGTCGTCTGGGAAGTTTACTACACACAATATCTGCGTTGCATCCTTCGACACCGATGTTGAAGTCGATATCGTCGTTCACTTCTGGAAAAGCTGCATCAGAGAGGCAGCTATCCTCCCTAGCAGGTATGGTATCGACGTTCACTTAACCAGCCATGACTCTGTCCAATTTACTTTGAACGAGCCTCGTGATATCATGCTTATGATTAACGACGACAAATGGAACGCTGTTCATCTGCTGGTGAACCGAATCGACAACGATGCACCACAGGACGACACAGAACACGTCTGGTATTTCGGTCCTGGTATCAACAACGGAAAGGCATATGAGAAAGCCGAAGGAGGCAAGCTGAAAGTACCTTCAGGCAAAACAGTCTATCTTTCAGCTGGGGCGTTCCTGACCGCAGGCCTTCATTTTGACAACGTCGATAACGCATCAATACGGGGTCATGGTTTTGTCTATGAAGCAAAAGCACCAGGTTTCCTTATGGAGAAACAGGGCGCTGTGCTGATAGAACGATCCACCAACATCTCAGTCACCGGCATCACCTCATTATCGGCTACTGGCTTCGGCTTCCTCGCTGGAGAGTCTCGAAATATCACCATCGATCGATATCGATCATTCTCCTCAGCAGGCAATGGCGATGGACTTCATTTTCTTGCGACGTCCGACGTATCGATCTCAAACTGTTTCTTACGAAACTCCGATGATACCATCGCCATCAACTGCGATCGTTGGGACTATCAAGGCAACTCCGAGAACTTCACGATCAAGGACTGTGTCCTGCTACCTGATATTGCTCACCCAATTCTCATCGGCACCCACGGAGATTTTGGCAATCCCAAAACGATTCGAGATGTCCATATCAGTAACATTGACATTCTAGATCATGAAGAAAACCAGCTGTGGTATCAAGGTTGCATTGCATTGAACGCTGGAGATGGAAATCTCATCCAAAACGTCACCATCGAGAATGTTCGGGTGAGGAAGATCACCAAGGGCCAACTCATCAACATTCGAGTGATGCAAAATGCCATGTGGACGAAGGGACCGGGAAGAGGAGTGCGGAATGTTGTCATCAAGAATTTGTACCTTGAGAGGACCGATACGGGGATCATCAATCCTTCTCAAGTCCTGGGGTATGATCAACATCGTAAAGTCGAAAATGTGGAGTTTGACAATTTGAAGATTGGGGGCAAAGTCATACATGGCGGCATGGAAAAGCCAAAGTGGTATATGGTCGAGGACTTTGTGCCTGTCTTTGTCAATGAGCACGTAGAAGGCTTGACGTTCAAAGCCTAGATGTTTGAGATCATCGATAGCCCAACAGAGCATGGCCACTGGATGATCATCACGTATGCTATCTTTGCCAAAAAAGGTCGCCACAGCTGGTCAGAAGTTCGGTCGCCTTTCTATATACGATTGACGTGAGCCCGTCAGGCTGTGAAGCCGTCCCGCGCAACGAGGCTGCACGTTTTCCAAAGCACGTGGCTTGACCACGAGTCCAATTTCGTGTGCTTCAAGCCGAAATGATACAGTGCCTACATTTGACACTTCCTTAACCATCTGTCGGGGGCCGGGGGAACTCTCGGCATACAAGGCCGGTCCTGGACTCCTGACCGGGCCTCGGGAGAAGTACCGGAGAGGCCCGACATATGGAGAGGGAACTGAGTGGAGAAACTCCTCATGCCACAAACATGGGGAAGTTGAGCTCTCCTGCAGCCATCGATGCAGAGGAAGCAATACAAGAGCAGCCGTGCATTCCTTGGAAGGTCTCAGAGCAGCACATAGTACCACCTAGACCTTACACACCAGATTCGAAGGCGAGGACAAGATGACTTCCCACGAGAAAACGGATAAGGTCGACGTCTCCGCCATCGAGGAGCACAAACCCATCGACAAGCTTGCTGCCGACGACGAGACTGCCAAATATGCCTCTGCCGGCATCGAAATCACCGACGCCGACAACAAGCGCTTGTTTTGGAAAGTTTGTCGTCGCATCCTACCCATCATGCTAGTCACATACTTCTGCCAAAGTCTCGACAAGGGGACGATTGGGTTGAGTTCGATCATGGGGATCATCGAAGATGCGCACTTGAAGAATCAGGACGTGAGTTTACTTGATGAGCGTGACGATACCTAGCACGCACTGACTCCTTTTAGTACAGCTGGCTTGGAACTATCCTCTACATTGGTATTCTTGCTGGTGAATATCCGCAGAACTACCTGCTCCAAAAGTTCCCCGTTGGCAAGTTCTTGGCCATCAACCTCTTCCTCTGGGGAAGCGTCGTGGCGTGCTCGGCGGCCTGTACCAGTTTCAGAACGTTGATGGTCGTACGTTTCTTGCTGGGTTTCTTCGAGTCTTGTGTGCAGCCAGTCTTTGTTATCATGTATGTATTAACCGCCTATTCCCTTTGCGTCTCGCTGATTGAGGAATACAGCACTTCAATGTGGTTCACACGGGATGAGCAGTCCATGTTGACCAGCTTATGGTACTGCCAGACAGGCGTTTCATTGATGGTGAGTCTCAATTGTCGAGCACAGAAGCACTTCTCCTGACTCTACTGCAGCTTGGCGGTCTCATCGCATACGGAGTCTCTCACTTCGAGAACGGGCCGATCTACTCGTGGCAACTACTCTTCCTTATCCTTGGCCTCCTCACCGTGGCCTGGTCATTTGTGGTCGCGTGGGTCCTCCCGGACAGTCCCATGCGAGCCAAGTGCTTCTCCGAAGACGACAAAAAGCTGCTCGTCGAGCGTGTGCGCAAGAATCAAACTGGGATCCAGGACAAAGAGTACAAACGGTACCAAGTTGTCGAGGCACTTACCGATCCGCTGGTTTGGTGTCTAGTTGCTCTGATCCTGGTCTGCAACCTTGTCATCGGGGGCCTGGGAGTCTTCTCCAATCTCATTATTAAGGCTTTTGGCTTCACCACCCTGCAGACGCAGCTTCTCAACATCGCCCAGGGCGCTATTACGATCATGGTTATGATCGGTTCAGCCTGGGTTAGTCAGAAGTGGAAGCAGACTTGCTACACTATGATCGTAAGCTCACAACTCCCAACGACGGTATCATGAACATTCACTTACGAATACTTCCATCAGCTCTGGACTATCCCACCCGTCATCGGCACGGGCGTGATCATCGGCGTCGAACCCACTCCAGCTCGAGCGGGCGGTCTCCTCGTCGCCTTCTACTGTACCCAACCCTTCCTCGCCCAAGGCAATATGATCATCTCGCTCGTCTCCCGCAACATCGCCGGCCGCACAAAGAAAGGCATTACGCTCACCATGACCTTCATCGGTTGGGCCGTCGGCAACCTCATCGCACCCCAGATCTTCCAGCAGAACGATGCGCCGCGGTACACGACAGGGTTCATCGTACACGTTGGGGTTTATGGGGCGTATGTGATCATTGTAATTCTGACGAGGATGCTGTTGATGAGAAGGAACGTGCTGAAGCAGAGGGCGACGGGCGAGGATGCGATTGTGTCGGATGAGTTGGCATTTCATGATTTGACAGATAAGGAGAATCCGAACTTTAGATATGTCTACTGAGTGGCGAAGACGAGGAGAGACACGATCAAGGCCATGGTCAATACCTCACGGTACAATCTCATGGAAGTTTCGGACAGTGTCGTCTCGTCGTTTCGTCAAAGCAAACACTCAATCTCTACCTTGTCGTATACCCCCCATTAGCAAAAAGCGTCTGCCCATTAAACCACCACCCCTCAGTCACCAAAAACTTGACAATCGGCGCAATATCCTCAATCTTGGTCAAATTCCCTCCAATCGCCTGACTCTTATGGAAAGCCACAGCATCGTCGCCCTCTTGCGGGTAGAAGAAAGCTAATCACACCACTCGTCAGCACCACATCCCCATACCACAACCAAAGACAAGAGGGGAGACTTACGAGTATCCATCGGCCCCGGCGCAATAGCATTCACAGAAACCCCCCTCGGCATAAGCTCTTTACTAAGTCCCCTAGTGAAGTGTTCGACGGGAGCCTTCGATCCAGCATAACTCGTATAAAACCCCGTATAAGCAGCCAACAAACTCGTCACAATCGTAATCAACTTCCCTCCATCCTCCACAACTTTCGCCCCAGCCTTCAAAATAAAAAACGCAGCTTTGGAATTCACGGCGAACATATGATCATACTCCGCCTCACTAATCTCAAGCATGGGTTTCTTGAGGACCATACCGATGGTGTTGACTACGATGTCGATCTTGCCGAAGTCTTTCTTCACGGCAGAGAAGATTTCGTTGATGTTCTTCTCCGTGGTCATGTCGCCGGAGTAGAGTTTTATTTTGAGGGAAGGGTGGGCGGCTGTGAGTTCTTTGACGAGAGAGTCGGCTTGGGGTTTGGAGGAGTGGGAGTTGTAGTGCAGGGCGAGATGGGCGCCGAGGGGGCCGAGTTCGCGGGCGATTTGGGCGCCGAGGTTTTTGGCGCCGCCGGTGATGAAGGCGATTTTGTCTTGAGGTTGGGAGTAGGGTTAGTATATGTTGTCTCAGGAGAGGTGTTGGGATGGGGTGGACTCACTGTTGAGAGACATATTGGCAGCGTCGTTGAAGGTAAGGGAGCTTAAGGTGTGAAGTATGAAGATGCTGATGAGCAAAGTCACTTCAAAGTGCGATCCAGTCTTTTATATCCTCCCAGAGCTCTCCCTCTTGTGGCCATCGTTCGATCCATCACCTTGGACGATCCAGGTGTTCGATGCTGGGCATGGCTACAACTTCCACGAAAGGCAGTGTAGCACCTGATTGAATATTGGTTGCAGGGCAGCTTGGACAGATATGTCTTGCTGCTTTATATCGAAATGGCCATACGCTTTCTGTTTTCGCATTAGCTCTCATCCTTTCCAAACATCATGACTGGAGATAAGAGACCATCTCGGTGGAAGTACCTGCGCGTTTCACGTTCGAATAAAGCTCCTGCAATGGCCTAAAGCAGTAAGCTAGAGCTGAATGGAGAAAAGATCGGCAGTAGCTCTCGACATGTGAGGCGGAAGAGCTGAGAAGAACCTGAGATGAACGTCAAAAGACCTTGGTAGCATGCTGTCTGCTGCTCTCTCTAATAAGCGTACTCTCATGCAATGCGTTTATCCCTCCTCCTCATTGATACCACTCACCTAATAGTCACCTAATGAATCCTCCTCAAACTCTCCACCATCCCCCTCACCTCCTCAACATCCACGCCAAACTTCTCCAAATCACCCACAATCTCCCTCTGCACCTCTTCACTGCAATCCAGAAACCTCTCAATCAGCTCTCCATCCACAAATCGACTTGGTCCCTGTTCACTCATATCTCTGACCTGGTTCTTGAAACCGCGGTATTTGGTGAAGGGGACGTGACCGGGGCTCTTTACGAGCTCCGCCATCTTGTTTTGCATTCGCATGAGCAGGTCCTGTTTGTCTTGGGAGATGAGCGCGAAGAGGTAGATGGAGCCTTCTACCGTTGCTAGGAAGGCTCTCGGAATGACGATGGCGCCAGGCGTTGGAGTAACATCGATACGACGAATGCGATTGACCATCTCGCCGAGCAGCATCTCAGAAGTCACGCCGAGTCGTCGTCTGTCCTCATCCATCAAGCCGGTGACGTTGTGTTGCAGTACGATCAGGTTTCCTTCCGCGTCAGACTGTAGGTATGTGTGTTCATCGACGTTTGCCACGGCAGTCCCCCAAAGCGTGTCGAAATGCCGTGCGACTTCTGTCAACGTGTCCGGCATGCCCACTCTGCCCTTCTTGTACTCCACAAGAGACATCGACTTCATGAGATCAGTGACGGCGATGATGTTGCCCACCACGCACATGTCGATAGGTGCGGTAGCCGTCCGGTAGGTCGCTCTCTTGGTGAGTGTGGCGGCACTGGCGGCGTATTCGAGATCGTAGACGACAACAGTCTTGATCAAAGCTGCCACGATCTTGCCTTGACACATCGCAAGACACCGACATGCGCCTCTCACGCTGAGTTCCGTCACCAGCTTCAATCTTCGATCCTCGGTGACCTCCAATACTAGTATCCTGCCTTTGGCCTTGTCTGCGTCTTGATCATCAAGATACGCGGTACCAACAACAAAACGTTCGGCATTCTCAGACCCATCGTCAAGTTTACAACGAATGACAGCTTCAACGAGCTCATCTTCGTTCAGGTCCCAGGTATCCAGCTCTTTGAATGCGACTTCGTCAACGAGCTTGATGTGGCTCTTCACTTCTTCCTGGCCCTGCGAGATCGTGCGTTGAATGCATCCCAGCCCGAAAGCCTTCAGGTCTGGTGAATAAGCTATGCGCCGTACAGTCTCGTGTACAAACAGATCTTGCACATGAGTCGTTCGCTCTTCGTCGACTGATGCGATCTTGAGCTCGTCGTCAGATGCGATAGCGATTGCGTTGCCGTATGGCTCGAAGGAATCGAACGAGCAAATGCAGGTTGCGTTCTCTGCGGTGACTGCTGAGTACACCATACGTCCTTCGGATCCGTAGATGAGACTGGGGTGCTCGCATGTCGCAAACACGTTCTGTAGACCATCTGCGCGAGGGAGAACTGCAAAGTTGGGTTGTTGTGTGCCGAGGATGATGCTCTTTCGTGCGGTAAATGGCTTTTGTGATGATTCGATGGAGTACGTGACGACGTTTCCATCCGCTAGTCCAACGAATAAGGTCGACGGTTGATTTTGAAGAATGTTGGCCACCGAAAGCGATCTGGGCACCGCCAGAGGGTCTTCTGCTACTCGCTCAGTCGCAATCGGCTGAAGGCTTTGCAAGTCCAGGAATGCCACTTTGCCGTCCTTCCAGAATCCGGCTACGCATGCGTTGGGTATCGATGGGGAGAGCGTTATACACGACACTTCTTCATCGCTGCCAAACTCCCTCTGAGCCTGTACTTTGATGGAGGCATCCGCCAAGTTCAGTGCTACCAAAGCCTTGCCGTTTAGTGACACCAGGACTGTGTCGCGGTCTGCCGATACTGCCGTGATCGAAGCTCCGCCAGGTGCTTGCCACGTATCTGTCACCATACCTCCTTCAGCATCGGCTAGAAGTACTGAAGAGCTGGTGACCTGGATAGCTCTGCCGTCTGGAAGGTCTGCTGCGTGGAGCGTGCTCTCCGCAAGCCGGAAGCCTCTGAAGTCGTCCCTCTCTTCTACCTCACCAGATGAATCAAATACGAAGACCCTGATATAGTCGACGAAGCTCACCACGAGCGTGTCGACCATTTCCGCAGCTGAACTGCTTCGAAGGCTGAAAACGGCTGATATGGGGGCGTCTAGACTCCCAAGATCACCTCGATCTTCCAGACCCACCCCTGATCGGACAGAACGGAGGCTCCCGTCTTTGAAAGCACCGGAACCAGTCACAATTCTCGCCTGGCCACTAGAAAATTCGTTGACTGGCGCATCCGAACTTCGATTCCCCATGTCCATGACCGTGAAATCCAATATCGGCGCGATATTTGGGAACGTCTGCAACACTTCGAGCTTCTTCGGCGAGATCTGTATTATCTGGCTGTTTCCCTCATGGCTGCCAACGAATACTTGTCCCTCATCAAGATAGACCAGTGTACTCGCCCTACTTGTCTCACCAAGCACGTCGATTTGATGACTCTGATATTCGCCGTTTGAGTTTTGCCGCACCATCAGTAAGTAGAGTTTGCCGTAGTCGTCAGCGAGGACGTAACGTTGGTCGTCCAAAGAGCACCACGAAACAAAGACTGTGGCTTCGTTCAGAGGCTGTTTATCCCGTATTCTGTAGTCCCACTCATCGACGTAGGATACGCTCGTGTCGCCGATAACAAGAAACCCGTACATTGGCGCAGGTAGAGGAATCAGTATGCTGGCACCAAGCTCCAATTCGCCTTGAACGTCTTTGCCCTCGTCAAGTTCGGCAGTTGGAGGCTCCTCATTAGGTCGCAAAGATGGATTGTACTCCAGTTTCCGGACCTTGATCCTCGGCCTGTTCTGACTGTCTTCGTGTAGTACGGCGAATTCGGGATCGGGTAGCTTCGTTCCAGCCTGTCTCTTGTGAAGAAAGCAGCTACTCCGAACGAAGAGCTCTGGTATCCGGACCGGTATGGGCTCGCCCAGCTTGCCAATCTCGTGATCTGCTGCCTTCCGCTTGCCCTTGCCAGCATGTGCAATGGGAAGGACATTCACCACGCCCTCATAGCATTCCAGCGTCATGAAGCGTGAAGTAGGGTCGATGTGGACTCTGTCGCCTGTTTGACTGTCTCTTGCTGCCTTTTCTGCAATGTCTTGATAGCTCTCCACTGTAACGAGTTCTTTCCTCTCCGCATCCCAGCTCAGGGTGAAGTAATGGTATCGATCTGTGCCAACAAACAAGTGGTCGGTTTGGCTCGTTGCGGGACGAATCTTGTGGAGCAGTGTGACTTTGCCGTACAATGCCTTGGTATGCTGTAGGACGAGAGTAGGATCTTCTGGGTGCTGTGAGCTCCTCGACCAGACCTCCAGTCGATTGGCTTTGGCCATGACCAGGTCCTCCGATTCTGGAGCGAGGAACGACAATTTAAGAGCATGCCTAACGCTCGACGGTCGATGAATTGGTGCTAGATACGCCATGACTGCGAAATATCGTTGGCGATTGTCGTGATAAGCGGTGGATTAGAGGAAGGGCCAGCCTGAGGGCGTTGTCGATCGGGGTGGGAATGATTTACATCGATTTCGTCGTCATTTGTGGCTCAATCGTCCAGTACGTTCAGCAGATCGATCAGATGGTCGGGGAAAGGGATTGGTGTTTGATGGGAAGGTTAAGTAATCGGTGAAGTTAGGATGGATGGAGCTCGTTCCATGACGGCGGCTCGACGCGGGGTCAGCGCGTCGTCTTTTGATTCAGACGCTTCATCAAAATTTCGACAATCAACTTCAATTCTTCCACCATACACAAACTGCGACAACATGGCGCGTACGTTGCTCAGCCTCTGCGACGAGGTCCAAGTGCTCTCCGACTAACAATGTCCGCAGCAGTCAAGGCCGACGACGACCCCGTCATGGCGGAGTACGACGTCTACCTCACGCCGCCGCTCCAAGAGCACATCTACCTGCTCCAGTACCCGAATCGTCCTCGCAACCGACCGTACAACAACCAGTATGGCGCGACTCCACATGCGATGCGCATCAAACCCAACTCGGGCTTCCTCGAAGTTGACGTCGGATTGAACACGAAACACAACTTCAACAAATACCTGGGCTTGAAATGGGGTGATGCTACGCGGACGTCGCTTGAACTCCACAACCCAAGTGGTACATATGGTCTGGCTTCGGGCTTGGTCTATGGGAAACCGCGCCGCGGGGCAGGAAATATCAGTCTGCGGGACATGGGCAACCGAGAGCTGGATCTTGAGAATGACCTGCGAACGTTTGGTGAGGCAGAACAAGACAACAAAGTCCACGCAAAGCAGACGCTAGGCGGACAGATCATTCGCCATGACGCAGAGACCGAGACGGGCAAGCCACTCTACTTTGTGGGAGCATTCCAAGGCGATCAGCTGCACCTCACAAAGGTCACGGGCACCGTTCAGATGCGTCCTCACTTTCACCATCTGGATGCCGAGGAGGAGCGCAATCGTATTTCAGTCGCTCGCGCACATGCAGAGGCCAATGGTCCAGGGCCTGAACCTGTTGCACGTGGCCTTACCCGAGACAAGATGCAGGCTGCCGAGAAGAACACCGTCGAATACAAGCTGAGGATGGGACTGCATGCTGCCCAGATGGAGCCGTGGATCAAGATGGAATATGTCGACGATGAAGACGATTTGGCATACGAGACCTTCAATCGAACCTTGAAGGTCGAGGATACGTCCAAGGTACCACACCTAAAGAGTGAAATGGACAATGACGCTTTCTTGGATGCTATCAGTGTGCCGAGACACGACAGTCCGACGCGGAGAAGGAAGCGCGCACCTCGACGGAACAAAGAGACGGTCGAAATCGACGACGATGAGGACGCAGAAGCTGGAGATGAGGCTGGAGGATGAGAGTGCTGCGGATTCGAAGAAATCTTCACATGCATCCATTTCTCGCCCAGAAAAGAATAGAGCGCCCCATGCAGGATTCGTGGTTGGATGACGCCTCAGGAACCAGACGCCTCATCATTGCAAGGAAGGTCAAAAGCGGATTCCACAGCATTACGACTACGACTGGGTGTACGAATGCGCAAAGAGATCGGCTTGGCTGTGCGGCTCGCCGCGCTCTCTGCGCCGAGCCGACCACATACATCCGTTTCGACCCATCCGCCAGCTCCGACCAACACGAGCAATCGACATCATCTTATGGATGATCGATACGCAAACCATTCCCTACACAGCCTCAGTCTCACCCAGTGAGAAGTCATACGAGGGATTCCGCCAAGCTGACGACTCCCCCAAACCTGACAGAAAGAATCCCCCACAAAGCCGAAAGCACACCAAAGAAATGTCCGCAAAGGATCACAGATCTCACGACGTCGCCGATTTGCCGTCCTACCCAAGCTCCCGGTAGCTCAAAACGAATCTCACGCCAGCGACTCCACGAACCCCAGTCACGCGACGTCAGGTGCGGCCAGACCGCCTAGAAAACACTCTTTCGAGTCGGCAATCCACGAAATCAGTTCTAGCGGCAGAAAAGAAACAGCTCCAAATGAAAACTAAACAGCATCATGTGCCAATATGCAGCAATACCGACCGAATGTACCTGCAGCTAGAACAGCCAAAGTGAAGATGGCCTTCAAGCCCAGAACGCTCGGACCAACTACTATTGGCTGAGCGGAACTCTTGGGCTCCGGCAGCGTTCGAACACGAGAAAGAGGCGTCCTATAAGCGTGATCTTGACCTTTCGTGCCGAGTGCTTATAGGTGGCCATGCAGCATGATGTCTCAGTGACTGTTACTGGCGGTGACCGATCATAGATCGCTGACAACAACACATTTTGCTCCTCGGACCTCTCGATTTCCATTCGACACCAAGCTTTCCAATAATCCATGCATCTGTCCGTCGGAAGCCGAAAATCACCGACCTGCAGCATGGAGGTACGTAGGATCTTTACGTGCTCTCTTCCTCGTGGCACGCGCAATTCGTATCCATTCCTTTCACACGTTCCCCGTCGTCGGTGGCTTGCGAATAGACTTTCCCTTGGCTCTGCATACCCGCACCCGGTCATGCACATGCTTTCGAAGGTCATACGACCAGGAAGAACAAGTACCTTTGTACATCCACCTCACGTTTCCCGGGATCCCCTTTTATTAAAGCCTACCACTACCCTGCTCCACGGCTTTGAGTTCCTTGTTTCCCACACACGCTCAATCTCAACAGAGTTTCCAGGGTCCTGTCAGGCTGTCACAGAAAACAAGCTGTCGTTCGGTCTTGCGTCTGGGCCTTTTGATTTGACTCTGGGTTGGTCCTTGTTGTTTGTGACGGCGTTTGAGGGAAACGAGACGAGGGGTGTGTCGCCGAACGAACGGAGGGGTTTAAGGCAGCTGCTTTCCCTCAGCATACTTAGAAGTGTTCCCTCTCGGCGTGCTAAAGGGTTCTTTGCTGTGGGCTTTGTGGAACGGACTGGACGAACGACTGGACGAATCGAGCGAGTCAAGATGCTTCCGCTCATTCCGATTGTGGTGGTTGCGTACGCCGCGCTCTACCTTCTGACTTAACGCGACGACTACCTCGCCGGAAGGCCAAAGACATGACGACGAGCCTTGCCGAACGACCATCATCAACTCACCGACGAAATCCGTCCACGATCTTCAAGTCGAACGCTCCACGACTTAAACAAGCCACCAAGCTCGCAGCAAGTCCTTGAACATCGACGCAAAGCACCTAAAACTCGACTCGAGACCTCCTGATTTTTGTTCGCAAGCAGTGGAGCACTGGACTTCCATGGTTCGTGCCGAATGAAGCCGAAAAGACGACGAGGTCCTTCCACCACACGCCTGAAATGCGCCCTGGGCGGATGGAAATGAACGGATTCAGGAGTTGCAGAGCCGACGCCGCTCCCATACGGAGTTCTCGGGGGTGTATCGTGTGCTCGCAAGTCGACATGTTTGACGGAGCTTAGAAGGGCTTCCTGCGGTCGTGAAGATCCGAACGGAGGAGGCGACGTCAGAGAATTGTGGTCGTAAAATGGTGAAGGGTGATGATACCATTCAAGGAGTCAATAGCGAGTGTATGGCACAAGATCGAAGCGTTGAAACGAACGAAAGACACAATGTTCAGGCAACCAGACAATTCACATTACTTCCATTCAATCAAAACACAAACCAAAGCACTAATCTAAACTTTTTTCTCAATTCACAATTAACAGTCGCCTCATCTTCTCCGTCATTACTCAATGCCTCTCAGTCATAATACATACTCATTGCACTCATCCCAAACATTAACAACAACAACAGAAGCGCCAAAAGGAAAAGGACAACAAGCCGGTCGTCGAAAAAGGATATCCAGCAATGGAAACTCCAGTAATCGATGATTGTAGCAGCGTCGTCGGGGTTGAAGGAAACGTCGAAAGCGGTGTGAGTAGTGGATGATTCGGTTGCGCAAGCCAGGATGCCAGTGGTGATTCATGCTCTCCAGTTTTAGTCGGCATAGACAAAGCGTGTCCAAAGTGACTGCGGTGTATCCTGGCATGACGCTCGTTGCGGAACGGTGAAAGGATGCGTGCGTCGTGTGGGTTGGTGATGTGATGTTGAAGGTAGAATGTGTTTCGAAGCGCAGTCGTTTTGGATGTTGAGGGTTTCACTCGGTATCGCGACCACCCTTACGCCAGACGTCTCTCCAGCGACGCTTGCCAGTCGGAGAGACCGCTTCGGTGCTGTTGGGAGGCGTGCCGCCAGTCTGCTTTCCAGTCTTGATGCCGACCTTCTCGGCCATGTGCTCGAACTTGGCCTTGGCTGGCGATGGACCCTTGACTGGAGTGCTCTCCTTGCGCTTGGTGGCGTCTTTCACGGGAGTGCCGCGGGGACTGATGGTCGGAGACATTGGCTCGGTTGGAGACACCGGGCTGAGGCCGTCGAGAGAGGCCTCGCGGAAGCGACCTTGCTGTGCGCTAGGGTTGGCCGGCATCGACGTGACACGCTGGGACTGGTTGGCGCCTGTGGTAGATACAGCGTCAGTGAACTGGCCTGGCATGCGAAGGACAGGATGTTCATCATTCGTACCGTCAAATTGGGCATTGGCAAAGTATCCAGTGGCCAAGCCAGCTGCGTGAGCCACCGAGCTTCCAGCCTTCCACTCCGTGGGCGTCATGATACGATTGCCGGGCCAGTCGCGCGAAGTCAGGCTGAGGACGCGGTTGGCAGTGTTGGGCG
This sequence comes from Zasmidium citrigriseum, assembly GCA_002786025.1. Classification (NCBI taxonomy): domain Eukaryota; kingdom Fungi; phylum Ascomycota; class Dothideomycetes; order Mycosphaerellales; family Mycosphaerellaceae; genus Zasmidium; species Zasmidium citrigriseum. The sequence continues at coordinate 390,577 of NHNW01000014.1, read as the reverse complement.
CACTGCCGGCGAGGCTGCTCGATGCGATGCTGAGAGTGCTCAAAGATGGCGAAGCTGGCTGAGGAAGATTCGCTGGCGTTTGAATCGGGTGCAAGAGTGGCACGAAGGGGCCAGTGGCGTGTTGCGACTCGTTTGCTTGAGAGATGCCGGCGGGGCGATGGACCACAGAGCTGGTGCGCTCTGGGAACGGGAAGCCCTCCGTCTTTCCAGGACCTGCATTCACGGCGTCGGGGTGAGACTTGGCCCAGGCACCCAGGTTGAATGCACCCTTAGTGACATGTGGACCTTCAGCTGCCGGCGTGAGGATCGCATTCTCGTTCTGCGGCGCAAAGACCGCCTGCTTGAGGGTGTCCATGCTCTGGACGGCCGTCTCGAGAGGTGGACGAGGAGCTGGTGCAACCTTCTCGATCATCTGCACCTGGCTGGAGGTACGAGATGGGACTGCTGAAGGGCGTCGAGAGGCAGGTTTCAGTGGGCTGCCAGTCGATGGTGCGGCTGTCGAAGTAGAGCTGGAGGCGGGCTTCGACTTCAGGAGACCAGCGCAGTAGCCTTCAAGAAAATCGCCAACACGATCAGCGCCAATTGGGCGTCTCTGCAGGCCGGCTTGATAGCCCTCGATCCACTCGCGCGGCTTGTCGGAGAAGTCGATAGTGTCATATGGGCTGGCAGCGGCGCAAACCTCATCTTGGCAAGTGTGCGCCTTCTCCGGTGACGATGATGGCTGCTGAGAGGCAGTTTCCGGGTGCTCTTGAACGAACAGCCACTCGCGCTTGCTCTTGGGGCTGACGTTGTGCGTGTCGCGATTTGGCAGATCGATGCGTGGGCCCTGCAGATTCGACTGTGTGAACGTCTTATTGACGGCGTTGTCTGGGTAGACTGGCGTGCCAGGTGGGCCCTTGTATACGCTCTGGTGTGGGCTGTGCTGCAAGTCGAGGCCAGGCGACCCGTCACGTCCAGCCGGCACGTCTGGATCGGCGTTCTCCTTGTTATCAGAAGGATCCGGCCGGAAAGGATAGGCATGGTGACGTGTGGAATACTCGCGGGTGTTGCGAGGGAAGAAGTCGGCAGTCTCGAAGCTGGAGATGGATGAGCTCTGAAGATGAGCGCTCTTCTTTGCTGGGCTGATGGTCTCGTTGGTAGCAGTAGATGCTTTCTGGACTTGAGCGGCTGGCTGAAGCTGACGAAGAGGAGACAGAGGTGTCGGGACTCGGTCTCTGACCGACTTGGTAGTCATCTCACCAGCAGTGACGCCAGGCTTGTAGACCGGGCTCATGGGGTTCAAGCTGGACTTGAGGTTCGTTGCTGGCTTTGTGTCAGGTGCTCGGATGGCGACAGCATGAGATTGGTTTGGCGAGCCGATTTGGATGTCAGCCATGGAGCGTGCGCCATCATTCTGGGGAATGAGGTCGTCGATGCGTGAGTTGACCTGATCATCAACAGCACCAAGCTGCGCCGATGGTGGGAAGGCGGCAAATGGAGGCGCCATGCCACCATCAAAGGGTGGTGGCGGCACGAACATGCCAGGTGGAGGCATTGCCCATGGGTGACCAGCGTAAGCGTCGTCGGGGGAGGGAGTTGGTTGAGCACCGAACTGAGCACCAAAGAGTGCAGGCGGTCCATTGCCGAAGCTACCAAAAGGAGCTTGGGCTTCGGGGAGTTGCTTGTTCAAGAAAGGTGGCAGACGGTTGCGTGGTGGTGAGATGGACTGTCTGTTCAGCATGGCACGCGGAGAAGTCGGGGCGTTTGGTGGTGGCTGGTTCTTGAGGCCCTTGATGGCCTTGCGGACCTTGTCCATGTTGGTGACGAGCTCGCGACGCTTGGCGATGAGTGCGTCTTTGGCGACTCTGCCCATGGTGCGGCCGTGAATGACCTCGGTCTTGTCAACATCTTTCAGCTCGTGTTCCAGCTTGGAATACTCCAACTCCAATGCAGTGATCTGAGATTCGGCAGATGGTTCAGGCGCAGCGGCTGGATTGGCTTTTGCAGGCACAAGCTCTCGGCTGCCGTTTTGAGTGAATGGTGCGTTGACTGGACCGAGCGAGGAGCCACGTTGGGTGACTTTGAGGTTAGGTGCGGGCATATACAGGCGAAGAGCGCCATCGACTTCGTTCAAGGGCAGAATCGTGCCGTTGACAATCTGACAGAGGTTGCCGTGGATGTCCTGGGCAACGAAGCCATTCTCTGTAGCTTGTGTCCATTGCGGTTTGGCGGGGTAGTTGGGTGCGAACTTGATGAGGCCGCCGTTGGTCTTCACAGCGCTGTAGCCGTAGCGTGGATGGCAGAGTGGCGATTGATCGGACGGGACTATCCGACCACCAGCCGTGACGCGGACGTGTGTTGGAGATCCGTGAGCCTTCACAATAGCCTCGGCCTTCTTTTTCTTGATGGATGGTGTTGGAGAGCGGCCAGTCTTCAAGGGGCCCTGACGCAAAACTTGACCGTTTGGTTGAATTTCGCCAAGCACCTGGCCCATGGGCTGGGAGTTGACGCTGGTGTGCTCACGTGATGCCAAGGCGGTGGCAGAAAAGTTCTCGTTGTTGGACCGGTTCGATGGCACGCGAAGGCTGTTGGCGGATGCACGGGAGCGGAAAGAGCGTGCGGCAAAGGATCTGGAGCCGCGGAGGACGTGCTCTGTGGGAGATGATGGGTGTGTCAGCGTCTGGTGTGCTTGGCGGTCGCTGAAGTGAATCTCCTCAGGGGTAGCGACGAGATCCTCGATCCAACGAAGGTTGGCGTCGTGTGACGACTCCATCGTGGATGGGATGATGTCGGTAGTGATGGAAAGTTGATGGTGAGGAGATGGAGGAGGGAAAGCGTGGATGAGAGAAGGTAAAGCTGAGCTGCGGCGAGTGAAGATTTTGATGCAGGGGAGCTAGCGCCGAAGCTTGTCGCGTTTGACGACAACAACAAGCTCCAGGCGGCAACGCGCGGCCCAGGAGGTGTGAAAGAGACGTACCCTTGACAATGTCTGCGTCCTCGCCGTCCTTCTCTTCAATGGCCTCGCGGAGCTTGGGCTGAGACTGAGTTCCTCGAAGCCGATGGAGTTCTTCGGCGGAATAGACCTTGCGAGTCTTCTTTGGCGGCGTCATCGTGTCGCTTCGTAGCCGTTTGTGGGTCGGTGCTGGCAGCGGGCCGCGAGCTGGAGCTGAGCCGAGAGCTGTCAGCGATGGCCAAGCCCTGCAGACAAACAGAGGGTGGCGTACCTTGGATGTTGTCCAGGGAGTCCTGAGCAGTGGGTTGTCGATTCGGAGTCGATGAGCTGGAACGAGCGGAATTGGAGTATGAAGAAGCTGGGAATGGTTGGGTTGCGATGGGAGCGGTGTGCGAAAGCGACAGACAAGAGTTGTGGGTGTTGATGGGGTTGGACAAGATCAAGGGGAGCGCGAGAGATGTATCTTGTTTGTGCACTGCCTCGTTGGCGAGCAAGATGCGAAGGAACAGACTGATATGAAAAGCAAGAATCGCTGACGAGAACGAAAGATGGGAGGGCGCGGCTGCTGTTTCTGGTAAGGTGCAGGCATGGATCGCGAATAGGCTACCGCGATGGACGTGAGTGAAGAAGGAGATATCGGAAAATGATGTACCTACCGCGCCTCAATAACCGATATCCGCATGGCAACCGGTTGAGCGCAGATGTATTGAAAACGGCCCTCCAACGCCCAGACAACAGTTCCTCAAAACGAGAAGTGTAATTCCATTTTTTCATTCTCTTCAATCCATGGTATCGCAAACATCAAAAGCGCCGGCCAATGCAATACAGAGAAAAGCAGTACCTATTTGTTCTTGGTCTGCTTGTACGTGAACGGCTTTCGGGTTCTGGCCAAAGTCAGCGAACCGTCATGCTTCGCCCTAAAGGTGTATACGTACGCCGAGAACTCTCCCAACTTATGACCGACCATATCCTCCGTTATCCGAATGTCGTTGTAGATCTTGCCATTGTGGACCTGGAATACCAGCCCGACGAAGTTCGGGAGGATCGTCGCACTTCGCGCCTGGGTCTTAATCGGAGGCACTCTTTCTCCAGGTTTCGGACGAACTATCGGGAGACTATTGCGAGGTCAATGGGCAATCCGAGAGGTACAGGATCGAGTTCGCATCGTGGGTACATACGGCACAATGTGCGGTCCTGCGGTCTTTCTGTCAGCCAAATTGCATCCCAATGCCATCAGAGCAAACATCAGAGCATACCCTTCCACACGGAGCGCGCCAGGAGCGCATTTGTCGGCCTCATCGCATCGCACTGCCACCAACTCCTTCACTGCTCGCAATTCACGGCGCGAGGTGAGGTCGAGAGGAAAGTGCGGACGGGAGCTCCCCCTTCCAGCTAGCGCTGTGCACGTGCCTTCGCGTTAGGCGGCGATCGGTTTCAGCCAATGAGGCGCGCTTCGAACATTCACTCCCAGGTCGCCTGCAGCTGGTAAATGCGCGAAGCGTCTCCGTTTGCAGGAGAATGTTTGCTGCTCTCGTCCTGTTCTGCATGCCGCCTTCATAACATCGCCGCTCGCTCTCTTCTTCCAAGATGCCACACTCCACAGGTATGGATCCTGACAGCCCGCTGCACCACAAGTCGCAGTCTCAGTCGCAGTCCAAGAAGCCTCTCAAGAAACTGATTATTCCTCCTCCAGCCGCCGACTCGATCCGCATTCTGGTGGCGACTGACAACCATGTCGGCTACATGGAGCGCGATGGCGTTCGCCACGACGACAGCTGGAAATCCTTCGACGAAATCATGAGTCTGGCCAAGGAACGCGATGTTGACATGGTTCTCCTCGCAGGCGATCTATTCCACGAGAACAAGCCATCTCGAAAGGCCATGTACCAGGTCATGCAGAGTCTCCGTGCCAACTGCCTCGGCGACAAGCCTTGCGAACTCCAGATGCTGAGCGACGGCAGCGAGCATTTTGCTGGCTCCTTCAACCACGTCAACACCGACGATCAGGACATCAACGTCGCCATCCCTGTCTTCTCCATTCATGGCAATCATGACGACCCGTCTGGAGAGGGCAATTTTGCTGCGCTCGATATCTTGGCCATGTCCGGACTGCTCAACTACTATGGCCGCACACCAGAGTCAGACAACATCGAAATCAAGCCAGTCCTCATCCAGAAAGGCAAGACCAAGCTGGCGCTCTATGGCATGAGCAATGTTCGTGACGAACGTCTGTTCCGTACATTCCGTGATGGCAAAGTCAAGTTCTTCCAGCCTAACTCGCGACACGGCGAGTGGTTCAACATCATGAGTGTCCATCAGAACCACCACGCCTACACCGATACCTCTTACCTGCCCGAACAGTTCCTCCCCGATTTCATGGATATGATTGTCTGGGGCCACGAGCACGAGTGCAAGATCGATCCAATATGGAATCCAGAGAAGGGCTTCAGAGTTATGCAACCAGGCTCATCCGTCGCAACCTCTTTGGTTAAGGGCGAGGCCGAGCCAAAGAAAGTCGCCATTCTCACCATCACCGGAACGGACTTTGATATTGAGACCATTCGTCTCAAGACTGTGCGTCCTTTTGTCATCAAGGAGATCGTCATGAAAGACAATCCGGAGATGAAAGAGGTTGCTTTCATGAACGACAACCGCACAAGAATATCCACCTTCCTCGAGAAGCACATTCACGACTTGATTGAGCAGGCCAACCAGGAATGGTATGCCGCGCAGGTAGAGGACGGCACAGAGCTGGATGAGGACGACATACCGCCAAAGCCTCTCATTCGCCTGCGGGTCGAAAGCACCCCTCCTGAAGGCGGCAAATACGATCTCGACAATCCTCAGCGCTTCTCCAATAAGTTCTCAGAGCTGGTCGCAAATGCTTCCGACGTGATCCAATTCCATCGCAAGAAGAAGGGCGTCAGCAGACGGAAAGCTCAAGCTGAAGATGTGGACGCTGAAGTCATGGCACAATTCACCGAGTCAATCGACAGCATCAAAGTCGACAAGCTCGTCAAAGAGTTCCTCGGTGCGCAATCACTCACCATCCTCCCACAGAACAGGTTCACAGATGCCGTTGATCAATTTGTGCACAAGGACGACAACACTGCCATGGTAGAGTTTGTCGATGAGAGCTTGAAGGCACAACAAGATTATCTCGCAAGCAAAGGCAGAAATAAGGACCCAGACGAAGCCGATGGCGTTGGCGATGAGAGTGAGGATGACGGAGATGGTTTTGACGACGACACTATGCTGGAGCACATTGACGAGTACCGACTGAATCAAGAAGAAGCTCACGCTAAGGGCGAGCTTCGTCGGATGAGGAAGAAGGGAAAGGTCAAGGACCGGCCTGACGACTGGGATAGCGATGAGAATGGCCGTTGGGAAGACAGTCCAATGGCATGGATCATTCCGGAGGACAAGCAGAACAAGGGCAACGGTGATGACGACGATATGGACGATGACGCGAGCGTAGCTTCAGCGCCGAAGAAGACACCTGCTCGTGGCAGAGGCAGTCGCGGTGGCAGAGGTGGCAAGACAGCAGCTGGCACCACTCGCAAGACTGCTGCGACGACGAAAAAAGCTCCAGCAAAGTCGACTGGCAGAGGCAAGAAGAAGCAGCAAGACAGCGACGAGGATGAAGAGGAGGACGTCATGATGCTAGACGACGACGATGAGGAGAGCCAGGGCTTGTTCGTGAGCCAAGCCAAGCCCACGACTTCCCGCTCTCGTGCCCAGCGCTCAGAGTCTCCTGTCAAGAAGGCTCCCGCCAAGTCAACTCGCGGCAGAGTAGCTTCTACGACAGCCTCGTCTTCAAGTCGCCAGACGCAGATCAACTTCGGCGGCACCCAGACCAACGGCACGGCGAGATCCAGCGGCACCGGTAGAGCTGCAACTTCGAGAGCTGCGCAGCCGAAGCAGATCGTCGACCTCAGCGACGACGAGATCAGTGACGACGATGCCTTCGAGCCTCCGCCGGCTGCTCAGAGGAGCGCACGAACTGGGCGACGCTGATGCAGCTCGGAGTCTGGTCTGGCAGTGGGCGCACGAGTTGCTCCGAAACAGGAAACGGCGCACACTGGCTGTTCGTGTCCTCCATTGTTAGTGTTACATTCTTCCACATTTGCTCAACATTCGGCATGTCCACATTCATGAAAGCGTCGGCGCTGGGAGAGGGAAACATGGTGTACTCGCTTAGTCTTTCACAAAAGCATGACAGAACATGATCGTCGTTAGTCATTCCACGAAAGTTATCATGTTTCCAAGAGTCAAGAACTCCATTGATATTGCTGCATCCACCGAATCCTTCCTGCCATTGACTTTGCTACCTAGCCCCCAATGAATGCCACAAGACCCTGCCGCCCCCAAAATCCTCCACAGGGAAGAAGCCCTATGTCGATATTAAGTGCCCACCAGAATCCCTCCAGCCGTGACAACAGCATCAAGATTTCCGAAGTACCGCAAGAGCCAAATGTGAATACCACACGGCTCGCGAAGGGGTTTGAAGACGCCCCGGCCGCCCCGAAGAATCTTTGAATGATCACAACTTGGAGTTTTGCGCTGGTTTGGGAGGCACAACCACACGCGCCATCGCTTCCTGTTTTTGGTACGCCTGTACCGGATCAGTCCAAACCCCGATGATCGCGAAAAAGGTGTCATACCATCAAAAGTTTCTTCTTCTGATACGACTCCCACATCTGGAGCTGCAAGTCTGTCCAAGAAGACAGACGTCGTCCTGGAGGCATCACGGTCTCGAATTTCTTGGTGTTAAAGTTGGGGTCGTCGGTAGGTCTGCGTCGTCAGTAGCTGGGTGATTTTAGGGATTATGGAGACTCACCCCGTCATTCTGAGATGGATTGAGATGTGTGGTGATTCAAGCGCTTGTAGTGAGGGATCAGATGTTGCAGAGAAGGGAGAAGGCGATGTAGGGCGCTGAAGAGTTGAATCCAATGCGATGCCCGGTGGCTGGCTTGAGAATGCTCCATGAGGTAGTCGAGCAAGGAGCGACGCCTGGTGTAACCGCCTGTGACACATGATGTGCAGATGTGATCAGTCGCAGATTTTGATCCCTGTTTTTCCCGCCGAATGGCTGGACGAATTTTCACCAGCTCATTGACTGTCGTGGGAGTTACAACTTCGATCCCTTCACCGCCTTCTCGCTGGCCGCTTTCCCCTGCACAGGCCCAGGAGTCGCAGGCTCCTCTTGTCTTGCCTGGACCGAAGCACCATCAGCTGGAGCGCTGACTATCCCAGATTTGCCATACCATCAAAAGCCTCTTCTTATTCCGCTGCTCCAGTAGCATGAGCTCCATCTGATACTTCTGCAGTGCCTCATTCGACTTTTGTGCTTCACGAATTGACTGCGTGTAGGAGAGAGGAGGGCGCGCGGGTCTGCGAAGAGGATGAGCGGTTGAATAGATGTCGAATATAATGTGCTCACAATGTCATGCTTGGAGACAGTGAGATGCTGGTGGGAGGTAGGCCAGCTTGTTGGATTCTTGGGGGTCGAATCGGTCTGCCGTCACGTTGTAGATGGCAATGTGTGCTGCTAGACCGGTCGTGTTAAGGCGGCAACGGTAACAAGAAGGTCGTCCGTCATCTCTTCGGGCTGGAAAGAATGCAGCGTGACCTTGGAAGATCCTCCTGCGACGCGCTCTGTGACTTTTCTGCTTGGCATGCTCGTGTCTTGTGCTCCGAAGGTCCACAGTCGCGCATGTGGTTCTTCACAACCTGCTTCTCGGTAGTAAGATCACCATACAACGGTAACACAAAAGAACCATCACTGTACCGTTTCTCTCTTAAACTCGTGTACCGTCACCTGGACGACAAAAGAAGTTTGCTCGTTTGCATGCTCGCTAGTTCCCTAAGTTCCACCACAATGCCTGTCGCTCGTACAGGGATGAGTGATCAAAACCCCTAATGCCGGCGATGCTAATGGTATCGATGCCAGGTCGTAACTCATTCGTTCATTCGTTTCGCATTGACTCCGGACCTATGAGCGTCCACCAAGTTCCTCGTTTCGCCGCCGTTGCTCCTCGAGCAGCATTCGCTGGTACTGCTGGATGGCGTCTTGCGATTGGTGGCCATTGCTCGAGCCCATCCACTGGCCGTGACCATTGCTCGACGCCGACATGGGAGATACAGGTGAGGTATTCGATGACCCATTCGTCTGCTGCTGTCTATGTCGATCGTCTCTAGCCAAATACCGCCGCTGTCGATTCTGTTCTTCGAGCAACGCGAGTGACGCTGTGTATTCTTCCAGCGTTCGGTAGCCTTGGCCATCTTGTGTTTGTTGCATGCCAAGTAGTGTTGCGGTAGATCCTTGGTGACTTGAACGTGTTAGTGGTGTGGTCGGGAGAGGACTCTCAGGAGGTACAGTCGTCGCATTCCTTACCTTCCGCCATGATTCTGCGTGCCGTTCACCCCCTTGGCGCCGTTACTGGCGTTGCTTTTCGCGTCTTGTGCCATCATTCATTTGACAGAGTTGATGTAGAATGAAGCGTTGAAGACTGAGGCAACAAAAGTTGCCTGGGAAGCCCTCCGCTCAGGAGGGCTCCTTCACATAGCTTACCTTCGGAGTACGCTTTAACTCCTCCCAGGGCAAAATTCGACGGATGCATCACGGTGTACATTGTCCTGCTTGGGAAATCGAGTCGCAGGCCAGCCCTATTGGAGCAGTCGCTAACTCGCACGGAAGGAATCCTGCCGCTCGCCTAGACCAGAGGGTTCCCGCCCGCATTGGTCGGGCATTGGACCAAGACTGCTCATCGCTGTCAAAGCCCTCGCATAATCCAATGACATCCCTCTGCGGCATCGCAGAAGGATGGTGTTCGGCACCGAAGAGCGTAAAGATGTCCAAATCATCACGTAACCTTGTGACTGCGAAGTCTCGCTGCGCATTCTCGAAGCAGGACGGTCCGCTTTTCGCTCCGCCGGTGTCGAGCATGGTGGCACCAAGTCTGCGAGGGTGGGTTGACAGCGAATAGTCCCACCTTGGAGGCTGATGATCACGCTGGGCGGGTCGGCGGGTACGGCTGACTATGTCTGATCTGCGAGCAAAGTCAAGGGCTCAGACACATTCCATAGCAAAAAGGGTCCTCGAAGTCCGAAGCCCACTGGTATTTGCGAGTACGACGGTGTAGTAGGACAGCACGGCGCTGACGGGTCGTTCGCGCGAGATTGGTCAGTCTCGCTTGGTGGTGGCTTCATGTGAGCAGCAGGCGCTTCGCCGAGCTGTTCCCGCGATGAGAAAGGCTCCGAGGAGGATGCCCAGTCGCTTCGAATAGGGCTGAAGGATTTATAGCCAGCTCCCCTCGCCCTCAACAATCAGGGTTTCCGAAATGGACAAGTTGCAATATCAGCGTGTTCACAGATGTGAAGACCTCTTCCTCCTAGATGCGCTCGAGCAATCATAGGCTATCTTTGCCCGATTTGACGAGACTGCGATGTCTTGATTCCCGCTGCTACACTGACGATTAGTTATCGTGAACTTCAACTTGGAAAATACCTTCTAAGACATTCGAATAGTGACTGCGGTGGTGAGACCCGCGAGCATTCCACGAAATTCGGCTCCGAGCTCGCAGTGCTTCCCAAAGTCGTGCAACGACTGACTGTCATACATACGCCCCCGTTCGTTTGGCTGAAACCGAGGATTTGGTCTTGCGATCGCACCAGCATGGATTCCTCATCTCCTGCAACAGCGAGTGAGCACTTACCGCGTATAAGGGCTGGACCGTTTGCGTAGACGAATGCGGTCAACGGTGAGGTTAGGGCCAGAAAATGAAGGATTGAGACGCACTGCTCGGTGACCATAGCAGGGAAGTCGCCGCGAAATAGGTCATGCTCAAGTAGCGACATCGGGAAAGCAGGCGGTCTCGCAGTCCTCCATCATGTCAGAAGCACGAAAAGGTAGCGTGCTGCGAGACGTATCTTGTTCTTGAGGTGCATTTTGCGTGGAGTCCTCATTCGTGAACGCGAGTCCTCGATGTGATCGGGCTCGACCAGGTCGCGCATTCCATGCTGAACAGCCTGTCACGAGGTCATTCAACGTGGTCGTCAGCCCACATTTGGAGTTCATAGGAGCCCTTGGGTGCTGCGTGCTTAGTTGAGTCCGAGAGAACTATCTCATGTTGATGTACCGAAGTTGTAGCTCCCCAGCGCTGTCGTTCAGCCAAGATCTTCGAGTCGATTACCAGCGCCAGTCAATACGACCATAGAGCACCAGTGACCGAATATCTGGGCTGGTGTGATGCTGAATGCTTGCTATATGGACTGCCGGCCGTCACGCTTGCACGGTGAACGCGTCCAGGTGTCGCAGCTTCCAAATCGCAGTAACGAAGACCACCGCGATGGACAGCAGTCGTGAATGGCAGGCGCAGATGGCCGATCTTGCGTGTTTGCTGGTAGTATCGAGACTCGAGAATGTTCTTAACGTGGTGTTGTTGTCTTTGAGAGACGAGCATCGATATCGATAGCAAAAGCCATGCGCATCGTCACGGCGTGGATCCTGGAATCGGAGCTGCTTCCGACCAATCAAGCGTCGCTTGGCCCCTGCGCGCTGTGCTCCTTCATGCATCGCCTTTCACGTGCTCCAAGCAACCTCGACGACGACAACGCACCAGTCCGCCCCTCAGTCTGTCCGTCACATGCGCCCTTCGACTTCGAGCTGAGTGAATTGAACCCAGCGCAATCACGTGCTGAATCACGAGCCTCAGGCTCGCCTCAGTCGCCAGAATGGCCGACAACACTTCCACCACCGCACCCAACTCACTCCCCAACAACACCGATTCTGCCACCACCTCCGCCAGCACACTGCCGAACACCAGTACGCAGCAGTCCGCAGATCAGCAGTCCGCACCGCCCGACGACACCGGCCTCGACAAGCAGCAGGAGCGCGACCTCGACGCCGAGATCAATCCCCCCAATCCACCTTCCTCCGGAGACACCGTCGCCAACACCATGGACACCAGCAACGACCAATCCGCCACCGCCCCAGCGCCCGCAGCAGCACCCAATGCCGAGACCAACGGCCTGAGCAACATCCCCGCCGTCATCGAGCAGCGGATACCAATCAAGAAAGACACCTCGCTCCGCGAGTTCATGGGCAAGATGGACGACTACGCGCCACTGATCCCTGACGCCGTCACCGACTACTACCTCACACTAGCTGGCCTCCCTCCGCCTCCCGAGACTGACAGACGGCTGGCCCGACTCTTAGCTCTCGCAACGCAGAAGTTCGTCGCAGACATCGCCGCGGATGCGTATCAATATAGCAGAATTCGTAGCACGAACACTACATCGAACAATCCTATGACGGGTCTGGGAGGAGCGGCTGGGTTTGGCACGAACATGGGAGGTGGAGAGGGTGAAGGTGGTGGAAAGGGCAAGAAGGACCAGAAGGCGGCTCCGCTGGGTGGACCGCGGGCGGGTTATGGTGGTGGTGGCGCTGGTGGTGGTCAAGGCAGAACTGTCCTTACTATGGAAGATCTGGGCATGGCGGTGGGCGAATACGGAGTCAACGTCAAGCGGGGAGAGTTCTATCGGTAAAAGCTGTTTCGGTCAGGCGTTGAGGCGGAGACATTGCATTGAGAAGGAGTGCTTCATGAGGTTCACGGGACATGAGCTGCGTTCTCGGCCGGCGAGCCGTGAGGATTAGACACGATGGCGTTTCTGGATACCCTGTGATATGATATCAATCGAGCAGTAGAATGGGTAGCTGCAGCGGGTGTAACAACAGAATGTACTACAACAAACACGCAAGGTGTTTCTCCTGCGGTTGCTCCAACGCTCAGAAGCCCGACATGTCACCCGCAACACACCTTCCCCTACGCACGACAGTACCAAGTCGAAACGATGCCCACCGATCGCAGACCACCACGTCGCCTTGACCAGCCAAACGACCATAGAGTCGCCCACAGCCCGGACCGGAGACATCAGAAGCTGTTGATCGCTCAAGACCGAAAACTATACACTTCATTCACCGGCATACCTGTAAAGCAAGTCATATCCCTGGGCGAGTCTACAACTGATGCAGGTAAAGGTCTGGCAGCTGCCCAAAGTCCACCTCTCCGAAACAGCAGAAAACAACGCCGTGACTCTCGTCCATTTGGCTCCAATAGCGGGTAGAGCTCAGAGGTGGATATGGTCGAAGCCGAAGTTATGAGCAGCACCAAGTGTAAGGGCTAGGAAAGGGGTTTCAGGAGAGGTTGCAGACACCCGACAAGGAGCAATCACATGTCAAGAACAAGCAGACATTCGAACACCATTCTAAGAGGAATGAACACCTTCCAAGAATTAACACATCTAAGCTGAGCTAAAAGCAACAACAAATCGAACACCACAGGTCCCGTCCTTCACAGACTCAAACCTGCTTCTCAGCCTTCGGCGCTTCACGCTCCTGCGTCACGGCGCTGCTAACAGGCAAAGAGTCCTGAGGAACGCCATGAGTAATGTTATGACGACCCTCGTGGACGTCAAACAGCTCCCAAGACTCTCCAATCTGCTCGTCGAAGAACTGGTCGAGATCCAGGCCGCGCATCTCGGCTTCCTCGCTCACGCGCAGGTGCATGCCGGGGATGTATTTGAGGATAAGGAGCAGGATGCAGCTGACGACGAAACTGTAGGCGCCGATGGCGGTGATTTCGGCGAATTGCTTTCCGACTGTGATGTTTTTAGCATTTGACGACGTGTGGTGAGATTGGGGTTCACGGCCTACCTTGAATGCCGTTGCCGTTGATGCCACCGGTGTAGCGAGAGCTACCGTCAAGAGCAGAGATGGTTTCGTCTGCGAAGATACCGGTGAGGAAAGAGCCCATCATGCCTCCGATACCGTGCAGCTTGAAGACTTCGAGGCCCTCATCGATGCGGAGCCAGTCGTTGATGTCTTGGAGACTTGAGCAGACGACTGCAGTCAGGAAGCCGATGAGAGCGGCCAGCCAGAAGGAGACGTAACCAGCAGCTGGTGTGATGCCAACAAGGCCGGCAATAGCGCCCTCACAGGCACCGACGACACTGAACTTGCCCTTGGTTCGGATGAAGTCGACCAGAACCCATCCGAGAACACCGGTCGAAGCAGCCACATTAGTGTTGAATGCAGCGTACATCGACCGAATAGAAGCATTGAGAGCAGAGCCACCGTTGAAACCAAACCATCCGAACCAGATGAGCACGGTTCCAAGGAAGACCAACGTGGTGTTGTGAGGCTTGCCGTGGCTCTTCTCTCCAGCGTGCTTTCTCTTGCCCAGAACGAATGCATACGCCAATCCAGCCCAGCCAGAGGCAATGTGGACGGGGCCTCCTCCGGCGAAGTCGAGAGATGGCAGGTTGTACAGCCAGCCGTTGCTATTCCAGGTCCAGCATGCGATTGGGCAGTAGACGATAGTCGCCCAGCAGAAGCTGAAGATGAGGGACGGAATGATGCGACCACGCTCGAAGCTGCCACCGATGACAATCTGTACGGTGCATGCGCAGAAGAGCAACTGGTACAGACAGAAGACGATCTCAGGGAGGTAGGCGGAACCAGGCGAAGGTGCAGCTCGGACTTTCATCAAGCCGAAGTTCGAGAGGTCGCCGATGAAGGCATTCGCAGTTCTGGAATAGGCGAGAGAGTAGCCCCAGAACATCCATTGAAAAGTCGTGACAGCCGCAACCATCAAACTCTGGAACAGCAAACTTAGAGCAGACTTGCGGCGCGCGAGACCACCATAAAGCAGGCCGATACCGGGAATAATGAGCCAGACGATGAAGGCGCAGAATGCCAGGTAGACGTAGTGATACTCGAAGCCGGAGTACTGAAGGTTGACATCCTCGACGAGAGGATCACCACCCCGTGGGGCAGCAGGATCGAACTCAGGCTGTGAAATAGGAAGTTAGAGTTTGATATTCTAACGTCTTCTCAGAATGTAACACTCACTGCAGTCGACATCTTGATCGCAGGCCCTCCTTACGAAAACGAAAGAAGAGAAGAAGAAGAATCAGAAGACCGATCGCGCAAACAGGCACAAGGGAAGGCGCGGACTCATATCTCCAAAGCTCGCGCCAACCCTAGCAACCGACCGCGGAACAAAGACAGACACAGCAAGCGCGACCAACCTGGGAACCATGCCCGCTCTTCCAACCAAAAGGGCCGCCTGGTCAGTGGCCTCTCGCTTTCTTTCAATCCTCAAAAGCTTGGCCTGATAAGGGCTACACAGCATATCAACCCGTCCAACCAACCATTTAATCTCGTTTGGCACTCTTGTCGCCAAACAACCACAAGCCCGCCAAACGAAAAGACCTTGCTCCTTCGCTTGGGGAGGCGTAGTTAGCAGAGCCTTGGCCTGCATAATACGGGACGAGGAACGGATGGCGATAGATTGATTGCATTGCACCAACAAGAAGAGCTGTACGCAAGCGCAGCGGCTGCTGAGTTTCGAGGAATGCGCTTCCCACGTTGGTGCCACGTTCTTTGTCCTGCATTCGCCAGAACTTCTTTCTCCACTTGGCATTCCTTCGCTTCTTTCATCTGGATAGAGCGGACTGATAAGGGTTCTACCAGGTGCGGTCTGGTTTACCTCAAACGGGCAACGGGGAGAGATAGGCGGAGCGGATGTGGCGTCGCCCCGGGCATGTGAAAGATACATCCATCTTCGTCGCGCTCAGCTTTGTGCTTTACGTGTTGGTATTATTTTCGCGTTGAGAATGAGCTTTTGTGCGACCAGTATTTGCTGCTTGGGATCTGTTGTGTTGCGGCGAAAAGTGTTGAGCTGAAGGGGCTGACATCCTCCTCCTTTGTGTTTCACTCGCTTGCATGGATATAAAAGTGGGACTGTGACCAATCATATGGTATATCGCTCCATGCGGCAGGTACTGTGGTTTGAACATGGGAATCAAGACTTAGATGATTGAAGACATTAATACGAGAGTCATTAATCATTGAAGCTCTAGAATCTCTCCCTCTTTACGAAGTGTTCGCCCGACTACCATCCTGAAGCGACGACGTCGGCCTCATCGACATCCTGAAGCTCTTCACTTTGGCCGAAGGATGGATGCGAGCGACATGTTGTGGCTCCGCAACAGCAATCTTTCCCGCATCGCCACCGGTTATGATCTGTCCAAACTTTACCTCACGATCACCAACTTCCTTGATCAGCTCTTTGACTGGCGGGTTGGTCGGATGGTACAGATTAGGGGCTCGGAAGGCGGCAGCGATTTCGAAAGGTCCAAGAGTGACTTCGCGACCGAGTTGCCAGAATCCATAATAGACAGGCAGGCAGAACAGGACGCAGGCCAAGGTGCTGGCGAAGGCTCCCCACATGTAAGCCTTGTTCGTAACGTAGTGGATAGTGTCCTTGTAGACAGTCGCTGGGCGAGATAGGCTGCCAGCCATGACATCTTTGTCGTCGTCTTCGTTGCTGATGTCCAGAGCCAAGGCGAACATGATCTGGTTGATCTTTCCAACAACGCTTGGCACATCGTAGTGGTGTGCCGGATCAGCGGCCGCGTTGTCCTTGAAGTATTGCGGGACCATAGGATTGACGAACTTGAAGCCGCAGTACTGAGAAGACTGTGTCTTGCCTTCTTGGGTGCCAAGATCGTTGGTGAGATATGTTGGTGCGTTTCCGGACTGATCGAGATAGAAGCCTGCCGTTCCACCAAAGTACATGCTTGCGTTGCCGCCGAGATACATGTTGAGCCCCTGGGCAACACCGCCAAGCCGAGTCCTCGTGTCGTCGGTTATCGAGCTGTGCGTTTCATGAATGTCGTTGTATTCGATGATGTCGAAGTGATTCTGTTGCTTGAGCGTGGTGTTGAAGTCACGGAAAGTGGAGTTGTCCGCAGCCTTTGGATCGACAGCAAGCGACATGCTTGTGAGGGAGTGAGAGTCCTTGAATTGCTCGATCATGACCGGGTAGTTGACAATGGCTGGGCGGAGTCGGCAAGTCTGGGTGTATCTCGTTCCAGGGCAGGACCCTTGGCCCTGCTCTCCTTCATCGTTTGCTGTGGTATACAGAAGATCCATGGTGATGTAAGAATAGTTCGTTTGGCCGGCAAATCCACCATTGTCATAGTTGGCCGTGAACTCGACATGGAAGAGCGGTGCCACCAGTTTCGCCTCTAGGTCGGTACAATTTTGGTTGCTCGTCGCGTTTGATGACATGCATGCAGGGTTGCTCTGGTATGCAATCAATGCGTCCTGTGTCTGCTGGCCGTTGTTGATAGTCGTCTGCTGAGGCTCACTACAGTCGAATTCAAATCCTGCACCAGGGACATGGAGATAGCAAAGACCATCGCATCCAGCGTATGTATTTGGCAGCAAGCCACCTCCTTGTGCCCAGATCTTCAAGTCGTCGTTGAAATTCTTCGCAAGCAGACCAGCCCCAGCTCCGCGGCCTGAGACTCTACCAGTCATCGGGATGGTCATGTTTGCATAGCCGGTCAAGTTGTATTGGACTGGATGATCCGCTCGAATCTCGGTGCTGAAGGCCTTCTGAAGCAGGGTGCCGTCGATGATCGTCAGCTTGGCAGTCAATGCCGCGAGGGCAATGAAGTTGAAGTATTTCACATTGAGCAGGAGATCCTTGAAGCTGCTGCTGAACTGCCATGAACGATTCAGCTGCTCAATGGTAGAGCCCTGTAGTGTCTTTCTCCACCAGGCGATCGCAATACCATTGCCTACGCAAATGTCAGTGACCTTGATGCTCGGTTACGATGGATGGGAGACTCACTGATGGCAATTCCGAATGCGAGATTAGCCACACTGTTCAGTATACTGATGATGACGTTGGGAGCAATGGCAGCAGGCCACTTGCTCTGAGAAACGCCGTTGGACAGCGAAAGATTGAGGACAGCGCCAATCGCACACACGATGACCACTACCAGAGACCCAAAGCCAAGGTTGGGAAAGCGATTCCAGAAGCCAGGCCTCCAGTTTGGGTCGTTGATGTCGCTTGCTTGAGCACCAGCACCAGTACCGCTCTCAAGTTTCATTTCAGCATCTTCCAAAGCTTCTCTTTCCTCCGCAGTCATGTGCTGTTCCGGCGAAAGCGGGATTGGTCGTTCAGTGACCTTGAACTCTTTCTTGTCGTCCATGGTGAAAGATCCCAGAGGCTTTGGGTTTTAGGAGAGGGGACGCCTAAAAGGGGAACGATGAAAGTGGACTCACGGATGCAGGACAATACCGGCAAGCAATTGCTCTATGTATATTCGGGCTCAACGACGCTTCGCAGGCTTTCCTCCTGCGAAAGGCATGAACATGTAGCCACAATGGACCAGACCGCATGCTAGTCGGATAAGTCCTTGCTCTGGGCTTGCTCTATAGAAGCCAAGCGAGGCCCATGAAAGCTGATACCTGCATGGCGACAGCAACGTTCAGGGCAAGTCCGTCGTCGCGCTCGGCTAGGTGCCTTCAAGAACGTTCACGGGGAACAATCGAGAGGTACCGGAAGATAGAGTTCAAAGAGTGGCTTCAGAACGCCAGTCGGGACTTTGGGCACTCGCTTGCCACGTGCTTTTCGAGAACGCCTCTTTCCGATTCAGCATTGGATATCTCAGTAGGTGCGTTTTGCTGGCGGAGACTCCGGGGCTGTGGCTGGCTGGGATGGAGCGCTATGCTGCACGGTCAAAAGTGGCTTTATAACACTTTCTCCATAGGTGTAGTGAATACTTCCAGATGCTGCAACAATGACAGCGGTGGTGAAGACAGCGCACACCCTCGTCATGAAGAATCATACGGCCCAGGTCTGCATGGTGGACATTTGAGTCGGCCTCGTCATCTCAGGGAACAGGCGGGTGGTTCGCTTCGATTCATTGCCGACATCGACTCTCACGCCAGAATACCGTCGCTTCGACGAATTGACAAGTCATGGTCTGCGGCGTCGATGGGCTGTGGCTGGAAGAAGTCTAGAAAAGAGGGTTGCGGTCTGGAAGACCAAGGCGAACAAGCCGTCGAATTTAAACTTCGGCTTGTCTTGAGGCTAAATTGAATCCCTGTTCGTTGTCGCATGGCACACCAAGCTCTGCTCTCGAGACTTGACTGCTGCCAGATACACCATTGAACATTCCTCTGACTATCCAGAAAGCGAAGGCTCGACCTCGAAGAATATGCACCGATCGCGACGAGCGCCCCTATGACGAGAAGCAACAACGAGGTTTTCCGGCGCACCAACGAAATCGCAGGAGTTTGGGACCGTTCTCAAGAGATGGAATACATGGACACTTGCGCGGACTTCCGGACCAGTATTGTATCTTGGATTGCGATGGACAGACTCGTGCGTTGAGTACGGTGACAGAGAAACACGTCACGGAGCTGTGAATCCTACACGAAGTGCTTTCCTGTTCCAGCAAACACGCGAGTTTCTCTTGATTCTGCGCGAGTGGAGAGCTGCCAGTGCCCTCAGATAGGCCGCATATGGAAGGGACATCGCGTGCATGGAAGGCATAAGTACATCTCAACCGCACTTGCGCTCTTTCATAACTTGAACTTCTCCCACATCTCGTTTCTCTCGAACCTCCATATCATCACCACGATTCCTCGACAGTCTACGAACTTCGGCCCGTCAAATTTCCAACATCAGACGCTACAAACGCATTCATCATATTCTTTCCTGCCAACTAGGAAGCAATGGGCCGCAAGCCAGGAGCGAAGCAACCTACCATCACAGTCAAAGCAGCACAATTCGACTCTCGACATCAGGACGGAGAGGAGCGACCTTTGCTCCCTGGCCCTCCTCAGAAGACCATGAAAGTCCGAGTACTCGAGAAGGTCAAAGCAGCATTCAAGGATGATGAAGAATCAGCCTTGCTCATGAACGCCGTATTCTTTCGAAGTCCAACTGGCAATTACCTTCTGCCGTACTCTACTTGTACGAATTCCTTCGAGACATCAACTCAGAGCTAATTGTTTGGCAGGAAACGGTCCACGGGACGAAGCTGGTTCTGAACGTGCGCGGAAGTCAGACTATTTCCTGAGCATGTGGGCGAACAGAACCTATGTTGTATGCCTCTGTGGGCTCTCATAGAACGACTTGCCTGGGCCGGAGCTCGAAGGAATGGCGCTAACGAATTGGGTTCCTCATACAGTCTAGTCGCCAAGAATGACCTATCTCACGTGAATGTCGAACGAGGTTGGTAGATCCCTTCCTTTCTCTTTACTACTATCTCGAACGACATCGCGGCTCCGTAACACAGCTGAAAACCCTGTCTCGATGACCAAGCGCTTGATTGTAGCGCTTTTCAGGCAACAGGGTCTGTACAGGTACAGCTGAATCAATGGCCGACTACTCCTCCATTCTGCGGATTCATGACCTTCAACTTGTCTGTATTTGATTTCTTGCCGGTTGGTCATGGTGTTTCGTGGGAAGCCTTCTGGAGCCTGTTCTCCATGTCGCCAGCGGCGAATCAAAGTGAGTTCATCAATCGCCGCCACTTCAGACGACCCCACTGACAATTTGCCGTCAGTGCGACAAGAATGTGTCCGGCTGCAACAGCTGCAAGCGTTCGGGATTGAGATGCCATGGCTATCGCGAAGTCCCTCAAACGATCTTCTATCATGAAACGAACGAAGTCATACGCAAGAATCGGAGTACAGAGAGCAGACGATCTTATCCTTCACCATCGGACTCGATCTCGGCGAATGCTCTTACACCCTCTCCGGAGCCACCAGTGGTCTATTTTCCCTTGGATCGAAGGAAATTTCATCCAGACATAGATGACCTTGGGATCTGTTACTTCCGTGCAGACCACTTTTTGCGTACTGTTGACCCGTCTCTGCCCGATCCTGTCCCGGGTCGACACTACGATGTACTGGTCGCATGCATGAAGGCACATGGTCTCGCCACCTGCGCGGTGACGGAGAGCTGTTCCTACACGAAGACAGAAGCAAGACGTTATTACCTCAAGGCTCTTGGCAAGCTCAACAACGTTCTGGTAACCGCAGACTTCCTCACAGATGATGACATCCTTCTCGCGGTCATGATCTTAGCCACGATCGAATCCATCATAAACAGTGAACAGAAATCTTTGGAGGGCTGGGCGAGCCATGTTCAAGGGTGTTCTGCTATATTGAGCAAGCGGGGAGTACGACAAGTCCGGACACCTGAGGGCCGACTGCTCTTCATGCAGGGCACGGCAAGCTTGGTGTCACAATGTCTCCTGACCTCCACTCGACTACCTTCCATTGTCGAGACTCTCACGGAAGAGGCAGCGAAGTACATGTTCAACGAAGACAGCTGGACGAGCACCCGCGTTGAAAAAGGAAACCACGCCGCCAGTCGATGGTTCGAATACGTGATACCTGATAACGCAACGTGGGCCATGCACCGAGCACTTATGACTTTGACAAACATCAACAGCGACATAAAACAAGGTCGCATAACCGACGCCGAAGAAGTCACTTCGCAACTACGACTCCAGGATGAGCGGCTAGTCGCGGCCGTCTGTAGAGTGCAGGCGATGACTATGACCGAGCTGAAAGCCTGCGCTGAGCCTCCAACGCCACTCACGTACGAAGAGGCCTTCGACAGGTACCTGAAGATCCAGTCGATCATCTCCATGAGCTCTTGCCGGCTCCTGTTGCACTCCATGATCACAGATCTGCTCGCCATCCAAGACGAAACCCCACTAAACCGCCGTCGAATCGAGACATCAACCGCCGCAATCGCAACCATGAAATCCAAAATCCTCACCATAATCCCCTACCAGATCAACCTCGTCCAGCGCAGCCTCGCCAAAATGACCCCTCCTCACGGCTACCCAAACTTCCGCCAACTCCTCTCGCCTCCGGCTGGAGTCTCGAATGCTGTGTTCGTGGCTGGAGAGCAGATGTTGATGGGGTCTGCGAAGGCTGGGCCGGCGATATTCTCTGAGAATGACCCTCCGATTTTGAGGGTGTCGCATGGGTATAATTTCATTTCGGCGTTGTTGTTGGTTGGTCGGGTGTCGAGTCCTGGATCGGAGGATCTTAAGACCACATGTAGGTTGCTAAGGAGGGTTGGGGAGGCGTTTGGGGTTAGGCAGGCGGAGGTTTTTGTTGAGCGGTTGGAAGCGAGGAGATGATGTGTTAACGATATATGGGACATTATCGAGGCGTAGTCTTTCTCGTTCTGACGATGAGTATATATACCCTATTGGAAAGCTATTAGGGATTGAAAGATACATCCTGCCTGTCATAAAAAGTTTTCTGACTTCTTGAAGCATATCCCAAGGTTTGAAAACGTTCTTTACTTCCTGGGGTGAATCCATACGTACGTATCTTGACCGCGTATGAATCTTACGGTACCAGGAGCTGAGAAGTCTATTGAATCGGTAGGTGAACGCAGCAAAGGATAGAATCAAATTTAGCAGACGTCCCTTGTCACATGTCAGAACCAATTGTGCCCTGAAGGATCGAAGGAGGATTGGATCTGACAGTAGCGAGTCATCGACACAGTCAGCAGCCGTGAGATCTAGGGAGCCTCATGGCCGCTTAGGGCCAGGGTCTGTCCAGGGCGTCATGGAGGTGAGACTCGCCTGGAGTCGCCGAAACCGACACCGAATGTTCTGTGCTGCGCCTGGGACGCCTTTCGTTTGAGCTGGCCATGATTGACGTCTTGCGTTGTACAGTACGGCATGGTCGGATTCCGTCTTCCAGAGAACAGCGGTGGGTGTACTGCGGAAAGTAGCCATCGCTCCCCGCCATCGGCATGCTCCCTCGCAGAACATAGCACGGGTATATAGGTCGGCAGCCGGATGGAGGGCGGCGGACGTTCCGCTGCACAAAAGTAGCTTCTCGCACTCGCCGGAATGGATACTTTCTGAGGACATAGGAGGCCATCCATGCGCGCTGGGGCCGTCGTAGCAGCTTCGTACAGTGCTCGTTCGTTCAGGGACCCGCGGGCGAACTGTTGTTTTTGGCCGACAGCACGCCGTCTGACGCTCTGCCAGCTGTTCCTTTGCGTCTGTTGGCCGTGCTGAAAGTCGTAAGATCCACTGTATATTATTGCCAGCAGCTGCTGCCCTCGCCTTGCCCCCACGCCACCAGTCTCTCCCTCTCGCACACTTGTCTTTCTGCCCGACCTGTCCTTTGCCGCACGAGCGAGACCTTTGAGCCACAGCCGAGAGTCGCAGCATCGCGAGCGCGTGCCGTTGGCGCTTCTCCCGCCGAGTCCCTGACGACATTGCGCGCTAGACATCGACACTTGACGCACTCTACTCTTCGGGTCTGGATCTACGCCTTTCCATTCATATTTCGCCTGCCTGCCTGCTGCTGCTGCTCGTCGTCGCTTTCGGCGAGTACAGGCAACAACTTCCCGGCCTGGCCGAAACATTGGCAGCAGAAATAATACGTCGCCTCCAGTCAGCAGAGACTATAGGTGCAGCGTTTCCTGCTGAGGGTTGTCGGTCAGCCGCAGCGCGCACCGGTCTCTGCTCCCGCCTCGGACGATTTCGCCTACGATAAGCGCGGGTCCACGACGACACTAACTACGACACGTCTTTTCTCTCAAACTCCAACATTCAATTCCACATTTCTCTGGTAACTGGCGAACCCACCGCAATCATGGCTTCCCTCGATACGCTGGACATCGTCGTCCTGGCGATCCTGCTGATTGGCACGATCGCCTACTTCACGAAGGGCACATACTGGGCAGTCCAGAAGGATCCCTATGCGAGTTCTATGGCCAATGGCTCGGCTGGCAAGTCTGGCAAGAGCAGAAACATCTTGGAGAAGATGGAGGAGTCGGGCAAGAACTGTGTCATCTTCTACGGCTCCCAGACCGGCACTGCGGAGGACTACGCATCTCGATTGGCGAAGGAGGGTTCTTCAAGATTCGGCTTGAAGACCATGACTGCGGATTTGGAAGAGTACGACTATGAGAATCTGGACCAGTTCCCAGAGGATAAGATTGCCTTCTTCGTGCTGGCTACCTACGGCGAGGGAGAACCCACCGATAACGCCGTGGAGTTCTACGAGTTCATCAAGGGCGATGATGTTTCGTTCAGCGAGAAGAGCGCTGAGGAGTCGCCTTTGTCGAACCTCAAGTATGTGACTTTTGGACTTGGGAACAACACATATGAGCACTACAACGCCATGGTGAGGGAGGTGGACAAGGCACTCGGCAAGCTCGGCGCTCAGCGCATTGGAGACGCCGGAGAAGGTGATGACGGTGCTGGCACCATGGAAGAGGATTTTCTCGCCTGGAAGGAGCCCATGTGGGCCGCTCTCTCGGACGCCATGAACCTTGAGGAGCGCGAAGCCGTTTACGAGCCAGTCTACGAAGTTACTGAGAGGGAGGACCTCGATGCGACTCAGGATACTGTCTACCTCGGCGAGCCGAACAATAACCATCTCGAAGGACACTCGAAGGGCCCATACAACGCTCACAACCCATACATTGCACCGATCGCCGAATCTCACGAGATCTTCAACGACAAGACTCGAAACTGCCTCCACATGGAGATTGATATCTCTGGATCCAACCTGTCTTACACTACCGGTGACCACATTGCCGTATGGCCAAACAATGCCGGTGTCGAAGTTGACAGGCTCTTGGACATTGTCGATCTTGCCAAGAAGCGCGACACGGTCATCAGTGTAAAGGGTCTCGATGCAACAGCGAAGGTGCCTTTCCCAACGCCAACCACATACGACGCAGTCATGCGCTACCAACTCGAAATCTGCGCTCCAGTCTCTCGCCAATTCCTTTCGACACTCGCCCAATTCTCGCCGAACGATCAGGTCAAAGAGAAGATGACCAAGCTCGGTGGTGACAAGGACGCCTTCGCTGAGGAAGTTGCTAAGAAGAACTTCAATATCGGACAACTGCTTTCACACATCAGCGGTGGCCAGAAGTGGGACAAGATTCCGTTCTCTCTGTTCATCGAAGGCCTCAACAAGATCCAACCGCGATACTACTCCATCTCGTCATCCTCGCTCGTTCAGAAAAACAAGGTTTCCATCACCGCTATTGTTGAGTCTGTCGAGGTTCCAGGCGCACCACACGTGGTGAAGGGAGTGACCACCAACTACCTGCTCTCTCTGATGTTGAAGCAACACGGCGCTGAGAATCCCGACCCACACGGACTCAACTATGCGATCACCGGCCCACGAAACAAATACGACGGCATTCACGTCCCGGTCCACATTCGTCACTCGAACTTCAAGCTTCCATCGGACCCAAGCAAGCCCATAATTATGGTCGGTCCTGGTACTGGTGTTGCGCCATTCCGCGGATTCGTCCAGGAGCGTGCCCAACAGGCCAAGAACGGCGATAACATTGGCAAGACCATCCTTTTCTTCGGCTGCCGTAACAGGACCGAGGACTTCCTTTACAAGGATGAGTGGGAGGTAAGTTTACTTACGTCCATGAAACATAGAAACGTCAGCTAACACCTTGACAGCAATGGACCAAGGACATGAACGGCCAATTCGAGCTCGTAACCGCCTTCTCCCGAGAACAAGAAAAGAAAGTCTACGTCCAGCACCGACTAAAGGAAAGAGCAGAGGAGATCAACAAGCTCCTAGAGCAAAAGGCATACTTTTACGTCTGCGGTGACGCAGCCAACATGGCGCGTGAAGTGAACGATATCCTCGCGCAGATCATCTCCGAACAGCGGGGTGTGGATAAGAAGAAAGGAGAGGATATCGTCAAGTCGATGAGGGCGGCGAATCAGTACCAGGAGGATGTGTGGTCTTGAGAGTGAAGTCATGATGAATGGATTGCAGGCGTGGAGTTTTCCGTCGTAAGAGTTTGGATGAGAACAGCATTCCTCCTCACCGCGGGCGTTGTAGAAGGCGTTTTAGACCGCTTGTAGATAGCCGGAGTGTTGTCTGTCTTGAGAGATACAGCAGATGATTCGAATCGAAACATACGTCTACTCAATCATGAGTCTCACTCTTAATAAAATTACGGCCTTGCTGAT
Organism: Zasmidium citrigriseum; assembly: GCA_002786025.1. Taxonomy (NCBI): domain Eukaryota; kingdom Fungi; phylum Ascomycota; class Dothideomycetes; order Mycosphaerellales; family Mycosphaerellaceae; genus Zasmidium; species Zasmidium citrigriseum. Next base: position 364,767 of record NHNW01000014.1, on the reverse strand, counting down.
GGCCTTTCGGCCCATTTCCTTCGGTTCCGCGGGCACGTTGGAAGGTTGAACCTTGCGAGCTTGGGCCAAAGCTTGAGATGAACTGCGTCAGGAGAAGGATCGTCCTTTCACAGACCTCATGTGTTCCTGTCTGTGACAGTTCCTGGCAGTGTGTGGCACCAGATGGCATCTCATGGAGATGAAAGATTGAAGATCATGATCCTGTCAAACGAGCAGCATGTGGAGGCTATCTCGTGAAGATGGAGGATCGTCATGATGTCAAACGCAGCTGCAACAATGGCGTGAGGTTGGGGAAGTCAGCGGCAAGAGGATGAGTTTGAAATCGAGTAATCACCAACAACGACCGCATGGATGCCAAGGAAACGAACATCGAGGTCGAATCGCTGTTCGTAGATTGCAAAGAGATGGCCACCCCGGCGAGCCGAGGATCTCCAGGGAACAAAATGCAGCAAAGCGCCCACACTACGATTTTCTCACCTGTCGAGGACGGCACAAACGCTGCGTGAATTCTCTGTTTGTAGAGCCGCAGCAGAGCAGTTGAACTTGGCCCACCGGGTCGTTGCGCGAGATGCGCATACTAATGCAGCACGCCGCTCAGCAGAGGGACCCGAGAACCAGGTCCTCAATGCTGTCAAATTCTCAGCAGACGTCGATGCTGCGACCGGTTGGCTCTAATGTCGTGGTCCCCGGGCCGATCAGACCGGGTGGGAGACATGGACGGCGAGCCTGTGGTTCTCGTCGTGTCATCGGCGAGAGTGCATGCATGCTGCAGAGAGAGAAGGGTCACGGGAGCGAGCAGGCATTGAAGAGCAGATGAACCCCTCACGGCCTCTGGTTGTACGGCAGCGCGCCGGACCTCCTATGGCACCTTGCAGTAGAGATCCCTGGAGGACAACGCACACAGCGCTTGTCTGCCTGGCTGGCTCTCGAATCTGGTCAAACGAGCTGTGGGTGCTATCTTGTGCCTCCCGCGCTCAGCGTTTGGGATCGATCTGCGTTTCTTTCGCCAGGACAGTCGACCGGGATGGCGGGTATGATGGGCAGCAATGCCGAAGCGATCGTTTCTTTGGCGGCCACATGACTGCGCGGTCCCGGCGGGAAAGGGAGGGTGCAGGTCATCAATATGAGGAGCAAGCGAAGTCAAGTACCGACGAATGTCAGGCGTCGAAAGAGGAAGAGGAAGAAGTGTGCGCTGGCAGCCTTTGACGATGAGATTCATCAACGGCTCTGCAGCTCAACCAGGTTGCCGATGCACCACCGACCGGGTTGCCTTGAAAGGGTGGGCAGGGCACCAGGTCAGATGCAGGTACGACGTTGATCCGCATTGTTGATGGCGCTATCGCATCGCTCTGCTACAAAGATGCTATTTTTGCGGCGGCCGGCTCTCAGCGCGAGGGCTCTGGTTCCTGTCAAACGTGCAGCGCATCTGCAGCCGGATTGCGTCAGTCCTGCGAAAGAAAAGGCCTCCCCACAACCGCCCAACGGCACTGCAGCGGTAGTGGTGTTTCGAGAAACGGGAGTTGGATAATTAGTGGAGGATCGGGCGGCATCTGCTTGGACGACAGTCGAAAAGTGACTGCTCGCAAACGCAGCAGCGCAATCTCAACTAGCGCATGCTAAGATGCTGTCGTCGCCTGCTACCCGGTGCGCGCTCGCTGGGCATGAGCAGCAGACGGGGCAGGATGGGATGCGATGCGATGGGGGGCATTGCGGTAACGGTTCACATGTGCGGCGAGCTGGATATCAGAACCGGCGGCGGCAGCGTTTGTGGCGTCGACGCATGATGCAGGCTTGTGTAGCGGCCATGTGCGGTTCGCAGAGCATCGTTGAGATGAGCGGTCGAGGGAGCGGGCAGAACAAAGGCGGGCGGGCTTGCAGGTGCAAAACAATCAGCGAGCCCCTGCGTGTGACAGCTCTGGACATGTAGGCTGGTCTGTGGGCATGCAGCAGCGCATGTCCCGTCCGTCGACGTCTGCTCGTCGTCGAGACCATAACAAAACCCGCCGGTCTGCTGCCATCAGAGCCTGACGCCGCTCTGCCTCTCCGGCACCTCTGCATCCATCCATCGCTCTATCCTTCCTTGACTTCACCTGTACCGTCTGGCCTCGCCCCGCTGTCGATTCCGTCCTGCGCTGCCATCCTATCCCGCGCCCACCAGCATCGTTACTGCTCGTTACTGGCATTGAGCGTTTGTATCGCATCGAATTGACGTTGTGACTGTCCAAAGCGATCCCGCGTGACCACCACCACCAACCATCGACCATCGACCAAGTCCCGAACAGACTTCTCGAGCACCTCCTTCCCTCGGGGCCATTCCCACGTGAGCCGACTGCCCAGCATCCTCATCGAAGCCTGCCTCAACCCGCCGAGTCGACCATCAACAGCAGCAACGTCGCCGGACTTGCCGACGCCGCGAGCTTTCAGGTACGTTGTCGCCATTGCGCTCTTTCCTCACTCCCATCAAACGGCACTCGGGGCAAGCCGCAGCGCTTGGGCTCCCCGAATCCATTCCCTCCCTCTTCCTTCTTCCTCCTCCTCTTCTTCTTCTCCCAACCACAACACCCAGTTCTTACACACTCACAGTGCTCTTCTTCATTCGTCGTGCATCCGCCGTTGACAATCCCATCATAGCATCCCGCTCGTCTCTCTCTGCCCGCTATCTGCTTCACTCTCGCCGTCACCGACTCCTCGGCTGACCTGCGGCATCGACGAGCTTGTACTCAGGCCTCAGTCACGGGTGAGTCCCGCATCTCCTTCACTCACATCCCGCCATTGGCAGCTCTACCGAGCTCTGCCGGCCTTCCACCACCTCACCTCCTGCCTGCACCTTCAATTTGAGACCTTCCACTGACTTCATCTTCCAGGACTCGACTTCTACCCATCCAGGACCCTCTTGGAACCCATCCATCCTCACCAGACCACACTGGTAAGACCGTCCATTCCATCCCCTGCGGCATCACCAGCATCAGGAAGGAAGACGCACCAGAAGAAGTGGCACCTTGGTTTGGCTTTTTGGACACCCCATCCCCACGGAAGAATATTTATTGGACACTCCTCCTTTCCATCCCCCATCACGCACGATGACCCTCTACGTCTCGAGCACCAACAGCATGATCTTTGCCGGCAGACCGCAACGTCGTCAGGCAGCTGCTGATCGTGGCTTCAAGAACATGGCATCCATGGCCGACTCGAAGAACGCCAACTACAACCGCCAGCCATCGAACTTCAACAACGGCAACATGTACGGCGCCCAGCAGTACGCCTCTCGTGGTCAGCAGCAGCAAGCATACGGCATGCAGCAACCCCAGCCCGATCCAATGGCGTCCCTTGCTCATGGCTTCCAAGGCATGAACATGAACAACCAGTCCTTCGCCGCCCAGGCCAAGACCGCCCACCAGATGATGAACAACGCCCCGAACGCCTACAATGGTCTCCCAGTGGCCACGACGATGCCCGGCTCCATGTACAACGCCGGCCAGTACGTCTTCCCCAACGCCTACGGCGCCGGCAACACCCAGTCCCCAGGCATGTACACTCCACACGGCACCCACTACATGCCACAGCTCAACTACGGCGGCTACCAGCAGCATGACAACAGCCCAATGTCGCAGAACTGGACTCCAACCACTGCTGGTGCCACTGGCGAAGTTCCAACCCTGGTCACTCCCCGTCGGGACTCCGTCTCCTCCAACGAGAACGACCAGCCAACGACGCCTTCGTATGCTGGATACCCAGGTTTCGGTCACGGCGGTGTTGCCATCAACCGCACTCCCAGCGGCGTCTTCACTCACAGCACGCCATCCCCGACCTCGATGATCGGCCCATACGGCATGGCCCTCGCCAAGCAGCCAGAGCAGAGCGAGGTCTCTCCGCGGATCAAGATGCTCGTCGCCCGTGAGCCCGCCATCCCTCGTGCCATCCCAGCGCCATCATCTCCACTGAAGCCTCTCGACCGTGCCTTGGAGAACCAGCGAGGCGAGACCAACGTCTACATCCGCGGCCTGCTGCCAGAGACCACTGACGAGATGCTCGAGTCTTGGGGTTCGCGCTTCGGTGACATCAAGAGCTCCAAGTCCATCATCGATCTCAACACTGGCTTGTGCAAGGGGTAAGTCATGGCTCATACCTCACCGTCGCTGCTCCCACTGACCACCCTCCAGCTTCGGCTTCGTCAAGTACCACAACTACGAGGACGCCGAGAACTGCATCCGTGGCTTCCACTACCTTGGCTACGAAGTCAGCTTCGCCCGCGAGTCGTTCTACTCCAAGCTCAAGACCTTCGCGGACGAGAACAACACCAACCTCTACGTCTCCAACCTTCCCAAGTCGATGAACGAGCACGAGCTCGCCCAGCTGTTCGCTCCACACAAGGTCTGCTCTTCTCGCATCCTTCGTGACAAGGTGAGCATCAACCATGCCGTCCCCGACACTCGTTGACGATCACTGACACCCTTCTGCAGAATGGCCATGGCCGCGGCGTCGGCTTCGCTCGTTTCGAGACGAGAGAGGACTGCGATGTATGCCGTCTACCCCCTCTACACCCATTCTGTCTTCGACCTTGCTGACACTCCCTTCCCACAGAACGTCATCAAGAACTTCAGCGGCCACACCATCAAGAGCGCTGGCGAGGAGCTTCAGCTGTCTGTTCGCTTCGCCGACACCACCGAGCAGAAGAGCCTCAAGCAGCAGACCCAAGCGGCGAGACAGTTCCGTTCCGCCGAGTACGAATATGCGACACTCGCCTGGAGACAGGGACGCCTTCCTGCCGCTGGTGCCTCCGAGCATTCCTCCTTCGACCAGTACATCGGCACCCAGCCAGCCCCAATCCAAGAGCAGAACTGGGCCAACTCCCGGATGAGAGCCCTTCCTCGCTCTCCACTCTCCGCCCAGCCCGAGGAGACCGATGCGAAGCCAGCTGCCACTCCACCGGCGGTCGACTCTGCCGCTCCATCTGCTGCCTCTGCTGAGGAGTAGACCCATCTCACCCACGTCCATCACTACCGTCAACGAGCGAACTTGCACTGTACAACATATCACGACTAGACGACTCTCGTTACGAGCATCACGATTGACCGACGACGCGACCACAACTACAGCATCAATGCAGTGTGATATGGGGGCATCTTACGACATGACATCAACAATGTGTGTTGGTCATGCCACCTGTGGCTGGCTCAGGAGTCGATTTCTGCATGGTTTTTATTGAGGTTCATCTGTTACGCGACGGGCGGCGGCAAGCGAGTGCTTTTTTGCTTTTTGATGATGCTGCTCAGCGTTCTCTGCACGATATCAGACTGCAGCCTTCGCGGGCATGGAAGTGTGTTATGTCTTGGGATGGGGAATAATGAAAGGGGTAATGCTGTGCGAAGATGTGCATTTAAAAAGTACAGAATGTTCAATTGCTTGTCGCCTTGCCAATACCTCGTCGTCTCATCTTCCTCCTCGCCTCACTTCCTCCTCGCCTCACTTCCTCATCGCCTCATCATTGTTCATAACTCTTGAGGTTCCTTGACGTTGACCCGCCTGGCGTCTCGCTTGCCACTGATGCCTGTGCCTCCACACCACATCGTATCCAGACGCCTCCAGCTGGGATGTCATGTCGTACAGCGAATGCATGTCTGCCTCTACCGCTCCTCGAAGAAATCAGAAATCGGACTCGCCTCAGCAAGTCAAACACTCCTCGCGTGGGAGACTCGAAAAGCAAGTCGGCATCATCTCCCGAGTCCGGCTCGTCGATCCTCGGGACTTTGGTTCGGTAGGCAGTGGGAATCTTTCTGGGTTGTTCGGCATCACATCATCGGGGTGGAAGGTACCTAGGTAGCTGTTCCCTGCTGAAACGGAATGCGCGCGTGCTCTGGGAAGAGAGCTTGGGGTCTGGGGATGTGGGAAGGTTTTTGCTGGGGAGCTGCATCCTGGTTGTTGGATGGGATTGGCGACTGAGGGCTTTTGGTGACGGTGGGGAGAGAGCGAGATGGGATGGCGAGGGTGAATAGAGTAAGGCGGTGATGGATGGGGAATCGATGGCTGGGGAGATGTCTGGAAACTTGAGCGGTGCTGAGGACTTGAGGGGTGATGTGAGGGTTGGAGGGCGTGGTTGTGTTGGAGAAAGCAGTGACTGTCAAGAGGTACATGTACGGTACCTGAGCTCATGGAAAGAGTTATTAGACTTCTAGAAGATCGAGATGCATTTTGTCGGCGGGGAGAGACTCTCATTCTCTAAACTTGTTCGACCAGTGCAACAAAGACTGCCGGAGATGGCACTGGTTGCCTCTGGCCCTCTGACGAACGTCGGGCCCCTCTTCCAGTAAAACGACTCCGACCCAGTAGCGACGTTGGACGTGATCTCTGCGTTCATCATCGTCTTGTCTGCTGCGCAAGGATGGTGCACTGGAGAGCATATCCCGGTAAGTGTCGCAGGTTGGAGAGCTTTCGATCAGACTTCTGGAAGGTCGATATGCTTTCTTGGAACGGTCTTTTGATTTGTCAATTCTACTGGAGAGAGGTCTGCATACTACCATCCGCTGGGACAAAGGGTCAATAGATTCGAAGAGAGTAGAATGTCTCGAACTTCGCCGTGAACTTAGCTCAGGGGCATGGCTTTTGCTTGCCGGAGTATCTTCTCGAGGCGGAGAACAGGCGTTGGTCGTGACAGGGATGGCCGGGCCAACACGGCGTTCGTGACGACCATTTGCCTTTTCCACGGCACGAAGTTCATCGGGATGCTCGACGGTCGGAACGGTAATCAGCGGCGGGGAGAAGGCCGTGCTGGCATCAGTGATGGCAGACATGAATGGACCTGATTCATGAGCAGCATCACACCATGAGCGACTGAAATGCCGGCGCTATTGCTTTTGTGTGATGATATGGCGTCTGGAAAAGGAAAATGGGCGGCTTCGCGCGACGAGTGGATGGAGACGTCGGGCACGCGCTCGTGTCGGGCGTTGATAGTGGCGGAGGTGCTCTCGTGGGCGTGAGAGTGAGCGATGCGGTCGACGGCGTTTACAGCAGCTCGTGCGTTGGTGTGTGTTTGGAGTGCGTCAGGCTTTGGTGGTGAAGCTCTGGCGAGTTGGACGCGGAAGGGGGCGACTCGCACGCCGATTCGCAGGCCGGCCAGGCACAGGACGATGGGCTGCGGATGGGCTGGGGTGAAACGAGTGCTAGCCCTGCAAGGCACCGAGCCAAAAGGGAGATCGTGGATGTCTGCCGTCCGCTGCCCTTCTGCCGGCCAGCAACCACTCTTCCACATTCCCAGCATCCATATCGGCGCGCGCTGCAGCGGTGAGCGGCGTGCCACCCTCTCCACCACCTGAACATCCGCTGCCCACCCCTCCCCCGGCGATGAATGCACGACGCGCGAGCCAGCGAGGATGAGTAGGTTTGCCTTTGCCCTGCCGTAATTGCGCACGCCCGTCCGGGTCCAGTCATTGCATCTGCCAGCGCCATGCCAGACGTTTCGCTGACCTCACTCCGCGTCCAACCAGCCGTGCCTTCGCCCGCCGAGAGCAGCAGCAATCATGCACGACCGACGCCCACTGCCATCACTACCTCGTCCTCGCCCGCCTATAGCGATCCGAACATAAGTCCGCCACCCGAGCCGTTACTCGTTGCGCCGCCCACGGCTCATCCTCCAACGACGGGAGGAGCGTCTCGAGATCCCAGCTTGACTAGAGGGAGGGCGCTGAGCGCGACAAGTCCTCGCAATGCCTCTCCGCGTGCTGTCACTCCGGCATCTGGCCATCCGAGGGCTAAACAAAGTGTCGACATAGAGAGAAAGCCTAGTCAATCGTACGGCCATCATAGGCAGATGTCCATCGTTCATGGGGTTCAACATTCGCGCAATCCCAGCCTGGCAGGATCAACGAATACCAGTCCGTTAAGTCCTGGCAAGATCATGGCTTCTGCGGTGCCAGAGACTGCAACATTGAAGAAGAGCCCTTCGTTGGGAGCTCTTCACACGAATGGCGTACCCAATCCAGCCGCTGTTTCAGCGAATCGCAGCTTTGAAAATGGAGTCGCGCAGAGGGGGCCATCGCGAATGCACAGCGGGAGAGTCAAGAGAAGTCACGAGCACCAACGGTCTCAATCAAGAGCGCAAACCCAGGGACAAGAGCTGAAGACAGTGGGAGAATATGCGCTCCATCACCTATTCACATCGTTCATTGCGGAGGCAGATGAGAGGATCGAAAGGTGCATGCAAAAGCCCGGCGAGCCAGAACCCAGGATTGAAAACATTTGCGGTCCAGGAGCCGACCCTGCGTTTGACCAGCTGATTTCGTCACTTGGACACATCAATCGACACAAGCCTAACAGTCTGATCGATTCGGTGATTCACTGGCGGAAAAAGAAGGCGGATACGGCAAACAGCATGTATCAGGAGCTGAAGTCTGTGAGGGAAGCTCTGGGGTTGACGCAGCGAACGATTACAAACGGAGCGTATTCAGCTCCCACATCACCTCCGAGCGGCAACGACCTTTCCTACATGGAGCAGCAAGTTGCGTTGGCGGACCGAAGGTCAACAGTGTCAATCTACATCCTGTGTCGTGTGCTGATTGAGATCATTGGACAAACGACCTTGAAGGCTTTGAATGGTCCGGACAATACCTTCAACACCGCAGGCCGACTGGAAGATGTCATCTACGGGCAATTGCAAAGCGCAGATCCAGACCTCCTGGCTTCGTCGCCGGTGATCAACGCCAACTGGGTCATAAGAGGACAGCTGCTTGGCGTTATGAGCGGCATTCGATTCGAGGAGGTGGCAGAAAGATTCATCAAAGATCTTGAGCTCGCGCAGAGAAGGCTGGCTGTGAAGGGTGTGGCTGATCCAAAGCTTGCGGCGAAGACAGCACTTTTGGTGCAGAGCATGCGATGGCTCAAAGTCCGGTCATATCCTGAGCAGGCGTGGGAGAAGTCATGCGAGATGCTTCAACTCTTGGCGAGATTCTTCGCTGAAGTCCATGGACGAACGATGAAGCATGCCTACGCGGAACTTTTCGAGTCTCTGCTGTTGCCAATTGCCGCACACGCGACAACAACCACCCTCAACATGCCAAAGTGGCGCGACGTGGTGTCCATCCTCCAGCCGAAGATCACTCAGATGCTTTCGAAAGCGGATCACTGGCCCTATGTGTACCCTCTGCAGGCGGTCCTGCTTTGTGCATCGCCCCTCGAAGCTTTTGCAACGCAGTGGCTGCCACTGGTGACCTCTTTTCAGCCGAAGGCCAGAGATAGAGCAGGTCGATCGCATGCACTCAAAGCCATCTGCAGACTTGTCTGGCGGTACCTTTACCGACACACAGAATCGCAGAATGCAGTTTTGAGAAAGCTGGATGAGATCGTGAAGCTCGTCTTCCAAGGCGGAAAGAGAGTCCTGATTTCTACCGACCCTATGATTGCGGATCCTCTTATCCAACTTATCCGTATCATTGGTTACAAGCATCAGGACTTCTGCTTCAGGAACATCATTTTCCCCTTGATGAACGCTGAGCTATTCTCAGGACCGGAGAAGGATCTCAAGATCGAGAATCTGGACCCGGAAAAGACCGTCATCGCTATTCGAGCCTTCCTTGCCATCATGTCTGATTTAGAGAAGACCGAGCCGCCAGCCTTCCCAGTCCGCTTCGAGTGCGATTCGCTCATGGACGTCTCGTCACGATCACCCATCACCCACCGACGAACCCGCTCTCAAGGCTTCGCTGTGTCTGCAGGACGGACAGAGCGTCTATCACGACCCGTAATGACAACGAATCTTAATGACGTCGCAAAAGACTACTATGTCAAGTTTTGCAAGATGCTTGGCCAGTTGACCATCATCTGTGACAACACGTTTGGCGGCCAGGCCGTTCTGGACGAAAAGTTTGCATCGCACACGCCGAAGACGCCCATGGCTGAGGCCTTTACGTTCAACAAGAGAGACGAACTAATGAACCCCACGGATGTACGGCAACACTATTACGACCTCCTGCATGTGGCTGTCGAAGCGTTACCGCGTTGTCTTTCACCGCATTTACCCATCAATTCCTTGGTCAACCTCTTGTGTACCGGTACTGCCCATGTGCAGTCGCACATCGCCACTTCCTCCGCGCAATCTTTGAAGTCCATCGCGCGGCAATCACACGCCCAGCAAGTCACCATTGGCTTCGCCCGCTTCATCTTCAATTTCGATGATCGATATGCTACCGTTTCTGATGGTAGCTTACTCGGACCTGGCCATATCGAGAACACCCTGAAACTCTACGTTGAGCTGCTGCAAATCTGGATCGACGACATACAGCAGCGAACTCGCAAAGTGGTTGCAGATCCGGTCGATGAGGACGAGCCTGGAACCCGACCACTGCCGCTCGATCTTTCCGGGATATTGGCACACGTTGACGAAGTTGAGTCGCATGGATTGTTCTTCCTCTGCTCGCCCTCTAGGGCAGTGCGCGCAGTAGCAGTCAATGTTTTGCGTCTCATCACCAAGTTCGACACGGCTCTAGGAAAGCCATGTACACGAATCATCAGCATCTTGGAAGGCAGCTCGCAACAAGTCATCGACGTCAATGACGAGCGATTGACCCTGGCGGAACGCAGCCGGCTGCAGAAAGGTTTGCGCAAGAGCAATGTCAACAGCACCCTTGTCGAGCTGTGCAGCAGTGATGTTGCTCATGACGCCAATCTTTGGTTCAAGGTCTTCCCAAATCTTGTACGTTTAAGTTCGGAGATTTGCTTGCATGCTGTCGCTTTGACGAGGGAGCTGGTCTGTCAAAGATTGTCCCACAGCTATCGCGCAATTGGAGCGCTCGCAGAGACGAGCAAGCAGTCCTCGAATGCTTTCGAGTCGGCCATCAATCCAAGCAGGCCGTCAACAAGACTGAACACCTCATCACCCGAGATCATCATCGAGCAGTGGAAGATCCATCTCATCTTCGCTTGCACTACCCTTACCAACATTGGAGGTTCACCCAACAACCTGCAGACGCCAAATCAAGGGTCACTACACACCCGAAAGAGCTCGAAGTCTTCGGCCAACAGCCAAGAGAAGATCGCGTCTGCATCAGAGTTGTTCTCGAGAGTTGTGCCGTTTCTCTATGCAGGGAACGCGGCTGTACGAAACGCCGCAGTCGTCGGATTGGGAGCCACGAACGCGACCCTATTCCAAACGCTGCTCGAAACACTGCAGCAGTATGTGTCGATATGCAATGCTGAGGCCAAGAGCTACCTCGCCTCGCACCAGCGAAACCTTAGCAACAAGGTGGTTCGCAATGAGCGTACCGACATCTTGCGGACTGAGATCACGCACCTCCTGAGTCTCACTTGCCACCTGCTGCAAGATGATAGGATCTCGAGCGATACGTTTGTGATGGAATACATGACTGACTATACCAAGCACTTGAGGATTTTCCTCAGCGATACCGAGATTCAGGGGAACCTTGCCTTTCAAAAGTTACGCACTCACTTCTGTGTGCTCATTGAAGGATTCTTTGACTGCATAAGAAAGCTCAAGGAGGGATCGCAATGGATGTCTTTCCAATCAAGACAAGCGACATTCGCCCTGATGGAGAACTGGTGTGGCTTCTCGCCAAACGAACCACAGCTTCGAAGACAGCAAGACCACATTCGACGATCGATCCTGGATCGCGAGGGTGACATCCGTAACAGGGGCATCATCAACTCAGCCATCGAAAAGGAGAAGAATGAGTTGCAGTTTGCCGCATTGAGCGCGATGGCCACTCTATGCGCAGGGCCACTAAGGTTCGTCGCAGATGGCAAGACTTTGATGCAATTCAACGTCCAGAGGATGTTCAATTGGATCAACGCAATCTTCGAGGCTCCAAGCGACCGCACTCACACAATTGGACGCAAGGCTCTGCAGAATCTCATCACCCATAACCACAACGTGGATCAGGGTTACCTCATGGCACAGACAATGCGAATGTGCTATCTGTCTCGAAATCGCAAAGCCCTCGGAAGCTACTTTGAGGTGGTCACAAAAGTCCTCACAGACAACACGAGCGTCACGACGCCTTTCTGGAAGATCCTTTGCGCAGGCCTGTATACCCTTGGCAACGAAGACAGCCAGATTCGGATGAAGTCGGCAAGATTGCTACGGACCTTAGAAGAGCGCCTTGGGAAGACCTCCAAACTGCAGGACCTGGACATCAGTGTTTCCGACAAGACGACTGCTGTGTATAAGCTTGCACAGTTTGAGATCTCGCGGCGGCTGGCCAGTCAACACCCCGAACTTGCCTTCCATGTGTTCTCTGAATTCTCTGCGTACTTCAATGAACTGGAGCCGGATCACCAGCGCAACATGGTCTCTGGGATGTTGCCTTGGATTCAGACTATCGAGCTCCAGCTGGATCCCAATGGCGGCCCAACAGCAACATCGTACATGTTGTTGGTCAACATGTTCGAGATCACCGTCAAGAGCAGCATCACCCTGCACAATGAGATTCAAGCGCTTTGGCAAGCACTGGCTACTGGACCCTACGCAGGAAACGTGCAGCTAGTGCTGGACTTCATCATTCGCATCTGCCTGGAGAAGAAGGAGCAGAATTTTGTCATCTTCGCCAAACAGATCGTGGTGTTCCTGTCGAAGACGCCTGCAGGCGCACGAGTCGTGGAATACTTGCTCATGCACATCTGCCCAAAGACCATGGTTGCAGAGCGTCGTGAGGCATCTCCGCCTCCGCTCGATATGGTCGCGTTGCCTTACATCGCAGATCTGACGAATGTGCTTCCAAGCGGTGCCAAGCAGAACGGGCTCTCACTGGGCCAGCTGAGCATGATCTTGTTGGTTGATCTGGTTGTATCGCCGTTTCAACTTCCGCCTGAGAAGTTACCTGTGCTCCTGCAGGTCATCCTGGTGCAATGGGACCAGTACGTGAGCATTGTGCAAGACCAAGCACGGGAGATGCTCGTCCATCTCATCCACGAGCTTGTCATTTCGAAAATCGACCCTGGCAGCACGGAGCCCGACAAGAAGTCCATTGAGGACTTTATTGAGCTCGTTCGCCGCCATGATCCCAAGATCGCGTGGTCTTACACTGACAGCGAGGTTCGCGCTGGAGAAGAGGACAGTCGTGCTGTATCGGAACCCATGGGCTACGTTGTCGACGAAGCGGTGCGCATCTTCTCCACCACATATCCTGGCATCCGCGAAGAATGGGGCAAGGTCACGATGGAGTGGGCGACTTCTTGCGCAGTCAGACACGTCGCCTGCAGGAGCTTCCAAGTGTTCCGTTGCGTATCAACGACACTCGATACCAAGATGTTGGCGGATATGCTGGCACGCCTCTCCAACACCATCGCAGATGACGAGAATCACGACTACCTGATCTTCTCGCTGGAGATTCTGACAACACTGCGAACGATCATCGATGCATTGGATCCACTGGCCCTCCTGCAGTACCCTCAAATGTTCTGGACTACATGCGCCTGCCTTGACACCATCTTTGAGCGAGAATATCAAGAAGGACTCAGCATGCTCAACCTGCTACTGACCAAGATGGATCTGAGTGACCCCGCTGTCCTCAAGATCCTTAGAGAGTCTTTCCCTGCGAAATGGGAAGGTGGCTACCAAGGTGTCCACGCCCTCATCTACAAGGGAGTCCGCTCAAGCAAGTCCATGGACCGCTCTCTGCAGATCATGGAAAAGCTCATCAAGCTCCCATCCAGCGACATTGTGGGAAGTGACGACCGACTGCTGTTCACTGTGCTTGCGAATTTACCACGATTCTTGCACTACTTCGACGACGATGGCGATCCGTCATGCCTCGAATCGGTGGAGACGCTCTCACTCGCTGCCGAAAGCCAGAACCATGTCAACCTTTCACGTGTGTTGCAGGGTCTTGCACAAGGAAGGTACCGCATCGAGAAAGACTTCCTCGTCCAGTGTATCACGGCCATCCGCACGACGTTCTTCCCTGCGCAAGAGTTCCATAGTCTGGTCTTCTTGCTCGGCATGGTGAACAATCAGACGGCTTGGTTCAAGGTGAAGACGATGCAGATACTCTGTGTCATGATCCCGGAAACCGATATGCGGAAGGCCGAAATAGCGTGCCAAGGACCAGACCTCATCTCTCCCTTGCTGCGACTCCTGCAGACCGAACATTGCCAGCAAGCACTGGATGTACTTGACAATGTCATTGATATGACTGGTACGCCATTGGACAACAAGCACTTGCGCATGAGTATGGCTGGATCGCATTCGAGCCGTGCGACACGCAAGGAATACGACACCACGAAGAGCTTGTATGGCATCCCTGAGGAGTCTGGCTGGTCGATACCAATGCCTGCGATCCATTCCCTCCAGACAAGGACGAACGTCCACGCGGTGTTCTACACCTTGGCTTATGGTGGTATGAATGGTGTACAAGACACTGCATCATCGACCCCAGAGATCGAGTTTCACAAGGACGATTACCAGGACTCCTACTTCAGCGACCGCACTGCGACGATGCTGTCAGACGATACGAGAGTTGCGGACAGCAATGTCGGCGAACTTGCTGAGAAGCTCGACACGCTCGATGACTTCTTCGAAGAGCCAGGCGAGTCACCTTCAGTGATGATACCAAACGGCATCACAAGATACCACCACGTTGACGAGCGAGAAAACTTGTACGACCAGCAGGCACTACCGATCTTGCATAGGTCGCTCAAACGCAATGCCAGCATCACCTCGTTCCAGACGGGCTTTGCGGAGCTGCGATATCAACCACCTCGCGAGCAGCCCATGAATCCAGGCGCATTTGCTCAAAACGTTCTGCCTCCGAGCCGACCCGGCATGCACAACCGATCGATAACATCGCCGGTCATGAGCATGAAGAATCCCTCGCGAGCGCATAACGATCTGGCGTCTGGCGACGACACCGAGCCCGAGCCGTTCTCAGACGGCGAGGAGCCCATGAGTCGAGCGCACACCGCTGACGAACATAATCATCAACCACAATACACCATCAAACCAAGCGGTGGCTTCAAAGCCCTCAAATCCGGCATTCGTAGGCTCACGAGCAGCAGCGGGAACAAAGAGGCGCGAGACGCCTTGCGAGCACAAGCAGCTGCGAGCAAGAGTCCAAAAGTACCCAAGATGCCCACAAATTATCTGCGAGAAACAGGGCCGTTCAGTGCCGAGCCCTGATGGAGGATTCTTGTACAAACAAAAGCAATGTAAGAATAGCATCGATACCCCCAAATGAGAAAAGAAGAAGAATACGAGTTTGGACGCCGGTTCTCAGCCAACGGATGAAAAGAGATCTCGCAGAGTCTACCCTTTCTGCAAGTGAGTATTTTCGGCTTTTGTCGCTAGCCTGGTTGGCCCCCATCAAGCACGCTCCCTGCTTGAAGCACATTCCGCGACGCGCTGTCCGACAGCCTCCGTGTCACTGCTGACAGCTCGCCCTTGCATCGAAACTCAATCTCTCTTATCATCGAACAGCCAGAAGAAAAGGTTCTCGATCTTGCGGAAATGTCAATGCGGTATGTATGCACTGTCCTTGTCTCCCATTTTAGAGTAACGTATTCCTTCGTTTCGTCTGTCAGCAATGCACATGCTTCCGTCGCTATCTCCTTTACTAGCCTATGATTTACTGTGATCTTCACGAGGGACTTGACTTGACACATGTCATAGCCGTAGGGACTTGTCAGATGTCGACCCTCTACACAACCAAATCCCTGGGCCGAACATGGATCCCTCCATCGCCTTCTTCGCCTTCGCTCTCGGTCGGTCGTGGCACGTTTCAATCGCCTAGCAGAAGTAATACCTCCACTGGATATTTTGGACTTGGCTCTGGCACCAGTTCTGGATCCCGCTCCCCCCTCCTCGAAACCCAACCCTTCCGCTGGTCAACCCGCGAATCCATGGGCCCCTCAACGGCAGGTTCCTGGGGTCCCCGATGGCGCTGGAGTAAAGCCCACGAGAGGCTCCTCCTCGCCGCGACGCTCGTGGGACTGTTCTGGTGGTTCTCCCAAAGTCGTGGACGAATACATTTCAACGCGCACTGGGAGAGTTATCTCCATTTCAGCGGTTGGAGAGATGGGGAGGTGGAACTCGAGTTGAAGAACGCCACGTGGAGGGATTTCGCGTATGTGACTTATGCGACGAATACGGAGTATCTTTGTAATTCGGTCATGATGGTTGAGAGGTTGTGGGCGTTAGGGGCGAAGGCTGAGAGGGTGATTTTGCATTCGGATCAATGGAGTCCGAGTGATACGCTGGGGACAGAGAATGGGACGGAGACGTATACGATCGAAGCTCGTCTTCTTCAACAGGCGAGGGATAAGTACGGCGCCATCCTGCAACCGATTACCGTACAAAGACCCTCAGAAGACGCAACCTGGGGCGACTCCTTCACAAAACTCCTCGCCTTCAACCAAACGCAATACCAACGAGTCCTAGCCCTCGACTCCGACTCCACAATCCTCCGACCCATGGACGAACTCTTCCTCCTCCCCAACACCCCCGTCGCGATGCCGAGAGCATATTGGCTAGAGAACGAGCTCTTCGACGCCATAACGCTTATCACGCCTTCAGTGTCTTCGCACGAGAGGATCCAGAATGCGATTGCGAATCGGGGAGAAGAAGATTTCGATATGGATATCATGAATCATGTTTTTGGGTCGAGCTGTATGGTGCTCCCGCATAGAGATTACGCGCTCGTGACGGGGGAGTTTCGGAAAGAGGAGCACGCGGCGTATTTGGGGACGGACGGGGAGGAGTGGGATGCGCAGAGGGTGTTGGGGGATGCGAAGTTTGTGCATTTTAGTGATTGGCCGTTGGGGAAGCCTTGGACGGGCAGTTTGAGGGAGACGTGGGAGGAGGTGAGGCCGAAGTGTAAGATGGAGGGGAGTATGGAGGAGGATTGCTCGGATCGGGAGGTTTGGGAGGGTTTGTATGGGGATTTTAGGGAGAGGAGGAAGGCGGTTTGTGGGGCTGAGATGGCGGGTTGGGAGAAGGAGACGGAGTGGGAGGTGAGTAGGCTGTTGGGTGATGCTAGTCCGACCACGACGGCGGTGGGGGCTTTTGGGACTGGTGGTGATGTTTGATGGGGGTTTGAATTGCGTTTGGAGCGTTCGAGATATGTTCGATTAGCGGATGCGTTATTGTCAAGCGTGAACAATCACTTCTTCGAGAAGAACGACATGATGTTGCCCTGGCCAGCCTTGGCCCCCTTTTTGCCCGCGGAAGGTTTGTTGGAGGATGGAGCTTGAACTTTGGGCTTCTTCGGCGCTGGCTCTTCTTCTGAGAACGATTCCCACGCGGCCTCCTCTCTTGTGACTGCAAATGTGTTAGTAAGACTACTCGAACAGGAGCGGGTTGCAGCTTACCAAGATATCCATCCTCGTCCTTGACAGTCTTCTTCTTCATTACTCTTCTCCTGCCCCGTCGTCGACCATTCTCAACAGTCACGGTCTCCTTGGGCTCTTCCTTAGGTTGTGAATCAGCCTTGTCGATAGCGCCTTCGTCGTGCTTTTCTTCATCCGCTGCGGGAGTGTCTGCATCTTCCATTGGCTCGTCTTCCACGTCCATCATAGCCTTAAGCTCAGCCTCGCGCTCCTTCTTCGATTTCCCCGATGGGGCTTTGGTTTCTTCCTCAGGCAGTCCACTGCCAGCATCGTCGTCATCCATATCATCGTCAGAAAATCCAGTCATTGGTACATCATCAGTCTCTGGTGGTGGAGGAGCTGGAGATGCAGCTGCCGAGCTTTGCTGAGAATCTGTCTTCTTCGGTTTGGCAGCCCCTTTGGCAAATGATTTGAAGATGCTCGATGCTTCTTTCTTGCTCGGAGCCGGCTTACTCGTTCCTTCAGGTTGCGCATGAGCACCGGATCCTTTCGAAGACGGTCGGGCAGTCTCTTTGATCTCTGCAGCACTTGTCTTTGCTGCTGCAGCAGCCGCTTTGGCCTTGACAGGCTCCGGCTTGACGGCCGGAGCTGCTGGTGGAGGACCTCCCTTCCTTGTCTTTCTCTTGACACTGGGATTCTGAATTGTGCCATACTTCTTCCACTCTTTCAAAGGGTCTTCAGAGGCGTACTCGGCTGCGACTCGGCGGTTGCAGTCCGTCAATGGCTGAAAGTCGTTCAATCCGTTCGCTTGCAAGCTGTAGATGTGTATACTCGTCATCGTCTCGAACAGCTCTTTTGCTTTGTCCAGGTGCTCTTCCTTTACCAGTATGATCGACCGTATGGGGGTCGTGGCTACCGCTTCGTTGTCTGGTTGAGGGATTGAGCTGCTCGGAAGAGGCGGGCTGCTCTGCATGACCGTGTCCTCGCCATCTTCTTGACTTTGTGTACCGTTGGTCTGTACGGGTCGCTTTGTTCCAGTGATCAGATATGTAGCATGTACGCTGCCGGGCTTCTTGGTATTCTGTTTATGATGGAAGTCGTATAGCATCCTTGCTTCATGTCAGTGCCTGCACCGCGATTCCAGATCTCCTGTCTTCTCTCACTGCTTGGCAATGTTGGAGTGGACTTTCAGTGCCCTGCTCAAGTTGCGATAGTTGACCTGGAATGTCGTTAGCATGGCCGATAGTGAGTATGGTGGCGATTTTTACATTTTGCTGCTCATTCAGGACGTTTACCGCCAGCCACTCAGTGTAGTCTTGTGCCATCTTGCAGTAGTGTTGACATGCGAAGATCGAGGACAGAACGGTCAAGTTGGGAGGACGCGTCTCGCGTAAAGCCGCGATCTCCAACCCGAAACCGAGGGAATTCCCTCAATCAAAGTATTAGTTAATAATTAGTTGAGCTCCCCGCTAACCTCCGTCTCGCAGCTCTGATCGCGTGTGTTTCTGCAGACGACGCGAGACAGCTGCGAGAAATTTCATGTTGCCTTGATATCACCACAACCACCACTCAACAATACTCCCAAGAACCTTGCGGCCTTCTTGAACGATACTGCCCATTGCTGAGACCGGCAGGCCGAAACCCTCCCACTCGAAAAGCCTTCACACGCCCCAATAGCCTGCCATGGCAGGCATCTTCGATCAACCACGCAA
Source organism: Zasmidium citrigriseum (assembly GCA_002786025.1). Classification (NCBI taxonomy): domain Eukaryota; kingdom Fungi; phylum Ascomycota; class Dothideomycetes; order Mycosphaerellales; family Mycosphaerellaceae; genus Zasmidium; species Zasmidium citrigriseum. The sequence continues at coordinate 345,793 of NHNW01000014.1, read as the reverse complement.
CCAGGGCACTCTCTTCCTGGGAGGCCAGAAGATCAGCGGCGCAGACATTCGCGATCAAAATGTCCTCGCTACGCAAGCCATCGCCAACATCGTCAAGTCGTCGTTCGGACCTAGCGGCCTGGACAAGATGATGGTCGACGATATTGGTGATGTGACAGTCACCAACGACGGAGCCACCATTCTCTCCCTCCTCAACGTCGAGCACCCCGCCGGCAAGATCCTCGTCGACCTCGCACAACAGCAGGATAAGGAAGTCGGAGATGGAACGACCAGTGTGGTCCTCATTGCGGCGGAACTGTTGAGACGAGCAAATGAGCTCATGAAGATGCGGATACACCCAACCACCATCATCACCGGCTACAGGTTGGCGCTACGAGAAGCTGTAAGATACATGAACGAGAATGTCAGCACCAAGGTGGAGACTTTGGGACGTGAGAGCTTGATCAACATTGCGAAGACGAGCATGAGCAGCAAGATCATTGGCGCCGATTCGGATTTCTTCGCCAACATGGTTGTGGATGCTATCACCAGTGTCAAGACTACGAACGCCAGAAACGAGGTCAAGTACCCAGTCAAGGCAGTCAACGTTCTGAAGGCACATGGCAAGAGTGCGACGGAGTCGGTATTGGTGAAGGGATACGCTCTGAACTGCACTGTTGCCTCACAAGCAATGAAGACGAGGATCATGGACGCGAAGGTTGCAATCCTGGACATGAACTTGCAGAAGGAGCGATTGAAGATGGGCGTGAATGTTGTCATTGACGACCCTGCACAGCTGGAGAAGATTCGTGAGCGGGAAGCAACCTTGGTCACGGAGCGAGTTGAGATGATTCTCAAGGCGGGCGCAAATGTGATCTTCACGACCAAGGGTATCGATGACTTGTGCCTCAAGCATTTCGTTGAGAAGGGAGCGATGGCTGTGCGGAGATGTAAGAAGGAGGACCTCAGGCGGATAGAGAAGGCAACCGGCGCAACTATGATCAGCACCTTGGCGGACATCAACACCGGCGACGAAGTGTTCGATCCCAAGGCACTGGGAGAGGCGAAGGAGGTTACTCAGGAGCGGATCTCAGACGATGAGTGCATTCTCGTCAAGGGTCCCAAGGTTCACACCGCCGCCTCGATCATTCTTCGCGGAGCCAACGAGTACTCGCTTGACGAGATGGAGCGATCAGTCCACGATTCGCTCTCCGCAGTCAAGCGCACCCTTGAGTCTGGTCGTATCGTTCCAGGAGGAGGAGCCGTCGAGACTGCCCTGCACATCTACCTCGAGGAGTGGGCGACAAGTGTTGGATCAAGAGAACAACTCGCCATCGGTGCTTTCGCTGCTTCGCTCCTCGTCGTCCCGACCACCCTCGCAGTCAACGCCGCAAAAGACAGCTCTGAGCTCGTCGCTCAACTGCGATCCCGCCACGCCCTCTCGCAACGCACATCAGAGCCGGCCTCAGCACATCCTCCAGCGCCCGCCAACGGAGTACCACCTTCGCCACAGCGAGCGTCGACACAGGATGTGCTTGACCGGGATGCTAAGGCGCTTGCCAAGGCGAAGGGCTACAAGAACTACGGTCTCGATCTTGCAAAGGGCAAGGTGCAGGATTGCGTCAAGGCTGGTGTACTTGAACCAAGCATGAGCAAGGTCAAGCAGCTCAAGTCTGCGGTAGAAGCGTGTGTGGCCATCATGAGAATCGATACCCTGATCAAATTGGACCCTGAGCAGAGAGGCGGCGAGGATGATGGTCATGGTCATTAGATGTAACTACGAAGAACGTCAATAAGTGTCAGAAGTAAAAGCGTGTACACTACAACTACTGGTCATCAAGCGATCGTGTTTGGTCTTGGCGCGCATGTGATCCTCCGCTATGCCGCGTGATACTTGAAACTTTACGCTAGACGTCAGCTTTGTTTACTTCCTGTCCTCACCCCACCAACCCACCTCGCATCGCGAACCTCCCCCCTCTCTCGCCCCTACATTGTCCTGCAAACACCACGAATACAAGACCATGACGAGCCAGCTTCTCGAGTTCCTCCGAACTCACGACGAAGCTTTCCGTAGGTGAAGCCCACCCTTCTCCCGACACCACCTTGGACTACCCTAACACCTCGCAGTCAATCCCGCCTAGCCTCCCTCTACTCCGACTTCCGCTACCAAAGATCCTCAAACCCCGATGGCTACACCGCCAACTCCTCCGCCTGGCTACGGGCGCTCTCTTCCGCGGCGCAAGAAGGTCTAATCCCATCCCCGGGACAAGGGAACGAGAGATTCCTATTACACAGTGGAGAAGAGCTGGTGAAGGCTTTGCAGACACAAGAATTTGGGCGCCCGCTGGCGCTGGGCGCTGTGGTGGAGGATGCGGTGAAGTCTGGGCAGTTGATACCGCTGAAGGAGTTTCTGGAGAAGAGCGAGAGTGTTTATGTTAAGAGGTGGGTGCGGGTGCCGAGTGTTGGAGAGGTGTTCAAATGGGGACTGAGACAGTTGGGCGTTCTTGGGGATGGGAGTGAGGAGGATCGCTTGGTTCGAGGGGAGTTTGTGGTTATTGGGAATGTGGAAGAGGCGGCGAAGAAAGTTGTTGATGAGGCGGGGAAGGTCGCGATGGGGAATACGGGGAGGGTGTTTTCGAAGGATTTATTCAATAAGGCTTTTGCGAAGGAGGTGGGCGTGGAGAGGTTGAGTGGGAGGGATTTGGATGTGCTGCTCTTGCATTTGAAGAGGGATCGGAGTGCTGTGGCTTATGATGCAGCTTCCGGGGTTGTTAAGTTTAACGCTCCGGGAGAGGCGCTGCCGGCGGGTATTACGGCGGAGGATAAGTCGATCGCTTCGCTAAGGACGTTGATTTCGGCTATGGAGCCTCAGGTTGAGCAGCTTACGGCTCGAATTGCGCAGCTGGATATCACTGCCCGAACGGCGGTTTCGAATAAGCAAGTCTCGGCTGCGAAGAATGCTCTCCGGCAGAAGAAGATGGCCGATACCACACTACAGCAACGGACTGCGACACTGGCTCAACTCGAAGACGTGTACGCCAAGATCGAACAAGCAGCAGACCAGGTGGAAATTGTCAAGGTCATGGAAGCTTCAGGCCAGACTTTGAAGAGTCTGAATGCGCAGACCGGCGGCGTGGAGAAGGTTCAGGATGTCATGGATGGGTTGAGGGAAGAGATGATGAATGTCGATGAGATCGGACAGGCCATCAATGAAGTCGGCGCAGAGGGAGTGGATGATGTGGAAGTTGAAGATGAGCTGGAGGCTCTTGAGAACGCCGAGAAGCAGAAGACCGAGGCGAAGGAGAGGGAAGAGCGGGAGAAGAAGGAGGCAGAAGAGGCGGAGAAGACGAGGGCGAGATTGGCTGAGCTGGAGAACGTTGGACAGGAGACTGAAAAGAAAGAGGAGGAGGCGCCGAAAGAGCAGGAGAAAGCAACTGCCTGAGCTGATCTGCCCGATTACGACTGTCGACGAGAGCATGAATAGCGCGCAAGAATCGTCTTATCATACCAAGCCATCCCGCCGCCTTCCCAAGTCCATTGCTACGAAACTCCATCAGAAATACCGCGGCACGAGATACACATCCGCACAACTACTCGGCGTCGACGGATACCGTCCCCCAAGCCTAAAAAACAACTGAACAGCACCATGCCACCAATCACAAATCAACCACCCGCCAAACTGATCGGTAGACGACCCAATCGCAGTCGGAGTGCTGGTCCACTGGAGTCCAGTCTCATTGATAAAGAACCCCGAAACCGTATACTCATCCCCACCAACGCCGGCGTTGACCTCCACGGGCTGCCAGTTGGCGTAGAATGTGGCGTAAGGCACCATCACGAGACCCCAGGGGAAGTCGTTTCCGAAGTCGAAGAGTTGGTTGTAGACGTCGCTAGGGCCGCCGTAGGAAGGAGCTGTTGTGGTGTTTGTTGCGTTGAGGAAGCCGTTTCTGCCGGCTGTGCAGTTGCTGGTGAAGACTACGTCGCTTTGGCCGGCGCCGGTGTGGTAGCTTGTTCTGTGGATGGGGGTTAGTGGATGTCGAGTACTTGAGAAGGGGTGGGAAGGGAGTCGAGAGCGAAGAGGCTCCATGGGGAACGTACAGGCAGAGGTCGTTGTAGGCTTCTTTGCCGGTTGGATCGCCTTTGACTTTGGTTTGCAGCTTGTACATCTGGGTTGTGTTGAGCGCTGCCGTGGCGAGAGCCGTGAAGGCGAAACATGTGGCGAACAGCTTCATCTTTGAGGCTTCCTGAGCTTTCTGAGGATCGTTGTCTCCGTCGAAGCTCGAGATACTGCAGAGGTCGTCTGGAGCTTTATATGCCCTTCAAGCCTTACTCCCCGGCTCGTGCATCATTGGTAAGGTGATCTAAGCGGTGATGCAAGGCACCAGGGCGGCCGAGGCGTCGTTTCAAGCTTCTGATGCTGCGTTACACAGGAAACGGTACACTCTCACGAGAAGTCATCACAATGCACTCGGCGTTGCTTCAAGAATTGAGATTCGTTTGAGCGCGACTGCTGTCGGTCTCAGATGATCTCGTCAACGCTTTCTGCAGGCTTGTCTTGCACGGCATCGTTCCTGCCGTTTCCAAGGAAAAGACTTCCCATTACAAGAGCTGGATAGAAGCTTCCCCTGCCCGAGATGCTGGGTTCGTATTCGTCCATGCCGGTGACACAGTGCAACAGCACCTTGCTCTTGGAAGCTTCTCTCGACCGAATGCGAATTCTGCGCTATTGGAAGTATACGAGAAATGCTGATTCATGTACACCTGTAATCATGAGACATTGATGGAGAAGATGGAAGAGCTGTGGTGATGTCGAAGGGCGTACAAAAAGATCGCCTGATGGCCAGAGCTTTCGCTGAGGAGTCACTTCACCCCAAACTTGTGAGAGACTCCAAACTTGCAGACGAACATCACTTACACTCAATTCCCTCTCGCCATGGCACAGGCACAGAATATCTACGACGATCAAGCTTTCTTCGACGAATACGCGAAGGAGGCCCGATCCATCGATGGCCTGGCCGAAGCCCCTGAATGGAAGTCTCTTCGCACAATGGTGGGCGATGTCATTGGCAAGCGCGTCCTAGATCTTGGTTGTGGCTACGGCTGGTTCTGCAGGTTCGCGATTGAGGCCGGTGCTGCCAGCGTCCATGGTGTGGACGTTTCTCAGAAGATGGTTGACAAAGCCCAGTCGAGCACAGTACCCGCCAACCTCACATATGAGGTCTGCGACCTGGACGTTCTCCAACTGAAACCGGGTTCATACGACTCGGTATACAGCTCGCTGACCTTACATTACATCCATGATCTGGAGAGATTGTTCAAGCAGGTCCACAGTACCCTGTCCTCCGAAGGACGCTTCGTCTTCTCTGTCGAACACCCAATCTTCACAGCTCCTTCACACCAGGGCTGGCAGATGAGCGAGCAACAGGAGCTCGTATGGCCGCTGAACAACTACTTCAAGGAGGGTTTGAGGGAGTACTACTGGTTGGGAAGTTCTGTTCAAAAATGTCATCGCACTATGGAGACGTACCTTCGTACGCTTCTTCGATGTCAGTTTGCTATTGTTGATCTTGAAGAGTTTCATCCCTCGAAGGAGTACTTTGCAAAGCATCCTGAGCTGTCGAATCATTCGCAGAGACCGTGGTTCTTGTTGGTATCTGCCAGGAAGAAGTAGACTCACCAGGATACTGATCTCACTTCGATCAATACAATCTGCCTTTCTTATCTGGAACCGAGACCTCATGCCAAAGTAGTACGTGAATTATGTGGCCTGAAGCCTGCAGTGGGCGTTGTGTGTTTTCATTAAGACGTCATCAAAATTTAGTTGGAATCCTTTGTCGCGCCTGACCGCGCGCTAAAGTGGTTCGCGCTTCACGTCTTCCTCGGAAGCCGCACTCTCGTCTCGCCAACACCACACCATGACCGAGCAATACGACGTGCCCGACTCGACGGACTGGATCAACACGCCTCTCAATGGATTCGCCGACCTCGAAAATGCCCTGCACTGCCAGATCTGCAAAGAGTTCTACGACACGCCGATGATCACATCATGCAACCATACCTTCTGCTCCAAATGCATTCGCACATCGCTCTCCTCGGACGGCAAGTGCCCGGCTTGCAGGACTTCGGATCAGGCGAGCAAGTTACGGAATAATTGGGCTCTACAAGAGGTAGTCTCGACATTTCTCGCGGCGAGACCAAAGGCTCTTGAAGTGGCGAAGCAGGCTCAGGAAGAGATCGCAGCGCCGAAGAGGGTGGGGAAGAGGAAGAGACCGGCAGTACTGGATTCAGACGATGTGCTAGAGGCAGAGTCATCCGCGCGAACCACGCGCAGTAAGAGTCGGCGAATAGCTGCTTCCCAGGAATCGCAACCCGAGCCCATCGAGATCGCCGACAGCGATGACGGAGATGAGGAGTTCCAGCCAGAGCCAGAGCCTGAACCTGAACCTGACGACGGGCTTGTCGCCTGTCCTCTTGGATGTGGGAAGCGCATGAAAGAGGTAGATGTATTTGGGCACTTGGACAAATGTGAAGACGAGCAGAAACAGGCGAAGAAGGCGAAGACACGAGCTCCTCTGCATGGATTTGGGAAACAGACCTCGGACCAGAATACGAGACCACAGGATCGGATCAATGAATTGAACTATTCTATGATGAAGGACCAGCCGTTCAAAAAGAAACTCAGAGAGATTGGCATTTCAGCCGACGGAAGCAAGCAGCTCATGATACAACGGCACAAAGAATGGGTCAACATATGGAACGCGAATTGCGACTCGACAAACCCGCGAACGAAACGAGAGCTGATGCGCGACCTAGAGGTGTGGGAGAGGACTCAGGGTGGCAGAGCCCCCCATGCGAACGGGCTAAGCAGCACCATCATGCGGAAAGACTTCGACGGAGAAGCATACTCGAGAAGGCATCAGGATGAGTTCAGCAGGCTCATTGCTGATGCGAAGCGCAAAAAGGCCAATCCTGCCACAGAGACCAAGTCAGCAAAAGATGACGGAGGTGAAAGTGAGCAGCCAACCACGAATGGAGAGGGTGACCCAAGTGCACCAAGTGCACCGGAAGAAGTTCACCCTTATGAGAACAATCCAGAGGCATTGTCTTCCATTCGCGAGAAAGTTGCAGCTGCCAACCGCGGAGAGCCTATTCGACCAATGTTGAACGAAGGCTTCAAGCCGCCTGCCACACAAGATGTCCCCCCCGAGCAACTCCAAAGCACTTCAACAAATCCGACTACAGACGCCACAGACTTCGCACCGCCTCCATCTTCCCAGCAAGGCCCGCCTAGCATGGTCAACGGCATAATGAGTCCGCCAGAAACAACGACAAAGCGATCGCCTATCAGGGGCGACTCAACACCAGCCGTTCCAACTCAACCACATGTGGCCTCCCTGAGTCGGGAATCAAGCAACGATGAACATACCAGACACGAGCACACGGGATCGCCTTGCGACTTGGCCACCCATCTTACCGATTCATCAGACCCGCCGAAGAAGCTGCCCATGTTTGAGGTTCCGGCGCAACCGGTGAGAGATCTTGACGGCGGCGGCGGGTCCATGGCTACGTCTTGATGTGACCATCGAATGTAGCGTGGCTTGAATAGGGGGAACAGAATACCTAACAAAAGTCAGCCACTTGGTATCCGAATATTACTTGCCATCGCGGCAAGCTACCCTTTGAGGAGTATCCCACTTTCGCCACCACTGATCACTCAACCGTAATCACTTCGTGACACATTCCCACTTGTCGCCTAACATCGCACAGAGTCCAACAGAATCAGGTCATTTGATGGGAGTCGTCCGGAAGGGCGCTTCTCAGCAGTCAGTCGCTCGCACTGCAATTTGAGCTCTTGCTAATATCGCAGCGAAAGCCTCGTCAGCCTCCATGGACGTAGGGGGTCTTATGACCGATATCCGACCGAAATTGGTCATGGGAAAGGTCTCACTCGCGACGTCGAAACCACACTCGTATATTCTCAGTAATCGCCGAGGGTTGCATGTCAAGAATAGCAAATCAGAGATGTAATCGACATGGTCCCTGGGCCAAGCATACATATAAGGCTGGTATCCCTGCCACTTCAATCATCACATCCCCTTTCTCACACTCAATCCCAACACCCATATCAACCCCAACCGACAGCATCCGCCATGCGCACCACAACCTTCCTCGCCACCGCAAGCTCTCTGCTGTCCCTGACCAGCGCCCGCATCGTCGGCTTCAACACCCCCAAAACCATCGCCCCAGACTCAACCGTCAAACTCGAGATCGTCGCTCAAAACGACATCCAAGCCTCGCAAGATGTAGCCTTTTCCTTCGGCCTCTCCCCTGCTGCGAGAGCCTATCCGGGAACGCTTGGCTCGTTGCTCGATTCGAAGTTTTTGGGTCCAGGTAGGTTCCCTTTGCAATCCGTAAGTTTTAGTGTAGACACTGACCACGATTGGTGTAGATTTCTCCAATGTCATCGAAAATATCACGCACTACGTGCACATCCCCGCGACGACGAAGAAGGGCGCTTATGTGCTTAGCGGAGCGCAGTTTTCGTTGTTTGGCGCTTCGGTCAGTCCGACTGTGGTGAATTATGTGGCGAATGTTACGGTTGGGAGTTCGACGTCGTCGGAGTATGTTTTTAGTGAGCTTGTTACTAGTCAGTAGATGCTTGAAGAAGGTGTCAATGCTGGAGTGTACAATAGGGGCATGTAGCTAGAAGATGCATGGTGCAAGTCGCTGCATCGAGGTCAGAACATGCTAAAGAATCTTTGTGGAGAGATAAGTGATGAGATAAGTGGGTTAAGAATGAGAGATTTTCAATGATGTCTTTGTAAGAAGAGATACGAAAATGCAGGAAACGCTCGCTCGAACGCATCAGAGAGATCAAGAAAACTTCGACATCGTAGAAGAGGCAAAGAAGCCTTCGCCAAGAAGCAGAAGAAGAACAAGAAGAGCAGAAACATACCATCCAGACACGACAGCCCTCAGACATGCACGCGAACAACGCCATTTCTGAGCGAAAGCGTCGCCTTATACGCAGCGCGAACCTTCTTGGCATGTCTATGTCGACAGTCAGACTTACGTTCAAAATTCCTACAGTCCTTAAGCTCACCAGGAGCAGTCTCGACATACCCATGGAAAACAGCATGATCACCGTTGATGGCCACATCCAAACCACCAGGACCGTTCAAGCCAAAGTCTCCGGTACCTAGGATCCGGCCGCCGCGCTTGTAGGGTCCGGTGATGCGGTCGGCGAGGGCGTATTGCACGTCGTATTTGGGGCCCATGTAGCATTGCGAGGAGAAGAAGAGGACGTATTTGCCGTTCATGTAGGTTAGGGCGGGGGCTTCGACGTAGGGGCCGTCGGAGGCGATGTTGGTGAGGATTTCGGTTGGTTTGCCGATGAGGGTGTGGCCGTCTTTGCCGACTTGTTGGAGGAGGATTGGGGTTGGAACGATGGGGGCGACGGTATTGCCACAGGCGCCACCGTGACCAATAGCGTTGCCGTCAACTTTGTAGACGACATAACGTTTGTGGCCGTTCTTCTCATCGGTGAAGCCTGCGATGTCGATGGCGCCGCCGGCTGCGGTTGGGCAGATCCAGGGTTGCTTGCTATTGTCGACGAAGGGGTCGTTGATGTTCTTGGCCGTTGCGTATGAGAGGCAATGGAGATGGGGCTTTGCTCTGTAGGCGACGGTGTAGTACATGATGAAGCTACCGTCGTCGAGCCTAACAACGTCAGGAGCCCAAACTCGAGGGGTAGGATCCGCCCATCGGGGGAGCACTGGCAGCGCATCGACACCCTGCTTGAACGTGAACGTTTTCCAATCAGGGGTAAAAGCTCTCTGAATGTGGACCAGCTTATCGCCAATCTTCGCGTTAGTAGAAAACAGGTGCCAGCCATCTGCCGTCTTGATCACTGCTGGATCAGGGAAGTTCACACCGCCCATGATGGGTTTGATGGGAGCCCGCTTCACAAGACCTGCGTTGGCACTAGGGACAATCGTCAAGGCGCACAGCGCGACGAATGCCGAAGGAATGTTGACCATGAGTTCGATATGGTGTATGCGGAATCGGAAATGCGAGGTCGAGTCGTCTCAAACGACTTGTGGGAACGATCTTTAGAAGTTGCTGATGAGACCGTATAAGCGCGCAGCGCTTCGCATGACAACAAAAGTCGGTCGAAAGAACGGAAGGGGATTAGTATCGATGTTCGCACTAGGAAGGAGGAGGCTTGGGAGGGTGTCTCGAGCCCAAATACTGTCGGCATTGTCAATCGATTCTTTCTTGTTGTCCTTGGCGAAAGGCTCATGTGAGGAGGTGGATAAAGAACTGCGGAGGGATGAAAGGCTCAATGCCCTTCTATAGATACGAAGGAAGCATTGTTGCTTCCGGATATTTTGGCAGATAACAAAGGAGACCGGTCTGGACTGAGCAATGACAAGTCGTGATATTGGCTTGGCGAGAGAAAGTTATTGAGAAATAGTGTACTTCGACTTGGCTTTTGCGAAGCGGAAACACAAAGCCATGTGCTCCGAGACCGGCAAGTGTATTGAGATGCCGTGGTGGTCTCGAACTGGCACTGGAATGTTGCGCAATGTGCCAATTCTTCACGCAAGGCGCGGATGCTTTGCAAGTGGTGTCTGCCCAAAAGCCACGCTTAGCTGCCGTTGTCATTTGTTGTCGACCAGGAATGCATGCTTTGAGCCGACCTCGACCTCCTGAAGCCTCCTATCTGACAATCGGCGAGCGGCATGCTGTCGACGACTGCTCCGACTGGATATCAGTGGACCTGTAATGTTGAGCATCTGCTTTCGGACAATTGTCGAGATCGAATAAGGCGACTTGAGCGTATCCTGCCGTCCCGGTATGTATTCTCCAAGACTTCCGCCGCGGAACATGCTGCGAATTGCTTTGGTATGGAAAACGTAGGCAGTTTCCCAGAAGAGAGGCTGTTCGACCCGAGATTGAGAATCCACAGCTATGGCAAATCATTCGAGAATGGTGCCCGATTCCACTTTGGACAGATGCAGTAGCACTGCCTTGACATGACAGAATGGTGCCACACCCTATGCCGACCCGATGAGAGGTATACTTGCGTGAAGCGTTGAATGTTATCTCAATCCTCTCCAAGTACCTCGTTGGCTGGAACACCGACTTCTTCGCCAACACGTCTGACAACTTCCTTCAAAGCCTGGCAAGCAGGCGAATCTCCAAAGTTGTCGAAGAAACTCTCTCCGTAGTCGCAGGCCATGCCGATCCGAGGATCCAGAGGAACAGCGCCGAGGAAGGGAACTCCAGTCTCTTTTGCAAGCTTCCTGCCACCTCCCGTAGTCGCTCTGAAAATCTCAGATTGATGCGTGCACTTCGGACAGACAAAGCCGCTCATGTTCTCCACGAGTCCAAGCACTTTGATGCCGGCTTTCCGGCAGAAGTCGATCTCTTTTCGTACGTCGAGTAAGCTCACTTCCTGGGGGGTTGTCACGAGCACGGCGCCATCGATTCCGGCTTCCTTGAGGAAGCTGTTGACACTGAGATGTTCGTCCGAGGTTCCGGGTGGTGTGTCAACGAATAGGTAATCCATCTCGCCCCATTCAACATCCTTCAGGAACTGCTTGATCAATCCGTTCTTCTTTGGTCCTCGCCAGATCACAGCATCGTCTCGGTTTGGCAGCATGAACTGTACGCTCATCACACCGAGGTTGTCGCTGACCCAGACTGGTTCCCATCCTGTGCTCGTGACATGAATCGTCTCGGTCTCGACGCCCATCATCTTCGGTATGCTCGGGCCACAGATATCTGTGTCCATAATGCCCACCATATTGTCGGGGTTACTCGCGAAAGCGTGAGAAAGCATGGTCGTGAAGGTACTCTTGCCCACACCGCCCTTGCCGCTGAGAACCAATATCTTGTGCTTGACTCCAGATAGACGCTCCGTGATGACTTCGATATCAGGATCCGGTCCTTTGGGCGCTGAAGCACATATTTGCTGATTTGGACAGCCTTGACAAGCATCTGCCTTGCCGGCCTGTTCACTCTGAGGACCGACACAGTTCTCTGGTTCCGGCGCTGATAATGCTGGGCCTTTCTTGGTGTATGAGTTCAGCGCATCGTCTACCGGCTGTACCGGCTCTTCCAGAGAAGGCGCCATCGTCAAATTCTCAGACGGATAAGTCCACGAACTGCTCGATGTTGTCGACTTGCAGTCACTGTGAAGACATGAGAGTATGGAGTGGTGAGAGGTGGAAAAGACGATGACATGTGCTGATTAATTGCGAGGTCAGCTCTGGCTCTCGCTTTCGCCACAGCAAGCCAAGCCGAGAAGGGCAACGCTTGTGGACCATCGCGAGCACTTCATCCTTGAGAGCACACAGTCGCGTTGCCAATGGAGCACAAGATGCTGTCGCAGACCTTCAGACGCGTCGGCAGCAATGCTTGTCTCCCGAGACGAGTTGAATCGCTCGTTCAAACGCGCTCGCGAAGCTTCCTATCGCCGCCGTTCCTCCTCGACGACTACATCCCTCGATATCAGCTCCTGTCGCCCGTCCAAGAGGCGAAGGAACGCTCAGCAGCATACGCGCATCTGAGCAATTGCAATCTGTGCCCGCGACTATGTGGTGTCAATCGATTTGAAAAGAGAGGAACATGCTTGATCGGGGCAGACGTGGTGTATTTCACACTGGGACGCTTTGGATGAAGACGCGGGCAGATGCTGACCGTTTGATCCAGCGTCAACACCGTAGCGCCTCATTTTGGCGAAGAACCCTGTATACAAGGGCACAACGGGTCAGGGAGCGTGTTCTTTAGTGGCTGTAACTTGCGCTGTGTGTTCTGTCAGAATCACGACATTGCACACCAGAAGAACGGCTTCCATCTGAGTCCAGAGGAGCTTGCAGAGTGGTAGGATGTGTTCTATATCACTGAGAATCAGTAGCTGACAATCCAGGTACCTCAAACTTCAGCAGGTAGGTAACGTTCACAACATCAATCTCGTAACTCCTGAGCATGTGGTGCCACAAGTCGCATTGTCTATCCTTCACGCAAAAGCGCTTGGTTTGAGGGTACCGATCGTCTACAACACATCCAGCTTCGATTCACTGGAATCTATCGAGTTGATGGACGGGCTTGTGGATATCTACCTCGCAGACTTCAAAGTCTGGAACTCGTCCACTTCTAAACGCCTGCTCAAGGCCGACAACTATGCCGAAACAGCCATGGAGAGCATCAAAGCCATGCATAAGCAGGTCGGGGATTTGTGCTTCACATCGGACGGAATCGCGAGAAAGGGCGTGCTTATCAGACACCTCGTAATGCCAGGACAAGAAGAGGAAGGCAAACAAATCGTTCGATGGCTTGCCGAGAACGTCAGCAAAGACTTGTATGTGCATATCATGGAGCAATACCACCCAAGAGCACACGTGGGCAAGCAGAGGAGAACAACCAGCGGTCGCGCCCAAGATCTCGCTGAAAGCACAGTCGAACCAGGCGACGTGCCAGCCGATGATAGGGCCAAGAAGCAAGTCAGGTATCAAGACATCAATCGCGCTGTCAGCTTGAATGAAGTCGACAGTGTCAAGAGAGCAGCGGAAAAGTCGGGACTTTGGCGGCTACTCGATCCAGCAGAGCACGGCGGCTTCAATATCTGATCTTGACAACCCACAGTTTCTGGATCAATCATTCCGGGCAGCACGATACGACAAGACGTCCTGAGTGCGACTTCCTCTCTGGAGCCGGGAAGCAGTCAGAATCTCGCTTGCGATATTGCAACCCAATCTCGCTGGCGTCATCGAAGCTGCCGCACTTCACGATGGCGCTAAATGTATCATCTGAAGCATGGCCGTTTCGGGGAGCATGTTCCGATCGAAAATCAATTCCGACTTCATGTCACTTTCGATTCTGGGACTCCAGCACTATGGGAGACGTGTTTCAGACACATCTGGCTGGGTCGACATAGATTTGCTACGGGCACGGGGCACTTCTTTGTCCATCGAGACAGCGAACAATCTATGCACGAACGCTAAGCTGCAGTTTACAGCGTGTCTCTGCCGCATCAGAGACTACGAGCAGAACTCTCCTGAAACGAGGACTTTCTCTTGCGCATCCCTGGTCCAGGCGACCGGCTTGTCTGTCGAACAGATACAAGGACACTCTTGCCTCGACTTACAGCCTCGGCGCAATTGAACTCGATAAGGTCCGCGTGGACGGCACGATTGTCTTTGTCCGCGTTCAGGCATGACGAGCTCTAGGCGTAGCAAATTACCGGGCTTCAAAGAAATCCATTGAAGACATGCAGCCACCGCAGCCAGGTGGGCGTCAAGAATAGTAGGAGCTCATTTGACCTTCTTCAAAGTGCCTACAAGCACAAGAGCCGGCTCCAAAGGGACTGATTTGCAGGTTGAAGCATTAAAACCACCTTCAGGTCACTACCACAGCCTGCAGAAACAGCGCCTTGCGCGAGGAGCCGGACTCTTGCGCTGTCACCGCCTCAGCCAGCAGCTTAGCATTGTTCGCAGACTCACCACCACTCAAGATGTCGTTCTCAGGCTTCCAACCCAGTATGCTTCCCCTGCTTTATGAGCAGCACCACCACTACACTATCGAGCTTGGGAATACGCATCAAGCGCTCAGCAAATTGTACAAGAAGCTTGCGAAAGTTGAGAAGACGCTGGCTGAGCGTGAGGAGAGGGAGCTATCTCGCAGTGACAAGAAGAAACGGCAATATACTCGAGCACTGTCGAAGAGAGCGGTGGCGAATTTGGAATCGAAGCAAGCGATGCTTCACGACCATCTGCGACAATGTAACAACCTGATCGCCTCATTTGAGCAAGGAACATTCTACAATACTCCGATGAGCCCGTGGACACCACAAATGCCCCCCTCGCCGTTTCTGTTCACGCCATACAGCCCTGTCTCAACGGCATCGCCATGGACTGGAAGCCTCCCCGGCAGCTCAAACGCCGGCAGAGGTGCTGAAACACAGCCTCAATACTGGGACCTGTCGATGCTGCGGGAACGCCGTCAGTCGTCGCCTTACGGCTCGTCTGCCGACTCTGGGTTTTATGAAAATCCCGTCCATGGAGTCGATATGAACGACACTTTCGATGACACAAACCACGTGTACGCACACGAGTTCATGTCACCCATGTTCAACGGGATACCCGCGGAGTCGTCCACAATGGCCGCCAGCCGCGGCGAACATTCGCCGTCGTCGATGGAGGAAGACACCGTCGCTGAGCTCCAGTTTTCACTGTCGCCTACCAAAACCGGCGCTGAGAAGTCTCCCAACACGCACAAGCGATGTTACTCAGCCAATGCCATTCAATGGAACGACAGCCACTTGGCACCGCCAGTCGAGAAGAGGAGGACGAGCGTCGGGCCAGCTCCCGAAAGGAGGAGTGAAGCGGAGAACGGGCTTGGGGAGTAGCGCAAGGAGGCGGAATTGATGGAGAACACGTTTGCACAATCAATTGTTGATAGGATAGGAATGTGTGTTAGTTAATACAACGACCAGACTTTCATGCTCGCGGAACTTCTCGGCTGTCACAGACGACCACATCGTGGCTTGCAGAGTTCAGCCTCACTTTGACTACACCTCCACCTCACCTCCCTCCCTCCCAAGTCGACGCGCGTGGCTCCAGGACCTGACCTTTTCCAACCCATAGACCGGGATCAAGATGTGCGGCCAACGACCGGGTCGCATGAACGTATGCGATCCGCTCCCCTCTGTGCGACGCTGGCTGGCGTGGTGATGCAGAACCTGCCTCTACCCCTGTCGATTGGCAGTCGGCTGCTGCGAAGGCGTTGAGCGTCTCTGCATCCGACCCAGACTTTGCGTGAAAACATGGCAGTGACACAGCCGGCCGCTGTCACTCGCACAGATTCGTGTTGGACGGGGAAACGTACCATTGTCTGAGACAGCAAGCGAGTGTTCGGACACGACGACAGTTCCATACAAAACCGATCGAGACGAAATACCCCACTGCTAGATTTTCTGACGGCTCTGAATCTGAATTCGATCTGTCGCGCCCGACGACCTGGCTATACCGCTGTTCCTGATCTCGACGGGGAGCCATCCGCTGGCCCATCATCCATGCTGCAGACGACCCCCGTCGTCGCGGCTTGCCGATCAGATGGGCCGGCTTTTGATGAGACTTGCTGCCACTGCGGCCAAATGCAGCCCGCCCTTCTTATGTCTGAAGCTGAAACAGAAGCAAGCTGCTGAGAACGTCCAGACGAGCGGGCTCTGTACGCTGTCTGCCTGCCACTTGGCCGCCGCTCATACGGCCTTCACCCCGTTTCTGCTTGATCACTTGAGTGTGTTGTGTTGGGCCGTCGCGCAGTATCGACGCCGTACTCGAGTTCCTGCCTGGGCGAAGGACAGGACAGGTCGCACTGGTCCGCCGTCGGCTGGCGCTTCTGTAACATCTCGACCCAAACCATCCACCCTCGTGACAAGCCGTTTGGCACCATGTCGTCCCTCTGTAGGTGGGTCCTCATCCTCTCTCCCTCCGCCCATTTGTACAGATCGGGCCAGTTTGACAGGCGGACTTGCTCCACGTAGAGCCGTGCGACTGGTATGCTGCGTTTGTCTCCTCGCTTCGTGGCCTGCAGGCATCCCTGCCGGCTACTCGCAGGGCCTCTCCGCCAGCGGTGCAAAAATAAGAGCAAACGACATATAAGAAAGGCGGGAAAGACAGGCACCTCGCATGAGGAAACAAACGTGCCAGACGGGGCCATCAAACATGGGTGCGTCATTTGGGACACTTTGACCGATTTTTCGCTTCCCAAGATCGTGGACGCGTATGTTCCTGTCGCTGCTTTAAAGAGGGTCACTCCCTTGGACGCGTGAGATCCCTTGGAGGAGGTGGAACGTACACACTCGTTACTTTTGTCCTCCATGGCCGCTCTGGTTCCTGGTGAATTTGGCGAATCGCGGGAACATCGTTTCTCTCATCTTAGATCTTTCTGGACGAATCTTGCGACCATGTCGACGCCTCCGGCAAACGAACCTCCCTTCTTACCACCTCGACGACCAAAGTCAGCGTGTTCAAACATGGAGGCCAGGCGGTTGTCTCGGCCTGCCACACCACCATATCTTCCGCCTCGACGGCCTGTATCGACTTCATCTACTCGAGGGCCGACGATACCCGTTTCAGAGGTTGAAGGGTTGCCTGAACTGCCGCGATCATATGCAACGCCAAGGCCTTCGTCTGCTTCCACATTAGCTACCCGTGTGCCGACCAGCTACTCACACTCGGGCTACTCACACTCACAAGCCATTGCCGGTGCACTGTCTCGACTCGAAAGCACCGAACCAGTCGACGAAGATGCCATCCTGCCCGCTCCTCTAAGATCAACAACTCCAGTAACCCGCCACTCCTCGTTGCGATACGAAAGAAACCTTCGCAGAAGTCAGCCAGGATCAGCAGCCAACTCGATTTTCGAATCACCTGCCGAAGGTCAACATCAACACCGCCGTCCACAAAGTCACCCGCCCTCCAGATCAGGATCTGTGCCAGACGTAACACCCATCGAGATGAATCCGATCCCAGCGATCCCGCCTCACATGCAACCAAACGATCCGTGGAAACTCCCAGGCCTGGAACAACCATCTCTCTCCCGCAGCAGTTCGCAACGCTCTCGCAACATGGGTCGATCTAACATACGTCAATCTCTCTCCCGACTCGCAAGTCTCGACAGCCTCATCACCTATCGTGAAGAGCGCCAGGCGTATCGCGAATCTTTCCAGAATCCGCAATCCGCAACGTCCGAGCAAGGCAACAATCTCCTGGAGCGCGAACCGACAATCTACTCCGAGCAAGATGGCCACCGCGACACCCTCGACGAGGAGAAGTATACCGGCCTGCCAGCCACCGTCTCCGGATCCACGACTCCCCAAACCGTCTCACGAGCCCCAACTCTCAATGAACCAAAGAGCCGCTTCCGCCACCCGACAGGCGAAGTAGGCTTCTGCATCGCCATCTGCCTAACCCAACTCCTAGCCGAATACATGATCTCGGGCTTCGCAATCGAACTGCCCAAAATCATGAAACGACACCTCGAGAAAACGAACAACAGCCCCGGCGACATGGGCGAGTTCTGGCCTGCAAGTCTGCTCTCTTTGATCCTCAGCGCAACGCTCTTGATCTTCGCCCGGATCTCGGACATGTTTGGCGGCTACTTCCCGTTTATGTTTGGAGTCCTCTGGCTGGGGATCTGGTCGCTCGTGGCAGGTTTCGCTGGCGCGGGAGTTCTGCTTGATGTCTCGAGGGCGATGCAGGGGTTGGCGATTGCGGCTTTCATCCCGTCGACGTTTGCTATGGTGGGGAGTATCTACCCTGACGGTGGCAAGCGTAAGAATCTAGTTCTGGGGCTCTATTCTGGCTTTGCGCCGATCGGCTTCTTTGCTGGGTTTCTGGTCGCTGGTGCTTTGCCTGAAAGTGCGCCGGGTTGGTACTTTTGGATTGCGGCGGCGCTGTCTTTCATCACGGCTATTACGGCGTATGTGACGGTTCCGCTGGATCCAACGGATCGGGAGAAGCTGGATCTGAAGATGGATTGGTGGGGTGCGTTTTTGATCACAGCTGGGTTGATTCTGGTCGCATACGCTCTCGCTGTGGAGCCTTACGCCGCGACTGAGTCTCCGGGATCTGGGTGGAAGACGGTGATGGTGCTGGCTCCTCTCATCTGCGGTCTGGCCTGTCTCGGCGTGGCCTTCTGGGCGGAGGGCTGGCTTTCGCAAACCGCCCTTCTTCCCTTCAAATTCTTTGAACCGAAAAGCGTCAAGGCGCTATGTCTTGCCTGCCTCTGCTTCTACGCCTCCTACGGCGTCTGGCTGTACGAATCGGCGCAATTCTTCCAGAGCCCAGAATTGACTGGCACATCGAACGGAATTCAAGGCGTCACTCTTGCCGCTTGGTACACGCCCACAGCAATCGGCGGATTGTTCCTCTGCGTCGTGTCTGGATCGATTCTCCATGTCGTACCGGTCATGGTGCTCTTCCTTATTTCCGCCGTGGCCTGGATCGGTGCGCCGTTACTCCTGGCGCTCTGCCCACTGCCGATGGATTACTGGTCCTTCGTCATGCCATCCATGCTGTGCGCAACAATCGGTCTCGACCTGACATATACCGTCTCGGTGGTCTTCCTCACAGGCGTCCAACCTCTCAAGTATCAAGGGCTGGCAGGGGCGGTCTCTTCGATCCTCATCAACCTGGCCATGTCGTTCTCGCTGTCCATCTCGGAGATTGTGGCGAAGAAGGCGGAGAGTGATGTTGTTGTCCCGCACCTTGGATCGCCTGGATATGAGGATGCAGTCTTCAAGCGCATATCGTGGCCGTTTCAGGCGGCCTTCATCTATGCCGCCGTCTCTGCTGGAGCTGGTCTGATCATTTCGGTGTTGTTCGTTCGGATCTCGCGGTCTGCTGTGTCAGGGAACAAGAAAGAAGAAGTTGTTGACGAGGAGAGACCACCTCAATCCTCCTCTTCTTCATCCGAGTCCACTCTCGTGGGTAGAGAAGAAGTTGGTGAGCACCGGGATGAGTGAAGGGAAATTGAAAAGCTGATGAAAGTGCATTTTGTTACTCAATGATGTTAAGCATAGCGATGGGCATTTTTCTGCATGGGCATTAGAAAGGGAAAGACTTGCTTCACAGCAGCAGTGTAAATAGAATCAAGATACCACCCAGACAGACGGGTTGCAGGATCAGCTCGAGGGGACCCCGAGGAGGGATGGGGATGGCGCGATGGGAGGTGTTTGTACAGTATCCTTACCACAAATGAAGATTCTGCTCCAGCTTTTCTGAGACATGTCGTGCTTCGGTCGGTCCATCATTGTCTGGACTCTGGAGCGGTGAACTCATGTTCGGCTCTTTCATGTGTGGAGGCACGTGCGTAGTCTAAACCGACCTCACTTCATGGTGTTGAGGTGACCGATTTTTCGTCAGTGGTCGATGAGCTGCTGCGAAACGAATGAGCTCGTCTGGTGATGCTGAGGTACTCGAGATGTTGTGTTGCCGTCAGATGTCTCGCTGCCAGCTTTCCCAGAGCCGAGAGACAGTGAGAGAAAGATTCCCACATGTTCTTCACGCTCCAGTGAGCACTTCTCGCAGACTGCTCCGTAGCGTGGAAATGCAGTTCCCTCCGACTCCGCTGTGCACTACTCCATAGGAGCTATGCCCTTGGGACGGGTTTAGCGTTGTTTGTTTCGGCCCAGGCAGGATGAAGCCTGTGACGTGGGAGAGGTCCGCGGGCGTTTTCGTGGTGATGTATGGGTCCTGGTCGAATGCCTGTGGAGTGCGTGGGACCGCCATTTTCGCGGAGGCGGCTGGAAGTGAGTGAATACGATGTGCACAATATATGTATTGGCCTGGATTGCTGACGGTGGTGTCCGGTCCTCTTGAAGTCCTGTGTTCGAATAGCAAGCTGAATCCATTGCCGTGCCACTGCTGTAGCTGGCTGTTGGTGATGATGAGTGTATCTCAGGTCAAGGTTCACTAGCAGCATCTTCGATACGCCTTGCCTGCAGAAGGGCCCCCAATGATGAGAGCAGATAGGAACGAGTGGGCGAATGGGCCCTCCTGTTTAGCTGTGACAATTAGATTCAAGTCAGCTGCATAAAAGGCAGGAGCACTGCACAAGAAAGCTCTGGGGGAGGGAGTGAGTGAGGTAACCCTCGCTTGGAGAGCAGCGAGACCGCTGAGGGAGGGAGTTGCGCTGTATCCTGCAGGCCTATGATGAGGCTTGGAGAAGGACAGGTAGTTTGGCCGCGTGCTGCACGCCCAAAGCTAGCACCGGAGCACCCACAGAGGAGCAAGTGAGGGTGAGGTGAGAGTGGATTCGTTGAGGTGTCGTAAATGGCTCAGGCATGGGCGCTGGACGAAAGGACCGGATGTGCCTCAGCCTTGGCAGAGCAAGCAGCGTTGACGGAAGTGAATGAAAAATTTTGTAGCAGCTGCATGAAATCGCGCAGCTCGTGCTGATCCGATGTAGTGCTGTACCTGCCAGCAGCTGGTTGTTGATGCAGCGAAGATGCTTGACCGTGAGACAGATGTTTCGGCAAGTCGACAAAGCAGACGAGCCGAGTCGCTGTGCGCTACTTTCCTCCTCGACGATGCTCGCCGATCCAGCGGCACATGACATCGAGGCGTGGGGCCAGCCGCCGCCAAATGCCAACATTGAACGGATGGTGCATGACGAGCAGCATCCAACCTCGCCCGACCAATTGCAGCCTCGTCTGCGTGAGTCGTGAAAGATTCGTTTGCTGTTCCACCGCGCTGCGCACCCATACCGCCGCCCCGCTCTTCGTCGAAACTCTATGCCGCCATGATGGCATTCACCACTTAACTACACCTCGCCCCAGCCCACTCCCGCAGCGCCGCTCCCTCGACGCTGCACCCGCATTTCTTCAACACTGCCGCTGGTCCCGATGACAACCCACTCACGACGAGACTCGAGAATGACCGACGCGAACGAGCCGGCCGGCGTGGACGCCAGTGGACTGCGCGAGAGGCTTCCCAACAAGCCTGAGGCGCCGCAAAAAGCAGAGTCCGTGGAAACTGCGCAGCAGGCTGTGAGGGCACTGAACCAACAAGAGCAGGCCGACGGCAAGGACGAGAAAGACCGCAAGACGTATGGACGCACTCTGGACGGCACGGGTGAGTACTTCCAGTGCTCGCCTCGACATGGCGGCGGCGAGCTCCCTTCGTTAGCAATACCTTTAGGCAGGTCCAGAAAACCGATTGAACCTCTGCTTGCCGACCTCTGACCCGCCATGCTCCTGACCGTCTCCAGCAGCGCTGATATCTCGAGTGTGTAGTCTTTACTGTGCCTCATACAGAGGATATGGTGTCCCAGCTCTTCGACCCAACGCAACCAAAGAACCTGTCCGACATTGCCATTGTCGGTGCCCTGCTAGGCCAGTTCCTCCTCATGTACATCTTGCCAAAGTCTCTGCGGATACCCGTCTTTGCCATCGTCTTCCTCTGGTGGCGATTCTGCTACAACTTTGGCATTGGCTGGCTCCTGCACAACCAATCCCACCATAAGCGCCTCGTGAACTGGGCCAAGAAGACGCACATATTCGAAGATCCCAAAAGCGGCAAAAATGCTTATCCCATGCTATACAAGTTCATCAAAAAAGAAATGGAAGCCAAGATACCCAAAGACTACAAGTTCGAGGATGCCCCGATCGAGTACAACACCTGGCTTGTCTTCCGCCGTGTTGTAGACTTGATCCTGATGTCTGACTTTACCGCGTTCTGTCTGTTCGCATTCGCATGCGGTGGCCGCCCAGAGCATGAGAAGCTTCCCATGACCATCGCCCGTTGGGTTGGTGGTTGGATTCTTGTCATGTTCAACTTGTGGGTGAAGCTCGACGCTCATCGAGTCGTTAAGGACTTTGCCTGGTACTGGGGAGACTTCTTCTACCTCATCGACCAGGATCTGACCTTCGACGGTGTTTTCGAACTGGCTCCTCACCCCATGTACTCGATCGGATACGTCGGGTTCTACGGTATTGCGATGATGGCAGCGAGCTACAAGGTGCTGTTCATTTCGATCATTGGCCACGCCGCGCAGCTCGCATTCCTTGCCTTTGTGGAGAACCCACACATCGAGAGGTGAGTGATCATATCCCTGTCACGCGATCAACAACCAGCTGAAACAACTACAGAACTTACAATGCACCACCACCGATCACACGAACCGACGAAGTGCCTGACTCTCCACTGAAACGGCCGCAGTACTCGACCCGCATGCTGAGTGCTGGTCACGTCAACGGATATCCTCCTCTCGCTTCCAGCAGCCAGCCATCGCCCGTGCACAACCTCATCGGTTTGCAGAACATTGACCTCCACCGTGTGACCGATGTCTCGGTCATTCTTCTCCAGATCTACATGTACACCGTGGCGTTCCTCACTCCCTCGACTTGGCAGTGGCAGACGTTCTTCGTGTTCAGTGCCACCCTGTGGCGGCTCTGGTACTCCATTGGTATCGGCTTCATCCTGGATCGACAATCAAACAAGAAGTCATGGACTCGCCACTTTGTCAAGTTCGGCGAGAGCACCGAAGAGGCCTGGCGCCAGTGGAAGGGCATCTACCATGTCAGCATGATCATGTGCTATACGAGCTTCATCTGCGCCGCCTGGAAGATGTACGGTAAGTAGCTAGTTGACAGATCCTGAGGCTGTAACATCCACTAATTGATCAGATGCAGGCCTCCCAGAAGACTGGACATACGGTATGGCCATCCTGCGCCATGTGGCTGGAGTCGGCCTGATATCGCTCCAAATCTGGACCATTGCCAGCATCTACGAATCCCTGGGCGAGTTTGGCTGGTTCTTCGGCGACTTCTTCTTCGATCAGGAGCAGCCACAGCTGACCTACGGCGGCATCTACCGGTTCCTGAACAACCCTGAGCGAACCATTGGTTTGGCTGGTGTATGGGGCGCCGCAATCATGACCTGGAGCAAGGCCATTTTCTTCCTGGCTCTGCTCAGTCACACCCTCACCTTGTGCTTCATCCAGTTCGTGGAGAAGCCACACATGCAGAAGCTGTACCGCCAAGGTCTTCGCCAGCAATCGGGAGTGTCCAAGAGCATCAAGCGATCGCTTCCATCCCCACTCCAGAAGTGGCAAGGCAGCGTTGACAGCATGCTCGATCAGACTCTTGACAATCTCGAGGACTTCATCGATCAGGCTCGACCTAAGCTCGCCGCTGGCTTCAACACCTTCGTGCAAGACTCCACCACAATGTTCAGGCAGTTCCCAGCTCGGGTCAGCATCACTCGCGTGGCTCCAGATCTTGCAGGTTACAACCCCAAGGACTACTCTCTGGAGATCGACACCACCGCTGGCGGCGTGAAGTTCGGCGAGCACTCAGAGAGCGGCAGAGAGGGCGAGATTGGTCAACTTCCTCTCAAGCGTTCCGACAGCTTCGAACGGGTCGTTGTCGACTACGGCTCTCCCATCAAGGTGAAGTGGACGGCTCCTCTGAACCACAGCAAGAAAGACTGGATCGGCCTCTACCGAGTCGGCGACAACGCTTCGAGAGACATCACCAAGGTCGGATCGAACGGGCGATGGGCTGCCACGAACCCAGGTGCCTTTGACTACAGTAAGGCTGATCAAGGCATCCTGGTCGCGGATCAGCGAGTCTCTGCCACGAAACGCAAAGACGGCGAGGAGAAGGACTTCTTGTATGGCGAAATCGAGTTCGCTGGCGACAAGCTGTGGTGGACTCAGGGCGTCTTCGAATTCCGATACCACCACGATGGCAAGTACAACGTCATGGCCATCTCCCTCCCCTTCGAGATCAAGATCAATCGCTTCGACGAGAACGAGCTGGGCTCCACGGGCCAGATCCGGGCTGCAGTCGAAGAGGCTCTCCTCCCTGTTGTCCAGAATTGCTTCGACCGCGACCCGAACGTCGCACCTCGCAGCGTCGACGAATCTTTCGGTCCAACCCTAGAACGCGAAGGCAAATACGCCAAGCGCGTAGTATACGCCGTCAAGCAAATGTTCGGCATCGAGTTTGCCCCTGAAGTTGTACAGGCTGATGGCAATGTTCGGAACCTAGGATGGCGAATTTGTAACGCGAAGAAGGTGCTTGCGCCTTACAGTATGTCCAAGAGCAATGGCGATGTCTCTCCGCAGTGAGGAGATGACGAAGATAGATGAAGGCGTAGTTTTCGCACGATACCACAAAAGTTGTATGTAGGGGAAAGACAAAAGGTATAGCATAGGTGTAAACGGGAAAAAGTCGTATATCAATGTTCATTCCTACGTTCTTTTGTTTCTTGATGTTGATCAAAGATATGGCTGCCAATTGTCGGTGAGGTCTGTTGATAAGGAAGATAACGCCTATCCCGAACATCAGGCGTGGGCCGTGGAGGGACGACAGCTGCTTTCTCTCATGGTTGTTCCATCCTTCTCTCTGTTCATCGCTCTTTCCACTGCAATATGGAACACCATTTCCATCACAGAAAACAAGAATGCCCCAAGAGAACTCCGGTCGGCATCCA
This sequence comes from Zasmidium citrigriseum, assembly GCA_002786025.1. Lineage (NCBI taxonomy): Eukaryota > Fungi > Ascomycota > Dothideomycetes > Mycosphaerellales > Mycosphaerellaceae > Zasmidium > Zasmidium citrigriseum. Next base: position 320,801 of record NHNW01000014.1, on the reverse strand, counting down.
CTCCGCGCATCCCAAATCCATCCAAGAACCCGCCGATCCTCCACCGTCTCCTTCACACCTCAAACACCATCTCTGCCCGGCAAAACCACAATCCCCAGCATGAGTCTCACATCATCGAGTCTCACATCACATCTCTCTGCGTTGCATCGAAACTCCTTCCCTTCTCTGATCCCTCCCTCCCACGCGACAAAAGAATTCCGTGCATGTGCAGATCTTCGAAGAAAAACGCCATCTCATCTCCTTCGTCGCGTGGACTATCGAGCGTTGCGAAGCTTGCTGGCTGACTTCACCCCTGAACCGGTCTGGCGCAACACGCGGACGGAAGTCTTTTGTGCTTGTATACTCCTGTTTGGGGAATTTTGCTGCGGCGCGTGGATACCAAGGAGGTGGAATAATCGTCTTTGCGGCATCGCGATCCGATGGAGGGCTGAAGGTGAGGCACAGGTTTGTGAGGTGAAGCTTCTCTTCGACTCTCTTTCGATCTTTCGTTCTGGTTTGGCGACACGCGACTTTTTGGTGCTTTCGATTCTTGTTTCTATCATCACGACGGGGTTTGCTTGGTCCTGATGACGGTCACGCTTCTTTTGATATAATATTAATCTTTCTTCTCCCGATCCTCTTCGAAGTCGCGCACGAGAACGAACGATGCCATTCCTTCACAACAGCTTCGGCCGGGCTCTTACGGCTGCCACTCTCTTGATTTCTTCTTTCGCCGCTGCGCAACAGTGCTACTACCCAGACGGATCGCCTTCCACAGACACACCTTGCAGCACTGGGGGAGATTCTTCATGTTGCGAGTCGAGTTCGTTTTGCTTGGATAATGGGTTATGTTTTGGGGGTGGGATTGTGAGTCGGGGGAGCTGTACGGATAAGACTTGGGGGAGTGAGGCGTGTGCGGGATATTGCAAGACAGGTGAGATACACAGTGAAAGAGGGTTTTGGGGATGGGATGGGACTGACCGGATACAGACTCACCGAGCGGAAGCATATCCCTCACACCCTGCTCAGACAACGGCGGCTCGAGCACATTCGTCTGCGGCCTCGACTCATCCGCATGCAGCAGCAACGAAGGCGTCTTCACCATGTCCGGCGGCGGCTCATTCATCCTACGACCCGCACAAGTCCAAGCATTGATCCAACCCGTCCTAAACCAAACCGCAACGCAATCCTCCGCAACCGAAACCGTAACCTCATGTCCCTCAGGCGAAAGCCCCAAACACGACGGCATGTACTCCGCCGCGCAAATGGCAGGTCTAGGTTGTGGTCTCGGCCTGCCGCTCCTCTTCGCCATCTGCGCCGCCGTTTTCCTTTTCGTGAGGGAGAAGTCGCATCGAAGGGAGTCGATCATGGAGCCGGATAGCTATAATTTCAGACCGCCGCCTCCGCCGATTACCATTCAACATCCCGCGTTTCGATCGATACCTGTGTCGAGAGATGGAAGCGAGATAGGCAGCATGACGACTGTCAATACTAGCGAAGGACCGGCCGTTTTGCAATCTTTCCTCGATCGATATCAGAACACCAACAACGAAAAGACAGGACGAGTTCCCGTCCATCGAGTCGAACTAGACGGCTCGCCAGTGCAACGAGGCGCGAGGCAAGAGACGCAGGGAATATTCGACTCGGGGAATAGATTTTAATGCGAAGTTGTGTATCCTTGGGTATTGTTGTCTGTTTTCACTGACTGATGGAGGTCCCATCGAGAGCTAGCGCGGCGTTTGGGAAGGCCATGCTGTTACGATCATAGCGGTATATCCAAATCCTATTATTATTACTATTTTGCTGAGGGCGATGTTCCGCCATGACTCTGGCCACAGGCTCCAACTTCGCTCCGCCAGATGCCGGTTTCGCAAATCCTTGTCTTTGATCGGATCGGGCACCGAAACATTGCGACTCGATTGCGACTTCGAAGCGTGGATTCCGTGGAAGCAGGGAATAGAAATTGGAAGGTTTCATCTGAGGGGAGGTTCGTTCTCCCGGTGTGATGGCCCAGCGTGCCGCTGGTGTCGCTACTGGAATTCGTATTCGATGCCATGGAGACCCCTGTCTTCTCGAGGCAATCTGGAACCTCGTGTTGTGCTTCGCGTTGCTTGGGCTGCTTGTCATGGCAGAGCGTGCTAAACTTGTTAGTGGCGGCCTTCTGGAAACTGGAAAGATGGGAGTCCGAACGGCTGGAGAAGGTCAGATATAGAAGCTGGCTGCATGCCCCCGACCTACTCCTTGCTTTCTCTACGAGACATCTGGTACCGTAGCAAGGAGGTCGTCATCAAGCTCTCACCACAAGCTTTCCAACCCTCTTGGATCACGGATCAACCACGAGCAACAACCATGAAGCTCTTCCTCTCGACAGCCTTCCTCCTCGCCGCCCTGGTCGCAGCAGACGACAACCACGTCCCGACCAAGACGGACTACAAACCTAAGCCGAAGAAGCCTTGTCCTACGACGCTTACCGTCACGGCGCCGGTGGATTGCAGCGGGTGCACGACGACGATTTATCAGACGACGGCGACGGATAGTGTGGATTGTCATGGGTGTAAGAGGTTGACGACGAGTACGACTTGGTTGCCGTGGGGTGGGCTTTGTCCGGTATGTATACCATCCTTCTTGGGTGGGTGGTATAATGCTGACCGGCTGGTTTAGCAATGTGTTGGCGGCATTCAGACCGAATATAATAACACTGGCACGACGACGGTCACATCTTGTTCGGCGACGCCATATGCCCCAGCTGGACTACCTTCCAAGAAGTAGCAGGATGGAACGTTGAGAGAGAACTCACCGATCTAAGAGATCTCGACCGCATCGAACAGATCTAATGCAACAGGAATCATTCTAATGAAAAGACATCATGGGCAAAAGGCTAGCAAGATCATCTTTCTCATCCCTCTGGTTCCCGACTTCCCGCATCAATGTGTTACGTCAAACAATTCATCTACCGCTGCCCTCATCCCGGAAACCGTGTACTCATCCAGGAGCACGGAGAGCTGTGCGAGCGTCGATGGGTCGAGCGGATCTATGCTGGGCGGTATTGTCCCTACTGCTTGAAGTCCAGAGGCGTTGAGCCAGTCAGGAAACCACCTACTCCGCCCTCTCCTCCCAGACCGCCCACTCCACCTCCCTATGGACCTGCGCCGCTGCCGAGACAGTACTGCGATGTCCAGTGAAGGCGAAAGGCACCTAGGTTAGATCCTAACCGCGGCGCCTTCAAATATACCCGCAAGTTTGCTCACGTCCCTTGCCGCTCTCAAACATTTCGTCTCGAACAAACTCACAAACCTCGTACTCACCCGCCCTTCCCCTATCGTAGATATCTTGCCCTACTACAAACCATAAGTCCCTTGCACCCCCGTCCCAAACGCAGCCGTCCGCCACACCAGGGTCCCACGCCTTCCCCTTTCCACAAAATCACAATCACACTCACACATGTGCACCCAAGAACTAATCTGGTGCAGCTGCGGGCACGGCGAATTCCTCGAAATCAAAACCTGCCGCACCGGACAACTCCTCGGGCGCTGCTGGACTGTCGTACACGGCAACCATAACCTCGTCGTGCCGGCGGTGTGTTCGTATTGTCGGAGTGGACTGAATTTGAGGAGGCCGTTGGGGAGTCCGAGACCTAGAGGGGAGGTTGCGAGGAAGGTCGAGGGGAATCGGGATGGGGAGTTGGAGAGGGTTTTGGAGGAGGAGTGGGATGGGAGTGGGAGTAGTAATGGATTGAGTTGTGGAAGTAGTAATGGGGTTTTTGCGATGGAGGATGTTATGAATACGGATTGGAGTGGGTTTGATTTGGAGAAGGAGATGGAGGGGTGGGGGGTTCAGGCTTTTGGTGGGGAGGGTGGGTTGGAGAGTATTCAGGAGGAGCCGTCAGAAGGGTAGGAGAAGTGGGAGGTGATGGAAGAATAGATTGACGGAATAGATACTTACATGCTGACAATGGGCGGCGTTCGTCCCTGGAGGCCGCCCTTTTTGGAGACCGCACTGTAGAGCTTACTTCAACGTCAGGTCATACCCAAGTTTACTTTCAAAAATGGTGACCCGTATCCAAACATCAAAAGACGCTTTCATCGGTGACTACAGGCTCAGCATCCGAATGAGTCAGCCTTGAAGAAGCATGACTGGGACCAGGGACAAGCAGAATCCATACTGCTTGCTTGATCAGTGAGATCTCGGCTCGATCATGCTCGATCCCCGGTTCTCTGCTTGATGGATGGAATGCGCCCATCGGATCTGATTGAACAGTACGGTGCACGCATGGCGAGACACTTGTCTGCCATCGTCACTGGAGGATCTGTTCCTTCCTCGAATTCGCTCCTACTTCTGTCGTAATCATATCCCGTGGCCACAAACGCGAAGCTGAAGACGGCGAGACCTTCACTGGGAACAGGAGGCCAAGGCGGGCATCCAGCCTGCAGGTGTACAGAATCAAGACCAGCAAACCACAGGCCCAATCCAGACCCCTGCGGCGAAGCAACCCGCTGCTAAATCGACACCACTTTCGGGAGGAGAGCCTTCCCAGACGACATCCGGTACCGTTCTGCGAGCAGTATTTGTTGACGAGGAGGCATATCTACTGGATGTTCTCAATGTCTATCCCGACGTCTCTCACGAGCATGTCCGTCTACTGTACTCCATTGGCGACCCTAATTCCAGTCGCTAGTCGGGTCGAAACCGGTATCGACTGACTCTTGAGATCAGAGACCTATCCAAGCGGCCTTTCACCAAGGAGACAAATGAAATGAGAATAACTACCCCTCCATGCTTGCTTTTGCTGCTGCCTGCCACTTTCGCCTCCCATCCTCCACCACCCTACATCGTGTCTCCCTCGCCCGCCACATCTGCCTGCTCCTACAACACAGCCTCTCGCCATCATGGCAGGCGGTCAGAAGCGCCAGGCCGATGACAGCGAGGCATTCACCGGCAACTCGAAGCTGAGACGTTCCTCCAACCTGCAGATGTACAGTCTCAACAGCAAGATGCCACAAACCAAATTCAAGCCCCTAACACGAAAGCCACCCGCTGATCCTGGCTCAATGTTGTCAGCCACGTTGCCATCATCCTCGGGAGTGGAGGCCACAGAGAAGACCCCGGAGATCGCCTCATCATCCCTCTCGAACTCTCTGGGCTAGAAGCCGAGCGGAGATGAGAGAGCATATACTCCTGAACAGCAGTATATCCTCGACGAGGAAGCATGCTTGCTCCAGGTTCTCGATGTCATCCCAGATGTCTCTCACCAGCATGTCCGTTAGCTGTGCTCCTCCACGGCTGACCTTCCTAGCGCAGCTCGTGTGGAGAGCGTTATCGATCAACTGCTGGAGATCGGAGACCTAACCAAGCGGCCTTTAAGTGAAGAGTCAAGTGAAATAAGAAGGACTTTGAAGTAAAGAGAGAAGTAAATTGAAATAGACCCTGAAGTGAAAAGAGAAGTGAATTGAAAGGGGCCTTAAACTAAAAGGAGAAGTGAAATGAAAGGGGCCTTGAACTAAAAGGAGAAGTGAATCAGAAGGGGCATTGAACTAAAAGGAGAAGTGAATTGAAGGGGGCCTTAAACTAAAAGCAGGAGTGAGTTAGAAGGGGCCTTGAACTGAAGAGAGAGGTGAATTGAAGGGGAATTAAGAACCTGCTGCGACGACATAGGCTTCAACAACTAAGAAGGTACTCTCGATATCAAGAGGTCGTAGCCGAATACGAAGAGAACTTCGAGACTGCTGCACACTTCACCCCGTGAACGCAAGGGGAGGACTATCCGTATATCGAGCCAGAGGATGCACAGGAGAATCGACTCCGCTTCCATACATAGTTACACGACACCCTATCTGCTTTGGTCCTGGTCACTCAAGCCGAGGGCTTCTTTCAGAGATTGGCGAGTACTTTCTGCCCTTTCGCTCGGAGTATTGCAATGTTCATCATCAACTGTGTGAGACGACGCGGGGACGGCATGACTCAAGTTCTATTCGACGCTTTTACGAAAGAGGCCCAGGAAGTCCTCGGCAGGCGAAACCTCTCTGTGCAAGATCTACTCTCAATACCCCTGAGATTTACGATCGATGAAATGAGCTCACACTGGGGCATTTATGCCAGCATTGTCGAACTCGACCAGCAAGCGAATTTCCTACTCCTTCCCATGGGCCTTGTACGTTAGAAGCGGTACAAGACGCCTATCAGCCGGGGCTTTCTGAGGTCGCCTGATGGACTATTTCAAGTTCAAAGTCCTCGGTCACCGGTGCGTGGGCAGTCGTCACATCGATCATGTTCTCGAGGAACATACCAAACAACACATTCGCCCTCTGGCGCTGCTCTCCATGGACCATCCCAAGCTTCTCATCATGTTACTTGAAGGTCTGATGATGCTCTTCCTGGATACCATCGTGCATCCTACCGGTGGCCGGGGAGTGAAGTACGTCAACGACGCGGTTCGAGACCTGTACGCGAAGCTCGTTATCCCACGACAATGGCTTGGTCTGAACAGTGTATAGGCACTCAACCAGGGAAGCTCTTGGTTCTGGGGCGATTCCGGCCCGTGCTGTTTATGTGGCCTCCCGAAGCGAAGACTTGAGATTATCGAAGTAAAGGCTGGAGAGCCCTAAAGTGAAGGCTGAACAGCCCTGAAGTGAAGGCTAGACAACCCTGAAGTAAGGACTAGAGAGTCCTTAGGTGAAGGTAAGATAGTCCTAAAGTGAAGACTTAGGAAACAAAACTTAAAGGGTTCTGTAATGAAGGCTAGTGTTGCCTTGAGTGAAGGCTTGCAAAGTCGTATGTGAAGGCTAAATCGTCCTGTAGTGAAGGTCCGAGAGTCCTGTAGTGAAGGCTGGAAAGTCTTGTAGTAAAGGCTGGAAAGTCTTGTAGTGAAGGCTGGAGAGTCTTGTAGCGATGCCTGGGATTGATGTGCTTTGCGAACCTGGCGAGATACGGCTGTCATCGTCGTTATCGTGAACTGCTTGACCTTAGACACAGCCTCGCTATCTTGCGTGAGCCTTTTCACTATTGTTGACGCCTGGATCTCCCATGCTCATGTGCGCAGTATTGTGAGAACTTGGAGGTCAGGCAGATCTCGCTATCAAAGACGGCGCAAACCTTTCTCGACTTCTACAATATCTTGACGATGGGCTGTATCGATCAGATGGGCCTAGAGATGGACCAGTATAATGGAAAGGGAAAATGCTGCATGCAGCCGTACCTTACTGGCTCTCCGGACAAGGCATCCTTTCGCCCCATTGCCTTTGGCTGGCCCACGGAACCTCTCTGCAAGCACACCAACTGATTCCTCACACTTGAGGCGCAGCATTCTGCTTCTTTCAAGTTTCAATCCTCCGGCGTGATGCTTGCCCAGGTGGCTTCGCTCCAGGCCCCATATCGGGCGGTCGTCGGGGAAGTCTTCATGCCGTGAAAGCTCGTCTGCTCGTCATCTTGCCAAGGGCTTGTTGTCGTGGCAGAGTGGCATGGCAAAGCTTGCCAGCACAGCCAAATGCACCTTGCGTGAGCTTGGTTCGCACGACACTTGCTTCGGGATGAGAGAACGACGTCTGCCTGTCGTGCCAGCATGCTTTCCCCTTCGCGCTACGAAATGCGAGGGCGCCATGCAGCGGTCCATCAAAACAAGATTGCTGTTGAGTTTAGCCCCGGGATTGGATGTTCGAAACGCCATGACGCCAGAGCGGTTTGGCGTCTGTTTGTTGGCAGAAGAGGTGGTTTTTGGGTCTCTTTCCTGCGTGATCCAGCTCGCCCACCTGGTCCAAAGCTCTTTCGCTCCTTGATCTCTCCTGCTCCTCGTCTGGGCCTCGATCGATGACATCTTGTTGCATGTGGCGTGCCTGAAACGCCACAGCAGAGTGGACTGACGGCTGGATCCCCGAGAAGATCCAAGATCAGCTGGGATCGAAACGCGCCTCAGCCACAGGATCGACGCGAGCGCAATACCACCTGGGTGCACGTTGCCAACTCGTCAAAAGGAGAGCGGTCTGCCGGCGCGAGGCCCTTCGCGTCATCTCAGGACCTCGTCGCCTTGCCATACCGAGCCTCAGGCATTCACTTTGTTTTCACACAGCACGCGAGTCGGCTACCTGCAGCCACATTCTCCTAGCACCTAAGGTCGTATTGGGAACCAATCGCGCATTGAGTTGGGTTCCACGACAGGGACTCACAGCCATTGAAGCTTCCTGAGCGGAGAGCAAGTGGGCGCAGTCAGGCTCCATCACTCCCATCATGCGTATGTCTACTCACCTCTCTTGTCGCACAATCACTCGTTCTCTGCTGTTCTTCAGGTGACCATGCTGACGGGCGCGTTTCGGGTAGACAAAATCAAGCAAGCCGCACGGCGAGATGCCTGGTATCACAACTTCGAAAACAACGGGAAGGAGCGAACGTATAATCCATTCGGGCGTATAAGCGCTCGCCCTCGAGTCGGCACCGATGTAGAGAACCAAAACAATTTGGCACATATCCAATCGAGCGACCAGTATTCCGCACAAGAAGATGAGCGGAGACTTCAAGCAGATCAAGAGAATGGTCCATTCCGCGGGCCTGAGAAGTCGAGTACCTATCCCCAGGGACCATCAGGCGGATTACCGAGTAGCGAAAGAGGAGATATTAGCTCAGTCGAGAAAGCAAGCGGAGAGAACGAGAAGCAGGACACTTCAATCGAGCCTACGCCTCGAGGAGACATCGAGGACTCGGTTGGTTCCAATGGCAAGCCGAGGAAGCGCAGAAAGTTCTTTGCGCCTTTCAGCAAGAAGAAGGATGAAGGAGATCAGGATGTCGTGCGCGCCGAGACTGGCGAGTCGAAGAAGAAGAGGAAGAAGTACCCCCACATCACGATCATGAGCCAACTCAGAGCGGTGTTTCTCTCTTGGATCAACATTCTCCTGATCATGGTGCCTGTTGGCATTGCTCTGGAATACTCTGGCGTCGACAAGACGGCGGTCTTTGTGGTCAACTTCATCGCGATCATCCCACTTGCTGCGATGCTTTCGTACGCTACCGAGGAGCTGGCCATGTACATCGGAGAAGTCCTGGGCGGTCTGCTGAACGCCACTTTCGGCAACGCAGTCGAGTTGATCGTGTCGATAATAGCTTTGGTATCTATTCGATTTGGTCGATTATATGATTTGGTCGATGCTAACCAATTTATTAGACGCAGAAGAAGGTGCTCATTGTTCAAACCTCGCTGATCGGCTCGATGCTTTCGAACCTCCTCCTAGGTGATCTCTGACCAATACCTTTTGTAAGACATATACTGATACGAGTCCTTGTTGTTAGTAATGGGAATGTGCTTCTTCCTGGGAGGCATAAACCGTTTGGAGCAACACTTTAACATCACCGTCGCGCAGACAGCGGCATCGCTCCTCGCTCTGGCTATTGGCAGTCTCATCATCCCAACCGCTTTCAGGATCTTCTCTCCTGATGACAGTGGAGTTGCGCCAACATCTCGCGGAACAGCCGTCCTGCTACTCGTCGTATACGCCTGCTACCTTCTCTTCCAGCTGCGCACGCACGTCGACATGTACAACGAGCCGAGTCAGAAGTCACCAAAGAAGTCCTCTGGCAAGAAAGAAGATGGCGAGGCGTTGAAAGGAATTGCCATGATCGGTGCTGCAAGCGGTGCCGCCACGGCTGGTGGAGGTATCAACCGAGAAAACCTCGTGCAGGAGCAAGAGGAAGAGGAAGAGACTCCTTCTCTCACCGTCATTGGGTCTCTGGTCACACTGGCCGTGTCGACTGTCTTTATAGCCTTGTGTGCAGAATATATGGTGTCGGCCATTACTGCTATCTCGAAGGACGTCTCTCAGGAGTTTATCGGTAAGTCATAGCGCCTGCAAGCACATGTGATATCCCTAACATCGCACTAGGTTTGATTCTGCTCCCCATCGTCGGAAACGCCGCAGAGCATGCTACAGCCGTGACCGTTGCCATCAAGGACAAGATGGATCTGGCGATCGGTGTTGCCATTGGATCCAGCTTGCAAATCGCCCTTCTTGTGCTCCCTGTCATGGTCATGCTCAACTGGTGGGGCGTCGGCTCTCCGGCCGTCTTAACTCTCGATTTCAACGGTTTCCTGGTCGTCGTGCTCGTCATCTCGATCTGGCTGGTCAACTACCTGATCAACGACGGAAAGTCACACTGGCTGGAAGGCGTGCTATTGATGATCACGTGAGTTCCACCCTCCCCTGTTGCGCTTGTTTTGAAGACACACTGACTGTGTTTGTTAGGTACCTCATCATCGCCGTCGCCGCGTGGTTCTATCCTCCAGATGGCGAGGTTGCGGGTTGAACGGATACCCTCGTTTGTGCTCCTACTGTAATACTATTCAACCTCCTTCGGCTCGATCCGGCCTGCTACCACACCAGTGGAAGTTATGTGCCTGCTCAAAGAGAACATGCTTTGATTTCGAGCTCATCTAGAGCAATACCGAGCGACGAGACGGCGAGGAGCTTTTGCTTCCCTTTTGTATATCGATTGATACCCCGAGCTACTAGCGAACGTCAAGAATGGAACTTTTCTATTGAATGTCTTAAGATATTCCAGACCTGGAAAGCTATCACCGCTCTTGAAGATGTCAGAGTGTCACAAGGCGAGAGACTTGGTCAGTCTCAATGGAATTCAAGTTGTATTCGCTGATTGGTGCGCAGGGAAGCCTCTAGTCCTTAAAGAGCAGCGCGAGACAGGCTATTGCAGGCGCCACTGTATGATTCTCGAAGAAGCCCGCCTCTCGATATCGTTGGCGATCTCGAAGAATCGTCTACGGTCCAAGCCCATGAGACCTTGTCCAAGTCTACGAGATTTCATGGCTTCCTCGAGATGCTCAGCCATTCCTCTGCCTATTTCCATGCAAAATACTCAGTCCGTTCACATCCTGATTGCATATCTTCTTCATCACCGTCCATTGCTTTCGGCGTGTGTTGCTCCTCACTTTTCTCAATTTCTCTTCTCCAAACTATTGTCCCTATCAAAGCATAAGACTTTCATGCCAGATCTTTCAGTTCCATCTATATCCATGCTTCATCTGCAGCACTTCACGTGCTTTTGCGGCGGTCGTTCCTTCTCATTCTAGCTGTGGCGGGCGACACCGCGGCCTATTTATCTGCTGCGCTCTTCTTCTTCCTCTTCTTGACAACCACAACTCTTCTCACGACAACAACAAAAACCACGACCTCATTGACCTTCTTGACCAGTACGACTAGCAGATCAACCACAAACCTTACTGACCACAAGCCAACACCACAAGCTCAGGCGTTCGCCGCACCCAACAAGGCAGACCGTGCAGCGGTCGCTCAAGCCTACGCTTCTCAATCCCACGCAGCACTGGCGAGCTAATCAGCAGCAACCTGCAAGGCTCTTGTCGCTGCCGAGAACGGCAATACGTGTCGTCAAAGCCGGTCAGTAGTCCCTTCGGCTGATCGATTGACACATGCTAATAACATTGGTTATCACAGGACTCACAACATCTTCGGCTCAGACCTTATAGCTTGACCCTTTACTTCAACTCACCAAACTCACCGACCACACCAATCCTTCACCACTGCAGGCTTCAAAACACAACAACAAGTTGACAGCAACCCCAATACCCCTCTACAACATGGCTGACGAGGATCGCAACTCCCCAAGCCACGACGACGACTTCATGATGTCGGGCGGCGTAGGAGACGAGGCTCTGGGACAAGACGAGAACCCCCAGGCACAAGCTCCCGACCCTATCGTCCAGTCTATCGAGCCGGGCGACCTTGCTGTCGCAGACCCGCTCGATGGCTACCACTCGGCTATGCCCCCGCCGCCACCAAGGGGCAGACTGAACTCTGTTGCCAGCACCGTTACGGACCTGAATTCGCCAGATGTCATTGCGAGCCTGATGGCCCCAGTTCGCGACGGCCGCGGTGGTAGCCGTGCTAGCTCTGCTCTCCCATCTTCAACTCCACGTCCCCTGAATCTGGGTAGGTCAGTCCTGAACAGACGTCACGGCCAAGCGGGCAATGCCCAAAACATCGACAGAGCGCTCAGTCGCCAACGCGATCTTGCCACTCGTCTCCGAACGAACTACGACGAGCAAGCTGCTGCGATGACTATGAGCCCTATGCCGCCGTCTCGTAATGGGAGAGAGCGAGGTAGGGGTAGGACACCCTCGGGATTCACAGAAGCTCTTGAGGCATATGAGACGGCCCAGTTCCGGGACCAAGCGCCCCATCTCCGAAACAAGCACAGGAGAGGCAAGTTGAACCGCCACGATGAGGTTGGTTGGTTGAGGATGGAATCTCGTCGACGCATGCAGCGAGAGAACCAGTACGCTCGTGGCCGTTCCATGACCCCTGCTGGCGGCGACGATGAGTATGAAGAGGATCCGATCTCAGTCCTTTTCGCCGAGATCAAGAGGATCTATGATGCGAAGAGGCGTAACAACACTGCGACTATCGAAGAAGAGGGTGCGTAAGCTATTGGACAAGAGGCGAGCCCAAGACATTTGCTAACTCGTTGTCCTTCCAGTCGAATTCATGAAAGTGGAGGGCAAGGAATCCAAGCGTCTGCAGCGTCAAAACACCCCAATGGGTGGCAGCCGTGCGTCCACTCCCAGCAGCAACGCCGGCGGACCGTACTCCGGTGGCCGCAACCATCAGCCTGGTCCTGATCCTTTTGGCGGAAATCGTGGCAAGTTTCCCAAGCAGAAGTATTTCTTCACTTCCAAGCAAGCTCGTAAGCATGCGAAGGCAGAAGTGAGGGCCGGGAGAGTAAGTCGTACACTGCACCCATTGACTCTGAGTGGCCTCTAACCTCCTACAGATGCCGAACAGAACCGATCCGAGAGCTGCACCAAAGAAGGGCTACGGCGATGACGGGCGTGGCAAGAATATTGACTTCGGCGACTACTTTCTCAAGGCATCGGTCGACGAGGACCCTGGAGACATCGAAGTCTACCTCGGCCACGTATCCAGCGAAGTGGTAAGAGAGATCGAGAAGAAGGGGACTCTACCCGTCTACTGCGGCGTGCCTCTTAAGGTGAGATTCAAGAACATCCGCAAGACGTGGAACACCAAGACAAAGGAGTTCTGCAGGAGATACGACCTGCCGCCACCCCCAAAGGGAGCTGACGACGACGAGAAGCGCTTCAACCGCCGCAAGCACCAAGTCTATAGGGCAATGCGCGGTGGTCTTCTCTCCCTGGAGAATGGCTGTCGCTTCGCCGTGGAAGCCAACATCGAGATGTGCCGTTGGCGGGCTCTTTATCACCAAGCCATAGGAAACCGACGAGCAATCACCGATCTCCATGACCTGGACGACGTCGACCTGAAGCTACCAACCTCTGACGAGTTCGATACGGCGTACAAGCCCAAGTACACCAAGATTATCGAGCTCGTTGGTCAGATGTTCGCGGAATGTCAGGATCACATCCGCGTCAATCATGATCGTCTCCACACTGTCTTCCCCAATGTTCAGCTTCCGGATCCAGAAGAGCCGGATAGCTCCGATGAAGAAGACGGCGAGGAAGACGAAGAGACTGCTAGGGATGCTGATGCTGCCGCTGCTGAGGCTAATGCCGCGAAGGAGAAGGCAGACGAGCGGGAGAGAGCCGACAGTGCCAATGGAGCCGGATCTGGAGCCGAGGATGAAGACATGGACATGTTCCCCGAGAACACGGTCTGATCTCAATGGCACATCACTCGAATCAACGGCTTGGACTGCGACTTTCTACTGGAGAACACTGTACAACCCATAACTTTCTTGACTCTTCCACAACCCGGCGATTATATGGCTCGCCATCTCCATCCTGGCCTCGGATCCCCCATTTTACTCGAAAAGCACAACCAGGACGAAACTGTATAAAGCACCCTTCTCTCTCCAACAATTACTTGGAGCCGACGGCATGGACACCCTGTCAATGGCTCGGATTGCGACATTCCCCCCGAGAATCACAAAAAAGCGGGGCATACTTGGAATTCACTTGGCTTCTCTCTTTTGACTTGCTTAGGGCAAACAGCCCGACAAGCCTCTCAATGGCATAGACTGCGACTTCTCCTTTGAGAACAACGGCCAGGGTGAATATGAATCGGATCGACCCCTCTTTCTCCTTTTACAAGCTCTTCGGCAACGGGCACGACTTCTCTTTGGATGGCTTAGGTAGCGGCGGTCTGCTCGAGACTGAGCGATCATGGATAGAGCAGCATCAAGATCGATTACCCAAAAGCCTGTACATTACCTTAGGTAGCTTGACTTCGAATATAAACCATAAATATACCCTCTTCTCCCTTTCTGTCAGATACAATAGCGCCATTCTGAAGAAATTTTCGTATCCGTAGGAAGATCCCAGAACCTCAATAGACTGTCGTCGCTCACAGACTCTTACCGCCAGTACAGTGTCGGTAGCAAGGCAGAATCATGTGATAGCCGGACGATCACATGTTATCTTCAAGAGATGTCGTCGAGAAACACCCGTTTGGGCAACCTTGAGGCGAGGGGCCAATGGCGGGGCCAAGAGATGGCGTCATACTCCGGCCGCCACCTGCTTGAACGCCGATGCTCATGCGAGACACATGCGATTACCTCGACATTTCCAACAACCACGATTCCAAACCTGCATACATACTAATCCACAACATCCAAGGTACGTCTTACGATATCTCCTCAATCGAGCCACCTGTTATCGTCATCTTCCAATCCCGGTCTCGGCTCCCGCAGCGCCCACCAGCCCCGGTCCGCAAGCGTCCAAATCGGCGCGGGCAAGCCGAACTGATTGCCTAAGCAGCATTTTGCACTAGAAACATCCTCCCTTGCCTCGATTACCCATAGCCGCCTCATCTCAAATCCCTCTGACATATCACCCTCGACTCGCCCCTTCTTATAGCTGTTGATGTCCGCATCCGCAGCTTTTCGACGAACACTACTCACATCGACGCACATTAGCAGAACAACAAGCCCCGCGATCCAGCACGCGTTCAAACCGATCATCACCCAGAGTCCTCGATTCTTCACCACCACAATGAGCAAGCAGGGAGTCCACAACCTCGCCAACAAGGCCGAGTTCGACAAGGCCATGGAGGAGCACAAGGACAAGCTCGTCGTCCTTGACTGCTTTGCGACCTGGTGCGGTCCTTGCAAGATCATCGCTCCTCAGGTTGTCAAGTGAGTAATTACTAAAAGAACCCAGCTGTAGAAGCAGAGACTGACACATGCGATCTTCAGGTTCTCCGACGCCTACCCCGACGCCCGCTTCTTCAAGATCGACGTTGACGAGGTCCCCGAAGTCGCCCAGGAGCTCTCCGTCCGCGCCATGCCCACCTTCTTCCTCTTCAAGAACGGCGAGAAGATCGGCGATGTTGTCGGTGCCAACCCAACCGCTCTCGAGGCCGCTATCAAGAACAACCTCTAGAGAACCCGCGACTACAACGACCACAAAACACGCGATTATGATGCATTGAGAGGAGAAAACGGACACAGAAAGCTACACCAGCTTTGAGAGATTCATGCATCGGGCACCTCGACCCCGGGAGGGAGGAGACCGCGAGGTTCTTTCTCCATTAGAGCTTTTTCTCATGTAGATGAAGAATTGAATGGTTTGCAAAGTACGTCCTCCAATGCTTCATTTCCATTAGTCGTTCTTGATGCTGTTGTCCTTGTGACATCTCAATGAGCATTATCGCCTACTGAACTGACGTATCTGGCCCTCGCAATGCTCCTCACTGTTGTCATTCACATGCCATCGCCGCCACTATATCTAGCACTCCTCTTTCCATTTTCTGCCACGAACACAGATCAAAATATTGCACACTCTCCACAACAATCACATTCAATATGCCAGGCACAAAATCAATCTACAATGCCGCCATCTACCAGAAGTATGCCAACCTGATGGACCGACCGAAAGGCCTACCACTCTGGGAGGTCGACGACAATGGCGTCCCGAACAACGAGGCCGGTGAAGTCTTCTGTCGCTACCCCATGGAGACAGATGACGGCGAAACCATCATGTGCGATTACGCACGCGTGGACAAGAAGCATCTCCCCGTACACATCCAACAGAAACACTGTACCAAGGAAGCGTATATCGCCAAGAATGTCTCAAAGAATACGGGGCAGAAGAACAAGGGGGAGATCGCTCGTCTGGAGGCCTTTTATGAGAGTATTATGGCCGAAGAGCTCGTTGCGGATGATGAAGAAGTTGATGCTCAAACTAGTAAGTTTGAAATTCCAATGATTCTATCGTAACCCCTACGATTTCAAAGACTAATGCACTCTGTGCCAGGCGCCATGATTGCCGCGGCGGTTCAGAAGGCCATCGAGCAGAAAGACATTGAGCATGCACGAGAGACATCTAGCCTCAAGGCCCGGATCGAGGACTTGGAGGCAGAAGTCCAGAGGCAGAAGAAGTTGCTTGACAAGGGGGGTGTATGGGACATCGAGCAGGAGAAAAGGGACATTCCCGAGTCCTGGGGAGTAGGGAAAATTGGTTAGGGGCAGATCTGGTGCCATTGTGAGCTATGGAGTATTGGGAATGAATTGTCTATACAGGGGAACATTGTCGACTTGCGTCCTGACCTTCAAAATCATTTGATCCCATCGAGATTGATGCTTTTGCCACCGCGACGTCTCACAAGATAGCCGTCGCTTGCGAGACTGACGTCTCCGGCTCGTCATGATCTTCGGGGCCCGAGGCCAATACCGGCAAGGTGACATGCCGTGTAACAGTTGCCATTCCTCGCGTAGAGCAGACACGGGGCCTAGATTGCACATGCGAGGCTCGGCAGTCTGCCCAACGCAAATCGGCTCTCTTGAAACGAGCATCTGGTTCCAAGCTCGGGAAAGGCTTCTCAAGAGCTTAGCCCCTGATGAGGAAGTTCGAGATCGCTGGGAATATCTTCCACTCTGACCACCGCCATAGCGAGCACCGTAAGGAGAATGATGGAAAGTAATCTGAATTTCGACCGACAAATGACATTACTTTCTCTCTAAGCCGCACCCAAAAACAACAGCAGGCCCATCTCTCAAGCCCACCGCGATGATAATGACACGGGGGGAAAGCCGGAGCGGCCTCAGTCCGCCACATTGTCGCGGAGATTGTTCAGTTCCCTCCATACACGCCTCTCCTTTTTCTTCCAACAGTCAAAATAGATCGATTGATCGCACGCTCCGAACTCCCAAGAATACGTAGTGGTATCGCTGGTGGTGCAAAGAAATTTGGGAAGAGCAAACTGCGCCGGGGGGTATTTCGGGTTGGGTATGTTTTGGCTTGGGCGAGTCATCATACGGCGCCAAAGGTCGTCATAATGGTTGGTATGAGGTAGCTGTGATTATGTTAGTAATGTTAAAGTCGAAAACGCATTTGCAGTACTCACCCGATGGCCAAGCTGGCGGCAATGCCTGCGAGAGCACGGCGGCGAATCTTCTCCTTTCGCAGCTCAGTCTCTGCTGGTCGCGCTTTCTTGGCTGGCCGTGCATTCGACGGTCCCTCGAGACCGACCTCATCGTCCTCCTCAACCATCTCCTCGGCCTTTCTCTTGCCCTTGCGAGTGCGTGGCGCGGTGCCGTCAATCTTGCGAGCCTCCGCGACTGTCGCCTTCGCCTGCTTCAGGAGCTCTGCCGAATCATTGGGTATTGGCATATCGGGGTGGTCGGACGGCATTGTGATGTTGACCTTCGTCGACTCCGTCTGCTCTTCGCCATCCTCGTCCGGAACCGTGGTGTTCTCAATCTCAACCTTGACAGTGTCACCATTCACGGCTTCACCCTTTGCGGCTGTGTCTTCTTCGAGGGGCTCGAGGGTTGCGGCGCGGCCTTTACGCGACTTGCGAGGGGTTGCGATCTTGCGCGGAGTCATCTTCGTCTTCTCCATCGTCGGCGATTCTGAGCGCATGCTGCGTGCGCCTCGTGTCGACCGACGACCAGCGGCGCTCTTCGCTGGTGTCGGCTTCTCTGGCGAACGACCGGCACCGTTTGCCATCTCTTTCATGCTATAAGGCGGGGGCGATTTGATGGATTTCTTCGGATCACTGGTCCCGTGGGCAATCGGTTCTGGGTCAAGCAGGGCGGCTATCCACAGCTCAATGCCGTACTCGCGGGCCAAGTCGAGCGCTGCGCAAACAGGTGAGATTGGGCAAACAAAGTGGAATGTGAAATGTGTTGGCACGCACCTTTTCCGGGGTCGATCCACACGTTACCGGCGACCTCTTCACTTGACGCCTCTTTCAGTGATTTGATGTAGTCCTTCTCAGTTGCTTCCTCTTCCACTTGCGCATATGGAAATGCAGCTTTGAACATGCCCGTTGCGCTGATGAAGCCGTCGCTCGAACGTCGCTGTCGCATCATTCTCAGTCCTCATTCACCCTCATCTTTACGCGTTCGCGAACGTACCATCAAGAAGTATGCCTCCGGCCACTTGCGGTTCGCGCCCTTCATGAAAATGCCGCTTCCCGTCAGGTCCTTCGGCAGAGGCACGCGCAGGTGAGCGTAGTCGAGCACGCCTAGGTTCTCCAGCTTGGTCGCATTGCTAGTGCCGACCTGACCTGGCTTGACCTTCAGCTCCGTCTGGCCCAGGCATCGCCGTTCGACGAGGATTTCATCTGTCGCGCGCCAGGTGTTAGAATATCGCATGCGCGCGGTCTCGCTCTTCCTCGGCTTCGCGGTGTCACTCACGAGATGGCGCCCTCTCTTCCTCGAGCAAAGGATTGAGCTGTGTCGGTAGGCTTGGACGAGGCATGATCGATCGCGTGACGTTTCGATAATCGGGAGCGATGCGCAAAGATATGTGATCGGGCGTGGAAGAACGAGGCGCGTGGGACGGGCAGAAGAAGAGCTCGGTCAATCGCGCTAAGCACGCCTGGCCCCTAGAGACGATCTGCCGTGCCGGGTGGATGTTCGAAAGATGGAGTGGTACAGCTGCGGAAAGAGGATGCCCGCCACCGACAGAAGTGCAGTTGAACGGAATACAGGGGACGCCTGCAAAGATGATGGAGGAAACGTGGGAGGCAGCTCGAGCTCCAGAGACAAGCCGGGGTTGACGATGCTTTTCGCACGGGCACGAAATAGGTGGCTGGGGAAGCCGAGCATTAGAGTTCGCTATAGTTTGATTAAGACTGCTACTTTTCTCCTCCCGCTGTTGGAATAGTAGGCGCTGCCTATAAGAAAAGGGGCGTGGTGGCTGGGTAGATGTACTGTCTTCACATTCCATTCTGCCGCCCTCCTCTTAGCCAAGGGCATCAGCTCTGAATTGTGTTGCGCTCTTGCCAACGTTCATGGGGAATATTCGACGAGAGACTCAAGTAGATTCGTCACAAGATGCGTCTGGTATCTTCTGAACAGCGGCCAGACTCCTGATCGGATATTCAGCAATCTCGATGGAGTGCATTCCAGATTTCCAGTGTCTTCCTCAGAGTCCTCACATTTGCACACCAGCGCAAGCCACGTTCTCCCTCAGACAAGAGTCAAACAATCCGTTTGATATGACGATCTGGGTTGCGACCAATGCTAAGTTCTCTCAACGTGTTTTGGGACGAAGGGGTTGCTCGCGCTCGTGCCTGACGTCGAGATACGGATACGGGTTGATGAGGTGGACGGCGGTGAGTGGGATGCAGGCGCGAACATGAAACACGCGGATCAACCCGCCCCACCAAGCACCTAGACCTTCCGCTCTGAACGTCACTTCTTCACCAACACTCAGCACTATTACCACAGCGAACACCTAACCCGCCCATTGACGACTCGAAGACACATTCTCACCATGTCGGCGCCGCACGAGGAAGACCTGAAGCCCGAGCAGACGGAGGGCTTCAAGGTCGGCGAGAAGAAGACTATTGATGAGTACCAGCAGCTAGGTAGGTCAGCAAACGCTGCAAAACAAGTCGGGACGAGGAAGAGCGACTGCTTCAAGCTGCACATGGCATGGCCGTGAGCTACAGCAGATCCAACAACCACCTCGACCGCGAAAATTCTTCCCTGCCAGCGAACAATACTAATCACGCACCATTCCAGACCAGAACGACGAATCTCTTCGGAAGTGGAAGGAGTCACTAGGCATTGGCAGCGGCACCCCGATCGCCGACCCCAAAGATCCCCGGCGTGTGGTCATTCTCTCTTTGGGTCTTGAAGTCGAGGGCCGAGAAGATATCATCATCGACCTCCAGAAGCCCGGTGCTCTGGAAGACCTCAAGAACCACCCATTCACGATCAAGGAAGGCGCTGTGTTCCGCATGAAAGTTCGCTTCCAAGTACAGCACCAGGTCCTGAGCGGCTTGAAGTATGTCCAGGTTGTGAAGCGTATGGGTGCCAAGCAGAAGATGCAGGAGATGATTGTAAGAACCTGTTTCACTCCACTATGGCCTCTTACTAATGTCTCTTTGCAGGGCTCTTACTCCCCCAACACAACCGACAAGACCGAATATGAGAAGAAGTGTACGCATGCCATATCATCCCCAAAGAACATCTTCATACTGACATTTCCCAGTCGAACACGACACCGCCCCCTCAGGCATGATCGGCCGCGGCCACTACAACGCCGTCTCCAAATTCGTCGACGACGACAACCAAGACCACCTGACTTTCGAATGGTCCTTCGACGTCAAGAAGGACTGGTAGTTCCACGTCCACACCATCATCTACACCCTGACCCCCGGCGAGCAAACATACGAGCGCAACGTCATCCCCGCCCCGCGAAGACGCTTCGACTGGCTCAGACGCCTGTTCCCAGCCTGTCTGCGACGACGAGATCGGGGCGAGAGACTGCCGTCGTCGTGATCATCACCCACCATTTGTCGATAGAGACAGGTCCTTTTCAGCGAGCAGGAAAAATCGAAAGCCGTCACTATACCCCCAAGATCAATCACCAAGCCATTGTCATTGCCATCATTTGCGAGAGCGGGAGAAGGAGAGAAAGCGCTAAGAAAACATTCATTATCGACAAGTCAGACAGAGAGACTCAATCCATTGCAGAGTTGATCGAACGAGAACTTTTCTGGTTGTCTCATGCTAATATCCATCATTCGTCACGAAGTAGAGTCGTCATCCGTTTTGCCGTCCGCCGTATCCATAACGAGCGCCAACGCTTGAACGCAATAAAGAAAGTCAAGAAAGTCCACCTCCATCAGCTCATGCAACAACTCGGGATCACTGGCTCGTCTTGCGGCAGGTCCGGGAAGAATGAAATAGAATGCTACTCGTCATAGTCCGTACCGCTTCGTCGGTATTTCAGGCCGTGGATCTCGCTGCCGACAAGTCAGTATATGTCGACACTTTGTCGTGGAACAAGCACTCACTCAAACCGCTTCACAAGAGTTCCGTCGCCACCCTTCTCCAAGTCGATACTGTACACGTAAAAGTCCCCTTCGTTGGTCGCGACCATGACATGGGGAGTGTTGTTTGCCATAGCCACTACGCTCCTCACAGGATGGCCGTTAGCACCCCTGGGAACCCGTACCCAGGCGAAGTCTCTCTGTGGCTCCCACATCTCGGTGACTGAGGAAGGTAGGTAGCCAGCAGCCCTGCTGACGAACGAAGATGATACGTTCTGGGATGTTCTCCGCACTAACGACATGAACCCTGCCTGTCGAGGCTGACGAGCATTCGCTAATGCGGCCGGATCACCCTCCAGATCGGCGCTGTCCTGAGCGTCCTCGGATAACGAAGGGCTCTCGCTGCGATCCCTGCTGGAGAAGGACGACTTCCGTGGTGATGAGGGAGGTGATAAGGGTCTCGCGCCGTTGCCGTTCGGTTGGCCGCTACCGGGAGGGGCCAGTTTGAAGACATGGACAGTCTCCGTTGCCGATGATACACAAAGCAGAGTCGAAGTAGCATTGAAGCTCATGCTGTAGATCCGTGCGGGCATACTGCCTCTCCTGAACTGATAGAGCTTCTTTCCGTCCGGTATTGAGAATACCCTTATCACGGTCCCCTTCTCTGAAGATGTCGCCATCAAGGTGCCATCGTTGTTGATTGCAATGTACGACATGGCTGTCTGATGTGCCTGAATCACCGCGACTTCCTCCATCTTGTTAAGATCGTAGAGCAGTACATCTCCGCTTATCGACTCTTTTATCACCGATTTCGGAACATGTGTCTGTGCAGGCTGTGGCTGAGGCGTCTTTTGGTAGTGGGGTAGGGCAAGGTAGTTGTTCTCTGAATTCGGCGACACGGCGCATATCCCAGCTGTGTTCAAGGGAATCGGTTGTTGGTGTAGCATCTTCATATTGCTGATGTCGTAGATGAACATCATTTCCTCGAGCATGACCACTAATCTCTTTCTGTTCATCTTGACAGCCACGACCATGCCGTGGAAGGTGAGTTCGCATATTGTGGAGTGCTTCTGCGATCGCTACTCAGTCTTGTAAGATACCCATTCCGTTCTTGCGCAGCCTCGACACTCACTTTGGTGTTAACGATGCGGAGTAATCGCGGGGTGAGGATCATGGCCACGAGTGAAGTGGAGAAGAGCTGCTCGACCAGCGAGATGTCCTCTTCGTACGAATGATTGGTGAGCTCGAATGGGTCGGTGCTGTAGACGCGGAGACCGCGCGTGGTAGCTGCTACCAGTTAGTAGCCATAGCGTAGACGGAGTGTGGTGCGGCATACCGACAGCCAGCAGGCTGTGGTCCTGGTTGAAGGTGACATAATTCAACCCGGCCATGGCGGGCCTGCTGGTTGCTCGCGGAGTCGGAAGGTGTCGTCGCGGCTCTCCGTACCCCTACGTCTTACATGCGGCGGCGGCGGAGGGGAGATGAGGATAAGCCGGCGTAAGGCAGTCGGGCGTGAGTCGTAGTGACAGCTGCTGGCGTGTGTAGGTTTGTGCTGCCCTTCCTGCAGTGAGTGGTGCATCCATCGAGTGTGGAGCTTGGACGTTGCGCTTGTGCTCACGCTGACGGCAAGGCTACGGACCGAGCCGGAGGCCTATATTCTCAGCGGCTAAAGATAGCAGGTTCGCTTTGCAGGACTTCAATCCTTGCTCATGCTGCTCAAAAGGGCGGTGCTGGAGGCAGAGGAGAGCCGAACAACGACCCCATTACGTCCCGGCGAGCAGCAGCGCAGGCGCGATTCGATTCATTTTTCTTCCGATGCCCCATCTTGCATTTTCGTCGTCTCGCCCTCCCTCCCGCTGCCCTCGAATAATTCACGTTGCTTGACCTATTATCGCAGGGATATATCCCTGTGCTCTGACTCGCCATGGCGGCCGCAGGAGAAAAGACCGACTCTCCGCTGCCGCACACTCTACAGTTGGGTCTGGAGAACGGCCTCTCTTCTCACACGCAAAATCTGAACATCGACACCCCCGTGGCGAACGGCGACCACAGCCCCAGCAGTCTTCCCTTCTCTGGCGATGAGCGGAATCGCTCCAACGGCAAGATGCTCAAAGCAGAGAAAGTCCTGGGCCTGTCGAGCCCAAACGTTAAACGCAGTTCCAGCGTACCCATGTTGATGAGGAACAACAAGGAGACGACCATCGTGGACCCTCAAAAGCACCAGCGAGATGAACTCATCATGGACACTAACAAATCGAGCATCGTATCGAAGCGGTCCGTGGAAAAACTTTACTACGATGGCGAGCCTGAGTACTTCCGCTACTTCGTCAGCAAGTTCAAACGCCGGTCACCCCTGATCAATCGGGGCTACTGGTTACGGATGAAGGCTGTAGAGCACGCCGTCTCACGATTCTTGTCAGAACGAACAGCCAAGAAGAAAGTCGTTATCAACCTGGGCTGTGGGTAGTACGTGCAATATGCTGATCTTTGGTTGATGGCTTCGACTGATAGACGCCACAGTGATCCACTGCCATTCTTATTCCTTGGCAAGCAACCTCTCCTCTGCCAAGGAACGACGTTCGTCGATGTGGACTATCCAGTCCTGATGCAAAACAAAGTCGGCATCATCGACAAGACCGAGCAATTAAGACATCTACTGCCCAAGTTAACCAGGACAGCAAACGACAGCGGACTTTTGGCCTCCAGCGATCCATATGTTGCGATAGGATGCGATCTTTCGAATTTGATACCCCTTCAGGAGATTCTACAGGACCATTTACAATTGGGAAGCGGTGGCGTTGCTATTCTTTTCACCTCAGAGGTCTCCACGGCCTACATGGAACGGGATGCCTCCCAAGCGGTCTTTGAATGGGCCGCCACCTACGACGACGTTCGCTTCTGTCTACTCGAACAACACCTTCCAGATGGCTCCGATCACCCCTTCGCAGCAACCATGCTCTCGCACTTCGAAAAGCTCCGCACACCTCTCCGTGCCGTAGGCACAATGGAACAGATGAAAGCCCGGTTCGCCGCCGCAGGCTTCCCAGAGACCGGCACAGAGATCCGCACTCTTTGGGAGCTCTGGTCCGATCCAGGCTTCCTCAGCGCAGAAGAACGCCGCCGATTAGACCGTGTCGAGCCCTTCGACGAGTGGGAAGAGTTCGCCCTCTTCGGCTCACACTACTTCCTCCTCATGGCCGAAAAGGAGCCCGGCCGCGACTACACCCTCAAACCGTACCGCGCAACACGCGCCTCCATCTTCTCCGGTTCCACGCGTGGCACATCGATTGCATCAAGTCCCACCAACGGCGGCAACAGCAGTCCCGACACGCCGCAGTACCACTTCGGCCCAGGCGACATCCTGCAGACGCACGAGCTGCTCGAGCCGCACAATTACCGGCGCTTCGCACAGATCGTACCTCCGCCGGAGACGGATGCGTACGGCGACTCGGTGGGACTGCATGGCGGAGTCGGCACGCAGGAACGGTTGGACAGTTGCAACACATTCTCGCGCTATGATGCTATCCAGCCGATCCAGGGGCCGCCGCTGCGGACGGGGCTTGTGTGTCATGCGGTAACACGGTTGGGGAGTACAGCGAATTGTGTGCTTACAGGCGGCAGGCAGTCACCTGACAAGGCGAGCGCGGAGTCGTGGTTGAGGTTAGATGGGAAGTGGAGGAGAGTGCAGGACTTACCTTCTGGACGGTATCGACATTGCGCAGTGCCCCTGGTGCTGCCTACTGAGCCTCGACCTGCTCATACGGTGCTGCTATTTGGTGGCAAGACGAGCGATGGTAGAGTTTTGGACGAATGGCTCATCTGGACTGGAGAGACCGGATGGCAACAAGTCAAAGTCGTCGGCGAGACACCTCCCGCACGATTCGGCGCGACCATGTCCACCGACGGCCGCGAGAGCACATCAGGAGTTCTGGTAGGTGGTATGACCAGTGCCGGACGAGTGCTGAACGATTTCTGGCACTGGAGCCTGGAGCACGACATGACATTGACGTGCCGCAATGTGACATCTCGAGCGACTGCCTTCCTCAAAGCCGACGCCTGCATTCTTGGGAGGTTTGGAGCGCAGCTGGTCCGATCGAATAGGGGTATTTTGATGGTTGGTGGAATTACGGGTGCACGAATGCTTTCACGACAGGACGAAGTTTTGAATTTGAAGACGCTACGGCCTCAACCGATTCAGGGACCGCGGCCGCTGTTCATCGGCCATACACTACAGGACGTCGACGGCGGGCTGCTTGTGCTGGGCGGCGGTGCTACTTGTTTCTCCTTTGGTACAACCTGGAATCGGAGTTGCATCCTGAACGACATGGCTCCCGACAAGTTCGATATGGAGTGGCGATTGCAGTGCACACTGGAGGCCGGCAAACCGACCGCAGAGCAAAGCACAATCTTCGTGGAATCACCCAGCAGCAACGGAACTCCAGCACTGAAGATGCCCGATCCGGTCAAGATTCAAGACATTCGGATATCACATGGCGTCAACTTCCCTCAATACGTCGATGCAGCCAGGCCAGTCATTCTCAGGAAATGCAAGATCGGGCCATGCACAACTTCCTGGACCAACAACTACCTCAAAGAAGCAGTCGGCGGTGATCGCAAAGTGGCCGTCCACGTCTCAACATCAGAGAAGATGGACTTCCAGAAGAAGAACTTCCAGTACATCACGCAGGAATTTGGCCCCTTCCTCGACTCTGTAGAGCGCGGCGAGAGGGTATACCTGCGAGCACTGTCAAAAGACGCACCAAACAACAAACCTACCAGTCTGGCCGAAGACTTCCCCGGAATCGCCCAGGACTTCGAGTTGCCTCATGAGCTTGAGTACGTCGTGCAGAATGCACATAGCTCGCCATTGAGGATCTCGGGACAGGTGCAGATGTGGCTGCATTACGATGTAATGGCGAATGTGCTCTGCCAGGTTCGAGGCAGGAAGAGATTACTCCTGTTCCCGCCTTCGGACGTCTCTCATCTCGGCTTCGAACCAGGGGCATCGAGTTCATCAGTGGACGTCTTTGGCGCGGATGCGATCGCAGGCAATCCAGCTCTCGCCAATACGCACCCTCACGAAGCGGTTTTGGATCCGGGCGATATACTTTTCATCCCGCCCATGTGGGTCCATACCGTGGCGCCCTCGCAAGGCGTGTCGGTGGCTGTGAATGTCTTCTTCCGCAATCTGGCCAACGGCTATGCGGCTGGGCGGGACGTGTATGGCAATCGGGATCTGGCGGCGTATGAGCGAGGTCGCAAAGACGTCGCGAGGATAGTGAAGTCGTTTGAAGACCTGCCGCCCGACGTGAGCGGG
Source organism: Zasmidium citrigriseum (assembly GCA_002786025.1). Classification (NCBI taxonomy): domain Eukaryota; kingdom Fungi; phylum Ascomycota; class Dothideomycetes; order Mycosphaerellales; family Mycosphaerellaceae; genus Zasmidium; species Zasmidium citrigriseum. The sequence continues at coordinate 294,290 of NHNW01000014.1, read as the reverse complement.
TTCTACCTGGAACGCCTTGCAAACGAGATGCTGGAGAAGGCTCGCATGTCGAAGGGGGCCAGTCTGCATAGCGTGTACGCGGAGCTATCGTGATCATGGGGGATGTCGTTTCAGAAAATCCATGGGAGGTTGACCTCATCCAGCATTGCGCGGTCTTGTATATTGCTTTGCATTGAAAGCCATTGCGCACTATTTCTTGCCGCCGTCCAATCGAAGCTTCGTTCCATCGTAATTTGTTCGTGTACAGTGTACAAAGGAGCGGCCCCAGAAAAGAAAACAGCGCATTGGAGGAGCTGTTAAACGGAACTGGAAGCAAGATCATCGATGCAAAGCATTCGAAGTCGATGTCTCGATGGGCTTGTGAGAGCTGAGGTCCCCTCGATATACGTCAATGCGGCTCGTTAGGTGGGAGGGGCTCAGGATCGTACCGGTACCCGCCAAAAGTCGCCGCAGAGGATCAGCAGCGACTGGAGACACGACGCGAGGCCGGAAGGTTCCAAGGTTTGGAGTAGGCATGGGCTAGGGTCCAGGGTTCCATCATCTTGCGTGGAGAATAGAGATAGGCAAGACTGCGTTGAATTTATTTTGTTCTTGCGGATGGAGGGCTGTATCGTGATCCAATGGTCAATGAAGAACTGCCGGCAGAGGGTTTCTGTCGCACAACAGCAGATTGGCAGTGCTCGTGATTGATGCGACGGCGTTCGCAGAGGAATGCAGCGAGTGGCAGCATGGGTGCTTGGAATTGATGGTGAGGATGAGGGGCAGCGGCGCGCAGCCTGCAATGTTCATGCACGTCGAAATGTGAGAGGTAAGCGGTTGGTGGCATGATGCCTGTAATATGCAGCCATCGCCGATAGTGCCGGGGGCCCAGGCCAGAGACGTCGCCGCCCAAGGGACCCTTTCGCTCTGGCACAGGCAATTTTTGGAGCACTTATCGTGGATGCGCCTCGCGGGTGGTGAGAGGTGGTGAGCTCAGTAGTCAGCGGGCGGGCGTCAATGGTGCGACTGCGTCGGTGTTGGTGGCTGCGAGAGGCATTCGTTCTTCACGGCGTTGCTGTTACAGCTGTGCAGAGCCGCGGAGGCGCGAGGCATTCGTTCGTGCGTGCAGAGGCGAGGGCGAGGGTGTCTCGAACACACGCAACGGCGATGAGAGAAGAGGCTCGCTGATCCGTTTCAAGGCGGGAGCTGGGGCCACGTCTGGGAGCAAAGCGGGGCGGTGATTGGCCCGCCGGCGGAGAGCAGTGCGTGGCGGCGCTAGAGCGCCAGGATTCCTTGGGCGCGGTTGACGGTGGTGGGAAGGATGCTGCTGCTGCTTCTGCTTCTGTTGCTCGCATGGCCCGGCAAGGCGAGGAGCAGCAAAAGAGCACCAGTCCACACGGTCTGTAGCGACGCCTGCCGACCACCAACACTGCAGTCCACCACGCGACCGCGCTGCCCACCACCACGCCATTGTCGCTGGACTTCTCCGCCCGTTGTGTCGTGATAACGTTGTTTACCCCGTCGTCATTCCGCTGTTTGAGAGGCTCCGGCACACGACTGCCAGCCCTGCTCAGCGCCCATAACTCTTTCCCCCACCACCCACCACTTCTTCCACGCACGGCGATCGACTCCACCCGCGAGTCGCCAATCTGAGAATCCCCCAGAGCCTCACCTTCCTCTGCAACACCGCCATCGATCCGCTGTTCCGGGCAATTCATTGACGACCAAGACACCACCTCCGCCGCCGACTTGCCCCGCTGCTGTGGCCCATGCCATGGCCGCCATTCTCCAGCGACCCGCACCACTGCCCGAGAGAGCAGCGACTCCACCGCCGCAACTGTCCATAAACACCTCCAACAGAGGCACGCCCGCTCCTGTTCCCAACAAACATCTTCCCTTCTGCAGTCCCGGTCCGCGGCCAGCGTCGCGTCAGCTCGACACCCCGCCAGCCTCGCCGCCGTCGCCAACACATTTGATTGAGACAGCCTCGTTGACCTACCCGCCTAATGGCTTCGAGAAAGTGTTCAACGATCCACCGGTGTATTCAATCAACGCAGACAAGTTAGCGCAATCGCTCGACTTCCTCGCATCGCAACCGCTGCCGTCCCCGAAGCAAGTCTTCCCGTGGCTTCATGGCTTGCACGCCGACAACCAATTGCAACTCGCCTTCTTCATAGCACGAAAGAAGTCTCTTCGACGAACGCCAAAATGTATTCGCGGGATTACCCTCGTCAAGGCAGGAGGCGATCTTTCGCACAGTCGAATCAAGGGTGCAATTGCGCCGGAGGAGATTCTGCGGCCGTTGCAAGCATCCAGGAACAAGCACGCTGAAGAGCCAGAATTCCTCGACTCCGATCCCAAAGAAGGCTTCAGCGTACGCAACTTCCAGATCCAGGCATGTAAGATGGCGACAGTGAGCGACATTGTAGTATATGGCGACAACCAGACACCACGGGATGAGGTTGTGAAATTGGCGAGAAAGATCTCTCGAGCGCAAGCTGCATGGCAGAAGAAGACTGAATCGTTGACCACACCCGGTCGGCTCTTCAATACGTTCGTGCTATCAGGTGAGCAAGACCGAATCTGGAAGTTGTTGACCTTTACTTACATTTCGCAGATGATTATACCATCGTTGAATGCGATCACCCTGATTTGATACAGTTAGATTCCGAGGGATGTATGACCGGCAAAGTCATGGATTTCTTCCACTGGGAGAGACTGGAAATGTGCTCCATGTCGGCGCCCAGCGAAATAGCACCCAACGTGTGGTTGGGTCCAACGCCAGATCCGACCCTACATCTTGGACCGAACGGAGGCCTTTGCAGCAGCCAAGACCAACCTGAATTTGATCTGTTGATCGAGTGCAGCGACATGGCACAGATTCCCGACTCCAAAGCCTTCAGATTTCTTGAGGACCAGCTCGAGAAGAAGGTTGAAGACAATATTATCCATCAATTGGAGTTTCCTGGCTCGGGAGCAATCATGCCACCAACCTGGTCGCAATCCGAAGTTGACGGCCTGCTCGCCACCTGCGAATGGATGTACAAGCAAGCCAACAACGACCTCTCCGCCGAGTTGAACAAGCGAAGGGATAGCAAGCTTTCGCTTACGCCTCCGCTCGACGCAGATGGTGACAGCTTCATGCGCAATGGCTCAGAGACCGACACTGGCAGGAAAATCCTCATTCACTGCACAGACGGTTACACCGAGTCCTCGCTTCTGGCCCTGGCGTACTACATGTATGCCAACTGCGTTCCAGTCCACGATGCATGGCTCCAATTGCACCGCGAAAAGGGGCGCAACTTCTTCGCATACGGCTCCGATGTGCACTTATTACGGGCTATCCAGCCTCGTCTTCTGCAGGCCTCGCCGAAGCATTCTGGAGACCTCAAGCAGCTTTGCCCAGCACCTCCAGACTGGCTGGACAAAATGGATGGCTCGCTACCAAGTCGAATCCTGCCGTACATGTATCTCGGAAACCTTGGCCACGCCAACAACCCCAGCTTACTGGAGGAGCTCGGAATCGGACAGATCCTCAGCGTAGGGGAGCCAGTGACTTGGCCGAAGGAGGCGATGGAGCGCTGGCCAAAGGATAATCTCCTCTTCGTCGATAAAGTCCAGGATAATGGTGTCGATCCTCTGACTGAGGAGTTCGGCAGGTGTCTTGAGTTTATTGGTGAGTCGCCCGGCATATGCACTTGATTCCTCCCGATGAGGTGAGATTGAATGAGCTGTCCGCTGACTTGCATTCAGAAAACGGCCGCAAAAAGGGCACCGCCACGCTTGTACACTGTCGAGTCGGTGTTTCGCGGTCTGCGACGATATGCATTGCCGAGGTGATGAATGAGCTGGGCTTGTCGTTTCCTCGAGCATACTGTTTCGTTCGGGCGAGGAGGTTGAATGTGATTATTCAACCCCATTTGAGATTCTCGTGAGTCCAATCCTGAAGGAGCGGTGCCACATTAGACGGGGAGCTTCTTGCTGACTTGGGTCTGATTAGTTACGAGCTCCTCAAGTGGGAGGAGTTCCAATGCCAAAAGCGCGGCAAGCCGTTGCGCCGTGAGCTCGAATGGGCGACCATCGCTCGTGAGATTGCGGCCATGAATAAGCCGTACTCGAGGCAGGGATAGGCTCCTCTTGAATCGCCATATTCTCTGGACGATTCCACGACCTCTACGATCTGCACGTCCTCTTCGACGAGCACCGCTTTGTCGATCTTCGCTGGATGTGAACTCGTCAAAGGTCTCGCACGACCTGTTGATTTCTGCTGTTTGATGATCTCTACGATGTTATGATGTATTGCTTGGGACGAGCGATTTTACCAATGAATGGCGTTTGCGCTGGGACCGAGCGGATGAATGGGAGAGCTGTGCGATTATGTTGTTGTTGTGAAACTTCAGCGTCCGTCCTGCGGGATGAGCTGAATTGGGAATCTTGTCTGGAAATCGCTGCGGCAGCGGGAAATGTATTGCTGTTGATGGAATGGAGTCGAGTCTCGCTCGAGGGCAGGGATGGACTTAGGGGCCGGGCAATCGGGAAGCTTTCTCCTTCGCACTGTTGTCGTGTGAAGGTGACCGTTTGGGGTTCGATGGCGTAGATGGGAATTGACAAGAAAGTCTTCTTTATTCTTTCAGAGATGCATGTCCTTTCAAGAAGTGATGTCGTGTGGTTGGTCTTGTTGAAACGACGGTTTCGTGGAAATTTCGATGATGTTTGATGAAGCAGGGGCCACATCCGCGCCCCGAGAGAGTGCCGAGCCGAATCGTCGGGTTGTGGTTGCCCTATCTTTGACCTCACCTCAATATCGATCTTGGTGTTGACTCAGTCGTTTGCTTGATCTTGATCTCATATATTCATACCTTTCCTTCAAAGCTTGTTTCCTACCGATATAGAACCATTGCAACAATGAGGCCACCTCTCCGCATCGCCGTCCTAGAATGCGACACCCCAATCGGCCGCACGAAAGAAAAATACGGTGGCTACGGCAACCTCTTCAAAGAACTGCTCCTCGCCGGCGCCGCAAAGACCAGCTCTCCGCCCCCGGAACTCGACATCACGAAATACGACGTCGTGAACCAGGAAATTTACCCCAACTTGGACGATATTGACGCAGTGTTGTTGACGGGTTCGAGGCATAATTCTTTTGATAACGATCCGTGGATTTTGAAGTTGGTGGAGTTTACGAGGGGTGTCCTTGTGGAGCAGAGTAGGGTGAGGGTTATTGGGGTTTGTTTTGGGCATCAGGTTATTGGACGAAGTCTGGGGGTTAAGGTTGATCGGAGTGATCGGGGGTGGGAGGTTGCTGTTGTGGAGGTTGAGTTAAGTGAGAAGGGGAAGGAGGTTCTTGGGGTGGAGAAGTTGGTAAGTCTGCCCTACGTCTACATACGTCCGCAGATGATGCAGGACCATGAAGTCTGGGTGTTGATGTTTTGTGACAGGCTATCCATCAAATGCACCGCGATATCGTCTATGAATACCCACTTGGCATCGAACCATTGGGCTCTTCGCCACGCTGTGACGTCCAGGGAATGTATGCGAAGAATCGCTTGATTTCGGTGCAAGGGCATCCGGAGTTCAACGGGGACATCGTGTCCGAATTGTTGGAGAATCGGCATGAGAGGGGTATTTTTGATGATGGGATGTTCAAGGACGGGATGAGTAGGGTGAGGAAGCATCATGATGGAACGGCGGTCGGCGCGGCGTTTATCAAGTTCTTGCTGGATGATTAAGTGATTGGGTCGAGCAGTAGACCACGGGTGTAGCACTGGGTGTTGTGAGCAATAGAGATAGACCTACCCAGCCTGATGCCATGGTACAACGCTTTCTTGCAGCCATGAACCGGGAGTGAAGTCGTCCTTTTCACCTGGTAGATGACTCTATGAGTCCATGATATACCCGCTCATCGCCAGACCCGTCGAATCAAACGAGCCAGCTCCACGCGCGTCTTTCAGATAACAACTTCCTCTCGATCCCTGGTCTTTGATAGCAGCAGTCAAATTGGCACCGTACGTGACAGCCTTGCACGGATCTTGCACCGAGCTCGTACCATAGACTTCGTTGAATCTCGCGCCTAATTGCAAACGAAACATTTAGCATAAGTTGAAGTACATTCAAGTCTCGACCGATCTTACATTGAATCATGCAGTCCGCGAATGAATACGACATAACAGCCTCGATGTCCGTCACGTTCTTTATTGTCGAGCCGTACGCCACTGATCCTGTTGGCATGTCGATGTTGCAAAGCTCGCTGAAAAGTGTCCTTGACGTGCCTGTATCGACCATGTACCCGCCGCTACTGGCATTTGTCTGATTGCAGGGAACGCAAGCGATGCCGCTCTCGCCGCTTGTTACTCCCGGGCATGTCGATGATGAGGGAAATGAAGTGATGCTGGGCATGCTCGCAAAGCTTCTGGTCGTATTCCTTGTCGTGCTCGATGACGTCGGGACGGAGGAGTTCTGCGACTGTGAGGACTGCTCGGTACTTGGACATGTCAGCACCCCGTGAATCAAAGCAGTTTTGCTGCTCCTCACCTTTTCTTCGCCTGCGTATGCAATCCGACCCCGAGACCTACCCCTGGACCGATTGCGAGTATGAACACCAAGAGCATGGCAATACCCAGTATGATCCAGCTTCTTTTAGACAGGATGGATCTGCTCGATGGAACGGCATGCGGTGCTGTCTCGATGTTCTCCTCCTTCATGGCTGGCCAAAATCTTTGATCCCATCCCTGAAGAGTGACCTGCACCTCCTTGCCATCTCGGGACACCACGATAGGATAGTCGTTCCGTTCAACTACTTCTGGGAGATTGGAGTCATGGTCGTTGTGCACCGGCATTCTGTGCCTGTGCCTGTCCTTCTGCCGGCCAACAGCGAGTCGGACTGTTCCTTCTGTAGGTCTTTCTGGTATAGCGCTCGTGCCGCATAGGACTATAAGGCGAGACCTCGAGTGCCAACAGATAATCGGCCTCGTCTTCGCTCGTGGAAGTGAGATTATTAGTGGCTGACAGGATGTTCGACGGCGAGCAGTGTGTGAACTTCTATCACCATCCATCGAGGTAGGCATTGCCGCCGAGTCCAGCGCGTATATGCCTGTGCCGCATCAATCGAATTGACAATACAGCTTTGGCGAGGCGACTAAGTCGAAATCACGGGCAATCCACTGTCCTCAAGAGCGCTTGCGATTGTGCTCTACAAAGTATTTTGAGAATGCTACTCCATGTACCGTTCCGAGCAGTACGGTGAATACTGCAGGCTTCATGGACTGCGAAATGAATGGCTTAAGCTATCCGGCATCGTTCCAAGCACTTTGTCTAGGACAGGCGGATGGAAGTATGCCGATATCAATGCATGTGCATGCAGGAGAAGTGGACGACCTCGAGCCTTCGAGTTGAACGATTGGCGCCTGAATGTCTTCGACGGACTCGTGTGTCGTCTTCCAGCATTCTCCTGGCGGCTCAAGATAGTCGAGACTGACCTCAAGCCGTATCAAGATGCGACCTCGAGGTGTTTGAATGTAGGCGGCAGTCTGCCAACGTTGCCTCGAACCTGGCCGGCTGCATGATACTCCATCGATTGGCCATGCCTTCGCATACCGCTCCGGGGGAGACCTTGTTCTTCATGCAGACCGAGGCCTCAATAATTGCCTTCCTCCTCGCAGAAGCGCCACAGCGCCCTGATAAGACGCCGCATCGCTTCAACGTGTATATGCGCATCTCCTCAGAATGTACTTTGACACCGAGGCATCGTGTTTCATCCCCACGCCAACAGCCCATTTCAGGGGTCGGTGGCATTGTCTGAAAGATCATCGAGGCTGACGTCAAGCCATACCAGGATGCAGCGTCGCGATGTTTGAATGGAGGTGGTGATCTCCGTGCAACCTCGGTGGCAAGTTGGAGCAGAGCCAATGGCGGCCGTTGACGGTTGGTGGAAAGCGTCAGAAATTAAGGTTGATCCCTTTCGCTGCTGGTGAGTGCTTGGCGTTCCTGCAGGCTGCGCGTTCGACTCTCCTCAGTGGCACAAAGATCACCACCTCTCGTATCCCACCCTCCCTTCATTCAACCCTCTCTGATACACTCACCCTCACACTCGTTTGCCGACTGCCTTTGTACCATTATCACCACACTATGCGCCGCGCGATCCGAAATTTGCGATATTGAATGCGACACGATAGAAAGCTGCGGAGCGCGCGATAAGCGATCATGGCGAAGGACGATAGCAGCTATGCCATCGTCTTTGACGCCGGATCCTCAGGCACGAGGGTCTACGTATACAAATGGAAGAAGGCGGAGGCGGTGATCAAGAAGGGAAAGGAAAAGCATCTCACGCGGTTACCAGATATCGATACAGAGAAGGACTGGCGAAAGAAGGTCCACCCTGGCATCTCGACGTTCGGCGAGAAGCCAGAATCTGTGGGACCAGACCACTTGAAAGAGCTTTTGGACTTTGCTTCCGACATCGTGCCCAAGAATGAGTGGGAGAACACGCCTATCTTTCTGCTCGCGACTGCGGGAATGCGATTACTACCGGACGACCAGCGCGCTGATGTTTTGGCGCACACCTGCTCGTATTTCCAGCGCAATTCGAAGTTTCAGCTGCCGGATTGCGATTTACACGTGCAAGTGATTCCGGGCGAGACAGAAGGTCTTTATGGTTGGATCGCGGCGAATTACTTACTGGGAGGCTTCGACAAGCCAGATAAACACGACCATGGAAAGGAACATCATACGTACGGATTCTTGGACATGGGTGGTGCGAGTGCACAGATCGCCTTTGCTCCTAACGCGACGGAGGCCGAGAAGCACGCGAACGATCTCAAACTGTTACGATTAAGAAGAGTGGATGGTGAGTCGTTGGAGTACAAGGTCTTTGTCACGACTTGGCTGGGATTTGGCGCGAACGAGGCGAGGAGGAGATATGTGGAACATCTTTTAGACGCATCGCCAGATGAACACGAGCTACCAGATCCCTGTCTTCCTGTGGGCATTACAGTCAAGAAAACGGGAGAGGAGATCAAGCCTGAATCAAAGGAGCTCAAGGGCAAGGAGCCTCACTTGGTAGGAACTGGAGATTTCACGTCATGCTTGAAGAGCACATATCCTCTATTGGAGAAAGAGAAGGAATGTGCGGATCCGCCTTGTTTACTCAATGGCATTCATACTCCGGCGATCGACTTCGACGTGAACCATTTCGTTGGAGTGTCAGAATACTGGCACACTACGCACGAGATCTTCGCCATGGCGCATAAGGATAAAGCGTACGACTTTCACACATACCAAAAGCAGGTGACCGAGTTCTGCTCAAGAGATTGGAAGGACATTGAGAAAGACGTTGCCAAGGAGAAGTGGGGGCACAAGGTGGATGAGAAGACGGTGGAAGAAGTCTGCTTCAAGGCGAGCTGGCTGATCAACATGCTTCACGAGGGCATTGGGATTCCTAGAGTTGGCATTGAGGCCGGGAAGCACGGAAGTGGTTCTAACAAGACCGAAGAGATTGTGGAGAACGCGAAGGACCGCGGGTTCCTGGATCCCTTCCAGGCTGTCGACAAGATCGACCACAAGGAGGTCAGCTGGACGCTGGGCAAAGTGGTCTTGTATGCCTCATCACAAATGCCACCCGCGGATAATGCCATGGCCGTTGGTTTTGGCAGCAATATCAAAGGCACATCTCTCCCAGACGACTTCCAGTACCCTGGCGGCCGGATATCACCTCTCCCTGGCCTCAACGAAACGAAGTCAGAAGACGAAGGCGCCGACTGGCACGACAGGATCCTCGCCAGCAGCTACTCTCGCCGCGTCCCTGGCATTCTCATCTTCCTCCTCATCCTAGCACTGGCCGTCTACCTCCTCTGCGGCCGCGACCGCCGCATGTCAATGTACAACAAACTCCTCAGCATGCTCGGCCGTCCGCCACGTTCCCCACGTTTCAAGCGTCGAAAACCCCCAGGCCTCCTCGGCGGCAAGCTCTTTGGCGGCGCCAACGGCTCACCAAACTACGAACGCGTCCTCGAAGACGGCGACCCAGCCGACGACTTCGAACTCGCCGAAGTCTCCTCAACTGACAGTAACGACAACCGCTACACCGACACGCCCCGCGACGCCTCGATCCGCAGCGGTCGAACATCAGGCATGGCCACACCAGCCCTTCGAGGCTTATCACCAGATATCTCCCGTTCATCACCCAAGACCAAAGCTTCCATGGGCTACTTCGACACCCCACCAGGCTCTTCACATGGACTGGGCATCGGAGCGGGAATCACACCTTTTGAAAGAGGGGGTTTAATGGCGAGGAGTGAGAGTAAGGAGCGGTTGACGCTGGTGCCGAGTAGGAGTCGCCGGACGAGTCCCACGCGCAAGAGCCCGTTGATGACTCCGTTCAAGGAGAGCGTCGATTGATTGACACGCATAATGTTTAATGATGTGCTTTGATAGATATCTCTACAGCGTTGGTGTTAGTCTTGGGGGTTTTGGATAGGATAGGAGGGACGGAAACAGATGTCCATCCACACTTCGTGTACATATTACTGGCAGGATCCGAAAGAGAAGAGAAGCCTTCGGGCTTTCTATTTGAAAGAATCGCTTCTTCTTCATTACCACGTCATGAGTATCTATCGAGCAAAAGACGCGCGCGCTACGCTATCAGAACAGGAAGCAAATATCAACACAAGTCTCATGTCCCGTGATGCCGTTTTGGAAAATCTGTCGTCTCAATATATCTTCTCCCATCATCTTCCCACGTAATCCAGAAAGCAAACCCCTTTCCTACAAAACCAACAATCCAGCACCAAACACAACCGCCGCAACAGCACCACCAACCGGTCCCCCAGTCGCCCTCGCAGCAAACCCACTACTCGTCGAGCTCGCAGAAGACCCACTCCCCGAGCCAGAAACATTCCCAGTCGTCAAACCATTATCCGCACCAGGCCTGTTAGCGCCGGCCGCAGGCTTGATAACCAGCCCCTGAATCTCACCACCATTAGTAGCATAAACAGGCGTATCAACACTCGTCTGCGTCACAGCGACGATACTCCCCGTAGGAGCATTCGAAACACCCCTTGAAATGAGAGCCTGTGCGCCCTGCGGTGGGTCCGGGATGTCGAAGTTCGTGCTGAAGCCGTCGTTGGAGATCAGGCCTGCACTACAGCGGGGTGGTTCCAGGTTCGTGGCTGTTTCGTTTTGGGTTGTGATGAGCGTGATGTTGAGTTTGTTGTATTGGGATTGGAGAGTATCGAAGTCGGGGAGGAGGGAGGCGGTGCCGTTGTCGTTTAGTTGGAGGAGGCCGTAGTCGGAGGGTTCTTGCGTCCATTCGTAGACCAGACCGCCGGAGAGGACGGTCATTTGGGGGCCATACAAAACAGGAACTTCCTCGAACAGCCGTGGCGAGGGTTTGTTGCAGCCGTATTCGGAGAAGAAGACGGGGATGGTTGTGTTGCCGAACATCTCCACGAGCACGTTGTAGCCGGAGATTGTGAAGCTGCTGGAGGCGCCGCACCAGGAGTAGGAGTTTAGACCGAAGAAGTCAGAGCGGGACATGTCTTCGCCGCTGTCGGAGTTGTTGCATTGGAGGTAGGCCCAGGTGTCTTCGAGCACTTCTTGCACTTGGGCGGCGGAGTATCCAACTGGAATGACCCGGTTTGCGTGGGCGGCGATGTAGTTCTTCAGGTCGCGCTGCACAGCTCTTATGTAGGGCGGCGGGGCCTTGGCGGTGGAGAGGTCGTTGATGATTTCGTTGCCGGCGAAGAAGCCCAGCGTGTTGGGGTAGCTCTTGAAGGCCTCCACAACGGTGAAGACATGCGTGAGATAGTCGGTGTTGTACGTGCTGCTCGGGTTCGAGCGATCGATGGATTGCCCAGCCAAGGGCGAGTTGACATCGATCAACCTGTCCATATCAATCAGTATCCAATCCTCAACCTCCCAATGTATCTCAGAACAGACATATAAATCCCCACACTATTAAAAATACTCGCACACTCATCATGATTCAACGTCGGATCAACATTATACGACCGAATCGTATTCACACCCAACTCTTGCATGAGCGCCGCATCCCTCAGACAAGCAGTCGCATTGCTCAACGGGTCGCCGTTGCCAGTACCGTAAGCATCCTGGCCCCCGGGCTGATAATCAACTCCAATGATCATAAACCGCTCGGAGGTCTTCGAGTCGACGAATTCTTGGTTGCGGACGACGATGGGGTTGACGGCCAGCGCGGTGCTGGCCGCCAGAGCGAGGGTGGTGAGTGTGAGCTGTGCATGTGAGCAGGGTTGTACTTGGAGCTTGGGTGAGGTGAGAAGACTCACGGACTTCATGCTGTGCACCAAAGCACTGGCTTATCTCTCGGCAGCGAGCGTGTGGAACGAGCGTGGATGGACAGATCAACTGTCTAAACGATAGTGGTTGTTGTTGTTCAGAAGAAGAAAGAAGAAGAGAAAGCAAGAGGCAGGTCAGAGCCCTGCACATGCCCTTCCGCCGCTACCGTATCTCTATCTGCCAAAACGCCCTCACGAGCTAGCGGCATCTGTGATACTCGTTTCGATGCTGCCAAGTATACCAAATGATCGCCCCGAAACCCTTGCGGGCTCCTTGGAAATTGCTTGTGCAAGTGTTTCATCATTGCCCCGTGCTTTGCCCGACTTCACCTCTTCGCACGCCAGCACATGTTTTGCTCTTCTTCATATGTGTTGTTTACTTTGGAGGCTGGCTCCAGAACAAGCTTCCTTCCCCATTCAGCTGTCAGCAAACATGCTCTAATGCAGGTCGTCGCAATCAAGGGCGGCTGGGGAAGACGCGTACATAAACTCTAATCCCGACCTCAATTGCTCCTCTATCCCATCGTGGGAGCTTGCTCCTGCTGTATACAATATCAATGTACTACGCTAAGAACTACGAAACAAGAATCCGAACGGTATCGCTTGTGTGTAAAGAGACCCCTCATGTCAATGTGTAGCGTCTTGCGACCTGTTCAGTCATCCAACCAACGCCTTGCTTTTTCAATGTTCAGACAAACAAAAAGGTCATGCGAATCACTCCTTCAACTGCGCCCGCAGGCCGACGTTCTCTCTCTTCAGGCGGCTGGTCTCGCGCCTCAACTTCGCCGCCTCTTCTTGACTCTCCTTGAGTTTCTTCTTCAGCTCTTCAACGCCTTCTCCTCCTCGGACGGCTTTCATGATCTTGCCCAATTCGTCGTTGAATCGGGAGTACAGAGCTTCGTTTTCAGCATTCGCCTCTCGATACAGCTCATCCAGCTTCTTGCACTTGTTTTCCGATACGCTCAGCGAAGTGGAAAGATCTGATTGAATGCCATTGATGCGACTGTTCAACTCCTCGACTTGTTTCGGGAGCTGGCCTTCCATCTTAAGGACACGCTGCGCAAGATCCATGTTGCTTGGCTGGGAGAAAGAGCCGCGACTGGCGATCGTCTTGCTACCACGAATCGGCGACTGTCGAATGCTGTTCGACGAAGTCAACTCATCTCCTATCTTGCTGAGCTCGTCTTGCAGGGAGTTCTGCGCCGACACAATCGAACTCTGTTCGTTCTGAAGCCGTTCTCGGAGTTTCTGAGGCGACTGCATACGCAGCTTGCGAGTCGATGGAGTCAAAGGCACTGGAGCTTCTGTCCCAATCGTCTTGCTTCGATCTCGAGTGGTCTTGTCAGGTTGCGGCGAAGGCTTCTTGACAATGTTGCCTGCGCCTGGACGTTCTGAGAGGCCAGTTCGCCCAGGAGTGGCCGGCAGATGCTTTGACGTCGAGCTGGTCTTGGGAGTCAAGCTCGGAATATTCGACAGAGGCCGTGAAGAGATCACGACTTCGTCTGGAATTCCTCCACTGGTTTTCGGACGCGGCTGCTCGGTATACTGCATAGCTCTGTTCGGCCCGGGTGACAACTCTCTCCTAAACGATGATGGCAGGCGGGATCGAGGGGAGCCTTGGCTTGGTGTACCGAATCGACCGCTGTTGATCTTCAATGATGGAGTCACCGGTGGAGGAGATAGAGGAAGCTCCTTGTCCTCAGTCTTGCTCTGCTTGAGCGGCGGCCTTCGAGGAGGTGATGGCGAGCGATTCGGCGAATTCTCCACGCTCTGCAGATCTGACAGCGAGCTACGCCGTTTCTTCCTAGGCGGGCCTGTAGGGATGAAGCTTGGATGCTCTCCAATGGTCGACAAGCCAAGATTGTGGTTTGACGGTATCCTGCTAAGAGCAGGCATCGACGGCATCTCGTTGAAGCCATGAGCTTTCGAGCTATCCTGCGACAATGGCCGGTTGCCCCGAGCGACACCCTCATCTATGGACTGAGATCGACCGAGCGTGGCCTTCGAAATACTACCGTGAGGGCTGGCGTCGGTGCGACTCGTCTTGCTAAGACTGCGCCAAACAGATGCGACTTTAGACTCTTGCTCGCATTTACTATTTTCTCGAGAAAGGGTGCTGAAGCCGAACTTTCGGCGCAGTGAAGATGTGTTGCTTGTGACTGACGATGAGTTGACTGATCTCGCCCGTTTGTGAGAGTTGACCGAGCCGCTGCCGTGATGCTGTCGTGGCTCCTCGATGGGCTCGCCAAAGTAGGTGTCCGTGTCTTCCACGAAGCGATCAAGGAGCGCAATGTAGTCATGCGGGTTGCCTTCGCTGACCAGTACCTCTGCGAAACAGGCGGTCAAGGTTCCGCGATCTCCATCGTTGCCGGTGCCATCGAGTAAATCAGCGAGGAGCTTCATGATGCCCTTGAATGCGCGTTGGTTCTGAGGCGCCAGCTTGCCAAGTGCTGATTTGAAGTACTCGTCAAAGTCTCTCGGAAACAGCGACTCTGCCTTCGACTGAATATCTCGCAGTACTGCTGTTGGCATGACTTCTCCGATGCTTTCCTTCCAGGCCGCGTTGAGGAACTTTTCGAATGCGGCGAACAGAACGTCCAAAGGAGCCTGCGCAGCCAATACCATCATATTGGGATCTTCGAGCAGGCTGTTGTAGAGCTCATTGACAAGAAGGTCGTCTGCAATGAGGCGCATCTTGAGATTCTTGCCAACAATGTTGCCCTTGCGAGCCTGAAGCGCAAGCACATAGGCTGATAGCGTGTCTTCGAGCTTCTTCAAATGGACAGAAGGAGGTTCGCTGGAGGTCGATGAGAAGGAGATTGCGGTCTGGTCCCTTGAAGACGGTCGAGATTCCCGACTTGGAGGCTTGTTCGGTGCAGTAGTAGGTATTCGAGACAGCGATGGCTGTGCAGAGATCGAAAACGCTGGCAAATCCCTAGACTCCTTTCTGAGCAAGTTTCGAGGCTCATCGCCAGGACCTACACTTGACAAGAAGCTGGAAAGGAGCTTCTTTGGAGACTTCGGCCGATGTATCCGTTCAGGAGGAAGGAGTTGAGTTCGGTCGTTGCCATCGTCCTGCGCGGCAATCTGTAGTTCGAGGGACTGCAATATGTCCAGATTCCGGCCTAACATGCAGGCTGTCATGGCAGGTTGCTCGATGGCGAAGCGGCCACTCGTCAGTGAGGCGAGCTTTCGACGTATCGCAGGGACGAGGTCTGGAGTCTCGATGTGTTCACGCCCAAGACTGCCATCGACTGATTCGATGGCCATGCGCCAAAGCCCTTCCCGTCCTGGACTCAGATTTACGACAGTGCGGATGCCATTCTGTCCTGCGACTGGACGTTCGTCATGCTTTTCAACGTCGACCACGATGCGCACTGCCGCTTTGCTGCCTCTGGCTTCGACATGCTCAACGTTTGCGTCTTCGAAGATAGCGCTGAGAATACCAAGGCTGTCCGATGCCAGATCTGTGGCACGAAACTCCCACCTGCCAGATTCACGCTCTGCTTCAGAGAACCGACTTTCGACTCTCGCTTTGCATACTTCCTCAACGAAGCGAGAGACCTTGCCGTCGTAAGCGTTCTCCAGGCGTACAATCTGGCAAGAGTCGAGGATAGCTTCTCTTGCAGCCAAAGCGCCCATCGCGAGTTCAAAAAAAGTGAGCAACTGCAATGCTTGGCCATCGTGGCTCTCTGTGCACTGCACTGCATCCAATTGTAGTCGACGAACGAAGTGGAGCTCACCAGCGGTATCAGAGAGACTTTCTACTGATCTTGTTGGCAATGATCCACTTTCCAATTCTGTCACCAGAGAACGAGCAGTCGTTTTGCAGTTGGGCGACTTTTCGACAACGACGATGCCATCTGTGAACAGGAGAAGCATCCCACGGACGCCATCGCATCGTTCGAGGCCGTGCGGTGGTACCAACTCCACGAAATCGGCTCCAGTGATCAAACGACCTTTGATGTCAATATCGCCTGGCCAGCCAAGGGTTCGTGCACGCAGGCGCTCAACAATCGCGGCAGCTTCAGAGCCTTCGTTCTCTGCGCATATCTCTGTGATAATGTCTCTGGCTCTGAGTAAGGGCTTCAACGCAGGATGTCGGGTCGGAAGCTGCTTCGTGATGCTGTCGATGTAGAGATTGTAACGCGGCAGTCTTTGGACGGGTTCGATTAGTAACGATATCAGCTTTTGTTCCCCAACTTCTTGCAGCTCCGTTGACAGGGAATCGCCATTTCGAAGTAGGGTTCGCAACGTCTGGGATGCCTGCGCATGACTTCCAAGATAGTCTTTGTACAACTCTGCGAACCGGGGAAACCACTGAAGCAAGCATTGTGCGATTGGATACACTCCTTGCAAGTCTGATCCTGGTTCAGGCGTCGTAGGAGTATTCGGGTCGATCTCCTGCGAGTTCTCAATGTCGTCCTCTGCTGCGGCCTCGGTTTCATTGATGATACTCTTAATGGTCTCCAAGAATCCTGAGTTCACCTCCAATATCTGGCCGATGCTCGATGGGAAGATCTCTGCCAGCTGCTGTTGAAGACTCTCCTTCAAATCTGCCCCGAGCCTGCCGGAAAGACCCTGCAATTCCTCCAAACGCCCCACATAACTGGCCTCAGTATTCAGCAGTTCATGCAACTCCTTCCGAACATTCTCCTTTTGATGTCGAGCGAAAGAAGCGCTTCTGCCAATGGCATTCGCCTTCGATGGCGCTCGCTTCAATTTCGATGTCGGCAAGAAAGTGATATCGCCAAAGCTCTCAACAAGGTCTGCATATCGTCCAAACCTCTGCTGGAGTAGTTCGTGATCGTCCAGATCCTCGGATCCAGCCGAATCGGATCGATCTTTGATGGTTCCCGTGGGTAGCAGAACGTCAACATCTAGCCAGGATAATCGCTGCTCGCAGAATGCCTCCGAGATGTCCCCAACAACGTCATCAACGTTCTCTATCCTGTTCATCCGCGTCGCCAAGATGGCGATATGATCGTCCCCGAACAACGCACCAGTCGAAGGCGTCTTGACCTGCGTTGCCCATGTCTTCTTCACAGCCTCGGGCAGTTCCTCGAAGTACTTCTTCAAGCCAAAGGCCAGACCGCGGCAGACCTCGTCACCCTGCTCTTCCCGTGGCAAGTTGCTGACAGCCGAGTAGAATGGCGAGTTCGGGGAAACTGAGAGGCGCGAATAGGAAGCGAGGCCGGCGGGCGTGAAGACGTGGACCTGTATGCGCGAGCTGGTCGCGCCAATGGTGGATGCAGGACCGTGGAAGATAAGGACGGGGGAGTTGCTGAGCAACGGGTCGGTGGTGTGAAAGAGGGCCAGCTCTCCTGACAGCGCAGGCGGCCCCGGTATGACGGTCGCCATGGCCGCGGCGATCGATATGGGGGAGGGGTGGACTATGTCGCGTGGAGAGGAGACGGAGGTGTAGCTGTGGTCCGGTATTGACTGCTCATTATCTCGTGTCGTCGCGTCGTTACGGTCGTGAGGGCATGCTGTGCTGGTCGCGTCGAGGCAGTAAACACAACCGGCGCACGAACCTTTGGCGAGCAGCGCACAAAGTCAGGCCTTCCCTCCTGCTGTGCCCAAAACAGCTGCAGGAACTGGGAAGCGCAGGAAGCTTCGACCTGATGCGACGTGCATTGAGGCGACACGACAGGGATCTGCCCCGTAGCCGCCCACAAGCGAAAGTCTAATCGCGTCTGAGCGCGTCCCCACCTGACCGGGGAATCGCACTGCAGCAGACTCTCTCTCACCAAACACGAACCTGACAGTTCACAAAACTCTCATTCGTCTCCACAGCAGACATGCCGCCCGCGGAGAACGGCATCCAAATCTCCATACTCCCCGAAAGTGACCTCCAACACTTCCGCCTGCTTGAGCTGCCCTCCGAACTGCTAGCACTGGTCACATCGGAGACGCCGCTGCTGTGGGTACAGCTGAACTTGATCGATCTGCTTCATGACAATTTCTAATGAATAACACAGATTGCAGCTCAAATCCGTCCAGAACATTGATGGTACCGCAAAAGACACCAACGCTGTGTTATGCACGCCAGACAAGACGTACGACATACGCCAGGTCAACACTTCGAACAGTGTGTACTTGACTCAACCATGCCGGACTGGAGATGATTCGAGCAATGCCCTTGAGGCTATAGCAAAATGCGACTCTACGCTTGAGCTCACGGCAGCACCTAAACGATCCGCGGTATCGTTCATCAAGAAAGCCCTACCAGTCTACGCCTCCACCGGCAGCTTCGGATCATCAAAGTCCATCTCCAAAGCCGAGCTGTTCTCGCACATCCCTCTCAGCCAGGCTGAATGCGAAGAAGGCTGGTCAGAATTGGCTTGCTTTGAATCCATTAATCCGCCAGGCTGCTTCATACCCAGCGCCAAGGTCAAGGTGCAAGTATGGGAGACGGCTCTCACAGCAGCTACAGCGGATGGAGTCAATCTACAGGACCCCTTTATAGCAGATGACATCCCCGTCTTTGCAATGGACCTCAAAGAAGAGTGGCCTCTAGAGCTGCTCACGGGCATCTTTGCCAGCATATCATCGAAGTCTACAGGCGGCAACCTGGCTATCAACGAAGAGAGATGCGTTCGCTTCGTCGGCCTGAGCCAACTTGAAGCTCGATCTGGCGGACGAGCAACGGATACGGCTGGCTTCCTTAAAGCATGGAAAGATGCTGTACCGGAAGCATGGCGAAGCAAGTGCGATCTACCAGCTCTGAAAGGCTGGTATAGCCTGCAAGACAGCGGCAAATCAATCACCTTCATCGACGGCCAAACCACCACCGACAGCACAGCAGGCGCCGCAGAAGAAGCCAAATCCGCCCTCGGAGCGAAAAGAAAATGGCACGAGAAATTCAAATCAGCAAAGAGGACCGCTTAAACCCCTATCTACCTCTATCCCAACAAAAATCCTACATGGGCATCCTCCTCATCTCCTCCAACGTCCAAAACCTCCTCATATTCTCCGCCCTCAGAGTCTTCACCTCCTCATCCAAATGCGTCCACAGCACATTCCCAAAGGAATCCATCACCCCCTTCAACTCCCTCAAATCCAGTTCCCTCTCCCCACTCTTCACATCAGCCACAAATTCCTCCAACTTCTCCACGCCCTCATGGATTCCCTTGTGCTGCTCCAAATGCCTCCCGTCGTCTTTGAAGATGTCCATTTTCCGCGCGAGGATCGGGAAGATGTGTTGCTCTTCGATGGTGTGGTGGATCGTCAAATGATGGCAGAATTCGAGGATTTGGGAGAGGAATTGTCGGATGGACATTCCTTGGGGGCGTTTGTTGGAGGAGGCGGCGTTGTAGAGCATGTTCCAGGTGCGGCGGAAGTTTTCGTGCTACACAAGCAGAGTCAGTATGAGATCGTGATTTGGGGTGAATGATGGGAGGACGTACAAACATATCCATATGCTCCGACATACGATTAAACTGTCGAAACTCCTGGGGACTCAGTTTCGGCAGGTTTTCTTCTTGGTCTTCTTTCTTTGGCGCGGCGACTTTTGTTGGTGAGGGATGTTTGGGGACCCCTTGGTCTTCCATTTTCTCGAAGGGGTGATCTTGGGCTGCCATCTTGTTGTTTCTTCTCGTCGTAGTCGTGTATATTCTCAAAATTCTCGTTGACCGCAGTAAGGCTCGTCCTCTCTGAATGACGACCCGTTGCATATATCTCTTCCTCCTCAAAAGCTCGTTCGGTGGCAAAATCCAGAACCCACGAGACGCTACCGTCCGCCTTTATAAGAGAGAATAAGGTCTATATCTATCTGAATCGAGTATACGCGCAACACAAACTCAATACACTTGGGTGGTATGCAAAGTCCTGAAGTTCCTTAACAGTAATTGCTTACCAAAACCTCGGCGCTCGCTGGCTCGCTGGTCCAGGAACAAGTAAAAATCCCGGGTCCGAGGGGCGTTCTTTGTGGTGCAAAATTCATCCGACTCTGCGCGATTTGGGGGTTAAATTCCGCTGCCTTTCGGCGCCGAATGAAAGACAATAAAGTGTTCTTGTGTTTGCAATCTTCTCTTTCGTCCGCAGTTACATACATTAGACAACTATCATCTACATTGGGTATCCTTAATCTCTTTTGTTCCGCCAGACGCTTCTTCCTCCTGGCTGACAAGTATGTAACTGCTGCACAGTAGTGGTCGATGATACGGCGTCCAAGAATCCAATGTCGCGTCTGTTGTGATCCAAACTTCGCAAAGCAAGAGAAACAGCAATCAGCAAAGACAAATATAATCTTGGGTATAGAGCAGCTGTGGAAAGCAAATACCATGGTGGCGATGTCTGTGGGAATGCCTCCGGAGAAGATGAGAAAAGTGGTGGTTGTGGTGGGAAGATGCTCGCTCGCTTGCAAAAGAGCCTTCCAAACGCCTGCGCTATGCCATAATGCCGTCAAGAGTCGTATCCATGTCGGGAGAAATACTCCATAAGGTCGTTCTAGGACCCTCGTTCGGGGAATCCTGCAGGCCCTGAACCTTCTGTCGAGTCGCCCTCTATGGTCTTTCGCCAATGTTGAGGCAGGCAGACGCAGACCAGAGGGAAAGCCTTGACTTCGCCCTCGTCAGAGGTGTCTGGAGGGGCGCTGAGTCCGCTGTCACGTTGCACTTTGCCTTCGGGCCTCCAGTCCTCTGCCCTCTGTCGTACTCGCACACCCGTTGCCCAACCATCGTCCCAGATGCCGAGCACCTTGATCATGTCGCCTCGCTCGAGCTGGAATTCGTCCGCAGCTCGCGGCTCGTACGCCCAAAGAGTTGACACAAGGTCGCTAGGCCGGATCTCGTCCTGGGAGTAATAGTCCTTGAAGAAGCCGAGTTGCTCGCTCTGGCCTTGAGATTCCGGCGAGGTGTATTCAGCGCCAGAGCTCGGTGAGGTGTCGGGCTCTGCCGCGCCTCCGACGGCAAGCTGAGAGCCGCTCGAAAGTGAACCACTGCGCTTAGGTGGTGGTGCCAGCCTTGACTCTGGCGTGTCCTCCTCTTCGGAAGTGTCCTTGGCGTAAGCAGCCATGTGGTATGGCGAGTCGTGGGCAGAGTCAGCATCCCCTTCCAGCGCCGCCATTCTGGCAACCCGTCCTCCACCAAGAATTGCAAGACCTGTCCGGTCCTGGTTGTCTCTAGTACCATCGTGATATGAAGACATTTCTGGTTGCGCGCGTCCAGGAGCAGGCTGGTTGAAAACGCTGGTAGCCGGACTACGGTCTCTGCGTCGCTTAAGTAGCAAGCATCCTGCGATGATAAGGCCAAGGAGTAGCAAAGCACCCAAGATCGATCCGATTGCTACACCTGCCACCGCACCTTTGCTCAGCCCATTGTTGCTTTCAGCGCCTGTGGTTTGGAAACCGCTCGGCGTTGCGGTGGTCGTTGCTGTTTGGGAAACGGTCAACGTGACCGGCGTTGCCAAACCAGAAGCAGCAACAATTGGTAGAGTCACGTCCTGGCATCTCTCGGTGGTGTTGGCAAACACGCAACATGAGTCGGTGCCGTTCTGTGTGCTTTGCGAACAGAATTGGCACAGGCCGACAAGGTTGTCTGTAAATCCGCAGTCGTTAGGCTGGTTGTCGGTGGCCTGGATGCATGATTGAGTGAGGGAGTTTGCAGGTAGTGCGCAATTCGTAAAGTCCGCACGGATCTGCCTGAGCACATCGTTGGAGTCGCTCGAGGTGCCGCAAATGTTACTAGCGACAATTTCTTGCTCGTTCTGCGCAAACTCGGCGCACGAGTCGGCACAGAGTGGTCGTGTTGCATCGCCGGTGAGGCCGCAATTACTGACGGAATTCTGGACAACAGTATTACACAATACGGTCGTGGTATATCTGGCGTAGAAGTCTGTAGTGTTATCGAGATTCACATTAGAGCATCCCAGTAAGTTTTGGTATCTGATCCCTGTTAGCTCCCGGCCATCTCATCGAATCGCCAGGTACGTACTGTTGCTGCGTGTAATTTCGTGCGATGTAGTCTCGCAGACTGCTGTCGAACGATGCGGTATCGGTGACTTGGTAGAGAAATGGAAAAAGGCTGGCAACGCTGTTGTCTGTGCTGACCGAAGCTGCGCTGAATCCGGGGCATTCGGTGGAGTCGGTGAGCGGCACGCAGTTCTGAGCCATTGCGGTTGTTGAGCTGCCGGCGAGCAATGCGCATATGGCTATGGACGTTGTGATATTATCTCGCCGTCGCCTCCTGGGGTGGCGAACCCCATGTTGCGGTGGATCTGCAGGACGCATATGCCGGCGGTGTTGATGCCCTCGGGAAGTCGAGCTGGTCAAGCTGCGCGGGTGGTCTGGATCGCCATTGGAGCGACAGTCGCTGCCCCTTTGGAGCATTCTTCGCCTGCGACTCAGGACGGCAGGGTCTCGGGCGTCGCAAAGTCTGGTTCCTGGAGCCCAGCGAGCGGTGCGGTGCCGGGAGTGTTGTGATTGTATGGATCGGTCGGTACGGGCCTACGAGCTCGGGGTCGACGCGTGCGGACGGGCGTGGAGCATGCTGCGGCGGGTGGTGTTGAAGGACTGGGCGACGCGCTGGCGGACGAAACGAGTGACAGTGACAGAGCTCGAGGGAGCGTCGTCGACGGAAAGGCCAGGCGTGGTCGACGGAAAGGGTTGTCGCGGTCGCTGTCGCTGGGGAAGGCAGAGAACTTGTTGGGTTTGGGGCACCTCATTAAACTGGCCCAAACATTCGCCCGCGCGATTGGTGGAAAGCACGGGAGCTTAGGGTTAGTAAATTGGCTAGCCGTTGGCTACTGCTCAACTTCCGTCTGGTTGTCTCTTCGATGCGATGCGGTATGAAACACGAGGGTTGTCGATATGAGAAGAAGGAAGGCACTCCTCTCGAGCACGCCTTCCCTGCCACCTTCATGACGTCTATTCGTGGTGTCGCCGACCAGCGCGGCAAGTGCTAAGGCCGCAATTGCTGTGAAACGGTGTCTGTGCACCCATGCAAAACGGCTGTGGTGAACAAAAACAACAACAACACTCCCAATTCCTGACCTCCGGCTACAACATCCAACTGCATCTCGTACGGACAGCATGCAAGGATCAGCAATGCGGACGACGTGCCATACTACGGACTATAAGGTGGACGATGAGGTGAGGTCGGCATCTTCATGCAAGGGACGCCCTCTCACCATGTTGTATTTCTCCGCCATTGTTCACCGCTTACGTGCGACCATGCAAGGGCGGATCTGTGTTCCCGACAATCCATCGGCATCACATGCGGGAGAGCTCGTGGCTGCAGACGAACAAGTTTCGGCATGACTATCTACCCATGCGTTGTTTGGCTTCCATCTCGATCTTCCCGAGTCAGGGCACCACAACAACGCGCCTCTTCAAGCTTTGCTGCGAGGTTCGATTGGCTTGGGACGCTCCGGTGTATCAATCTGGACCGACATCTTGGTCATGTAAACATCGCTTCCCTTGAAGGATGGCGTCTTCTGGTCCAAGAACAGCATGCTGAGAGGGAAGCCATATTCGAATGGCGCAGCTGCTTCGATCTCTTCAATCTCCTCCTTCGACAGCTTGATGGTCAACGCCTCGATGTTGCCCTTGAGATGTTCGAGCTTTCGCCCGCCGACGATGGGAAACACGTTTGGTGCCTTGTGCATGACATACGCAAGCCTGGACCACAATATCAGCAGTGTTTCCACCATCAACATCACAAACAAGGCACGTACGCAATGCCGGTGATGATACTTCCCCTGGCCTTGGCTATCTTTTCCAAAACCCGGGAAACAGCAATGTCCTTCTCCGAAACCTGCCACATCTTGCGACCATCTGTGGCTTTTCTCTGCTCGTCAGTCTTGAAGTTGCCACCGCCCAGTGCACCCTATCACAGACGAAGAAGTCAGTAAGCACGCACTATCTCTGGCAAGCGTTTGTGTTGCAGCAACATACCCATGGAGCGATGCCCATTCCCTCAGCCTCACACATGGGAAGAATGTCTCGCTCAAAGTCCCTCAGCCCCGCGCTCCATTGGCCCTGATACACCACGAACGGGCGCATGCCGTGATCTCTGGCCCACTGGTTGGCCTTGCTGACGATCCAAGCCGGCGTGTCGCTGATACCTGAGAGCAGTCAGAGAGCACATCACCGCAAGCCGATCGCACAACTCACCAAGGTAAAGCACCTTCCCCTGATCACACAAAGTATTCAAAGACCTCATAACCTCTTCCACAGGCGTCGTATAGTCCCACCAATGCACATACAGCACGTCGATATAGCTCGTCCTGAGCTTCTTCAAACTAGCCTCCACACTCACCATCATCGACTTGGTATTGTTCCCTGTGTAATTGCTCTGGATGGCTTTTGGGTCCGTACCAGTACGATACCCAGTCGAGTACTACAACATGTAAGCCCTTCCATCTCTCTTCCCCCGTTATACATACATACCTTTGTCGCAACAACCATCTGATCCCTAACACCCCTCATCTCCATCCACTCCCCAACCCAAGCCTCACTCTGCTCATGCTGATACCCATTCGCCGTATCCAAAAAATTCCCTCCCTGTTGATAAAAGAAATCCAGAATCTCGAATGTCGTCTCTTTGGAACATTCTCCTACACAATGCAATCAATTCACAACCTCACACCACGACGGGTCAAGCTAGAAATATACGTACCCATGAAAGATTTCCATGCGTCGCCGAAATTCATACCTGGGGAATAGAAGGTCAGCGGATGGGACTTGGCTTGGGGCTATTGGGTGCGTTTCTTTACATCCTAGACACAAGGGCGAGACGCGCACTCCGGCGTTGGGGGCGAGGATGCGGTGGTAGCCGAGGACGCTTGGGGGAGCGGTGGTGAGGGGGCGGTGGGAAGGGAAGTCATCGCTGTCGACGAGGGTGGTCATTTTGGAATTGGGGCTCAAGTGAACTTGCAGATGTGGAATATAACAGGGAGAAAGCAAAGTGTATGGGTCGAGGTAGATGGCAATTCCTCTGAGATATATATGTATAATGCAGCGAGTATCTAGATTTGCTGCACATATGATCCGAGTGACGACGTCGCTGGCGATTCAGCAAAACTTTCTTTCCATTTCTCGTCAATGGCTGATGAGATAATGCAGGACGAGTGCTATGTCCGGGACAGAAGCCGAGAGGTGCATTAGCGCGTTCCGCACGTGGTAGCCTGGTCCATCAGACACGATTACTAGGCGGAAGCAAGAAGCATTTCGTCCGAGCTTCGTGGGATGTAGGGCTGGCGGATCGCGGTTCAGTGTACCATAATGGAAAACAGGTGGGCCGCTTGTCATAGTCGGCCGCACTGTCGCCTTCCACAACTCCTTCACCGGCTCCTGACCATGCATGAGCATCATGCAGGTACACGGCGTTAACAGCCTTCCCGTACGTACAACAGCCCTGAAACCTCCCTCATAGAATTCTATTTTCCCTCACGGGCGATGCATCCAGCCACGAAAGGCCCTGCTTGGCAAGGTGCTCCCTGATATCCGCAATGATGGCATCACACCATACCGCTTTCCGCTTATCGCCCTGCTTCTGATACCATCGCATAGAAAACTGCAGCGGACAGCAAATGGACAGTGCGCCGCCTACGTAGCTGGGGAAAGAGCTGCTGCCGCCAATGTGATGTCCAGTGTTGGAGCAGACGAATGGCACGGTTTGGCACAGGGAGTCGGCGCATTCGTAGACGCGGGTCTTGAGAAATTGCTGCGTCGGGGGCGTCATGCGAAGAGCTGCTGGGCGCGATATGGCGAGGTCGTAGATTGCCTCGCGCACGGCGAGTAGGACTGTCCAGTGGTATCCCTGGAGGAAGACGTCGCTGTTACCGGAGAACTCGAGAGCGCTGGTGAAAGGTGTATCTAGGTGACCGTACTGCTCGAAATACACGGGGAATAGATCGATGCTCAAGCTCCTGTAGGGCACCTTCCCGGGTCGATCTTTGTAACATTCGAGGAGCCAGTCCTGTAACCTGTTCTCGAGGCCCACAAGTCTAAGGTATGTGTCTGTGACCGTAGGTGTCCATTTGCCTCTGGTTGCGACGATTCGGTCGACTTCTTCTAGAAGCGCTGGAACCTCGCAAGCCAAGGTGTGTAATCTCGCCGTCGGTCCATCCGCTTCAATCTCCTGCATTCGATCCAGCCATTCGCGTTCGCCAAACACAAAGGATTTCCTAATCTGAAGTGCGTGCATTAGTGCAACATTTCGAAAATTGCACACCAGATTCCGAGAAAAACGGGAATCCAGGCGGTGGGCTCCCCGAGTCTGAAGTAGGGCACAAAGCCCACGACAGTGCATAGTCCAGCGGGTCTCACCATCCGTCAGATCGAGAAACATGGAAGCAGCGCCTAGAATGTCGATGGCTCCCAGAAGACCGTCATCCGTAGCAGCCTCTGGCTTCTTGACACCCTCATTGACCAGACGGAAGGCGGCCTCGTGTCTCCGTTTGCCTTCGATCTTGTACCTCTTGTCTTTGGTATTGAGACCATGTTGGACAAGAAGTAAAGAGTCGATCGCTGCAGCCATTGCATCTCCTCTGGGATCAAGCCATTCGTCCATTATGAGAGCGACCCGTTGACGTTCCACAAACAATCCTGAAAACTGGGCATCCAAAAAGGCGGCCTTTAATTGAGTTTTGTAAGCTGACGGGCTACTGATACAGCCAACTCCAGGGACTCCTATCGAGAACATGTACGCCCAAAACGTTCGACGATGCTCGTTCATCTGTTCGTCGTTGAGAATTTGAGGGGAGCGGGAGCAACCGGAACATGTTGTTATCCCAAAGCGACATCTTGCTCGCAGTTTGGAGCGTTTTGCGATGCGACTATTACTCGATGGATTGATCTTCTTCGATTCTCCGGAAATGGTGGATGTGCTTGGGCTGGTCGATGTAGAGTCGAACATCGCGCATCCCAATGCCGCAATCCACTGTTGCCTGGTCGAGATTTCGTGTCCTGGATTGTCTGCGACTGCACATGTACTTGATGAGGTAGATTCGATTTTGAAAAGTGCGGCATTTGCACAAGAGGAGGAAGTCATCGTTTCTTCTCGAAGCATTCAACGTCGATCAAATCGCGGCGCGGAGGGTCCATGGAATTCAGTCAAAGTTGGAGCGTTCTCCAGACTTGCGCATCTTCTTAACACAAACACGGACCCTGCTTGCGTGGAAATACACATGATCTCTTTGGACGCTGAGATAAGCAAAAGAAAGACTTTGTCAGATGAAGAAGAGTGCGAGACGGAGGAGCTGAAGGAGCTGAAGTCGGAAACGAAGCTTTGTCGGCCCGCGAAGTTGGCCTGTGCACACGGACGCGAAACATTTGGATGGCGGGGCTAGGATTTGGTAAATGAGTCTGTGTGCCCAAACCTGCCTCGATCACAACTCTTCTCTCCACGCACCACGAGCCTGGCAGACACAAGATCTTCAACAGCTCGACACCGCTGCTTCCAATCGCTCCTGTGCTGCTTCCCTCAAACACGTACACCGCGACACGGCGTGAGTCACGAGACCCAGGAGTCAGGGATGAGTGCCAACGGCATTGAGTCAAAGATGGAGGACTTGAAGGTCGACGGCGCCGCGCCCTCGGCAGCGGACGAGAAGTCGAAGGCAAAGAAGCAAGAAAAGGAACGCAAAGATCAGAAGGCGGCAGAAAAAGCAAAGAAGGCGCAACAAATGGCTTCCAAGAAGAAGAACGACGGTCCAGAGCTCATAGGCATTACAGAGCCCAAGACGGGCGACCTGTCGGAATGGTACCAGCAGGTCATCCTCAAGGGCGACATGCTCGAGTTCACTGACATTCCCGGTTGCTACATCTACCAGCCTGCGTCGTACCGGATATGGGAGTTCATCCAGGACTTCTTCAACGAGCGCATTCGCAAGATGGGTGTCAAGAACTGCTACTTTCCGCTCTTCATTTCCGAGGCGAATCTGCAGCGGGAGAAGGACCACATCGAAGGCTTTGCCGCTGAGGTTGCGTGGGTGACGGAGGGAGGCAAGTCGAAGTTGGAGAAGCGATTGGCTGTGCGCCCAACGTCGGAGACGGCCATGTACAGCTTCTACAGCAAGAAGATTCGATCACACAGAGACTTGCCGCTCAAGATGAACCAGTGGAACAACGTTGTGCGGTGGGAGTTCAAGCATGCCGTTCCATTCCTGCGGTCAAGAGAGTTCCTCTGGCAGGAGGGCCACACCGCCCACTTGGATGAAGAGGGTGCTGGCAAGGAGGTCATGGAGATTCTGGACCACTACGCCTCGATATATGAAGACCTGCTCGCTGTGCCAGTCGTCAAGGGTCAAAAGACCAAGAATGAACAGTTCCCAGGCGCATACTACACCAAGAC
Source organism: Zasmidium citrigriseum (assembly GCA_002786025.1). NCBI lineage: Eukaryota > Fungi > Ascomycota > Dothideomycetes > Mycosphaerellales > Mycosphaerellaceae > Zasmidium > Zasmidium citrigriseum. The sequence continues at coordinate 265,708 of NHNW01000014.1, read as the reverse complement.
TATCGAAGGTTTCATTCCCGCAGTAGGACGAGGCATCCAAGCTGCAACATCCCACTGTCTCGGCCAGCACTTCGCGAAGATGTTCGACATTACTATCGAAGATCCTAAGCAAGAAGTCAAAGAAGGCGAGAAGCGCAACAAGATCCACGTCTGGCAGAACAGCTGGGGCTTCACCACCCGCTCCATCGGTGTCATGGTTCTCATCCACGGCGACAATAAGGGTCTGGTCATCCCACCCCGTGTCGCCGACGTCCAAGTCGTCATCGTTCCCGTCGGTGTCACGGCCAAGACGAGCGCAGAAGACCGCGAGAAACTCTACAATGAAATCGAAGGCCTGCGCACCGTCCTCGAAGACGCCAGCGTCCGCGTCGAGACCGACATGCGAGAGGGCTACTCTCCAGGCTACAAGTTCAACGACTGGGAACTCAAGGGCGTTCCCCTTCGTCTCGAATTCGGTCCCAAGGACTCCCAGAACGGCGTCGTCACCACCTCTCGTCGTGACAAGGAAGGCAAGGACACGATCCCCATCCCTGAAGTCGCCAAGAAGGTTCCTGAATTGCTCGAGACGATCCAGAAGGACATGTTCAACAAGGCTTCCGAAGAATACGCTGCGCACCGCAAGATCGTCCGGCAATGGAGTGATTTCGTCCCTACCCTCAACGACAAGAACGTCATCATGGTTCCTCACTGCTTGGGCGGTCCTTGCGAAGACCAGATCAAGGACGACTCGAAGGGTAACATCGAGGGACAGGAAGTTGATGCACGGGCTCCTTCGATGGGAGCTAAGTCGTTGTGCATTCCTCACGACCAGCCGGAGCCTATCGCGGAGGGTACCAAGTGCATCAACCCCAAGTGCGGTCAAGCAGCTGAGAAGTGGGTCATGTTTGGACGCAGTTATTAGAGCATTCGTCTCTTCTTTGGCTGTGGTTGTGGCGTAAGAGCGGGTGCATGCGGAATGAGAGGCCTCTATGAGCGGGCGTTGATGAGGTGTAGACGGCGACGAGAGGACGTAGCAGTCCACAAGAGCACGGTAGAGTGCGTAGTGAAAGTAGTTGATAGCGTGAGATTACCCATGCATGAAATATGAGCGACGATGAAAGAAAGAAAAGACTTCTCTGAAACTCGTGCTGTTGTCATTGCATCTTTCTATCTTCTGTCATCTCAAGTCAAAATGCTTCCAACATGCTCACAAGGAACGCCCCAACCATACGAACGAATAATCGCCATGTGGGTATCTCCAATAGATAACAAGGAATGCCATGCCCCACGCCTGCGCAAAAAGGACAGTCCAAGACTCAAAATCACAAAACAAACTCACTCGCCATCCTGCTGCTCCTCCCCTTCCCCATCATACAAGGCATCCGTACTCGCATGCTTCCTCAGTCTTTTCATCTCTACCGCACGTCTCAGCTCAACCTGCTCCAACTTCCTCCTCATCATGAATGCCTGCCTCATGAACTCTGAGATCTTCTCCGGTTCCTCTGGGACCTTGATCTTCCCGCTCATGTACGCGAAATACTCTCCTTGGTTCTCACACTCCATGAGATCCTTCGCGTGATGCTGGAGAAGCGTGAGCGCCACGTTGAAGAGGAACGTCTTCATATTGGGGAGACAGAGCCAGACATCCCAAATTCGGAGGAGGATGGTCTCCGGCAGGACGGAGGCGAAGGCGGTGAGGAACCAGGATAAGGGAACGGTATGTTCGGGGCTGATGTCGAGTTCGTGCATGCGTTCGCTGAGTTTCGGGAGCAGTTCGCGGACGTATTGCCGCAGGACGACGTTGTCGGATATGGGGGCTGAGAGGGCGGCTTCTTTGGAGAAGTAGTCATGTGGGAAGAAGTGGTCGACCATGTTGCAGAGGACCCAGAAGGCGTCGCTTTCGTCTGGGATGGCCAGAAGGAGGTACCCGGCGATCATGTTCAGGCCTTGGGTGTAGCCTAACCCTGGGTATTTGCTGACGAATGCGATGAGGACTTTCTTGAGGCGGTCGTAGCCTTTCTCCGCGTAGTAGTCGTATTTGCTCGTGAGTGTTCGCGGGACGTCTTTGAGGATGGCGTCGATTTCTTCGGGATCTTCGGCGGAGTTCATGTTGAGGTAGTGTTTGTAACCGTCGGGTTGCATGATGGAGTAGGTGTCCGAGAGCTCCATCCAGATTGGATGGCGGAGGCGCATGGGAATACCGCCCACGACCAGTCTAGTTAGTACTTCTAGTTTCTGCTTGCCACTGCTTCCTTCATGACCCCATCTCGAGGCGCCTACGAGCTCGCCGCTCTTAGCTTCTTCTCCGGCTTGCTCTCGAGATTTCATCAATCGCACGAGGAACTTGTTCCATTCAGCGTCCTGAGGGTCCTTGGATGATGGCTGTGACAACGTAGGGGGCAGCTGGTCCTTATCGTGTCTCGTACTCATCTCAACTGGCTCCCTGGGTTCGCGACTGGCTCGTGAATCACGCCTGGCACTGGCTCCAATCCCACTGATCCCCTTGATAGTCCCAGTCAAAGTCGAAGTCCAGCCCACACTCTCGTTACTGTTGACGCTCAGGACATCAATCGACTTCGGCCTATCCGTCCTAGACTTCACAGGCGGCGGCTGCACAGAAGCAGACCTCGAAGACGATGCAGTCCTAAGACTCGCCGCGGAAGGCTTCATACTATCCTTCCGCCTCCCATTCCCACCAAACATCCTGGTCAGCCCACGAATCGTCCCCGCCCCCGTCGTAGCATCCGGCACTGGCTCCGGCATAGTCGAATCACTGCTCTCCGAAGTGTTAGTCGGCGCCAGATCCTCAGAAGCCGCAGCGGCGAGTGAAAGCCGCCTCCTCTCTGCCTGCTTGACTCGATTCCCCGTCTCCGCAATTCGGTTGGCAGGAATCTTATACTCCTGCGCGAGTCGCGTGAGAGCAGTCACATGCGCATCTCGCTCAGCCAGCAAAGCGGAAAGATGCCTCACCAGTTCCACTGCGCCGCGATGGTCGATGATCTTGCGGATGTTCTCTGTCGAAGATGCAGAGAGGGATTGCGGATCGCTGGGCGGTCCGTCCTGCTCATCGAACATCGAAGGTCCAGAGTCCAAGAGGCCATTGAGAACGGGCTCGGCGGCGGCGGCAGGTACCAGCGCAGCTTCGTTGTCGGTCGCGGCGGATAAAGGCACATCGTTCAAGGGTTCGGGCTGGGGTTGGAGAGAGGGACTGGCCGAGTCTGCAGGGTCGGGAAAGGATGTCAGCGAGTTTGTGTCGTCGGCCTGGATGAGCGGAGCGCGGCTGGACCGCCTGCTCAAGTCGCCGCTCATGGTAAGGTGTGTGTGTTGCCTTAGTCGTTCACATGGCGGTGGTGATGTTGTTGTTAATCAGAAGGACGGGTGTTGGTGTGGCGCGGCGGGCAGGTTGTCGGCGTTCGCGAAACACGCGCGACTTTTGACATCACCAATTCATCATCGTTCACGCAGGATTTCATCGGAATCAAGCCTGCATATGACATGAACACAGAGCAATGATCATTAAAGAGGCCAATTTGACAGATTCTCATTTTGAAACACTACCGAAAATCATTAGATCGGCTGCCCGTTCTCGTCATGAGTTCCCCAACGCCTCGCTGAAAGAACAGAGCAATGAACGCCTGAAGAAGCGAACACATAAAGAGCAGTCTGATCTAAATCCCAAAATCCAACTGATGCTTCGAGAAGAGTCAGTCCTTCACTGTGGTGCGCCGGGGAACCCACCTCGCATCTGCTCCAAACGCCGGCGTTGCTCGATTTGCTGCATTTGTCGAAGACGCAGGAGTCGTTGTTGCTGTGCTTGTTGCTGTGCTTGTAGCTGTGCTTGTTGCTGCGCAGCATCCGCCGGACGACCAAATAGGCCAGGGCCGGCGATGCCATTGAACGGATTGCGATCAGCGTCTGCTCCAAAATTGCCGAAATGCTGCTGGAATCTGTCGAAAAGTCCACCTGCTCCAAGAGGTCGTCCGGCCGGCTGAACCGCCGGCTGGGCTGGTTCTACAGGCGCTGGAGGAGCAGCTGCTTGCCGGCCAAGGCCAAAGACAGGTATGAACCCCTGAACTCGAGCAGCTAGGCCGCCGAGATGACCGGGTGCTGGATTTGCAGGTGCCTGTGGTATAGCGTGATGACGATGGCGACGAGGATCCGCTAGAGGATCTGCCCGGTTGCGATCCTCACCGAGAGCGTTGGCCAGTCGAGCGACTCTAGCACCCGCTGGGTCTCGCCGCCTAGGTCTGAAGTCAAAGTCGGCCTCGCCGAAGACATCGAACAAGCCGTCGTCAAAAGCCTCTTCATCGTCAGCTCCATGCCATAGGCCCTGGTGTGCACGCGGCATCTGCGCGAACAAACCTGCGTAGTCTGGGTGCGCGCCACCTGGTACCGCTCCTGCCTGGATTCGACGTCGGGTTGATTGCTGGACAGCATCGCTGACTTTGATCTCGAGGTCCTGTTCGGAGACGTCAGGATTCTCCGCCATAGCCTGGGCTCTTGCGGCCGCCTCTGCTTCCTTGACTTCGCGCTCATGGCGTTCTTCGACGTTATCGTAGAGAGGGCATTTCTTTTTCTGGCCTGGATTGGCTGCACCGCCTCGTCCATAGCCAGGGCCCTGATCGAAATGATCGTAACTCTTGAGTGACTCTCCGCAAACGTAACATTGCAGCGAATTGCAAGATGTGCATGTCTATAAGTCCCTGGTTAGCTTTGGATCCAAAATTGCAAATAGTATGGAAGTGGGAAGGGTGGGCAGGAGTCCTCCACGACATCATCGAAGCACATAGCCCATAACACTCTTCATAAGACGCTGACGTTATGCCGTGTGCCAGAGATAACAAGTCTGCTTTCTCACTCACCATCTTGTTGCAGCCATACTCTTTGATGAACTGCTTCTTGCACTTGTTGCAAGACCGAATCAACGCAGCAGTCATGGCTTCTTCGATCTTGTGCCGAGTGTTGAGCTTGTTGTCCTTAGCGTACTCCTCGCACGACTGTGGGATGTGAGAGATCGACTTGCAGCGTCGGCAGCTGACTTTCTCGCACTCGGGATTCATGCATCTGAACTCGAAGTCTTCCTCAACAGGCGGCAGGATGGCTTTGTAGTCACAGAAAGGGCATTCCTCAAGATCGTCGAGACCGGCTTCGCGAATGTCCTTCTCTTGCTGCAATTGCTCTAGCTTCTCAAGGAGCTTCTTGTCCGAAAGAAGATGAAGCTGGGCATGGGCGAATCCGGATCCGCAACCAGCAGTACAGAGCACTCGACACCGGGCGTCCCCGACCTCTGACTTGATGTATGTCTCTGCGCACTCAAAGCAAGTGAAATGAGCAGTGTCGCCGTCGCAGTGTATCTGGCGGTTCATGGCAAGCTCTTCGAAACAGGCCTGGCATTCTGCCGTCTCTCCAGCTTCAATGGCACGCTGTAAGTTCTCCTGTTCCGCCGCCTTCTTGGCATCTTCCGCACGGCGTTCTGCCCTTATCCGCCCCACTTCCTTGCGGGCGGCCTTGAGCTCGTCCGAAAGGGCATCGAATCCGGAGTTGGCAGCAATTGTGTCGGCATCGGCAAGCCGGCCCTTTGGTGGGCGTCCTCTCCATCCAGTGGAATCATTGCCGTCTTTCGATTTGGCGAGTGCGATGTATGTCTGGTACAGATGCCGATGGGCCCGGAACTGGTCGGCGATCATGTTGGTGGTAGCTTCTGGAAATTCAGCCTTCAGCATAGAGGTAATGATGCCTTTGAGGTGATTTGGCTCAGCTTCGCGATCTGCGCCTTCCCATCGCTTGCGCTCGGCCTCTTCCTCCTCATCCTCTCGCTTGCGCTTCTTTTGCTTGCCCTTGTCTTGCTTTGGATAGGTCTCGGCGGACAGGAGCTTGTTGACAATATGCTCAATCCGCTGAGGCCCTGGCACAGAAGACTCGATCTCGGAGTAGAGCTGATGTACATGCTCATGAGATACATCAGGAAGGACGGCAAGCACATGCTGCAAGCAGGCGTCCGCTGTAAAACTCTCCGCAGTGGCGTGGAAATCCTCCTGGTCGAAGTCATTTAGGCCTTGAGGGTTCATCGTCGGTTGAGCGGCAACGCCAGGGCTATTGGGAATGAAGACTCGCTCGCCATCGATCATGAGGTACTCTCCATCCAGCTCCTCGTTGGGGTTGTTGGCAGGCGATGGTGGAGGCGGTGGAGAGGGGACTGGCTGAGGTATCGGGTCGTCTAGACCTGGGAAAGCACCTGGCAGATCACCGCCAAAGTCCATGAACTCGTTCAATAGATTGAAGTTCTCTGCCGCATCTGGCAGTAAATTCGGCGGCTCAGGCGCAACATTTTCTGGTCGGCGATCCGGGCCAGGTAGAACTTGAACCTCGTCCTCATCCTCGTCGTCGCTCAAGAGACTGATGACCTCCGATCTCCGGCGTGCAGTCGACGATGCCGCCATGGTGCGTGGAAGGATGAAGAGAAGCTCAAAGAGTGGCCAGAATTCCCCAGTGCTTATGAGGCAATCGAGTGGAGAGAAAGGTAAGCAAGATTTAGCGAGAGTGCGAAAGACGGTGCGGTTCGCGGCGAACTTTCATATGATTTTCGAGGCGTGCGTAAAGAGCGTCGGCGCCAGTGAAGTGAGTGATCTCAAGTGACTGTGCTCACGTCGAGGCCCGTGACCGTGGTCGGTGGCAGAAAACTGGCGACCACGCGGGGAGAGGCCGGCCGAACTCGCGATGCGGAAATGAGGCGATGTTGAGACGAGGCCGGTGAAGTAGAAATGAGAGGCGGGTGGTTGTCTTATATAGTCGCACGCTCGAACGCGTAGGTGGGATAAAGGCGGCAAGGCTGTCTGGGTCGAGGCGGGAAGTCGCAGCAAGAGCAAGTCGCGACTGCTCATGGACCGGGAAGGCGCCAGTGAATGTGAGAGACAGCGGCCACTCTCACTCAAAGATCTCTCGAAAGAGGGCGAGGCCGCTGGCAGGCTGTCACACTCGCCAGTGGCCGCCCGTAAGGCACCTCGTGAATGTGAGAGATACCGAAGCTCCAAGCAGCAAGGAGCTATGTCGAGAAGTCATCGGTGGGCATCCAGACCCAGCAGAATCTGAAAAGTGACAGAGTCACAGCGTTCGGTACGGCCACATGTGGCCCGCCGTGAATGTCCTCTCACACCATGTCTCCGCTGTAATGTTCACGACTGGGATTCACGTCGTTTTCGAGCGCTCTCCTGCAGTCGCTAGCGCCAATATTCATCCCACGACTTTCGGCTCGGATCTGGAGCCGTTTCGAACTGAGATCCCGTTCTAGCTCGGTGCCAAAGTGTGGTCTTCATCCGATCTCCCTACTCTGTATCAACAGCTTTATCGCTGCCTTTGGTATGTTGACTCTCGATTGCTCACGTACCACAGTCTCGTAAATCAGGGCTTGAGAGACGCAAAGCCTCTGTACGGTCCGTCCTCTCGAACTACCTTCCAATCGTTGGCTCAGCTACCTCTCGCTCCAGCAATGGGAAGCGTTGGACTCCCTGACAAGGACTCGCCAGACATCCACCTCGTAGTCGCGACTAAGAACGAGCTTCTGGCCCAACAGAATGCCAACAGTGAAGAATGGAAAGGCGCCCTCTCTAGCGAGGCATACGTTCGGCGCGAGACCTACCTGTACGAGCAAGCCCTCACGAAGGAAGGCGGCATGACACCGTGGATGCTGGTCTACCAGCCAGATACCAGCGGCCCGAGACAGGTCTTATGCGGGTGTGAGTCGATTAGGAAAAGAGCATTGATTGGTAGGAATGGCAAAGTGGAAGAGGTCATGTGCCATGGCATCTGCTCCGTCTTCTGCCCTCCGGAAAGGAGAGCACGCGGGTATGCTGGAAGGATGATGAAAGAGATGGCCGAGCGGGCGAAAGACTGGCAGACGGAGAACGGCAAGTCAAGCCCTTTCAGTATCCTCTTCTCAGACATTGGCAAGGAGTACTACGCTGCACGGGGTTGGGAGCCTTTCCCTTCTGCGCACATCAGCCTGCCTGCCTCTTCGAAACCATACTCAGAGACTGTGCGACTGATGACCAGTGCGCCTATCCCTGAGCTGTGTGCTCTTGACGAAAGACTCATTCGACAGCGCTTGTCTAAGTTATCTGGCGATCGCTCCACTGTAGCGATACTGCCAGACCACGCGACGATTGCATGGCATCACGCCCGAGACGACTTTGTCTCAAGTGAGCTTTACGGCAAAACACCATCCGTGAAGGGCGCTATCGTTGGCAAGCCGGGCTCTCGCGTTTGGATGTATTTTACACGCGTGTGGACGGCTCCTCCAGAAGAATCTCCCAACACTCTTCATGTCTTGCGATTGGTTATTGAAGACGACTCCTTGTCAGACTTCTCGCCAGCAACGCCCACAGCAGCAGAGAAGCTCAGGGGTACTGATGTGGTCCAGGCCATTGCTGCATGTCTCCAGGTCGCACAATCTGAGGCCGCCAAGTGGGAGATGGAAAGCGTGGTGATATGGAACCCAGCATCTGCGACATTAGCTGCAGCCCAATCGGTGGATCCGAGCGCTGCAGTCACCCATCGCGAGACAGAGAGCATCGCCAGCCTGAACTGGTACGGCAGCGGCTCTGTCAAAGACGTCGATTGGGTGTGCAATGAGAAATACGGATGGTGTTAGAGAGTCTGACCAGCTGAAGAAGAAAGAATAGATAGATCTGCGAAGCTAGGAGGTCGGTATCGTATTTTAGCTTTCCTCCCAGCACCCGCGACGGCATGTGAAGATGAAACATGGCAATGCTGTCCAGCGGTGTTGCCACAACCAGCTGATGGCGACGCTCAGCACAGAGTCACCCCGACAGAGGCAGTGGGTGCTTGCAGCGTGGGTGGCACGAGGAGTCTTTGATATTGAGATCGCCGAGCAACGGAGACCTGGTTTGCAGGCGTGCTTGGTTCGCAGAGGTGCAGCAGGGCTTGAAACAAGACACAGCATGCATCAACAAGATTCTGTCCGCAGTCGCACACGCCTCAGCAATCTGGGTGGGCGAGAGCTCAGGCGTATCAGCGCAGTGTTTGAATTTTGTGACAGGCGCATAAGGATGACTTGAGGAGTTGAGTGTTTTTCTTTGATCCTCCGCCGCTCGTCAAAGCAAAGAGCGCGCAGCCGACCCCACCAGCCGTCAACACTGCTGCTGCTCTGCTTGCCTGCTTTGCCTGGCAACGCTATCTCTCGCGGCGCCGACTCTGCTGCTCTGCTCTGCTCTGCGGCTCCTCCTCTTCGTGTTTCTGCTCTCGCACACCGCGACTCTGGCCTGCCGTTGGTGCAATTGGGAAATCTCTCTCGCGGGCCCGTGCAGCAGTCGCCACTGAGCCTGCGCCGCTCCTCACCAGGCGTGGCTGAGCAAACGTTCCGCATCGACCAACAACCGCCCGCGACCACTAACTGCAGCATCTGGGGCCCGTTTACCACGACGTCACGCCCTCAGTGCGTGCCCTTTTGCTGCTACTTCTCACCGCGGAATCGCTGCCTCAAAGTCCAGCCAGGCACGCCCGCACTCGCCTCAATCCGCGTACATCGCATCTCCTCCTCGCCCGCCGCCTTCGCCCCGCCGTGCTGCTGCGAGGCGCCTGCTGCCGCTGGCGTGAGCTGCACCGCACCACTCCTCCACCACCGAGCACGCTTCGCTGCGGGTTTGGAATCTTCGAGACGGGACACCGCCGCTGGCTCTCGCAACCCAACGGCCCCCATTCCTGCTGCCCAGTCGTCTGTACGGAGGCACGTGCGAGTGTCTACGCAAGCTCTGCAGACCGCACCCAGCTGAGCTCCATACCACCCTCTTCCGGATATCCGCTCGACACATCCCAGGCTGCACGTGCCTCTGCCTGAGGATCCCACGCCGTGCTACATTGCCTGTAGAACTAGCCCGACCAGGCCAACTTCGCACACTACAAACAGGCACGACCCTTTCCCTCGCCCGCGCCGGGCACCAACACCGCCACCATGAACGAAGATGCCGCGATTGAGGACATCCTCCGCAAGATCGACCGCGAGAAGGCCATTATCAACGCGGCCAACCAGATGAGGCAGGCCACTAACAATGCGTCTGTCAATTCACGGGTGGAGTCCAACATTCGGGATGCGAGGCGGAACATCCAGTATTTTGAGCAAACGCTGCAGGACTTGCAAGCGCGCAAGATGGGCAATGGCATGAACAATCTCTCTGTCTCTGGGAATGGTGGTCCTACCCCGCCTCAGCATGGCCGTGGTGGTTCAGGCTCCGGCATGAACAATGAGCAAGGCTATGGCGGAGGTGCAGACTACGGCAACCCAAGAGCACCAGGATACAGTGCTGGTGGAGGTGACGGACTCATGCCGCCCAGAGCACCATATGCCCCTCCTGGACCTGGCGATCGTTCCCCGAGAGGTCGCCCAAATTACAGCAAACTTGGTGAGTGGGCACTTCGGGCAGATGGATGTGTATGCTGACTATATTCAGATCTGATCAAATATGACACCCAACACCTTGGACCACGAATCCAGCTGATGTTGTCCCAACTTGAGTTCAAGCTGTCCGTGGAAAAGCAGTACAAGGATGGCATTGAGAAGATGGTTCGGCTATATCAGATGGAAGGTGACCGCAAGAGTAAGAGCGAGGCTGAGCTGCGACGAATGGAGAGCAATCAGAAGATTCAGCTTCTACAGAGAGCATTGCGGCGATACGAAGGTCTACATGTGGACATTGAAAACGGCGCCGATGCTGCTGATGACGACAGCCTCGACACTCCCAGTCAGCGGAAGCCTCTCACGGGTCATCTTTCGGTGAAGATCCATGCGGTTGCCGACGTGGACCACGCAGCATCTGGGCGGTTTACGAGAGGGCCAGACACGTTCGTGATCATGAAGGTTGAAGACGCGTTCAAAGGCAGAACAAAGGCTACCAAGACGGACCGATGGACGGACGAGACTCACGAATTCGATGTGGACAAGGCGAACGAGATCGAATTCACTGTGTATGACAAGTCGAGCGGCGATCATCCCACACCCATTGGACTTCTGTGGATCCGACTATCTGACCTCGTGGACGAGATTAGACGAAAGAGGATTGAGACGGAGTTCAACCAAGCGGGATGGATCACCGCGGACAAGATGGACGGCTCTCAACCTCGACCAGATCTGCAGTTCTCGCCGCCTCCTAGCTCTGGCCATGGAGCTGCAGGTCATGGTGGTGGCGGCGCCACTGCCGCGGCCGCAGGAGGTCCTGCAGGCTCTGGCTTGGCTGCGCAGACAGGCCCGATCTATATCGATGCTTGGTTCTCTCTGGAGCCAGTAGGCCGGATCCAGCTCACCCTTAGCTTCATCAAGCAGGTCAAGGACCGTCGACCGTTCGATGTTGGTCTCAACCGTAAGGGTGCCGTCCGTCAGAAGAAGGAAGATGTTGTCGAGCAGTATGGCCACAAGTTCACCGTCCAGACGTTCTACAACATCATGCGATGTGCCCTGTGCGGGGACTTTCTCAAGTACACTGCAGGCATGCAATGTACGGACTGCAAGTACACCTGCCATCAGAAATGCTATCCGAAGGTCGTCACCAAGTGTATCAGCAAATCGAATGCAGAGACCGACCCAGACGAGGAGAAGATCAACCACCGGATCCCTCACCGATTCGATCCATTTTCCAATATGGGAGCCAATTGGTGCTGCCATTGTGGATATATGCTTCCGCTGGGCAAGCGACAGTCGAGGAAATGCTCAGAGTGCAAGCTTACTTGCCACGCTGCTTGCGTCCACTTCGTGCCTGACTTCTGCGGTATAAGCATGGACAGGGCGAACGAGATCCTGGCAGAGTTGAAGAAGACCAAGGCGCGGCCTCTACCCAAGACTCTGCGGCCGCCGTCGGCCGCCACGAGTGGGCGCCCAACGCCTCCGCCTTCTCAGCAAAGCTATGCTCCGGCGCCGGGCCATCAAGATCAAGTCGCACAGAAGGATGACGGTTCTCGGCCTCTGTCTTACGGCAGAGACCGCATGTCTGATTCTTATGACCAGGCGCCTCCTCGAACGTCGTCGTTCGGGCCGCCTGGTGTATCAGTCGATGCTGCCAAAGCATCGATGGGTAGTGGGTCTTCACCTCCCTCCCCTGAGGCTACAACTCACCGTCCACCAGCGCAACGCACGCAATCGTCGCAGTCAGCGGCCGCGGCTGCTGCATCTGCTGCCATTACTGGCAAGCGCACGTCTGCACAAGACCAACAGCAGAGACCGCCCTACAGCAGAGGATCCACGGACTACCAGCAACAGCAATCAGGCAGATATGCTGATGGGTACAAAGAAAGCAAGAGTGATATGCCGCCACAACAGCCGTCATACAACCCTGCCGACTACGCAGCTGTCAGTGGGTATCCTCAGCAACCTCCCTATCAGCAACGACCGCCTCCACAGCAAGCACCAGCGCCACCAGTCAAGCAATATCAGCCCCAACAGCAAGTGCCACAGGTGCAAGTACCGCAATCGCCGCCGCAAGTCCAGGCTCCGCCGTCTCAACCGCCCAATGTCTCCATCACTCACCCGGTTGTGGAAGAGAGGAAGCCAGCTCCACCAGCCAACACCCCTGGTACAGGTCGCCGTATTGGTCTGGACCACTTCAACTTCCTTGCTGTGCTTGGTAAGGGTAACTTCGGTAAGGTCATGCTCGCCGAGACGAAGACCACGAAGCAACTATACGCCATCAAAGTCCTCAAGAAAGAGTTCATCATCGAGAACGATGAAGTCGAGAGCACTCGATCGGAAAAGCGCGTGTTCCTGATCGCCAACAAGGAGCGACATCCTTTCTTGCTCAACTTGCATGCTTGCTTCCAGACGGAGACTAGAATCTATTTCGTCATGGAGTACATCAGCGGTGGTGATCTGATGTTGCACATTCAGAGAGGCCAATTCGGCACTAAGCGTGCGCAGTTCTATGCTGCTGAAGTCTGCTTGGCGCTGAAGTACTTCCACGAGAACGGAGTCATCTACCGTGACTTGAAGCTGGACAACATTCTGTTGACGTTGGATGGACACATCAAGATCGGTGACTACGGTCTCTGCAAGGAGGATATGTGGTATGGATCCACCACAAGCACCTTCTGCGGTACACCCGAATTCATGGCGCCCGAAATTCTCTTGGATAAGAAGTACGGCCGCGCCGTCGACTGGTGGGCATTTGGTGTGTTGATCTACCAGATGCTGCTCCAGCAATCGCCGTTCCGCGGTGAGGACGAAGACGAGATCTACGACGCTATTCTTGCCGACGAGCCTTTGTACCCGATTCACATGCCGCGTGATAGTGTCTCCATTCTGCAGAAGCTTCTGACCCGCGAGCCCGAGCTTCGTCTGGGATCTGGACCAACGGACGCGCAAGAGATCATGAGCCATGCATTCTTCAGGAACGTCAATTGGGAGGACGTGTATTACAAGCGCGTGCCGGCACCGTTCTTGCCTACCGTCAAGGGCCGGGCTGACACGAGCAATTTCGATTCTGAGTTTACGAGCGTGACGCCGGTGCTCACGCCTGTACAGTCTGGTAAGTCTGATCACACCCGAAGAAGATCGAAACACATGCTAACAAGTCTACAGTCCTTTCGCAGGCCATGCAAGAGGAGTTCCGCGGCTTTTCGTACTCTGCCGATTTCAATTAGTAGCGCGCGACTTGAACGAAACCCACCAAGCAGAAGAGATGCTCGCCTTTGCCTTTCGTTTCTTGCGAGTATGGGACGGCCATTGTCGATTCGGAACCTCGGGAGAAGGTTACTAGGGGAAGAGAGAACAAAAGCGAACGATCATTGTGATACCCAGGAAAGGTCGTTGAATTTTTGATGAGGGTTGAGAGTTGTTTTTGCATCATGGCATGTGCCTGTGCCGATTCGTTTGAGAGAGTGGGTGGCGTCTGGAGAGCGATGGGGTCGAGGGCAGTGGTGTTGAGGGGTTGTGATGAGCGAGGGCAGCGTGGTTGATGAGACGAGATGAACGTTGTTGACGATGGGATGGAGATGTTGATGGATAGAGAAATCGGTATGCGCTTAGCTTGATGGCGATAGATTATGTCGTTGTTGTTTTTGCGGGCCCCCTTTCCCATTTCTTATCACTTTTTCGCACACTCAAGCCGTCAAAGTGTGGATGGTACGGGTTTTTGAGGGAGGAGTGAAAGACAATTGGACATGATCTCTGACTCAAGAGTACAGCCCCTGAAAACTACCTCAAGCAACCTGGCCACTCTATACCCAACCGCCCTTCTTACTCTGTGCTCTATGGACTGTTGACGAACACCCGGAATACATGGCCTGGACAGGAATGCGAGCTCTGAGCAAAGATCCTGGGCGTGAAAGAGGCGTACAGAAGCCGGTCTGTCGTTGCGAAGACGTAAAATGGCGTAGCGTGCTCTGGAAGAGCATAGGGTGTTTGGGCCAATGTTCGAATCTGGCAGCCACAAAGCACTCATCGACTGAGCGAACGACGTCGGGGAGCTAGAGTAAGGATCAAGTGCTAGGTCAAGGGCTTTGGAAAACGCTCCTGCACTTTTGGACCTGGACCCTGGATTTCACATGTCAGATTTCACGCGACTTCCTAATCTAACCCGGCTTCGGCGTTTGCATTCCCTTAGCGACCTGACCCGACCTGACGAGACACACGCCTCGACAACAACATCAATAACAGAATCCAAACGCTACAGTACACTACACCAGCAACCATGGCTTCTCTGCTTGCTGGCATGAAGCCTCGTCATCAAGAGCTCATCGCAGCCGTCGTCAAGAACATGGGCACCGCCGAGGTATGCTGATCTGCTGTCTCGCTTTCAGGCGCAGTAGACTGAGTATGAACCCGATTAGATCGACTGGGTCGCCGTGGCAGCTGATGCCAACTGCAACACCAAATACGCCAGAGATGAGTTCGGCCGCGCTCGAAAGGCTCTCGCTGCTGCCAACGGCACTGGTTCGGCTCCGGGCACCCCCGCGAAGTCCAAGACGCCTAACAAGCGGAAGAAGGGTTAGTCATATTTGCTCTCGTCTCATGGAGAGCATGATGCTAATACCATCGTAGACGACGACGCCGAGGACGACGAGCCTAAGACGGCGAAGAAGACTAAGACGAAGAAGGGTGATACCAGTGGCAAGAAGGGGGGCAAGAAGAGCGCTGAGAAGGACGATGATGAGGCTGCGGGAGGAGTCAAGCACGAGCCACAGAGTGGTGATGAAGTCTGACTTCTGTGAGATTGACACATGCCTGGAAACGCCTCTTCACTCTGGCGTCTGAAGCTTGCTCCGAACTTTCGGACACTTTCTCTTTCCACTTCAGCATCGACTCTACACATTCAGACTTTGATAGCACACTCTCCACTAAAGACACTCTTCCAAGCATCAGCATCCATGGCTTCCCTCAGCAACCTCAGCGCTCGTCATCAAGAGCTCATCAACGCGATCATCAAGAACCTCGGCAACGCCGACGTACGTCTCGTCGTCGACACATGATTCGCAGGAGCTGACACTTAGCAGATCGACTGGGATGCCGTCGCTGCTGATGCCAACTTCAGTTCGGCCAAGTATGCCAAAGACGAGTACCGCAAGGCCCGCAAAGTGCTCGGCGCTGGCGATGCCCATGGCGCGGCCCCAGCCACTCCAGCCAAGAAGAAGGCCTCCCCAAAGAAGCGAAAGAACGGTATGTGTAGTCCTATCATTTCCTGTGCCAGATCACCGCTAACGCTACTATAGACGAAGACAAGGACGACGAAGAGCCCAAGTCCTTAAAGAAGACTAAGAAGAACGGAAAGGGAGGCGGAAAGGAGAGCCAGGAGAAGTACGACGGCGAGTCTACGGGGCTCATCAAGCCGGAGCCAGAGAGTGACGACGGAGAGCTCGTTTAGGGGGGCTTCACACATGCTTCACTGTTGGTCTTGGACCCTGAACTTCACTTTGGCGGCATGTGAAGTTTAGAGCCGGCGTTTGCCTAGTCTACTCGAGCTCTTTCCAATCCAGAACTTGACATTTCTTTCAACATCCAAAACTCCGACAACCATCCTCTTCACATACCTTTCTACTTCATCCAAACCAACTCGAGTACACCCAACACGACTACACCAACATGTCAGCCCTCAACCTCACCGCCCGCGAGCAAGAGCTCCTCTGCGCCGTCATCGATGTGATGAAGGCCGACGTGCGTCGCCGCCCTCCCCTCCACCATACCACATTCAGACG
This sequence comes from Zasmidium citrigriseum, assembly GCA_002786025.1. Lineage (NCBI taxonomy): Eukaryota > Fungi > Ascomycota > Dothideomycetes > Mycosphaerellales > Mycosphaerellaceae > Zasmidium > Zasmidium citrigriseum. The sequence continues at coordinate 249,541 of NHNW01000014.1, read as the reverse complement.
CTGACCTCGCGCAGATCGACTGGAAGCAAGTCGCGCCCAAGGCGAACTTCAACACGCCCAAGCAAGCTCGTGACAAGTGGGCTACCGTCCGAAGCAAGATCACGGCTGGCGTCACCGGCGAGGGCGACGAGAACGGCGCTGCTACGCCGAAGAAGAAGAGCACCCCAGCCTCCAAGAAGCGCAAGAACGGTACGTCTTGCTGTGATTGAAGTTTCATGGGATCGGAATGGATGACTGACATGTCACAGGTTCCGACGACGAGACTCCGGCTAAGAGGGGCAAGGCCAAGAAGTCGAAGAAGGCTGACGAGGACGACGAGGAGGGTGGTCAGCAGGGCCTCGTCAAGCCGGAGCCAGAGGAGGACGATGATGACTTGGTCTGAGGTGGTTCATAACGTCGTTGGTCAGGCTTCGGATCGATGGTGGAGTCTCTTCTTGCTTGCATTCACGGATGTTGATGGACAGGCGTCTCGGAGACCACGTTCAGGAGATGGCACTGGACTTCCGGTATTAGGTGCTTCATGCCGTTGTTTCCCTGGCTTCAGATCGGCTCTGAGGCGTCTTTTGCCTTCATATGAAGACGGGCTTGTCCTCAGTTCTTCTGAACTCAAAGTCTCCAGATATCAAATGCTCATTTCTCCATTGACATCCACTTCTTTTCCTCCAACAAACTCCGTCCAAGACAAACAATTCATCCAACAACACCATGCCGTCCATCAACCTCAACGAAGGCCAGCAGCTACTCCTCGCCGCCGTGGTCAAAGTGGTCAAACTCAACGTGCGTTACGGCATCAGTCACATATCTGCTCATGTGCTAATCCGTCTAGATCGACTGGAACCAAGTCGCCGCAGAAATGAACGGCACTACTACCACGAGCACCACCACCGCGAGCAAGGCAAAAGCGAACTGGGGCTATCTCCGTGGCAAGCTCGTGGCCGGCGCAGACGATACCGCTGGAGCGAAGCCTGCGACCAAGAAGCGCAAGAGTAGTGAGCTCAGCGAGACGGGCTCGGTAGCCACGACTGACGAGGGACAGGTGACGAGGGTGATGCTCCGGTGGGCAAGAAGGCCAAGAAGAAGACGCCGGCGAAGGTTGACGAGGACGACGGGGAGGATGGAGGCTTGATCAAGGCGGAGAGCGATGACGAGGATTTGGTCTGAGATGCTGTGGCTGCATGGTCCGATTGGGGTTGAATCTCGAAGGCGAGAACAGACGACAGGCCGGGAAGAACGGTGTTCGAGACTTGGTCTCAAGTTGCTCATATCGATGTTGCGGTGACTTCAGATCCGGTCTTTTGCTTCTTTCCCCATCACATGGAAAAACCCTGTTGCGTGCCTGATCTCTCTGTATTTAAACTCTCCATTTCCAGATCCTCTTTCTCTTCCTCTACAACAATTACTCTCACAACAAACTTGCCCCGACACAAACAACTCTTCGAACAACAAGGTACACCATGCCTTCCATCAACCTCTCAGACAAGCAATACCAAATCCTTGCGGCTGCTATCAAAACCGCGAAAGTAAGTCGCAGTATTAATCGTAAAACTATCCAAATTTGCTGACCTGTCAAGATCGACTTTAAGGCGATCGTCGACGAGATCGGTGATACGACTCTTAACAAGGTCTATTCCAGCTGGAACGGCCACATCCTCAAAAAGCTAAAGGCGGGCTCGAATGAGGTCGCTGCAGCGAAGGGTACAACCGCGACCAAGAAGCGCAAGAGCTCGAGTAAGTGCAATGGCATCGTTTCGGTGGGCGTAACTGACGAGGGACAGGCGACGGCGGCGAGGCTCGGGCGAGCAAGAAGGGACGGAAGAAGTCGAGCCCAACGGGTGAGGAGGATGGGGACGAGAGCGATGCTCCTGCTGGCAAGGCCGGTAACAGGAAGATGTCCGGCGGTGGTGAGGCTATCGGCGAGGATGAGGGCTTGATCAAGGCGGAGAGCGATGATGAGGATCTGGTCTGAGACGGTCTTGCTGCATGATTCGATTCGAAGTTCGAAGGCAGTCCACGGAGACGAAAGGCCGGGAAGAATGGCGTGCATCAAGCCAGACTCAGAGTCTAAGGGGGATGATATCGTGGTTGTCTTTGGCCTCACATTGGGTTTTGCTTCAGTTCCATCACATGCAAAGGCACCTAGCGCGTGCCTAGTACACTGTATCTTAAAACCTCCGGATTCCAGATCCTCTTTCTTCATCAACAATCACTCCACTCCTGACAAACTTCGTTCAAGACAAACAACCCATCTCTTACCACACTGCACCAACAACACAACACCATGCCTTCCATCAATCTCAACGATAACCAACACAAAGTCCTCGCCGGCGTGGTCAAAGTCCTGGGCTTTAAGGTATGCCATGGTTCGCACAATCTATCCTAGGGGATCGATCTGCTGACCCAGCCAGCTCGACTGGGACCAGGTCGCCGAGGAGATTGGCGACACGAACGCTCACAAGGCCCGCTGCAACTGGTACAATATGCGCGGCAAGCTTTTGGCGGGCGTCGGTGATGCCTCTGAGACGAGGAACTCGACGAAGTCCGCGAGCAAGAAGCGCAAGAGCAGTATGGGTCTGTTCCGATTCATTCGAATATGTGTGACTGACGAAGTATAGGCGGCGAGGACGGCGCTCCTGTGGTCAAGAAGGGCAGGAAGAAGTTGACGCCACCGACTGAGGAGGACGATGAGGACGTCGAGATTCCTGCGAGCAAGAAGGTTAAGAAGGACAAGAAGAAATCGAAGCCGGAGGCTGAGGAAGACATCGGAGAGGTCCTGGGCTTGGAGAGCTTCATGGTACCAGACGAGAAGGTCAAGAAGCACAAGAAGAAAGCGAAGCAGCAGGCGGAGGAGGATATCGACGAGGACGATGGTCTGACGGGCTTCATCGTGGCGGACAGCGATGACGATCTGGTCTGAGGTTCTTTTGCTGTATGATTCGATGGTAAAGGCGGCGGTGGTTCTGCTTCACTATTAGCTCTTAGACCTCACTTTACTTCCATGTGAAAGGCAGAATTTACCAGTGCTGTCCAGCTCAGTTCTTCCAACTTTCCGCCCTCAACTTCGTTTTTCTTGTCAACCACCACCACATCCCTCCTTCGGCCAGACACAACCCGCTCCGGCAAACACAACACTCTCCATCAGACACAACCTCTCTCCTTCAAACAAACACATCTTCAATCTACCAACATCCACACCGTTGCCATGGCCAGTCTCAACTTCAGCGAGAACCAACAGAAGCTGCTCGCGGCAGTTGTGGAGCACGTCCAAGTCGTATGCCACCCTCCACTACGCCCACCTCAATTAACTGACCAACATACCACAGGCCGACTGGGACGCTATCGCGACCGCGACTGAGTACAAGGATGGCACGGCCGCCCGCAAGGCCTGGTGGTCAATGAAGAACAAGATCACCGCCACCGGCAAGGAGGAGGGCGAGGCCGGCAAGAAGGCCACCCCGAAGAAGCGCAAGAGCGGTGAGTTTCCTTTGCCGTTGGCGTTGAATTCGATTACTGACGAGTATGGACAGCTGCAGAGGAGACTCCCTCCAAGAAGCAGAAGACCAACAAGGCCTCTGCCCCTGCCCCAGCCGCCGGCGAGGACGACGACCCCGACGCGGACTTCGAGTACGACGATGAGGTCTAGAGATCTACATCAGCAAGACTTCAGGCTTTGATCGAAGGTGGGACAATACGTGTGCGATGGACCTTCGAATCGAGAGAAGCGGATATCAGCAGAGAAGAGGCCAGAGAGCTTCTTGACAAGAACCTGGCATACTGAAATGGGTTGGCTAGCAATCGGGTAGCAATCATACCATTCAGAAGCTATAGCACCTTGTCAGTCTCAGTTCCATAAGTGCAAACGATGAACGTGAAGAAACAACGAAGAAGAACCGTATCTCTGTTTGAAGGCTGTGTTCATGGCACTTGTTGGACTTGTTGGTATCGTGTACGGGGCTGCTATCCTGCTCTGATACAACCTGTCAGCCAAAGCTTCGTTCAAGGGGCGACAGGTGCATCACTCTTTATTCATCATCATTCGTCTTCATCGGCACGTCCCTAGTACTGGCTGTATCCACCGCCATAGCCTCCTCCATAGCCGCTCTGGTGCTGCTGGTATCCTCCACCATAACCCTGATCGTATCCACCCTGCTGCTGCTGAGGTTGCCACGGCTGTTCATATCCTTGCTGATACGTTGAAGGGTAGGCAGCACTGCTCTGTTCGTAGTGAGAGCTCTGCATCGGCGCCTGCGAATATGCCCCCTCAGGTACGGTATCGCCACCCATCGCCCGGCGCTGCTCAAGCATATCGAAGACTCCTCCCCTCGTTGCGCTGTGCGAGGCAGTACCGGTGCCGACGCCGGGGATCTGGTAACCGTGTTGCTGGGCTATTTGCTGCACACCAGTGAAACTCTGCTGGATGTTCTGGACCTGATGGTTCTTGCCAGCCTTGACGCTCTCGGATGAGAGCAGGTCATTGAGGCTGTGACCGCGATCGGGGCGCTTGGATAGCCAAGTCTCGATGACGGAGAACATCTTGCGCTGAATCTCGATGTTGTTGTCTCGTGCGGCTGGGTGATGGAAGACTCGTCCGATATCGTTGAGGATCTCATGCTCAGGCACCTCGGGATGCTCCCAGCCATATATGACGCGTGGAGCAACATATTGAAGGATACACGCTGCAAGCTCGCCTGCCGGTCCGTTCAGAACGTTGGAGAAATGATCCTTGGAGAGCATAGAATGCGTTGGGTCAGAGGAGGTAGGATCAGTCCAGACGAGGTACTGCTGCTTGGCAGAGGAGTCGACAACGGTGCCACTGCCCTGCTTGAGTGCGTTAGAGGCAGAGGCGATCAATGGCTTGATGAAGGGTGCGAGAAGACCCATGACGAAGAGTGTGACCTTCTCGGTGATGGTGTCGATCATCTTCTCTAAACCAGGGATTTTGCTGACGATGGCAGAGATCTGACGGACGACCTTATCACGGAAGGCTAGGATGGGATAGATCTTGGCTACCACTGCGGCTGGGTCAACCTTTGGTGGAGCCTGAAAGCCGGAGGGTGTTTGATTAGGACCCATTTGCTGCGGCGTGCCAGACTGTTGGTAGGATGACCCTTGATCAGCGCGAGAAGAACCGTATTCATTACCATAAGGAGCGTAAGAGTCATCGACACCTCTTGAACCGCCATAAGAGTTCTGCGCCGCCTGAGCTTCGGATGAGGCTTGCAGACTCTGAGCTTCTTGGATGAGATCGCCGGTTCCTGGAATCTTTGCAAGCAGGTCCGTGAGTGCACTTGAAGATGCTCCTCCACCACTTCGCTTGCCGTTCGTCTCGGCGTTCGACAGAGCAGCGTTCAATTGATCGACCTCGGTCTGATTGACCTCTGCTTGGGTAACATGGTCGGTGGCTTCGCCAAGAACGGAGTGCCTAGTACGAGGTCAGCTTTCGTTAACGCATGAGATCGCTCCGGGTGCACTCACAAGAAATCGACTCCACCGAAGGTGCCTGTGACCAGTGGATATACCTGCTTGCCGTGCAGGTTCATCATCGTCTGAGTACCGACCATTGGGAAGACGTTGTGGAGGCCGAGCTCTCGGAGCGCCAACTCGGTGTAGTTGGTGTGTGCTCCAAAATCCTCCATACAGTGCAAGCCCTGGCCAAGACATCTCAGAGCTTCGCAGAGGTCTTCTTCACGACCTTTGTTGACTCCGCTGGTGTACAAACGGCCGAAATGAATACTGCGCGCAAAGCTCCACTTGATGTAACCAAGGGAAGTGGCAATTCCAGCATGCTCATTTGCAATGTAGTTCTTCATGCCGCTGTTCGGATCGACTTGAAGCTCAATGGGCATGACAGGTCCACGCAAACGCTGATCGTATTGTCTTGCATCCTGATTGTCGGCATAGTCCTTGGGGTTGTCAATGTGTTCCTCTGGACGGTATACACCAAGTCTCTCAGCGGTGACTTCGAATTCCTGGGTAGCGTAGCCAAAGCTCATGAAAGACAAGACCCAGACCAAGACTTGGATGGTATCAGCAGGAACACCTTTGAGCGTTCCAACATCGACTGCCTGGCTGTAGTCTCGAAGCCAATTGCCGAAGTACGCCCGCTTGATCATCATCGAAGTCCATTTGTGGCCGTGGATGAAAGCCACCGTCTCCAGCAGATCCTCAATGTCGCCATGGCGCCCTGCAAACGATGAAGGTCAGCAAATATACTAATTGTCACTCTTCCGCTGTCAGCAGACTCACAATTGTGGCCTTCAATTCTGGAAATGGAGGCGATATTGCCAGCTCCGAATGCCGCAGCTGGTGAGGCAAACAGGACCAGGCCAACAAGGCACACCAGCAGGAAGGTCGTTGATCGGTTCATATTGGCTGTCTCGATATCCAAGTGTAATGTCTTGGTATAGACGGCGGCTGATGTTTAAGAAGCGGCCAGACTGCTGATCGGAGCAAGCATGCAGAGACCAGCTGAAAAGTGTGGCTGAGCAAGTCGTTGCGATGCTCTGACGCGGTTCAGCTGACCGTACTCGCGATTGGGAACTTGGATTGACACGTGAAATCTGACGGCCTGACGGGTGCAGGGAGGGTGATTGAGTGAGTGTTGTTTGGGAGAAGAAGATTGCAGCGACGGCCTGAAGTCATCGCTGCCACCAGGTGTGGCGCTTGCGAGACGCTTGGACCACTGTGCTGACCTCACCGTTCACCGCTGGACGTCTCCTGCTCTTTCACGGTCATCATTAAGGTTTCAAGAAAAGAACAGCCATCAAACTTGTTGGGAGCAATTTCTGAGGCATGAACAGATGATAGCCAGCATCACATGTCAGCAAAGCCGGCGGCAAGCTAATTCTGCCATCAAAGTCCTTGGAACGGAGGTGGCTATGGCCAGCCTCTCATGACCAAAGCCCCTAAGCAGCGGGAGACTCGAGATAGGGCAAGTCATTCTCGAGAATTACCAAGGACGACACTCTCTCCAACCATCCATTCTTCACCATGGCGGCCAATTACTGGGACTCTACCCAGGCCAAATTCTGGACCTTCACCAAAGCCGAGCTGGCGGATATGCGGAAGGATCTCGAAAAGGCTCACCAGCCTCTACATAACAAATACCCGCTCCCGGACCGTCGTCTTATGAGCATCTACTTCCAGCAACAGCTCACCAAACTGGGCCGGCGAATGAGTCTGAGGCAACAAGCTTTGGCAACTGCTCAAATGTACATCAAGCGGTTTTACCTGATGGTGGAGATGCGAAAGACCAATCCATACCTAATCATGGCGACAGCCGTATATTTGGCTTGCAAGATGGAGGAGTGCCCTCAGCACATCAGACTTATGCTCGGCGAGGCAGCACGGCAGTGGCCAGAGCTGGGAGTCTCAGAAAGCAGTAAGATTGGCGAGTGCGAATTCGCTCTGATCTCAACGTTGTCCTCGCGGCTGATCTGCCATCACCCTTATCGATCACTCACGGAGCTGTCGCCGATATTTGGTCTGAGCAACGAGGAGACGCAACTGGCACACTCGATCATCAACGACAGCTACAACACAGACCTACTCCTCCTGTACCCACCACACGTACTCGCAATCACCGCGATCTTCTTAGCTGTCGTACTAAGACCAGCCGGCCAACCAGCAGGTTTGCAAGCACATTCCACGCATGCCTCGGCAGGCCAGTCCTCGCCAATACAAGCCTCACCAACTTCCGGATCCGGCTTCTCGCCCACAGTCAGCTCAAGTGCTGCGCAACAAGCTTTCTTGGGAGGTTTCAGTGGCCTTAAGCAGGCTGGCCCGAAGCTCAGCAAGCTGGTCGACTGGCTCGCGGAGAGTAAGGTCGATATGAACGCCATCGTTGACGCCACCCAGGAAATGGTCAGCTTGTACGATGCTTGGGAGAGCTACAGCGAGCGGGCATGCAAAGAAGGCATCACAAAATTCGTTAAGGACGGTGGCACTGCTGGTAGTTCTGGGGTTGGACCAAAGTAGGACTTGGAGGAGGATGCTGCGTATGCTATCATCCATGGCATGGTTTCCAGAGCCTTCGCACGTAGAGAGACACAGCACTCTCATCAAAGGTGATGGTCGTACCGACGAATCGACACTATCAAGCTTCTTCACGACCTCTCCAGGCTTTTTGGCAGAGATGTGAAGCGACGGTTGGCGGAGGTCTGGAAATGCGATCGACAAACACGCCTGTCAATCGGACTCAGGTCGTTCAGTGATTGTTCAGTTCTACAGAGCACAAACACAGAAGCTATGCCTTGGAAACCAACTCCTCCATTCGACCCTTCGCCTCCTCAGCTTCGCCCTCGATATCGACTCCCCACAGCCAGGCAAATCTGTCGTGCATACTTTGAATCATTTCCTCCAGTTCCTTGCCTTCAAGGTTCCGGCCATGGAACGAGTACCACTCTGGACCAGTGTTGACGCTCGAGCGGTGAGCTCTTGATATCCGTGGGCGCCGGACATCTTCAAAGGCGGACAATGCAGCTTTGACAGAGGCGTTCGAAGGTTGTTGCTCGATCTTGACCAAGCTTGTCAGGACTTCGGCCAGGATGTAGGCATCCTCTGCGGCCTGAGACGCACCGGCGCCGTTATGCGGAGGCATGGAATGTGCCCCATCTCCGATCAAGATCACTCTGCCATCGGTAAACGACTCCGGCTGCTGTGCATGCTGGTGTTGTGCCCAGAAGGTTGGGCTCGAATCGAAATACTTCATTACCCGGTGCACTCTTTCGCCCCAATCCTTCATATCTTCCTTAAATTGCTTCCCTTGATCTGGTGCCAACCACTCGCTCTGATCCCAAGGCCCTTCTTTCCGGATCCAAGCTCCACAATTCACAGTCGTCCCTCCGTTGACGGGATACATGATGAAATATCCATTCGGACCCAGCATACACTGGACATACCTCGCGGATTCTCCAACTGCTTCGATAGCTTTCTCAATCGGAATAACAGCCCGATAAGCACCATCATGATTGAAATGCGCCTTCGATACAGCATTCTCCTCCCCAAACATCGCCTTCCTCACCCTCGAGTGGATTCCATCACAACCCACCATCAAGCTCGCTGTTTCCTCGCTCCCATCCGCGAACTTCATGACCACATGATCATCTTTATGCTCATACGAAACAAGCTTCTTGTTAAACCTCGCGTGCTCCATCCCCATGTCCATCGCCAACGCTTGCAGAAACTCCTGTCGATGCATCGTCGTCGTGCCCGTTGGTGGTGCCATCAACGTGAAGATCTTTTCTCCGTCTTCGTGCTCGCCGGATGGTGCGCCGTATTTGAAGTACATCCAGACGTCTCCGTAGGGTTCTGGGTTGCGGGTTGCGAGTTGGAAGACTTTCTCGCCCAGGGATGGATCGATGGCGCGGAGGGCTGTGAGGGTGTTAGTAGCTGTTTGGTTTCGAGTGATGGGATTGGGAGGACACCTTTGATGCCGTTTGGGCCTACGTTTATGCCTGCTCCTATCTCGGTGAACGAGGAGCGGGCTTCGTAGATTGTGAAGGGTATGTTGCGGGTTTTGAGGGCGATTGCGAGGGAGATCCCGCCTAGACCTCCGCCGATGATGGCGACGTGGAAAGGGTCGTTTGACGGCATTGTGCTTGGTGATGTTGATGAGCTGCTGTCTTGCTAGGCTCGTCGATTTGAATCGCTTAGTATCCTCGTCTGGATGTGAAATGTTCCAATGCTTTTCTAGAGCTGAAAAGAAGAGCTATCCAATGTACGGATTAGAACGAAGATGACTTGTTCATGTGAAGAAGAACGGGACAGATGCCGGTGGGAGACATGTTCAACGTGTGAAGGGACTCGGTACGAGCACCTTAAATGAGCGGATATAAGAGATCCTGACGAAGTAGATGAATCTGACTAACAGTAAGCTCGCCTGCATGCTGCGATGGAGCTGGGTGGTGATGATGATGTGAAGATAGGCCGAGCCCGAGGGCTGGAGTGGCTGGGAGGTGTTGCTTTGGTACGCCGTAGGATCTCCACTTCCCCCCCGACTTCACGTCTGCTTCTGCTCCTATCCCCAATTCTTTGCATCAAATTCGATATGCTGGCGACGGATGGAAGAGCATGGATTCAGGTTGGCTCGATGGAGAATGATGAGATGTTGGATGACAAGTGAGGAGAAAAAACCCAGACCAGCTGGCATTGACGTGCGGCTATTCACTTCTTCTTCGCCTTGCCCTTGCCCTTCCCACTGGCGCCCTTAGGCAAATGCTCCTTCTTCTGCGCATCACACCCACACAAGAACCCGGCATTCTCGAAATACCGCCCGCCGTAGTTGAAAAGAATCTCTTCGCCGCCGTCGATATCCCTCAACGCTTCGAAAATGATCACATGCCGCCGGCCGATGCTGTGGCCGTACGGCTTCACATTCGGCCGGCAGTGTGAGTTGATGAAACGCGTCCAGTTTCCACACGGCTCGGCGTCGACTGCGCAGACGTTCGGGATCTCGAACCGGTAGTTCGAGTGTGGTGCGGAGAGAGGCTGCAGTTCGCCGAGGTATTCGCCCACGTATGAGCCCTTCTCAATGGTGGCGTTTGGCTTGGTGAAGGCACCGTACCCCAGAGAGCCCGGGCCGCGGATGTCGATGATGTCGGAGAAGTTCTCTCGACGGAATGCTCGCAAGCATGCTATCCCGCAGGACTTCTCGTCGCTGAAGGCACCGCCTGGTCGATCGTTAGCTTGGAACGAGGCTCGAGAACGGAGAACGGGACAAGCTTACACTGGAGACAAATCTCCTCACCAGACGTGCAGCGAAGGAGGTCTGCCGCACTCTTGGGGCCCTTTTCCACGGCTGCCGCCTTGGCGGACTTCTTCTTCTTTGTGGTGGCTTTCTTCGCCGCCGGCCGCTTCTTGGTGACTTTCCAATCGCTCGAGAGCTTGGACTCGGAGATCTTGGCGGGAGGTGATGCAATCTTGTGCTGCTTCTTGCGGTTGGCGTCGTACGCTTTGAACTGCGCTGGCTTGGCCATTGTGGTGTGATTGATGGTATGTTGTGTGAAGACGGAGTGCTCTCAAGGCCAGCTTGTGATGGTGTCTGTATGTCTAAGAAAGCGCTCAAAGGATGAAAGACTTACATTGCTTTATAGGTGACGAGGACGCCCTCGCCGCATTGAGTGAAGATGAGACTCATTGATCGTATTGTCGACTCTATCTCCAGCGATTGTTTTGACAATAGCAGCACAATAGCAGCATTGACTGCATGGAAGCCTATTGAGGCTTCGAGATATTGTCGACACCGGACAACAATAGTGGGATCAACTTCTAATTGTTGCGGCGGAGTGAATGGCGTGTACGACGACAATACCAGCAAGGCGGCGAGGCCCATTGTCGCCTAAGATGCGCGATCAACAGCGCTTAAACAAAGACAACAATACGGAGGTGATGTCGGGCCGAGCTGGCTTCGGCATGCCGAAAATCAGGGGCTTCCACCACACGATTTACAACCAAGGGTAAGCTTTAACCAGCCAAGTAGAATCGATGCTTAGTAACTCTACATTTACTCTGTAAGTATTACTTCTATCCAACATATCGCACTGATCATATTTATTTCACCGTTGCTTCAACCCAGCCCATATTCAAGCGTTCTCAATCTATATTAACACCACAGCGATCGCCCGCGAATATCAAATGGGAAGCACGACTTTAACGGACTGCGTTCACGTACTAAGCATAGCGCAACAGCCCGCAATGAAAGATACAGGCGCTTTGGGACAATTTCCATGGTATCGAAAACGCTGGTGCCACCCAGAAATCGGACCGGAGCTGAGAAGGCGCTACAATGACGATTGGGATGCATACAGATCCGTAAAGTTGCGCAAGTTGCGATGGACCGATAGCGAGCTGAAATGCTTTCAGGAACGAGGGATGGAGTACTTCGCAAAGCTCGAGTTCCGTCTGGCGAGACAGTACGTGGCTTTTCATCCTCTTTCCCGACTGCGAATGCTGACAAGGAATAGAGCGCGGAGCAGTGACTACAAGAGGACCGGTAGACGAGCGCTGGGTGCGTTTGTGAATGTCGCGAGTACAGAAGACAGGAGTCTGACCAACGGAGCTGACTTCGTCTTTGCCTCCATCGATTTCGAGGGCCACGAGAACTCACCCTTTGGCATCCACGGATACGGCGTGGCGACACTAGATGCAAGAGCCATTCTCTCTCGTGACGATGATCCAAGCATGAATGCACAGAACTTCCGCCTGGCAAAACACAACCAAAACTTCGGCTACGGTCACACCAAGCGGATCGAGCACGAAGACTTCCAGACCACCATCATCGAAACCCTGACTCCGCGCAGTGAAGACGGAAACATTCGCAAAGTAGTCCTCGTAGGCCACGGCCTGCACTCCGAATTCGCCCGTTTCCAAAGCCTCAACATCGACATGGAACGAGACCTACCCAACATCATTGGGATCATCGACACCTTCGAGATAGGCCGAGAGTACTTCGTCCAGGTCAGAAGTCTGAAGAGCCTTGTTGACTGGCTTGGAATCCCGCACCGCTGGCACTTTTTCCATAACGCAGGGAATGATGCTATGTTGACGTTGCAGTCGTTGCTGGCGTTGATGTATAGACAATCGAAGAGGTTGTCCGCTGCTTGGCCGGCTTTGGAATTGTATGAGTTGGCGTATCGGCCGCTTTGTGATCCGGGGAAGCATTATGCTACGGGGAATGAATGGGAGTTTGATTTGGTTGGGGAGGGGGATTGTGGGATTGATTTGTGGGATGGGGTCCAGTCCTGAATAGTCTTGATACGTAAGGAAGTAGATGCAGTTGAAGAAGAAGAATATTTGAGAATGTACATTAACGACAGGCAAAAGCACTTTGACAGATGCCGCCCCAAGAAGAAAAAAAAAAGCTGAAGCGTCCGCCTTCATCTCATACATCAAACATTAACATCATAACAACCCAGTCCCCTCTATTGAATCTCAATCAACCCAGGCCCAAAAAGCGTCTTCGCCGCAACCTCATCCGCACTAGCAAAAGGTCCCGCACTATTCGTAATAGCCGCAATCGTCAACCCAAACATGACCTTCTCATCAAAAGGGAAAGCAGCCTGGAACGAGACCTCTCCACCATGGACCTGAACATTCTTTAGCGGCTCCACAACAGGGGTATTCTGCTGGTTGATATACACGACATGCAGGTCTTGAGTATTGTAACTCGTTCCGTTCGTCTTGAAGCTGAAAGACAAATCCTGATCTTTCGGCTGGATATCCATGGTGTTGACGTTCAAAGCGCCGAAGATCGGGAGGTTGATGGCGTGGAGATTTGGGCAAGAACCTGGCACGACGAACATCTGGTTCAGGGCCGAGAAAGCGAAGGGGCCAGCAGAGCGGGTGAGGAAGGGCAGTTGAGATGGGATCTTGCCGCCTATGTTGCGGTAGAAGCCGTTCTGCTCGCCTTCTTGACCGATGACGCTGCCCACGAGGGCGAGGAACTCGTTATCGCCGTCTGTGCCGAAGTTGTTCAGTGCGTCTTGCAGAGTGCCGAGCACGACGTCGGTGAAAGTTGAGGCGAGGCCTATGGCGCTGTCGAAGTCGGAGGTTGGGAAGACGTATTCGCAGGGTTGGATGGTGGTGCGGCCGGCGGAGGAGAGGATGCCGTTGGCGCCGAGGGCGTGGAGCTCTTCTTGGGCTTGGACGGCGGTGATGGCGTTAACGACGATTTGTTTTGCCGCGCCGCTGCCCACGTCGTACCTACCGCTAGTGATGTTGTTCAAAAGTGAGGTAAAGAATGCGACTTCGAAGATCTCGTTGAAGGCGATGAGTTGGAAGGTCGTTGCTGTTGCGTCTTCGATCTTGCTGGGGAGAGCGCCGTTGGGGAGGGTGCCGTGGGCTTGCTTCTCGATGGCGAGGAGCTCTGGAGAGCCTGGTTTGATGTTGGGGAAGCCATTCGGGAGAGGGAACTTGAATGGGACTTGGGGCCCGTTGTTGCCGTGACCGCCGTGTCCACCATGTCCGCCATGCCCTCCCCAGCCATTGCCCTCGCCGCCTCCGTATCCTCCATCACCTCCCCAAGGAGCAGCCGAGACCGTCAAGCCCAATAGGGCGGTGATGGCAAGATGCGAAAGCATGGTTGTGTGGTGAAGTCTGAAAGACAGAATCTAGGAGATGCAAACAAGAAGAGCAGCAAGATAAACAAGCTGATTATGCTGCAAGATAGACTTTATTGCTTGAGTGACCGGATGTAAGAGATGGAGAGGTCATGGATCTGATGGCGAGATACTTACCTTTTGTACCCCATCCCTCCCCATCACCAAAACCTGCGTCCGAACATAGATTTCCTTGGTCAGCAACCACCTCTCCCGCAATAAAGTTCAAGAATACTCACCATCGCACTTGTAGCGAGATGGCGGTTGTCATGTCAGATCTCAAAAATTCCGCACGCACGCCGCCATCAGCTACCCTTGTTGCTAAACTTGCAATCCTGACAAGCAACCACACATGCAAGCACATGGGTTTTGGAAATAGAGTTCGCTCGAGCTAGGCTGTTTCCTGTCATAGTGCGAGCTTGTGTGCGAATAAGAGTCCGTCTGACAGAGCTAAGCTCATGGCGAAGCTCTGCGCCGGTGCTTTTGTGAGTGAAGGATTATGGGACAGGGCTGAGTCCGGATGGTGCTTCTTCCCTATAACGCTGGGGCTGAGTCTCGCTGCACGGTTTCTCGAGGCGTTCTTGCAGTCCAACCCTCGCTGGGCGTTACCGCAAGAGGATGGCGGATGTATAGGGCTATAGCCGTCTGCTCGGACTGTCCGCGGATTCGATGTTCTGTCGTTTAGTCGTTGCGTCTGCATGGCTTATTATTTGCAGACTGACGGTATGGGACTTCTGCCGCGTCAGTGAAGCAGACTGTGGGTCCGAGGCTGATGTGATTGTCTCTTTACGGCAGTATGTCTTGCCGCATTAGATCGTTCTAAGTTCCATGATGCTCAATCAGGCAACGTCATCCGCGAGACATCTTAGTCAATCGGCTGCTTTTGGATTGTTCGGATCGCGAGCTGACAGTCCTGAAATGCGAAAGGGCATGCAGATATTGATCATCGATACTGTGGAGCCAATGGGACTTCCCCATGTCGCAGCGGAGATGCAAGCCATCGAGTCGGATGCCTGAAGAAAGCTGTCGCATGAGGTCGCCTGCCTGTTCGTGAACCAGTCGATCAGTCGTTGAGCGAATGAGCTGGAGCACGTGGCGTATGGACAGACGCTGGACAACACATGTCGACGATCCCGGTATGCCGATTGGGATGCTGGAGAAGATGAGCTGACATTCGGTCGATTCTCAAAGCACGCTGACGTGACCATTTCAACTAGAGTATGCATTAGTGAGGCTGAACTCGTACCAAATGCAGCAGTGATCGAGGAGCTTGTCCGATGCAAGCATCAGAAACAAGCATACTGATCCGCAGAAAAGACAGTCCAAGCGCAATGCTTATCTTGCCTTGAGCCGAAATACCACCTCTTCACGGCTCTCCACATTATGCGGTGCCAGGTCTTCGTCTCTCACCCCTGGACGGAAATCATTGCAACTTTTTGAGGACCTCCACCCCAAGGCCCAGCACCTCCTGGTTCTTCGTCTTGCGAAGTGCCTCCTTGAGCACTTCAGCCCCATTCGCGTCCTTGATGGCTTTCACACCCCTGACCCCAACCTCCCCAGGTGCGTTGATGACATTCAGGACACACACGAACCCCCTATGTCGCATCTCGTCGCTTTCGTCCTCGCACATACTTAGAAGCACACCAACCCCTCGGTCCTTGTCCAAGATAGCAGTTACCGCAGCGTCCCATTCAGTGAGCATCGCCAACGCACCGCCTGCCGCGCGGCGGGTGGCAAGGTCCTCGACATCGGCAAGGGCGAGCAAGATTTGCATACGGCGTTTCGCATCCCTGGAGCCGTCGGCGAATTTGGCGACTCCGGAAGGTGAGGCCATGAGGTTGCAAACCAGCTCGACGCTCGCGCGTTGGACAAGGGTGTTGGACGAGAATAGAAGGTCTTCGAGGGTGCTGAAAGAATTCCGTAGAAGGAGCTCCTTGGCTGAGTCGTCATCCATTGAGGCCAGGTTCGTGAGCGCCAGGAGGGCCTCAAATGTGGGCAGGAGATCTCTTTGCTCGCTGTCCGAGTCTATAGAGAGTAATGGGGCCAGGGCGCTCACTGCTGAGGATGCCGAGAGGTTTGATGAGAACACATGAGCGGGGTTGACGGAGATCAAGAGGCGTGCCAGGGCATGAGATGCATTTCGTTCAATGATCGATGCATCTGCCGTGGACTTGTCCGTCTTCGCAACTCGTTCTCGGATTTGTAGAAGTAGTCGTACGGCGCCCTGCTGCGCCATCTTGGCCCTGTGTTTCTGCTCTTTTGCCAAAGCCAACAGTGTCCGTACGACCATGGCAATGCTCGACGGAGAAGTGCTTTGTTTGCAGCATGCAACCAGCGCAGGGCCCACGTCGACGTCGATGAGTTTCTTGGCTCGCGCTGTAACGTGCGCATCATCATCGAGAGGATCGTCAGGCGTTGGCTTCTGTGAATTGGCATATGCCTTGAGCTGTGTCATCTTCTTCTGCTCTGCAGTCTGGGTCGGTCTATAGCTCGTCAAATTGGAGAACACCGTCAGGCACCCGAAAGCAGCACTCGGCCGCTCAGTCAGTGCGGCCACAAGACGTTTCAAGAGCTGCGGATTTGACGCAATCTCTTCTTTGATCTTTGGTTGCAGTGATGTGTACGCAAGACCCTCGACTGCCTGCTCGCGCTCTGCATCTCCGACGAGTACAAGATCTGCCAGCTTCGACGTGATCTCTTCTTGTGAGGCCGAGTTGATCTTTGCAAGGACAAGGGCAGAGAGTGCTTTGTGCGTGCCATCGCGTTCCTCGGTAAGGTCGCGGAGCCAAGGCGCGCAATATCTGTCAATTGCCTCCCGACATGACTTATCCACGCAAGCTGCACTGAGGAGCTCGAGGGCGGCCTGTTCTAGTGTCCTGCTCTTCCTGTTCACAGTTAGCAGTGCCGTATGTGGAGTACTACAGACCTGAATAAAATTGGAATGACATCGCAGTTCTTGTGCCTACCTTTGCCCTTGCGACGCAGCCTCCGAATTCCTCTCCAGATTGGGCACCAGCTGCTGGACGAAGCCATCTGTCATGAAGAGACCAGCAGCCACGGCTGGGATCATTGGAAACACTGCAGCAGCGGCTGAGAAAGCGTCGATAAGGTCGTCGTTAGTCTGCTTGGCGACCTTGTTCGCCAGATATTGGCCGAACATAGTCCCTCCTCGCTCCCCAGTCGCCTCAAGAATCTTCGATGTGGCCAGCATTGCTTGGCTGCGAAGCTTTGCACTGAGACGAATATCCAAAGAGTTCAATACCACCTCAAAGACATCGTCGTCAATGACTTCCTGAATGTTCTCGGGAGCGACTGCGAGTTGTCGAGCCACAGCCTGCATGAGCCTTTCGGGGCGATCGATATCAACATCGATGAGCTTCGCTATGCACAGCCGAAAGACATCCACTTGTGCTTGCTTCTGCGCATCTTGCGACTCCCATAGGCTGGCGTCCAGTGGAATGCTAGCGAATGCTTTCAGAGACTCCTCGCCACGCTCGAAGAGTTGAGTGAACAGTTCAGTGACTGGCTCTTTGAATCTTGATGCAATATCTTTCCTTGCAGCCGAGCTCTTATTCAACAGAGCTCCGGTCAGAGAGTCTATGAGGTCTCTGGTATCCCGGGCCGTCAGGAGTAGATCGAGTGCCTTCTTGGCCTCATCCGGTGGAAGCTGTCGCTGTCTCAAAGCCTGAACTGCCTTCTCGCCATCCAGCTCTGGGCCGGACCCCAAATAGCTGCTCAACAGGCGCAGAGCATCTCCGGTCTGTTCTCTCTTCTGCAGGGCGACCAGCGCGTTGCGAACTTTTTCGTTCTCCTGATCAAGATGGGAGGCCTCTTTCAGCGCTTGGAATGCATCTTGGAGTTTTCCATCTTTGGCAGATTCATCTGCGTTGGCGAGCAGCTCGGTGATTCGGTCGTCTTTCCCACTAGACGGCATGACTGTCCATCCTTCACGGCTTGAAAATTGAGACAGAGTGGTGGATGAGAGGGTGATGTTTGAAGAGTGGAGCGCAAGCTTCGACCAGCCATCTCGGATCGCGTTGTCGCGTGCTGTCATGACGCACTGCCGAAGTCCATCCCGTCCTGCAGCCGCAGCCGCAGCAGTCGATCCCGTGAGCATCTCAGACCAGGCGACAACACATCACGTCTTCCTTCTAGAGGCCGCGCCTCGCATCTCGCCAGCGATACGATGGAGGTGTAGCGACTTGCGCAAACAATGGACCGATGAGCAAGCCATAACCCCAGCCATTCGCGACACGACAGCTGCATTATCGCCATGCCTTCGTCTTCGAGCCGGCCAACGAGCCGCCCTGGCAAAAAGGACGGCAACATCGATAAGCTGGACTACCATCCTGGTGGAAAGCCTCTGCTGCAAGATGATGGCAACGGCGAGAGCAGTGGCCGCCAGAGCGAGGATATCAGTTATGCCGGTAGCTTCTTTGAGGATGTCGCAGAGGGTATTGCAGATCAAGACCGACAGACGGTGAAGAGGGAGGCAGTCCGCTACATCAGCTTTGCATGGGCGTTGATCAATACATTGGGCGCCGGATCCATCACTGCATACTCTCTATATGCGCCGCTCTTCCAACGGCGGCTACACTACAGCCAGCTTCAGGTCAACGGCGTTTCTATCGCAGCTGAGCTGGGCATGTACCTGCCAGTACCGGTTTGGGGAATGCTGTCGGATCGATATGGACCTGGACCGCCTTCTCTTCTCTCGGGTGGCTTGTTTGGCATTGGATACCTACTCGCCGCTTTCACCTACAAGAGCGGGCCTCCTCAAGCGGTGGGCGGCGATGGCTGGCCTTACTGGGTCATGATTCTGTCCTTCGTCTTCGTTGGATGTGCCACATCATGCATGTACTTGTCCGCAGTGACGACCTGCGCCAAGAACTTTGGCCGTGGGAAGTACAAGGGCATTGCGCTGGCTTTGCCCATTGCTTGTTTTGGCTTGAGTGGCATGTGGCAGTCGCAGGTTGGCAGTCAGCTTCTCTATGAGCCGAGAGCAGACGGCGGTAAAGGAGATGTGGATGTTCATCGATTCTTCCTATTCCTGGGGTGCTTCTTGCTTGGCTCTGGGATCATTGGATTCTTTACCCTTCAGATCGTTAACGAGGAAGAGTTGATCGAGGACGCTATCGAGGAGCTGGAGCAGAGCGGTTTGCTCGAAGAGAGCGATTTCTTCCACCGCGCGGTCCAAGAGCGACAGGAGCAGACTGGATACGGCACACTCTCCGATGACGAATATGACGAGATTCGCCGCAAAGCAGACGAACATAAAGCTCGTCGTGATGAAGAAAGGCGCATGAAAGAGTGGCTTCTGAACGCTGAGACTCGTCGCTTCCTCGCTGACAAGACGATGTGGTTCCTTGCGGCCGGCTTCTTTTTAGTGACCGGACCCGGCGAGGCCTTCATCAACAACCTAGGGACCATTATCGACACTCTCTACCCACCTATGTCCATTCCTGAGGGCGGAAATCCTACGACCGCGGCTACTCATGTGTCTATCGTGGCCATTACTAGCACGATCGCACGAATCGTCACCGGCACACTGACCGACATCGTGGCACCTTCTTCAGTTCCGCACCAACATCGACGTGGCCCCAACTCTATGGCCAACAGTCTGGCATCTCTGCAATCTGAGCGTCCAAAGCGGGGCTTGGAGATCTCCCGCATCACATTTCTCATTGTGTTCTGCATTCTCATGTCCATTGGACAGATCTTCCTGGCATCTGGCTTCATCCAACAGCATGGCGAAAGGTTCTGGCTCGTCTCGGCATTCATCGGCGCAGGTTACGGAGCAGCATTCAGTCTGACTCCCATCATTGTCAGCGTGATCTGGGGCGTCGAGAACTTTGGCACGAATTGGGGCATTTGCGCGATGGTACCTGCCGTCGGTGCAACAGTATGGGGACTGGCATATTCGGGCGTTTATCAATGGGCAGCGGACTCAGATGACTCTTTGAAAGCAACGGATGGAGTCGAAGACAGATTGTGCTACGGCGTGAACTGCTACGCGCCCACCTTCTGGGCCATGGCGGTCTGCGTGTGGGCAGCGTGCGGCCTCTGGCTCTACGCTTGGCGAGGACCAGGTGGGTGGATGAGGCGAGGCATCGCAGTCTAAAGCCCAGTTATAGCAATAACGCAATAGCTATCCTGTAACGAAGTCTTTAATCCCAACAAAACACACGAAACAAGTCGTGACGCCATTTCTTGTTTTGAGGCATTGGACCCTTTCGACAGAACTTTCCCTATCTTTGGCATTTTGATGAGATGAAACGACCGCTTATCTACACTACATACAACAAGGAACCCCTCTCCTACGCAAGTTTCCCCGGAACAAAGGGATGTCCCGCCGTAAGTCCACCACAAACAGCCCAAGCCTGTCCATTAACATAACTACTCTCATCACTCCCCAAAAACAACGCCACCCGCGCCACCTCATCCGCAACACCACCCCTCTGCAACGGGTTCAACTGCCCAATCTTACTCTCCGTCCCGCGCGAGCGCGCGTACTCGTACATCGGCGCGGTCATTCCTGTCTCGATGATACCCGGGCAAATTGCGTTGCAGCGGATTCCGGTGCCGGAGAGCTGGTAGCAGGTTGTTTGGACTATGGAAATCACGGCGGCTTTCGAGGCGGAGTAGTCTGTTGCGCCGGCGTTGGAGCGGAGGCCTGCGCTGGAGGCGACGCCGACGATGGAGCCGCCGGGGTATTTCTTGGAGGGCGAGGTTTGGAGCATGCCGCGGGCGCCGTGTTTGACGGCGAGGAAGACGCTGGTGAGTGGTGAGTATTGTGTGTATGGGGGAGGGGGGGATGGGACTGACCTCAAGGCGTTGATCTTCATCGTATTCATAAAATCTTCAGCGGAGCTCTCAAGAACACTACTGGGGCTGACGCTGATGCCAGCATTGGCGAAGAAGACATCCAGACGGCCGTACTTCTCCAGAGCCTCATTGACGACGCCCTCGACATCTTTCTCCTCCCCGGCATCTACTTTTCTCGGATGGATGTCGACTCCAGGGTAAAGTTTGTTGATCTCGCGTTTATGAGTCTCCAAGTGATCTGTGCTTAGATCGCACATGAAGATGGCCTTGGCTTCATTGTTGGCGAAGTGATGGGCCGATGCTCGTCCTATGCCGAGGGGCGAGTTGCAGCCGGTGATGATGATGACTTTGCCTTTCGTTCGTCTGGATGGATGTCAGCAATGATCTATATCGATGTTGTTGTGGTAGATCGGCAATTGAAGATTCCATCCAAGTAACATGTTACACAGCAGCATGCTTCTCTCTTCTCCTTCTAGTGTCTGATCTTGAGCTGACTTACGGTCCCTTCGAATCCCCAGCTACCATCGGAATATTCGGAATGTCTTCGAATGTGCCTGTGCTGCGTGGTCGGTTGACCAGCTGCTCACTCAGAGCTTGCACTCTCTTCCTGGCGGCGGACGTCATGTTCGATTGATGCAATGGTGTTTGGTGTTAGTGTCTTGAGATGAAGCAGCGCCAATCTTACTGCAATAGCATGTCTTTGATCACTATGCCCTACACTTCCTGGAGGAAGTGAGGTCGTGGCGGGGAGACGACTCAGGCCGCGGTTGGCGGACGAAGCGAGCCTCGGCCCGGATTTCGAAAGCCGATCCATGTTTCTTCCATTCAAAGAGGACTTCGACCTGGTCGACAACATCACCTGCTCGCGATCTCCGTGCTAGCAATCCATGCACCAGTTTGGGAGTCTCGTCGACGTGGCAGAACGAGAGCAGTTCGACGCCTCGGCCCTCCTCCCGTCCGCTGCCTCGTACTCATCTATGCGGTAGCTTGAAAGCAGAACCACGGCTACGAGTCCGGCGGCAAGGAAGTGGATCAGGAGGAGGCCACGGAGTTGATGGAAACTCTCACGCTTTATTAACGTGTCCAGGTGGTGGGCTCGCTGTCCGGTCGAGAAGCCCAAGAACCCGAATGCAGACACAGGCGCGCATCGAGATCCAGGAACCAATAACGCCTTTGCAGCCTGCGTTTCATGTAGACGGCTGCCATGTCTCCAGACCAACCACGAGACTTGCCATCTGGGCCGCGAGGGTGTGGACGGCTGTCAAATCCCAGTCGCTACCACACGGCTCGAACTCGCGTGTGCAGAGCGCCTACTGCAACACATACTGCACCGAGAATGTCCGCATATTGTGGTCGACTGTCGCAGCAACCAACTAACCACGTCTCCATACCACTGACTCCCCACGGGCACATGCAGATGAGGGACGGAGTGCGGGTATTGCGGCATTCCGTCCAAAGAGAGTCAAGTCGACCCTCTGGCCTGCACCGCCATACCGAACACGTTCATCTTTGGGCATTCGCAATTGATTCACAACTTCGCCGCCGTACGACGGCGCACTGATGAATGAACGCGCGTGCAGCGCCGTCACCAGAGTCCTGCAGAGCCTTTCAATAGTCAGGTGCCTAGAGCTAGATCATGTGTTGTGTTGAGCGGACCCGTCGCCACACCGCGTATGAACGAACGAGTGTGCTGACGAACGGTATGGATGTTCGGCCTCTTGCTCTTCAGGATGGCCGACGGATGTTGCAAGGAGAGTCCGGCTATAACATCTCAACCGACTTGTAGCACTGCTGCATCCGGTTCTCGGTGAGCGAGACTGCAAACAGTCGAGAGGTCCAGAGCGCGAGTCGACTCAGGGTCCAATATTCAACCTCGCCAAGGCATGCAAGATCTATTTGTGTTGCCAAAGTTTGGCGGATTGCGCCTCTCTCGTCGACGGCGTGCGGTTACGGGAGCCTGGTAAGAAGACACACGACATGCAGGTGTGCAAGAGAAAGCGCCTCGTCTCGTGAGATGTCAAACGATGCGACAGATGCAATTTCGTCGAAGATGGGCAGTTCCTGTCAGCGGTGACACAAGCCAATGCTGCTGCCGTGCAAACTGCTTGCGTCGCCCGGCTCGAGAAGCAGGTCTGCGGTGCAGAGAGGCGCAGAGGGACCAACGGCACATGGGCAGAACCCAGCCGATCGCCGCTGCCAGTCCCCACCGCGTTGCGAAGAATCTCCCATCGACAGCTCCAAGCGAACAACATCCTTCCCTTTCTCGCTCGCCGCCCTCGTCATGTCTGCAGGTCCAGCGAGGGCTTCGTGGTCCGCCGTCGTCCGCGCCTGAGGCTTTGTGAGCCTGCGTCTGCTTCGTCTGCGGCACTGCGACATGGCGCGTTTGATCCTCGTCAGCGTGGAGCCTATTCACTGGCGTGCCACCGCAAACCATCCCAAAGGGTGCAGTGATTAAATGGTCACCTGCAGGGGTTTGCAACGCATCTTTCGCGGCCCGGCACACGGGGTCTTCCCAAGGGCCTTCGCATGGCGGGTCGGGATGCGATCGTGTGTGGGAGGCTTGCGTGCGAGGGGTCATTCCTATGGCTCACATTTGTATCTCGTCCTTCGCTCACCGCGCTGCTCTTCTCCGCCTCAACTCTCTCCCCGTCAAGCTCTCTCGTGTTGCCACCCATTTACGAAAGATCAACACACTACCCCAGATCTCTACTCAATCTCAGATCTCTCCAACCATAGCAATGGCGTCCTCCAAGTTCGTCGAGATCCTCGACACCTCCGACACTCCATACTCGCGGGCCAACGTCAGTCTCGCCGACGTCCTCGCTGAGACCCGCAATCGAAGCCAGTCGCAAACATCTTTGAGCAGCTCAGGCGCCAGCGACAAGTCAAGCTCACCTACGAGCAGTTCGCCAACATCTACGTTCTACGGACAACCTGCTGCGCAACAGATCAAGACAAGATTGAGGGGCTTCTCCATGAAGAAGAACAAGACGTGAACGCGTCACGACGCGTTTCGAAGCAGAGTCTCGATGGCGTTGGATATGGACACCACAACACTTGAGCACGAAACGTAATGTTTACGATTGACGACAAACGATGCACTCAACTCGTCGACGATCCCTTTGATGAACGACAACTCCGACACTATCGGCATCAACGCCGTTGGTACCTACCATAAGGAAGAGATTGCCCATCACGACACTCCCAGCACCAGCTTGAAGGCAAGACCCATTCGCGCATTGCACCCGAATCAACACGAGAATCAGCGATTGCTACGAAGTTCAACACGACACCCGTCAACAATCAATCCGTTCATGCGGTCAGCAATTCAATGCATCCAATGCAATCCCCGCAGGCAAATGGTCGTGCCGATTGCGGTACATGCAGAGTAGGACGATTGGGTTCAAGTCGGCAGAAAAGTGCAGCGACGTCACACGACTGCCGGGATGTAATTTTGCGAACCAGGGTGCTGGTTTTGCAACTGCAAGCGAAGTTGCAGAAAGAAACAAACGGGGTTGTTTTACTGTTTGTAGAAAGACATCTTTAATCCGACGACGTTGGCGATGATCGACAAGAGGATTTTCTTGGCCTTCTATGTTTCTATTCTTCGATACTGATCAACGACTTCACGTTCAGGTATTTGGTGCTTCGACAAGCCACACGCAACCTCAGATCCCTGTCCCACAAGCCGACTTCCTTCGTGCTGCGGACAAGAACTCCACTCTCGTACTTCCTCCACCTCAGGCACAACAAATTTCGTATTTCGCTTCCTTTCCTCTGCCAACACACACTCCACCTCGACCGGTGAACTAACCATCCCACAGGCTCGACTGCGGACCGCCAGGCCGAAACCTGTCACTTGTCAAATGACGGTGACATCCAGGTTCGGCAGGGAGTATGCCGGACGTGGGATCGAAGATGTCGCAACACGGTGCGATGAAGGACCAAGTTACGATGAGCCATGAGCCATGAGCCATGAGCCAAGGTCGTCATCCTCCTTCTTTCGTGGTTTTTGCTTTGCTGATGATGAGCTGCGCCTTCTCATCAGCGAGCGCCGAGCGGATATACGGCATGGCAGAGGTGAGGTGAGGACTCTTGCATTGATCCCTCCGAGGAGTCCGGGCAAGGACGTCATCTTTTGTTTGGAGGGACTGACTGGATATACCTTGTGCTGTTCTTTCCTCAGGTATCTGGATGCAGAGTGACGATCGAAGAACGCGCGTTCGGGCGTCTTGGAGTGAAGAGTTGAGGTATGCGAATGATTTCTTATCTCCTTCACCAACATACCACTCACGACACATCCCTCCTCCTCCGCTTCGCCTCCCGCAACCTCTCATCCTCCCTATCAGCCTCCGCCCTCTTCCTCGTCCAATTCAAAGCCCACCTCTCCTCCGAAAAATCCTCATTAAACAAAACCTGTTTACTCTCCCACTCCTCATCACTCATCTCATGGCCCCAAGGCACCCCATCCACAGCCTCAAGCAAAAGATTACAAGCCCTCGACAGTTTTCTCCACTCCCTCCAACTCATCTCCTCGACACTCGGCTCCCGCCCGGGTTCGACGTCTTTCCCATCGATCCTCCGCGCCGTGAGCATCCGCCCTTGGACTGGAGATTGCATGTCTATCGCTCCGAATTTATATCGCGTTACCGCGGGTGCTTCGACTTCACAATTCAACCAGGAACAGAATTCCCACCCCTTCTCAAACGGCCTGCAATCCTTTCCCATTGCTTTTTGCCACTCGTCGAATATGTCTAGGTTATGTACTCCCGGGGGCCTTCCGCCGCTAACCAGCTCGTTCGCGTCGAGGACTTGACTGGCGGGAAGAGGGTCGACGTAATGTCCTCTTATTCTTTTGTGTGCTTCGAAGACTTCGCGGCGGATTTTGCGTTTTGTTCGCGGTGTGCTGATTGCTTCGCGGAGGTTGGCTTCGGCGATGTAGGCGTTCCATCTGTCTGTGGTTCGGGGGGAGGCGCGGAGGTTGTAGGTCATTGTTCGGTCTGGGAGGATTGTTTTCGTTGCTGTTGCCATTGCATGTGGGATGGAGATGACAAGGTGAACATAAGATAAGTGAGTGCTCCTCTGCGTCTTCTTTGTCTGGTCCGTTGAATTGACGTCTGTCTCGACTTTTCTCATTCCTTTGACAAAGCCATGTGGTCAATTTTGTGAGAGACAAAGGATGTGTTCTTATCCGTCGATCTGGAGCTTGGAGATGTAAAGGATGAGAGAACAAAGAACATTATCAAATGCTTCAGGCACACGTTCTAGTCTGTATTCAATCTCTATGTCTGTGCAGCATGTCCGAGATTATTGCTGATGTGGACGCAATGTGGGCCTCCGACGATTCCTCTTCACCAATACCACTCCCAAAGCTTCGGATCGTAAAGCAGCCCGCTGTTCATCTTGAACTGCGAGTCGTCGAAACTCTCCCACAGCGACTTGCGCTGCAATTTGACTCTCTTCACTCGCTCTGCGACCTCGTCGAGCTCCTCTTCGTCGTCAGTCCGTTTGCGTTTGAGAGTCCCTTCGTCAGGTATGATGTATTCGAATTTCGCGGTACCGGTACTAGTACTGGAAGAGTCGTCGCTTGGCGCAAGGTGTTTCGGTACCAGTGTCGAAGATGAACTGCCAGATATGGACTCTTCTGGTGAGCTTGGCTGCGATTCTGATCGTGACGATTTTCTTTGCTCGATCATATTTCGGATGAGTCGACCGGCTGCTTCTGGCTTAAGTCGTTGTAGTATGCTCTTGCTGGTGTTGAGCTTCTGTGCGGCGAGAAGTTGCCTTTGGAGCACTTTCTGTTGCTCGATTTGCTGTCGCTGCATTGCGATCATGTTCTGCATTTCAGGGGTTTGGGGGAGGTCTTGGGGTGGCGCCATGTTGGGGTCTTGAAGTGGAATCTGGAAGGTTCAGCAATTCTCGCGGAGTCGACATCATTGCGAGCGTGGGTATCGTGTTGTTATATAGCGGGCGTGTGCAGCAAGCATCGGTGTGATTGTCTCAAGCAAGTGTGTCACTCTTGACTTTGTCACGTGGATGCTTGGAGCAGCCACCTCCAGCTGCCAGAATCAGCAGGATGCTCGTCCCAAAGGTCACGACCAACCAACAAGGTCACATGTCTCAATGACTGGCTAAGTGCGGCGCATCCTTCTTAAAGGCGGTGACCCCAGCATATCAATATCGGATGCCCAACCAGCGCGAGCCATTTGGCGTCGTATAGAGATTGTTCCAACATCTGGAGAGAGAAGTTGAAATTCGCGTTTGGTGATGTTGCTTTTCAAAGGTCGAATCGGCCTGGCAAGCTCTTCCTCCGATGGGCTTCCCGTTTGAGAAGATTCTCCAGATTGGCCTGAGAGCGTAGAATCGATTGACGCAGACGCAGAGTTGGTCGTCTTCTTGCTGCAAAGGTCTTTCCACCAAGCGCGACAAGCGCGGCAAATGTCTTTCGCTTTTTGAGTGAGCTTGGGAGGCATTTGGGGAGTGTTGCAAAGACCTGCCCTTCACCGACGGCAGGACAGCGAACTTGAGTGAGGAAAATGTCCAAGAAGAATGTATGAAAAGAAGACTGCATGTTTCACCACGCTTGAATCACTCGCCTTCACAGTGAATTCTGCATTTCGGCATGGTGAACACTCTTCAAGTCTCATCGTTCTTGTCGCCGTTGTTGGACGCTCCGTTGCTGGCCTGTGCATTTCCATCTGTCCTCTTCAAGATCGCAACGCCTTCGACGTGGCTCGTTTGGGGAAAGAAGTCGAATCCTCTCAGGCTTTCGATCTCGTACTGGCCACCGGACTTCTCGTCACTAGGCAATCCACCCACTATCCACCCAACATCCCTCGCCTGAGTATGCACGTTGCAGGAGACGTAGCAGATTCTCGCTGGCCCATAAGACAGCAATTGCCGAATGAAGCCCTCGTCACAGCCTTTGCGTGGAGGATCGATGACAACCACGGTCTCCGCTGGGGGGAACTTCTTGGTGTCGACCGATGCGAACAAGTGGTTCGCATCGGCAGCAATGAAGTGTGTGCCTTCCGCAGGCAGTTTGTTCAACTTGGCGTTCTTGCTCGCAAAGTCGATCGATTGACCCGAGATATCAATCCCTATGCTGTT
This sequence comes from Zasmidium citrigriseum, assembly GCA_002786025.1. Classification (NCBI taxonomy): domain Eukaryota; kingdom Fungi; phylum Ascomycota; class Dothideomycetes; order Mycosphaerellales; family Mycosphaerellaceae; genus Zasmidium; species Zasmidium citrigriseum. Next base: position 221,513 of record NHNW01000014.1, on the reverse strand, counting down.
GCTGAACATCTTTGAAAGGGTAATAGTGAAGAAACCAGAGCCACAGTATGCATCGATCATATTCTTGATCTGATGACTAGACGCTGAGTCGGGAGAGCTGTCCAGAATGTGATCCCGAATGTACTGCGTGACCACGGGTAGGATAGAATTGTTGTTCTGGAAGAATGCGCCAGCGGGATTGTCGAGTCGATAGTCGTCCACATACTCCGTCGACACAGCCTTGTGATCGGTAATGCAAGTCTTGCGATGGACGAAGCTGCCTCGATCCTCGATCACTTCGTCTTTGGACTCAGTCTCCTTATCCTCTTCGATCATGCCAGCGACCTTCTCGATGCGTTCCGTGTTCTCCCGCAGTAACAAGGTGGCGCCCTTCTGGTATGAGTCGATGTTTTCCGCAACTCGCTTCCTCTCCCTCTTCATGCCTATCCTTACTGCCTCAGTGCCGATTGGACAGTCTTCAATGTCCATCGTCTTCCTTGTGCCCTTCTTCATGAAGCCAATAGGCGGCACTTCTGGCCATGTGACCTTGAGTCCATGTCTCTTATCTCTTCTCCCTCCTGGTGGACCATCAAAATGGGGCGTCAACTTCGTGCGGTATCCAAATTTCAATGGAGATCCGATGGTATCGCCGACTGCAGGCACTGCTGTCGCTGGCAGATTAGAAAAGTTCTTGTACGCTTTCTCTACAATCGTCTTCTTATGGGCGAGCTGGTAAGAGTAAGGCAGGTGCTGGAACTGGCAGCCTGAGCACTGAGTGAAGTACCCGCACTTGGGCTCTTCCGTACGGTGCTCTCCAGGCTTCACCACCTTGACAAAGTCCGCAAGAGAGTACGACTCTTCCTCAAAATGCTTGTAGACCCGCGCAGTGACAACGTCGCCAGGCGTAGAAAACGGAACGATGTATACTTGGCCATCTTCCAAAGCCAGGCCGTCTCCCGTGGACGAAAGCTCTGAGATAGTCACGTCTACCTCGGCGTGAATCTCTGGTAGTCGTTTCGCGACCTCTTCACTCGCAGCCGCCTCCTCATCCGATATCTTGACATTCTTCAGAAGATTCTTCACATCCGCGAGCAGAACCTCCTCATTAGAGCCTTCTGCCGCTGTGGATGACTTCTGTTTCTTGCTCTTCTTGAAGTGTCGCTTGCCTTCGTTGAACGGTCGCTTCTGCGCCATGATCGCGGCGGGTCTTGGTATGGCGAAACGGGTCGTCGGCGGTCGGAGGCAGCGGTGGAGGAGGAACATTGAAGTTCGCATGTGAAGAGCTCTGAATTGCAGCCAAATGTAAATTCGAATGGGCTTGCTGTGATTGGCTCGAGCTTGTCGGACCTGATTCCGCGTCGTTCCTTCCTCACTTCTGCTTCTTGCGGAAGCTCTCGTCTCATCTGTATCATTACAATCATCGTCAAAGTCACATTCCTCCATCTATCACACGTTCTTCTGATTCTCTCATGTGTCGTTGATATCAAGGCTCCTCCATGTTCCTCGCCCCAAGCACTCTGGCAACACGTCTCAGTCCACCACGACTTTCCCGGCGAGAGCCTCAGATCTGCAGCTGGTCGCGCTCCATGCGCGATTGTGAATGTTGATCAGTCATTTTAGAAGGTGCGAAATGAAGACCAGCAGCCTCTCCAAGAAGGTATCGACGGGAAGCACCATGCGATGCAACATCGATCACATCGAAAGAGGCCGACTATTGCCACACACGGCCTTGACGGCCTCCATCGAGAGCGCAGAGCCTCAAGGCGGTATCAGCCCCACGAATGAACAACGAGCAGACGGTGCCTAAGCTTGGCTCTTGCGGCCGCAGCATGCAGCCTCTGCGGCACAGAATGTCGCTGTGCAAATCCAGGCCAATACCAGCCTGATCAGCACGAATGTGGCTTCAGCTTTCCAGGGCAATCTCCGCCCCAAAGGCGGAGCCGCAACGAGAGGCTGTCTTGGGACTGATAACTACTGCTTGCAATCTCCAGCAGAAGGCTGTGATACTGAGGTAGGAGGATCACTTTCTTGCTTGCCCGAGAGTCATCAATCTGGCGATGAGCACCGACTACCAGTCAAATGCCGCAGACTGGCAGATGATCACGACTACATAAATCCATTCAGGCCGATGCAGCCACACACAGGAACATGCAGATCAATGAACGCCAAAGGCTGCGACCATCGTAAGGAAAAGCCAGCGTGAGGAAAGGCTACGTGCCGTCAAAAACAAGCATAACATCGACACTCGCAGGCATCCCTTCTTATCTTCCCTCGCTGCGCCCTTCATCATGGACGTACGGTACCCGCAAGCTGGGCACAATGGGCCCACAGAAGATGGTCTTGAGGTCGTCGAGGTCATCAACGCTCCCGAAGTCTGTCAACCAGGAGTGCAACGAATGGAAACGACGGCGAAATCGCGCTATCCGGTCATCACTGACGAAAAGTCAAGCAATGAGGGCAAGGAACCAAGCTCCCTAGCTCAAGCCCATGGAAGGACTGTCTGCGGTCTCCGCGCGACCACTTTCTGGCTGCTGCTTGCTCTCGTGGTCGCATGCATTGCGGCCATCGTTGCCGGCGTGACTGCATCACAGCTCCACTGCCCCAGCGGCTCAGCTACCAGCGGCGAAGACAGTCAAGCATCACGAAGCACCGTAACGCTCACAGTCACCAGCGCCTCCACGGTTACGTCTACGCTTCCTCCCGTCGCATCGATCACATCTGCATGTGAAGCATCGTCGGGGCAGAACTGGGTGAGCTCAAGGTCACAGCTAGGATACACTCGAGTGTGCAACACGCTCCTGGACAATAGTGTGCAACAATACTCTGTTATCTTCACCAGTCACCAGGAATACCTCGATACTTGCATTAGCTCTTGCGACAGCTATAATTTCTGGTCCGGGACGAAGAACATGACTGTGGCCGTTTGGAACTGGGGAGGCAGTCAGGATGAAACTCCTGGCACCTGCTTTTGCATTCATGTCGATGGAAGCTACGTTCTCTCGAAGGCGACAGGACATGACTCTGCTCTGCTGCTGGGATCTTACGACCAGAGCTCAATCCCCTCTTGAAAAATCGATCTTTATGGAGCAACACGGAAGCCCTGTGCTCGTTCGAACATATGGCCGAACGAGACGAGTAATGAAGCAGTCACTGGAAAGGGAATCATAATGTTCACATCGATCCTCACCGCCCCTCTGATACCTCTCTTTCTGGCGCCCAAGCTACGAAAATCATCGGTCGTTTTAGTCCTTCCACCTGCGGTATGGGCGCTGAATCAAATCGACCTTCTCCGTACAACACTGATCATGTCTATGGCTAGTCAGCAGCAAGATGATGCCGCAAGAGCTTTCTACATCGCGTCTTGTGAACAGGCACATGTAATGAAAATCAAGAGTTCCCTACCATTGGTTGCCTGCGCATACTCGATGAAGAATGGCTCAATTTTGGAGTTGCACCGTCGACTGCTCCCTTTGAACCACGTCTCCTAGACCAAGACCGGATACCAACCCAAAGAGGCTGCATTCCAATGCTAGTTTCAAGGTGATGATCTCAGGGAGTGCTTATAAGGAAGCCTGTATGGACCTCCGCAGGTTTGCAAAGCAACAGGTGACTTTCATCCAAGGCTCGCGCTATGCCGTCCATGACCGAGCACAATGGCACCTGCCACTCATCTAATGGGAAAGTCAATTCAGTCAACCCCACCTCGACGCTCTTCGATGGCCTGGACAGCACCTACGACAAAGTCTACTCACAAAGCAGCCTTCAGCTCCGATATCTGGACAAGCTTGCCTCCCTCCTTCCTGAAGGCTCTTCTGTACTTGACCTCGGCTGCGGTACTGGAATCCCTAATGCTCAAAGACTTGCCCGAGCCGGTATGCATATCACGGGCATTGATATGTCGAGCAACATGATCGATGAGGCAAGCCGAAATGTACCCAGTGGTGTCTTCATTCAAACAGACGCCATGGAATACGATCCAGCAGAACATCGATTGGACGCCATAATCTGCACCCTGGTACTGCTCATGCATCCATCTACGTACAACCAGGCAATGGCTGTGCGTATGGCAAGTTGGTTGAGACCAGGAGGCTACCTCCTCTTCGGAACGATCGACTTCAACGACTTCCCCGTGGCAGATGGGTACGAAGTTGAACCGACAGGCAAGTCGTTTCATCACAGCTTCATGGGTGAGAAGGTCATCAAGGACAGCACCTTTCCCGTTGGAGGATGGATCGAGATTCTACGAGAAGCCGGCCTGGTACCTGTGATCTGCGAACAAAGCGTGTTCTCTCCAGAAGGCGAGTTGGAGATTGAGCCTGAACCACAGTTTTTCATGATCGCCAAGCGGACCACCAATGAACCACTACTGGGCCCGTATAAGCATCCTTACCGCCACTTTCCATGCTCGTTACCTAGTCAGAAGAGCTGGCAAGCGCTTTTCACGCGCCGCAGATTACATTCGACCCTTGACAACGTCGATTGGACGCTCACGAAGATGTCGACGCAGCGAGAAAAATATCCACAAGGTCACAAAGACTGCATCCGGCTGGATTGGGCACTTGACTCAAGTTCTGACCCTGGACATATCCTCGAAGCATGCATATCGACTTCACCAGAAGTGAAACGTCTCTCGATCCTCCAGGCGAGCCCTTCGAACGATGTCCTTCGCATCGTGAATGCAGTACGTCTGCTTCTCGGCTTCGGACCCCAACACCATGGAGCTGTGCTGTCAGAGGCTATGCAATGGGCGAAAAAATCTGCGTTCGGCGAGCATCGGACGACGCTTTCACTTGTTCCTGCACATCTGGATTTCACGGACTTCGGCTCTGTGGCCCAGTCGATCAAGGCAATGGCTGAAATCATCGTGGACAACTGGCTACTCGACCTTGTTGACAAGCATGATGAGGGTTTCATCCGTCGACTCGTGGAGGGCCATGTGAAGAATCATCAGGACGAGTATCGTCAGCTGGGCTTCGAGTACGGCAAGAAGATTGGGTTCGATTGTGTGGAGCTGGCGATCGAACGTCTGGTAGACCTGTGAGGGGAGTCAAAAGAACCACAGTTGGCGAATAGCAGAAGACCAGGCCCCCATAAAGGTTTATTTGGGTGGAGCAACAAAACGGCCTCGTGCACATTTGACGAGGATGCAGACTATGAACGGTAACAGGTCTCGAGATGTGGGCCGCTCTTTTGGTTTTGGCGCCTACGCTACATGTTCGTTGATTGTTTGATGTGCAGCTTCGGCGCTTGCTATAAATGTTGCGGCACAGCGCGAGACACAAGCGCCGCGTGGACTGACGGTATACTGATCCATTTCCTCTGCTCATGCCGGGCATTCAATCGCGGTTTCGATAAAACTTATCGTCACTGATGCCAGCCTTTCCACCAAAGTACCGGGCTGAAGAAGGTCTTCAGGCCGTTCAGCCCGGCTTGGAAGTCCTACAACCTGGCCTGGAGACACACTCGAGAAACGGATCGTCCACAATCTCATCGAATCATGAGAACGACAAGTCATATTTCGTAGTGGAGACGCAGGAACACTCTGGTCAGCCACGACGAATCTTCGGTCTACGGCTCTCGACGTTATGTCTCACAATCGCACTGATCGGTGCTATCATTGCTGCCACACTTGCCGGAATTTTGGCCTCGAAGACGCGTTGCCATACAACAGCAACGAGTGGCAACGCTTCGACATCACCAACGACAATCACAGCAACTGCCTCTTCAACCTCGACCCCATCCTCTCAGTGCTCCTCTCAAGCCGGCCAAGACTGGATCAGCCCCCTTTCCCGCCTCAAATACACCCGGGTCTGCGACAGCTATCTCGATTCTTCCAAACAAGATTATCAGAACCTCTTTACGGCATATCAGTCTTCTCTCGACACTTGCGTGGCGATGTGCGATTCATACAACTACTGGACGAACTCGACGAATGCCACAGTTGCGGTCTGGAATTGGAAGGGCAAGTCGAATCAGACGCCGGGCACCTGTTGGTGCGTGCAAGTCGATGGAGAGTATTCGTTGGAGAACACGGAGGGGCAGGATAGTGCGTTGAGGGTTGGGAGTTTTGGGGAGGGGATGATTCCAGCTTGATGTTTGTTGAACGACGTATGGAACGGTTTCTTAACGTTTCTCTCACGGGACTTGCAGATTGAGAATCGCGAAACGAAATGTACGACAGTATACGTCCCAGACGTAATGTCTCGCAAACATGGACCTTATGGAAGATGATCTGCAGGCACAAAGCATAGCGGCGCATCCTTCGATGCTTTCTCAGCAGGCAGATGCACACAAGAGTTGAAGCCATAGCCTAGACCTTTGCGACCCTCAAAGACTCTGCGGACCTAGTTCTTCACAGTCATGCTGCTCCAACACACCGTCCTCACAGGAGGTGTTCTATGGTTAAGTCTAACCGAAGCCCATCCACCATGGCACTGGAGCCCTCACCACCCACAACCAGGATGGTCGAACACGACCAAGATTCCAATCCAACCCCGTCAAGAAGATACCGTAGCCTACCTCGACGGGTCCGTCTACCTCCTCGGCGGTATCATCAACGAGACACTACCCGATAACCCTCTAGGGGCGATAACGACATCCATGGTCCAATCCTACGATATCGAAACGCAGAAGTGGCGAAGCGTGGCTCCTTTACCGCATGCAATCAATCACGGAAACGTTGCAGTCGTGGATGACAAGATGTACGTTCTCGGCGGACTGTCACTTCAAAGGTGGGAATTGGCTGGCAGATGCGAATGCTGCGTATGTGTACTGCCCGAAGACGGATTCTTGGACGCAGCTAGGTACTATCCCGGAGAAGCACTCGAGAGGGAGTGCGGCTGTTGTCACACATGGGAGTAAAGTGTATCTTGCTGGCGGGCTGAAGGAGTTGGATATGTACATTGGGGGCAAGTACACGACGATTGATGTCGTCTCGGTCTACACAAAGACTGATAGCTGGAGCGATCCGCCGGCTACTGCAGCGAGGTTGCCGGAAGGAAGGGATCATGTCGCGGCTGCGCTGGTCGATGATGTGTTCTACGTCCTGGGAGGGAGAATAAATGCCACGACGGCACCGAATGGGGGAAGGAGAGATACCGTCTTTGCTCTGGATCTGAACGATCAGCAGGCTGGATGGACTCTCAGGAAGGGAAGGATCCCGACTCCGCGAGGCGGTATTTCTTTTGGGACTGTTGGGAAGAAGGTGTATACTTTCGGGGGCGAGGGGAATCCTGAAGTCGCGAGTGGGGTCTTCAACGAGACGGAGGTGTACGATGTCGAATCCGATAGCTGGGCGACTCTCCAACAGATGCCATTGCCTGTCCATGGAACGTACGCAGCTGTGAAAGATGGAAGCATCTACATCCCTGGAGGTGGAGTTCATCAGAGTTTTGGACCGACGAATGTATTTCAGGTGTATACGCCTGGGCACAGCTGGTGGTGAAAAGTCTCCATAGCTAGGTAGACCATAGCTCATAATCCAGCCATTTCCCGCCACGTACAGCCTCCCGAATGCAAAACCTTGTGCTTCAATTCCTCGCCTGGTGCTAATGGCACTGCTAGAGCAATCGTAGCTTCGTCGCCCACATATTCTGTGAGATGACCGTATTTACTCTTGTCCGGCGTGTCTTGAGCAAAGATCAATCCGTACTTGCCACCAGTGACCCAGGCTTCTTGAGTGGTGTTGGGGATTGATAGCCGGATTAGCCCCGATGCAAAGAACACCAGCCTGGGAACATTAGTACTTTTGCATAATCCTGTGGTCGTTGAGGCATACTGTGGCACTGGAGCATTATGCAGTCCAGCATTGGTCCTGCCTCCAATGACGGAGTATGTTGCGTTGCTTGTGTTGCCCAAGTTCAAGGCAAGTGTCCCTTCGAGTCCGGGTGTTTGGTTGACAGTGAATGGCTCTAGTTGCCAACATTGGAGGACTGAAGAGCCATGGACGCCATCGATTGCCGTGATATTGAGAGCTGGTGTGGTCTTGTTGTCAAGGAGAGGATCGTGTTGAGCAAAAGCAAGGATAGGGAGTAGAAAGGTGAGAATTGCGGTCGCCAACATTTTCGTAGGGTAAAGTTGCTAGGTAGACAGCCTCCTCTCGAAGTACAGGAACTAAATACCCTTTCAAAAGCTGCAGATTCTCCGAACATCTAATGTTCAGCCGCATGCGTTGTGTGATGTCAGTCGCACTTTCGATGCGGGTCGCGATGCTCACCGTGTTCGGAGCTTGTCATTCATTGCTAAGCGAGTCTGAAGAGCACCTTGTCCACTCGCGTATTGTCAAGTATCTAAATTGAGAGCAAATTGCTCGCCGAGCTGATCGATAGGGTGGACATTGTGGAAGGTGAGTTGGAGTTGAACGGTTGAAGTGAGGTCGTGGTCGCCCCCACGCCTTCCCCGAGCATTAAGCTCAAAGTTGGCAGGGGAGTACTAGCGGCGGTGACACCCGTTAGCTTTGCGACCAGTCGTCGAGACCTCACATTTTCGAGATCAAAGTTGTGATTCTGAATATCCACGTCAAGATGTCGATTCGCAAGCGCAACGAGTTCCTGGACGGCGACGAGAGCGATGAGGATGTTGGAAATGGCTACGACTCGGACGAAGAAGCTGGTAGAGGAGCGATCGCCGGACATTCCAACAAGCGGCGCAAAGTCGACACAGAGTCAGAGGCTTCTTTCGATGGGCTAGACGAGGAAGAGGAGCCTCGAGATGTTGTAAAGAAGAGCGTAGATGATCGATTCAACTTCGACAAGTTTGCTTCAGCGGAAGACCTCGACGCAGAAGAAGTAGAGGAAGACGAGAAGGACGCCGAAAGATCAGATCACGACAGAATAAAGCCCAAGAAGTCGAAAGCAGAGAAGGAATTTGAGGCGGCAGAGAAAGCAGTACGCAAGTCCGGCGTCGTCTACATCTCCCGAGTACCTCCCTTCATGAAACCGCAAACCCTCAAACACTTCCTCGAACCACACGCACGAAAAGGTCTCGGACGAATATTCCTGACCCCGGAAGACCACGCAGCGCATACGAAACGAGTGAAAAACGGCGGGAACAAGAAGAAGTCGTTCACAGACGGCTGGGTAGAGTTCAAGAGCAAGAAAGAAGCGCAGATCGCTGCAGAGACCCTGAACGGGAACATCATCGGCGGGAAGAAGGGAAACTTCTACCATGACGATCTGTGGAATATGAAGTATCTGAAGGGCTTCAAGTGGAATCACTTGACAGAGCAGATTGCGAATGAGAATGCCGAGCGGGCGGCAAGGACACAGCAGGAGATCCGGAGGACGAGGAAGGAGAACAAGGCGTTTGTGGAGGATATTGAGAGGGCAAAGATGCTTGAGGGCATGGAGAACAAGAAGAAGGCGAAGTTGGCGAAGGGAGGTACTGCGGCCGAGAAGAAGAAGGAGGACGAGCAGAAGAGGGAGTTTAAGCAGCGAGAGGCACGTGCAAATGACAGCCGGAAGCCCGCTGCTCTCGGAGATCGCACCAAGAAAATGATATTCTAGCATGTGATCGAGCAATGGCACTTGCTGAATGTCACATGCCGACGGGGAATATTCCGGGGCTCTTTGCTGGACTGCTCGCTATTGATTCTCTCAACTGTCAACCTCCGACTCAGCTCGACACCACCGAAGCCAACACAAGCGACAGCACAACTGATACAGTCGCCAAAGCACCTAGCCAATGTCGTGAGCATGTGTCTTCCGATTAAAACATCCCCAAACTAATGTCCCCTGTCAGAGCATGACGCGCGAGGACACGAGCGAAAAGACCTTCCTCGACTTACCCGCCGAAATCCGCAACTCGATCTACGACCTCGCGCTGCTGCAGAACGATCTTGTCGTCGACATCAACTGCGCCAAATACCACGTCAAAGAACCCGCACTCCTGCAGACCAACCGGCAGATCCGCAGCGAAACCCTGCCAATCTACTACGGAGCCATCACCTTCCGCTGCTCTTGCTCTCGCGCCGCGCGGCAATTCTTGATGAGCCTCGATAAGCCAAAATTACGTGCTCTCCGGACGGTGTACTGTTCCATGGCCACAAAGAGGGTCTTCACATCGGCGAGGACCTTTTGGGAGCGGACGTTCAATGACGAGATGGAGGGTTTCACTAAACTGAGAGAGCAGTTTCGCGGCTCGGCGTTGAGGAAGGACGCGCTTCTGATGTCAATTAAGGTGCACGGAGAGGTGGAGACTCGCTGGGTCACGTGGGATGAGTTGCTGAACTATGAGGTGCGAGGTGGGGTCATCGTGCGGAAGCGAGGAAGTTGAAGGCTGTCTTCTGATAGGTCAATGAAGCTTGGGGGTTGAGTAAAGATGGCTGGCCAGGACTCGAGTGAGTGCTTCGCCTGGGCGGAGTAGGGAATCGCGGCTGAGCACGTATCTTTCTTGGAGCGTACCATACACTGATGGTGTAGTCGAGATCTTGAAGCCGGCGAAGTCAGTTGGCTTTCAGCTGGTAGATGAGTGGAACCTGCCAACACACATAGAAGACAGCGATCATGGAAAAGCATGGATTTCAGCCCAAAGTTCCGCAATTGATTACCTTTTAGTCGGTCTATGTCAGGTGTCCGGCACGAAGGAGTGCTGTGGAAGGCGCACGGACTCGTTTGTCACATGCGCAGCAAACGCGCTAAGCCGCACATCCTTGCGGCGGCGGCTTTCGTCGCGGGCTCCTCGCTTGCGCTCTTCTGATCACTTCGCATTTCGGGGACTGACCTCGAACGAAACACTACCTTCCAGGTGCCCCAAAGTCCACTACCGCCCGTCGTCCAACACCACTGGCACGGTAAACCCTCCATCCCACCACCCAACCTCGCGATAGTGGCCGAGTACTGATACGCATAGATGGCGACCAAATCCAAACCAAAGAAGAAGACCTTCCTCGACCTGCCCGCCGAGCTCCGCAACGACATCTACACCCTCGCGCTGGTCAAATACCACCCATACGAAGACCAGGACGACCCCATAATCGACAAGCAGACCAAGACCCGCGAACCCGCCCTCCTCCGCGCAAACAAGCAGATCCGTCGCGAAGCACTGCCGATCTTGTAAGTCCACCAGCTGCCCGAAACGTCTCTCACTGACCCTCCAGCTACGGCGCAAACACCTTCCGCTTCGTAGACGCCGAAGTTGTCAGACGCTACTTACTCCGTCTAAGTCCAAAGAAACTCGGCGCTCTTAAGACAGTTCACTGCTGTACGTTCGTGGACGTGGTTTGCGACCACGATCACTGCAACGCATGGCAATTCGACGAGCTTCAGAGCGACCTGCGCAACCTCGTCGAGAGGTTCTTTCGGGGGACTGCTCTGCGTGCAAATGCTTTGATGATGCCTTTCCGTATCAATGGACAGTCTCAATGGCGATTCGTTACGTACGAAGAGATGATGAGCTACGAGGTGCAATGGGTCGGTAGCGAGCAGCGCATTGTAGAGAAGTGAGAGCTTGGCCATACAAGAAGGCGAGCAGGAGGCTAGGAATTGGACTCAAAAGCAGAAGAGGCGAGGACACTAGTTGTATATCAGCCTCTGGGGATCATGCACTCATCATTGGTGTGTATCAAATGATGCTCTGTACACTACTTCACCAAGCCCGCTCTCTCATCCTCCTCACTATCCGTCTCATATTCACTTTCCTCTTCCTCGTCGTCATCTGTTTCCTCTTCTTCACTCTCGGTCTCCTCGCTTTCTTCCTCATCCTCTTCATCCAACCAAGCATCCAACGTTTTCTCCTTCTTCGGCCCTGCCTCAGATTTATAGCCTGGATCGCTGGCCAAAGCCTCATCCAGTCTGGATCCAGCGGCGGCGGTCACTGCTCTGGTGGCGGCCGGCGCATATTCATCCCTTCCACCATCATCTCTCAACCTCGGGTCTGGCTCTCGTCCATCTTCCACCCAGTCCGGAATGGCTTCGTAGCCCCTCAGCGGCCCCTCGCCAACGACAAGCGAAGCAGATCCTAGCGCAAGATCCTTTCGTGCTTCACTCGGTGAAGGAGCTTGCGGGACAGGCTTCGGCGCGAGGAGAAGTAGGGAGGCGAGGTCCGTGCTTGATTGTATGGCAAGGAGAGACCGGAAGAGACGGGCGCGGTCGCGAAGATCGTAGGATGGTGTGTATCGGGCGAGTAGCATGACGTGTTGGTAGAGAAGCTCGATGATGTGTTGCCTCTCTTGTTCTTCCTCGGGCTGAGGGGTTGGTTGGGCAAATGCGTCTTCGCCAAAGCCGCCCTCTTCCTCCTCGCCACTTGGCGAGAGCACAGTGCTGGAGTTGTGCTGAGGAGTCTGTTCCGAGTTGAGTGCATCCAGAGCCTTTCGCTTTGCGTTCTTGGCGTTGAGGTGATGGAGGTAGACTTTCGCACCAAGGAGCACGATCTGGGCTCGTACTTCGTCGGTCTCGTCTGCATACCCTTTCACCAATATCCTGAGTACGTCTGCCGCGATGTTGTTCTCCGGATCGTATCCCGCGAATTCGCCCACCAGCCAGACAATACTTGCCCGCGCAGTTGGTGAAGTCAGACTATCCAAGTTCTTAGCGAGTCGAATGACTGTCTTGCGATGCTCATCGGGGGAGCGTTGTATAAGATGGCGGATGACCTCCATTGCTTCACCAACAAGATTTGAGTCTGTGCTGTGGATCTGCTTCAGCAAGAGCGAGAGACATCTCCTGGATGTTGATGAATTCGAAGATTGGGCACATCGTCCAATTGCTCGAACGCTCTCCCGGACCAGTTGAGAATCATGGCCCTTCGAGAAGTGCTCGAGCTCAGCTAAGATAAGATCCTGAACGGCCTTGTCGCTGTATGGAAAGATGAGAGTCAGGATCTCAAGCTTCAATCGCCAGACATGTGGACCCTCGGTGGAGTGTATAAGGAAGTGGCGAAAGTATGGCGTGAAACGTGTCGGCTGTATCAGACAGACTTGCACGATGTTGTACAAGGCCACTTGTTTGATATCGTAGGGCGCTCGCAGAAGGGCAATGAGAGGGCCGATAGCCTGGGGAAGGTACGTCGTCGGCGACAAGTACAGGTATGCTCTCGTGACGGCGACAATGACTGCCGAGTTACGACTGGATAGTAAAGGCTGTATCGATTTCAAAAATAGGTCAAGATCCGGATCCACGAAATCAATCTCCTCATAGTCAGCCTCGGTCTCCTGCTCCGGCTCGATGTCCTCGTAAAAGTCCTTGGCTCGCTGCTCCTGGGTAGCAGCCCGTTTCACTCGTTTCGTTCGTCGTGGAAAGCATTTCCGTGCGTATACCGTCATAAGCTTCATCAAGGCCAGTTGTCCCCACTCGTCCATATCAACGATCATCTTGCAAAGTCTCCGATATACAGGATGTATCAGATCCAATCTCTCCGGGCAGACTTCCATGAAGGCTTGTACCGCAGCTCCGGCAACATAGTATTGCCTGTCGGCCAGAAGTGCTTCGATGTAATCTTCTACTTGCGGTCTCGTCGTTGGATCCAATCTCACGCACTTCACGCAAGCCAATGCAGCAGCTTTTCGAACCAAAGGCGATAAATCGCTAACGCCTTTCTTGATAGCCAAGCTCACAATCTGAGATATCACAGGAACTTTTATGCCGGACATGGTCTTCAACGCCATTGCTCTTACTCGCGGATTTGAATCGGATAGGGACTTCTGTATCGTATTAATCGAGAGTAGGGCAGTGTCGGGATCGGCTTCGGCATGGTGGATAAGGTAGTTGTAGACTAGCGGTCTCGTAGAGGGGTATGGATTCGATAGAGTCTTCAGCACGGCCGGAAAGAAGGTCAGGGTGTGTTGAGGTGGATTGGCATATTGCATCTGGTTCTCTCGGTCAACATATGGCTTCTCAACCTCGATGCCTATCCATATCGTACTGCCACAACCCTCCGTAGTCCATCCAGCACATCCCTCTCATTCCTGCTGTCCAGCATCTTCTTGATCTGAGCTGCCGGTAGTGGGCGTGTCGATTTGCGTGGACCGACATCTTTGGCGGCCTCGAGAGTCAAGTCGCGTGCTTTGATGGGCGTCAGTGGCAGCTCCCAGCGGATGCTCTCCATTGTGGTGGATGTTCACCTGTTTCCAGCATCGAGCTGATGCGCGAGATCGACTCCATTGTGCCACCGTTGGCAAGTACGACCTGAATGGCCTTGCAGTCGTACTTGCCTTGATCGCAGTCGCAGTGTCACTAGTGGGGAAGGTGCAGGTGAAGTGGGACTGGATGCCTGAAAATCGAGGCACAAATAAATGCCAAGCATCGTCAACCAAAATCCCCACCTTCGAGATGAACTTCTCTTCCTTCTCCAACACATCAAAGTGCTGATTGACAGCCATAACGGAATGAGCTATCAGAAGCACACGCGACTCAAGCGGCAGTCGTTCTACAGACCGCCATGACAAATTTGCTATCAGACTGACTTCACAGCGAAAGACCAAGAGCAGGATGGCATCCAACAGACCCATCGTCCTCGAAGCCCGAAAGATTCACGACTTGATTCAATACGTCCTCGATAATCATGCGGCGCCATCTACACTGATAGTCTGCTCGACAAAGACAGCATTTCTAGAAGCCTTACAAGCCGAGCCTCAGAGCTCTCAAGACGACCAACAGCCCATCAACCCTCGACGACTCTGGCAGACTCCAACGTTGCGCTTGCTGTCGACTTCACGAACATTGAAGCTGGCCTTCTGCCCGGATGTCACTCATCTGCGCGCCTACCTGGCCATATACAGCACCACAATCTCGCTACGATCATCTGAACATGATGTCGCCCTACGATTGCCATCCGCGCAGCCCATCTTGGCTGTCCTCGACCCCATCGAGCTCCACCGACCAACTTCTGCGTTCTCGGCGCAAGGTCTCAATCGAACCTTCTCGGTGGCCGTGGAAGCTGCTCATCACTCCGGAAGCAAGTTGGTCGTGGCTGAAGTCGCTCGACCTGGGCCAACGCCTGAGACTTTGAACGATATGCCAAATGCACAGGACCATCAATCCGCGAGGTCATTATGGGATGAGGAAGTGCCGATCCTGAACGTGACCACCAAGCGACTTGGCGAGCTATCAGTCGGCAGAACAGTCAAGATCAGGGCTGTTGCTGAGAGATGGTGTACGTTCGAAGCAATGCCGTCCCTCGACCTGTTATGACTGCCACCTCGAACCTCGAACCTGAGCGCCAGAGTTCTTCGGAAAAGTGAGCATCCCTTTTTCTTCACACACACCCCGCCATCGTGATGACAAAAAATTGGAATTCACAGACCTGTTCTGAAAAAGAATGAGGACATATCAATTGAGACGTGAGTCTGATCATATGGCAATCCGCTCCCTTCGCTATCATTCAAATCGGCGAGCGTCATACACTGACAGACAAAACAGACCCGGGTTCGAATTGTTGAATGCAGGCAAAAGTGTTCGACACGAACTATGGACACGCTCCCAAACGCCATGCGGGTATCTCTCATCAAAACAGTGCAAGCCCAGAGCATTTCATCTCTGCCAGTAGCTCCATAGTACCACATGCAATCGTCATCGATCATTGCGATTCATTTAACAGAAAGCTCAAATGCTCTGTTCCATCTCGGTGATGTAAAGCCGGATATGGCTCTCCATCTTCATGTACTCCTCCCGAGCGCTCTGGACTTCATGCTCGATCTGTTCCTTCAAATCGGCCATCTATAATCACGCGAATCGTCAGCACAAAGTCCAATACTCGGGTCGTTGAATCAATAAAGCATCGACCCCGCAAATACCCAGAACCAAAGTCTCTTGCTCGGAACCAAATGGAAAGGGACATATCTGCTTACCTTCTTCTCCGTCTGCTCAATTCTCACCCTTCGCTTCTCCACCTCCTCTCCCCTTTCCCTCCTCTCCGCCGTGAGCTCTCGATGCGTCGCCCGTAAAGCCTCCATCTTTGCCTTCGCATTGCTCGCTCTCGTTTCCGCATCCCGCCGTATCTTTTCGGTTCGCTCTTGCCAAGTCTGCAGCTGCTTCCTGAGCATCTTCTCCTGTCGTTCCACTTCCCGCACCGTTGAGGACTTCTCTGTCAAAGCTTCCCGGTTCCTTGCGGCAGATCTAGATTCCTCCTCCTCTTTCTGCAGCTCGTTGTGGAGATCTGAGAGGAGTCGCGAGAGGGATGAGATGTCTGATTGGAGGAGCGTGAATGTGTCGTGGGAGGTTTGCAGGGCTCGAGCTCGTCGGTCTAGTCGGTCGATTTCGTTCTTGTCGGCGGAGAGGTTGGATGAGAGGTCGCGGAGGGATTGTTCCAGAGCGGCAGGGGATTGCTCTGTATACGGACGGAGTTTGTTGGCTTCGCTGCGCATGTTCATAACTGCGGTGGTTTTGTCTTCTAGCACGGTCTTGAGCCGTGATTGTTCGCCTTTGACGCGTTCCAGCTTTTCTGTTACGCGTTCTTGGGCTTTTTTCAATTCTAGGAGGCGGGTCTTGAGTTCTTGGTTTCGTCTCTCTTTCTCCTTGATTGCGTGTTCGACGTTCTTTGCATTGCGCTCCATCTCCTGGACTTGCTCTTCCTTTTCCTGATTCGCAAGGTATAGCTGTTCGATCGTGTTTTTGGTCTTCTCCGAGCTGTTGTAGTGCTCATCAATCACATTCGTCTGACTCTCTCGAAATCGGATGAAGTTGATGATATAGCTGAAGATCTTGACGAGTCGAGGATGCGTCGGTCGGTACATATCGCTAAAGGTGAAATCTTTGATTCCGCACTCCATCAGAAGCTTGCGCATTGTGATGAAGAAGCCCATGAGCTCGCGCGTGTCGGATGTAAAGATTCGGTCTGCATCGTCGCCACACATATCTTCTGCCGCTGCGCGCATCGCAGGCGCGACGACATCGCGGGTGGTGTTTGTGAGGAGCTCGGCGAACCATTCGAAGACTTTCTGGATGAGTTGCGGGTTGGGTTTTCGTAGGTCGTCGACGGAGAAGCTGATGCCAATGTCACTTATACAGCCGGCGATTTCTTTGTCGGGCTAGTAACAACTGTCAGAGGCTGCTGTAATGGGCATGAAGAGAATCATCTGGACCCACCAGAACCATGAAGGCGTCGCCATCGTCCTCCTTTCGCTGCTTCTGCTGGCTGGATTGTTGAGAGCCGCGCGGCGCCATGCTCATGCGCGGGTTGTAGTCCATGGTCGGCATGTTGGCGATATGTGAGGATGTCAAATGAGGATGTTGCTGTCGCAAAGTCGAAGTTCAGATGTCACGCGAGTCGTGTTTGTCAATATCGGCTCTTCCCGCGGTTGCCGTGACGACGCGCCTCTGGCCAAGCTTTCTCTCGACCTCACCTTTGGATTCTCCTTCTCCTATCACAATCTTGCAAAGGTCAGCAACACCGATATCAAGCAAAAGCGACCCAAGATACTCACAGGCTGGATTGATGGTGCTCAGTCTACCATCAGACACTCGAGACGCCTGCGCTGAGCAGCCAGCTCGTGTACCCGTATGCCATGGAACTACCTTGAATCGACTTCGATACTATGAAGATCAACAATCTTGCGATTCGAAATACTACAGGAAGTGTGGTCATTGTCAACGACACAAGAAGCCATGACTGTGAAATAGAGCCAGAGAAAATGGATCCTTCGCGACTCGCAGCAAGAGAGTCTTATATCAAGAATTCTCAACGACGCGTTCCCGATGACTTTTATACAAGCAGATCTCGTTATTACCCGCAACTGCGCAGTCATCGATGGCTCGAGAATGGGCCACTGCATAAGTCTCCGCTTTCATCAAGAGCTGCTCGTATCTGTGAAGTTCACGGATACGGCTCCGAGTCGAGCTCATCGCAATCTGGGATTGGCTTCCCTCGCGACGTCTTCCACCCAACCGCTGTACAGAGTGTCAGCATTTCGACCATGGATGCGTCGAGAGACCCTCTTCCGTCAATTTCCAGAGCACGCCATCGCTGGTTTTGTGTGTACGACCCCACCGCTATCGTGCTTGGAAGCTGGCGACAGATGAAATGCTTGGTAAGTTCCGGCTCACCTCTTGACTTATTCCTCTACCACAGCTTACCAGCTCTATCAATTCCGAATCCGCTCAGAACACCCACTTCTCCTCACCCAAGTTTCATCATGACTTCTCAACGAAATCATCCGGAGTCGTCCGTATCGTTGACCCCTCCCCTTTCGCGCCTATCAAAAGGACGCTCCTCTCTTCAACTCTCCTCTTGTAACCCTTTCGCACTTTCGACGTCCTGTGATCACTCATTCTCGCTGCAATGAGGGCCACCACGCTCCTTGCGGCTGGCCTTTCGGCATTGTCGTTCGCTTCTGCTGAAGACCTCAAACACAAGAGCAAGTCGTGCAAGCACAAATCTTGCCACAAGACCAAAACCGCCGCAGAGTACGAGCATGATGACTATGAGCACCGTAAGATGAGGAATTCGACTTGCATAGCAGTCCACTGACATTCATCCAGGGCCGGTCCACACTCGCACCGTGCATGTCGGACACAAGAGCAAGGCCTCATGCACTTATACGGTGACGGCCTTCGTTGATCATACCGTCACCCGCTTTGAGACGCCGACGCCGACGACTAGTGCCAAGGGCACGGCAGTCCAGCATGTCCAGGTCACCCAGGATCCCGTGACTGTTTGGGAAACCATCACCAGCGCTTCCCAGACCACTGTCCATCCAGTCGTTGAAGTCACCATTCCCGCTCCTGTTGAGGATATGACTACCATCTTCGAGACTGTTTGGCAGACCGTGACGGGATCTGCGGCATCAAACGAAACTTCTCACAAGGCCACCGTTACTTCCTGGGTTCGACCAACTATCAACCCATTTGAACATCTTGCGAATGAGACGGCATCTGTCAAGTCTGTCAGCTCGTCGGCCGACCCGGCAATGGGTTTCCCGGAGTCCGTGAAGACTGTTCAAGTCATGACAACTGTCACAGAACCGGCTGCACCCAGCTCGGTTCACAAGCATCACACCAGCAAGTCTACATCGACCACCGCTGAGACTGGCAAGGGCGTGCCATACACTTTTACCGAAGAAGATGGTTCAACTCAGACCATCTTTGAGGAGCACCCTGAGGAGACAGAGGCTTTGAGGAAGCGCCAGATCCCATTTGAGCCCAGCAGCCTCAGCGCGCTTGGCGAAGCTACTTCTGCGGTCAACGCAGCTGTTTCAACCATCACCCACGTTGTTGCTGCCAACCAGACTGCATCTGCCAGCGGCGCTGTCGTCAGTGTGGTTGGAGGCTTGAACTCGACCAACGTTACTCGGGCAGGTTCCGTTGTCAGCCTTGTCGAGGAGATGACTACCGTCGTCCCCGTCTCCGAGGCTGCATCTTTGACCAACATGCGCCCAATATCCAGCGTCATCGAGGAGGTCACGACTCTCAGCGCACCTGTCAACGCCAGCGCTCTGACTCAGTCGATGACGGTCATCCCCACCGTCATTACCCGCCTGCAGCCTTTGCCTACCAGCACGGTTGGTGTTGAGGAGTTGAGCAGCTTGGTCCAGTCCGGTCTGAGTATTGTCTCTTCCAGGGCCTCCGAAGTCGTCCTTTCAGGCTCTGCTGCCGAGACAACCCTCACCGTCACTGACTTGATGCCGGCGGCAACCACCACTGTCCGCACTCTTGTCAGCAACGCTTCTTTCAACACCTCTGCTCCAGCACGTCCCACTGCAGCTGTCAACGCCACTAGCGTTCGTATGATCACCAGCTCTATGGAGCTCGTCGAAGAGACTGTGTCCATCACCGTCCCTGTCAGCCAAACCGCTGCTGCTACTGCTGCTGCCAACACCACCAGCTTCGGCCCATTCACCAACTCCACCTCTGCGGCTCCTGCCGCTACCTCTGCTGCAGCCATTGAGGGTCCTTGCGCCAACCTTACCCGCTTCCATACCGATGCTAGCGGCGTGAAGTACGAGGTTCGCGATCAAGCTGATAGCAGCGTTGGTTCGTACTCTGCTCTGTTCACCACCAACGTGGCTGGCTGCTTCAAGGCTTGCGACGAGGACAATGAGTGCAATGGCTTCACCTACGTCCCAGTCAGCGATGTCAACAACGGCGGCAACTGCTATCTCAAAGGCGAGTCTAGCGAGTTCTCTTCCAGCGCCCGCACTGTCCTCATGTGCTCTGCCAACCGCGTGGCCGTGAGGAACAACACCGCTAGCGTTGCTCCAGCTGCCAACAGCACGTCTGTTGCACCGCTTGTCACTGCGCCAATTGTCACTGCCTCTACCGGAGCCTCGTCTTTGGCTGTTCCCACGAGCGATGCACCATTCCGCAACACTTCGCGCTCGGAGGCCGCTGAGCCTACTTTCGGAGTGGCCAACACGACCAGACCTCTCGTCACTGCACCAATTGTCACTGCCTCGACTGGAGCCTCGTCTCTTGCCGTCCCAACCAGTGATGCGCCTTTCCGCAACACTTCGAGCTCCGCTGCTGTCGAGCCCACGTTTGCTGCATCGAACACGAGCGCTCCACTCGTCACTGCACCAATCGCTACTGCATCGACCGGAGCGTCGTCTCTGGCCATCCCAACCAGCGACGCGCCATTCCGTAACTCGACTTCCGCTGCAGCCAGCAGTTCGTTTGGGCCTTTCTCGAACACTAGCACTGCGGCTTCTGAGGACCCAGCCGTTGCTCGCACGACCTCATCGGCCAGCCAGGTCGTTGTCTCGTTCCCAGTCACAATGAACCAGACTTTGACCGTGGACCGCACCGTCAGCGCTTCGCCAGAGGTCCAGAACAGGACCATCACTCTTGACCCGGCAACTTTGACTGTCGACCACACCATCAGCGCCACGCCCAGCTTCCAAAACAACACAGTGACTGTTGAGCGCACTATCGAGCATACTGTTGATGCAGCAGCTACGGCCTCGCCTAGCTACCTGAACAACACTGTCACTGTCGATCACACCATTGAGCGCACTGTTGATGCTGCCGCTACGGCCTCGCCCAGCTATATGAACAGGACCGTCACTGTTGAGCACACAGCTGACGGGGCAACTCTCACAGTGGATCACACTGCTCCCCAGGCCACTTTGACTCTGGAGCACACTGTCACTGCTTCGCCAGATGGTCTCAACAAGTCTTTCGTTGCGGACCCAACTGCCGAGCGCACCGTCACTCTTGAGCACACTCAGGTTCTGACCAACGTGGTTGAGCACACTGCTCCTGCTGTGACTCACGTCATTACGGTCACTGATCACTGCAAGGACTGCGTTGGCGGTAGCACCACTTACACTTCGCACTCTGTCTCTGCCGCCAAGACCTCAGAGGCCTACCCACCTCCCAAGTCGAGTGGATATCCCCAGCTCACCACCTACCCGGCGACGTACGCTACCCATACGTCCTACTCGACCTCGTGGAGTACCTGCACCGAGTCTGTTGAGACGCCAACGACCTCTGCCATTGTCAAGCCAGTGTACAACACCTACACTGTTCCAGAGTCGACTGCCTGGGTCTATCCTACTCCAGCTGGCGGACATGCTAAGCGTGGCGAATATGAGGAGCCAAAGCACGGATATGAAGTGACCACTTCGACCATCTGGGCCACGTCTTGCACTACTCACAGCTCGACGACCGAGACGCACGTCTACCCATACACGACGACCACTTGCACTTCGCACGCGCCACCCCCTCAGACATATGTGCCTCCGCCACCGAAGTACGAGACTCATTCCTCGTCGTCGACCCATCAGACCTACGTCCCACCACCAACGACGTACGCGCACTCTTCCTCGTCGTCTACTCACCAGACATATGTCCCACCACCGTCGACTTACGTCCACTCTTCTTCATCGACGCACCAGACTTATGTCCCGCCTCCAAGCTACGCACACTCGACGTCGACTCATCAGACCTATGTGCCTCCTCCGCCAAGCTACGCACACTCTTCGTCGACCCACCAGACTTACGTGCCACCTCCAAGTTACGCACACTCGACGTCGACTCGCTCGACTTACTTGCCTCACCCAAGTTACCCGGTTTCGACTCCAACTCATCAGACCTATGTGCCGTCCAAGCCACCTCAGACCTACGTGCCTCACCCAAGTTACCCAGTCTCGAGCCCGACACATCAGACCTATGCGCCGTCCAAGCCACCTCACACTTACGTGCCTCATCCAAGTTACCCAGTCTCGAGTCCAACTCACCAGACGTACGCTCCGTCCAAGCCACCTCAGACGTACGCTCCTCCCCCGGCCAAGAATACAACTACGCCTTGCCCAAGCTCTATCACGTACGTCCCACCGCCACCAGCCAAGAACACCACGACTCCTTGCCCGTCGACCTTGAAGACTACCCACAAGTACGTCCCGCCAATGAACACCACGATCCCGGTTCCTCCACCAGTCATGCCTCCGGTCGTCACTCACCCATACATGAACACGTCGACCACCAACATTCGCATCACGACGAGCGTGACCCAGGAGACGACCATCTACAAGACGAAGCCAACTCAGCCAGCGGTGACCACGCCACCAAAGGAGCCACTTCCCCCAACGACCCCCAAGCAGCCTGAGCAACCTCAGCAGCCTCCCAAGCAGCCTTACCAGCCTCAGCCACCAACCTCGCCAGAGCAGCCTCAGATGCCAAACAAGCCTAACCAGCCTGAGCAACCTCAGCAGCCAGAGCAGCCCAAGCAGCCAGAACAACCCAACAAGCCCGAGACCCCTGAGTCTCCTGTTCAGCCTCCTGCTCAGCCGCCAGCTCAGCCACCAGTTGAGGGACCAACGACCACCGGCCCTGCTCCAAGCGGCCCATCGGTCGAGATGTCCAACGATGCTGATGTCAAGATGCCATCTTCAACCTTTGCTCTCGTGCTCATGATCTCGGTTGCCATCTTCTTGTGGTAAATGCCAAGCGGGGGCGTTGAGGGCGTTCTATACCCACGCTATTGAAATGTGAGTGCAGCACTTATAACAGTACCAACTCCCACCCCTCCTTGCTAATTGTTTTTTGATACCAGATTGACTTTCGCAGTCAGGGATTATCTTCTCCCAGTGAAAGGGACTTGACATGATGGGGACTCGTCCCTCATTTGCATCCATCGTGTCGCCACGCTCCTTTGGAAGAGTTGAAGAGGAGGAGTCGGTCCTTTTGTGGGAGAAGTAATGTTTAGGTATCTAGAGAGATGAAGAATAAAAGTCTTGTCTTTCCTTACGATCTTCACCTTTTCACATCTGCTGTCTCGAGACCCGCAAAGTCTTGGCAGGTGCAACCCCCTGTCACTTCCATCTCGTCCCTTGCTTCGCTTCTTGCAATCTTCAACCATCGAACAACACTTCACATCATTACCATGTCGTCCTTACAATCTAATGCTCTTGACTACCTTTTCAAATCAACGGTATCTGGACGACCTTATCGCAGACCAAGAAAATCGAGACTACCATGTGTGCTGGCATCTCGCTTGGCTTTCAATCTATTTTTCAGCTGCGGTGGATCCCCTTTGTCTTGGTATAGCCATCGCTACACAACATGGAGCTGAGGACACCCGAAGCGTGGCTCCGCGCCCGTTTTGTCCTTCCTGAGATCCTTCGGTCATCAACTTTGACGCTGGCGGTCAGGCCATACCAGACGCGGGACAATGCGCTTGTGGCTTGCGGTTCTGAGTCTTTACGGATCTGGCGTGAGTTCGGTTGCGCTGAATACGAGTCGCTCGGCGTTGAAGGGGACTGGAGGTTCGACGGTTTTGGTTGGAGACTATGTGGCGAGTGGAATTGGACTTGAGAGTAGCGATGCCAGCTCGACATCGTCAACGGGTGCCACTGGATCGAGAACGGCAACTTTGAGGGAGGCGTCTGCATCGCCTACCTCGATCATTTCGCCAACATTCGCTTCGAACGACACTTCGACGAGTGCCTACGGAACCTTTACATCTCCCAACTGGGCCAATACCAGTCTAGGATTGAACCAATGTTGGGATGAATGGTCGACATATTGGGATCTGCTCCCTTCCTTCTCGACATTCCGAGAGACTGCGTGCATTTCTACGTCCGAGCTGATGACATACGATACCACGATTCCTTACACTATCAGGAATCCTGGACTCACGCCATACACCAGTACGCTTATTTTCACGAATACAAGGACCATCGACAACAATGGCTTCGCTACCAGCACGTACTATCGGACGGAATACAATACAATCATCAATACGATCTCTTCTGAAGGCACCACGTATACCACTGGGGCAACCGCTCAACGTACCTATGTTAACGACTGTGACCGAGTTTACTCGACTTCGGCATCGTTACCATCGCCGAAGTGTTCTTTACCAAGCTCTGGTATTTTCCAGTGTGAGGATGCTTGGGACTCATGGGTAAATGCCCAGCTCACAAAACCAAGTGCGCTCGAAGGGACGAAGACATCATCCAAGTCTTTAAGCCCTGCGCCATCTTGCACGCAAGCGTCGCTTGCGGAAGAGTCCTGCTCGTCCCTGAAAGACGCATTTGTCTCCAGTAGCCTGGATCTTTCGTACTTTAGCAAGATCTTGCCTGCGAATGTATCGACTGGAAGGCACGGGGATGAGGTTCATTGGTCCGGAGGATATTATTCACTGGGTGGGCAGGATACGTGGAGATGGCCGCCGAAGACTGCGTTCTTTGGCCCAAGCTGCACGCTGTGAGTTTGATCATTTCCTTATTTCCTCGATTACGGCCATGTTGCTGATCTACTTCCAGTGGCTGCGGACGGTGTTCTATCAAAGGAGGCACCGTCGATCTTCTCTACTGGCCGCCTGCAACGAGCTCAGGGGGAAGCCCAAATCAAAGCGCGCCATCCACCACTGCTGAGCCCCTGGTCATCACAACAATGGGAACCGAGCTGACAAGTCCCACCCTTTACGTCTCATACCACAGCCTCTACGCAGAGAACGGATGTGGAGAGAAGATTGGCACCACTATCTTCGACACCATCATCGCCATCCCTACAGCCAGCACCCTCCAAAGCATCTGGGGCTCAATCGGAAGCTACAACGAAGACGAAACAACCGACGTCTACACATCGACAGCAGTCTTCAACGTCTCCGATCTCTACTACGATAAAGTCCCAATGAGCATCTACTCCAGCCAGCCTTGGTGCGCCAAATGGGCGTACTTCAACATGTGGGATGAATTTAACAGCATTTCTTGGAGTTGTCCGCATACAGCGCCGTACAAGCCGATCATCAAGGTTCCAGAGGATGTTTTGAGGGCTGTTGATCCAGCGTGGGCGGAGTGCGTTGAGGCTTATGGTGGTGTGTATGATCCGCCGTTGGCTCTTACGCCTGTATCAACTGTTGCTGCACCTACACTTCCCAATCAGGGGCCAACTACAACGCCGGCTACTCAGGCTCCTGCGCCGACGCCGGCGACTCCGGTGGCCACAACGCCTAGGGTCACTGCGGTGCCTGTCTCGATGGATCCGCCTAGGCCAAGTCAAGAGCAGTCAGAAACTGTAGATGGTTCTGATGTACCATCTTACGGTGAGCAAGATGAAGATGAAGGTGAGGGAGGCGTTGCTTCAGCAAGTGTTGATACTGGAGGCCTTGTGGACGCGATTCAATCTGCCATAGCGGCCGCTCAAAAAGACCAATCGCAAGAAGATCCAAGCGACCCAACACCGCAGTCAAATGGAGCATCAGGCATTGTCATTAGTGCTCAGACCTTCACGGTCGCTCAGGAGCAAGGAGATGTCACAATCCTTGGCAATGCAGAGACATCATTCGCGATCTCGGCAGGAGAAGCGGTCACTGTGGGAACACAGATCGTTTCAGCTGGCCCATCTGGCGGACTGTTCATCGGAACTAGTGAAGTCGCGAGCACCGTGACAGCAAGAGTTGCAATTGAAACACAAAGTCCAGAGACCAAGGTGACCATCGGCTCTCATCTCTTCACACTTGAAGATGGTACGGACAATGTCTTTGCAAATGCCGATTCGACTTTTACGCTGGACCCGGGAGCAGCATCTTCAATCATTAGCGCTGTTCCCGAGGGCACTGCGATGGTAGTGGGTACTGGCAACGATGCGAACACCATACCCATACCTATTGCGAGCACCAATCATGCTGGCCCCCAAGGCATCTCGACGATCGCCACTTTCGAAATCGATGGACAGGCGTACACCGCTGCCGTTGCTGGAAGCTCGGGTCATGAAGTTGCATACGATGGAACGACGCTTGCAATGGATGCATCTGTCGCCAATATCGATGGCCAAGTCGTGACTCTCGGTTCTGGCGGAGTTGCAATGGACGGAGTTACACACGCATGGTCTACCATTACCATTAATGGAATCGTCATTGATGAGAACGACGATTCCCGGATGAGTGTGACAGCTCCGTCGAATGATGCTGGCTCTTCCACTTCAACAAGATCTCCTGAATCTTCCAGCTCGAGCATGAGCATGACCTCGAGTCGTTCTTCTGCTCAAGAAGGGACGGGGCCGCCTAGCAGCACGCCAACCTCTGGAGCGGCAAATCGTTGGAGAGGGACAAGGCTCCTGGCAATACCCATATCCGTCTTTTGGTTTGCTTGGGCGATTTAGGGGTGTGATCAAACTTATGCATTCATAGAATAGACGTGATATCCCTGCCTTCACATGCCGTGCCGCTCCTTCCCTGTTCAGTCATGATTGCCCCGAGCCTCAACCTTATTTTGACGACAACCCGATGCGAAAGTAGAGGCCGCCATGCCTTTCACATGAAAGATTCTAGAAGTTCGAGACAAAAAGATTGTATCCCGAAGCCCAATCATTGAAACAGAAGTGTCATACTACCCACTGTAGCAGCCTATTCGGGTAACACGTACCGCCCACATCGAGACTACGTAGCCAGGAACGCGCAACGCCAGCCAGCCAAACACTCGGCCGCACGAGCACAAGCACATCTTCGTGGCACCGTCCCTGCGTTCAGCAAGTGAGACAAACGCCCGCGTGGCTGCTGTCGTCTCGGCGTCGTACGACGGGCCCTGGTTGGGCTGAGGAAGTTTTCGGGAAGAGAAAAATTCCCATTTTGCCTCGCACGATGCCGTCCCAACCGGTAGCGATTACCGAGGGCGACGGTGCGGTTCCTGCATCGCGAGGCGTTTTCGCTGTGGCGCGTGTGGTTGTTCGGCTCGGCTGGGGTTCGGCGAGACGTCGTTGAACGGTGCAGGAGGTACTTGGTGGGATGTAGAGGTGCGAGGTGGTACAAAGGTGGGAGGAGCAGAACAAAGAAAGGTTGGTGCTGTTGAAGAAACGTTTTGGCGGGCGGAAGCGACGAATCGAGGCATTCCGGCACAGGCCAAGCTTGCTCGCTCGCCGTCCTGGTCGGCTGGCTGCGTGCCCCGCCAAAACTATCCTAAAACTCAGTTACTCGACAACATCGTCATTACTCTCCTCTTCCTCGACATCCTTCGTCCTCGAGCGTGTGCCTGCCTGCTGAACCATTGCCATTGCTGCCATCCATTGCCGCTGTCTGCGACGATATCGTGCCAAGGACCACGGCCGGAGTCGGATGAAAACTGGAGTGAAGATTTGCTAAGCATTGCTTCAAGCAGCAGCCACGATACAGTCATACACCACGCCTGACCACCCGCAACCCGAGGCCTGTTCGTGAGCAGCCCGCCCGTCCGCACCTCCACCCGACCATCACCGCCATCACCGCTCGCAGGCCTGCGCAGAGCAATACAGGTGCTGAAACGCCTGGCCATACCAGACCGCTATTGGGCTCGCCGAACCGGGATTCATCCACCTCGAGCCCGCCTGCCGGGCTGCCACCTGCGCGACCAGCACATCGCGACCTGCTATTTGCGGCTAGGGCGGAAAGCTGCGGCAGCCTCTGAACGAGCTGCACCTGTCCACTCGTACGTGGGCCGTCCTCGTCCAACTGAACCCTCGCGCCCGCCGCCCTCGACGAGATGGACAAGATCAAGCAGGCCTTTGTGCCACGTCCCGACGCCAACACCGGAATGATGCCCAGCCAGGGTCGTGATCAGGAGACCGTCGACAAGGACCTGCAAGGAGTTGAGACTGTCACGGGGCTGGGCCAGCGGAAAAGGGATGACGACCTGAACCCGGAGGCCCAGAAAGAGTTGCAACAGCTGCGCAGCACGCTGCAAAACAACATCCAGTCCTCGCGAATGCAGCACCATGCCTTCGAACCCATCTCCCTGCCCGGCTCGCAGCCAGCCTCGCGAGTGAGTTATACGCGCCATGATGCACCCTACCAAGATCAGCTGCTGACAGGATTTGTGGCAGGTTCCTTCCGGTTCAGCAACCCCCCATAGGAGACCTCATATGCACGCTGGCTCGACTGAGGCCTCTCCCAAACCTTCGCCGCCCACCTCCGCCGTGCATTCACCGCCCCTAACCCCCGCCGCCACTCGTTCGCGAGATGGCGGCAAGCCGCTCCCGCCCACGAGCGCCCCCGCCGTGCGGCCGCCGCAGGATATAATGACGCCGCAGCGGTCAGCATCACCTCAGCGGAATGACGCCAGTGGCCCCGTGTCCAGTCATCCCAAGCAACAACCGTCACATTCCATCGGACCAAGCGGTGACTCTCAGCCGCCTTCTAAAGATGCCAGTCCCAACGGAACCCCCGGAAGCACTGCTCCTGGCACCCCTCGACCATTTACTCCCACTAGCGACGTAAAGGCAACAGGCAAGAGACAATCACAGCAAACCTCTGAAATTGGCGATGCGAAGTATCGATTTGGCAACAGAGATCCTGCGGTTGGATACGCAAACTCAGGAACAGGTCCATCCCTTCCAGCTTCCGTACCGAACCTACCGCGATCAACCTCCGGCAACGTGCAGACCATTCAAAAGGTGGAGCAAGAAAAGCGCTCCAGCTTCTTCGGGGGCGGGAAGAAGTTTGACGATGACAGCTCGTCGACGATCAACGAGAAGGGGCACCATCACTCGAGTTCAAAGTCGAACTTGAAACGGTTCTTCAAGTTTGGAGGCGATCACAAGCACAAGGACAAAGACAAGGAGTCAAAGTCGCACAGCAAGTCAGATGGCACTAGGACACCAACTCACACCACTACTGGCGGTGAACAGCCGAGTGTGCCATTTGCGGATGACCATGGACTGCAGTCCAAGTATGGCAAATTCGGCAAGATGCTCGGTTCTGGAGCTGGTGGATCTGTGCGCCTGATGAAGCGGAGTGCGGATGGAACAGTTTTCGCGGTGAAGCAATTCCGAGAACGACACGCATACGAAAGCGAGCGAGAATACAACAAGAAGGTCACGGCGGAGTTTTGCATAGGATCGACTCTGCACCATGGCAACATCATTGAAACGATCGATATAATACACGAGAAGGGCAAGTGGTACGAAGTCATGGAGTACGCGCCATTCGATCTGTTTGCGACTGTCATGACTGGCAAGATGGGACGCGAGGAGATCACATGTTCAACACTGCAGATTCTCAGTGGTGTGCTGTATCTTCACAGCATGGGTTTGGCCCATCGAGACCTGAAGCTGGACAACGTGGTGATCAACGAGCACGGCATCATGAAGTTGATTGACTTCGGAAGCGCGGTGGTGTTTAGGTATCCGTTTGAGAACGACATTGTTCTGGCAACAGGTGAGTGAATGTTTCGCTCTATTCTTGTGCAACGTGCGCTAACCTGAAGTAGGTGTCGTTGGATCGGACCCATATCTGGCCCCGGAAGTGTACGATCACTCTAGGTACGACCCACGTATGGCTGACATCTGGTCGATTGCGATTATCTTCTGCTGTATGACTTTGCGACGGTTCCCCTGGAAAGCTCCTCGGATATCAGATAACTCATATCGACTGTTCGTATCGCCGCCAGATCCGGACCAGGACAAGCTGCTCGAGTCTCACCGTAGATCGATGAATCCGAAGCCCCAGGCCAACACTGCGCCGCCGTCTAGGAATCCGAGCGCCGATGATTCAAATAACGACACATCGTCCGAACACCACAAGCATCATCATCACCATCACCACCATAAGAAGGAAGAAGGGGGCAACAGTGAACCTGTCAGCCGGCAAACGACGGCGAGCAACCCAGACTCGCAACCGACGATTAAGGGTCCGATTAGGTTGCTGAGACTGCTGCCACGTGAGACCCGTCACATCATCGGCCGAATGCTGGAGCTGGATCCGAAGAAGCGTGCCGACATGGACGAGATCTTGGCCGACCCTTGGGTGCAGAACTCCCTCGTTTGTAGGCAAGAGGAGAATGGAGTTATCATCAAGGCGCCGAACCATACACATACTCTACAGCCGAGCAACGCGGGAGGTAACTAGGAGGACCTGTCCGAATCGGAAGACGAAGCTGGAGAA
The DNA here is from genome assembly GCA_002786025.1 of Zasmidium citrigriseum. Classification (NCBI taxonomy): domain Eukaryota; kingdom Fungi; phylum Ascomycota; class Dothideomycetes; order Mycosphaerellales; family Mycosphaerellaceae; genus Zasmidium; species Zasmidium citrigriseum. Next base: position 191,309 of record NHNW01000014.1, on the reverse strand, counting down.
GTTGTTGATGAGGAGGACAAAGAAGACTCGATCTGGAAAAAAGTGGGGTCCATGGCTCATCGCTTTTTCAGTGACAAGCGGCCCAAATCGGAGTCGACACAGGAAACGCCACCTTCTAAGAGGAGAGGGCGAAAACGATGACCCGTTGACTCGAGAGATCGCATGTCGACGTGACGATGGCCGAGGGCGAGAAGAAAGACAGACTGCGACCGCTCGTTCTCGTGGATACTTCGCTTGACGACCACACCGCGAGAAAGATGGAACACATACCAACAAGATGAAACAGCAAAAAGAGGGCAACGGAAAGCGGCGGGGTTGGAGGGGATGTTCATATTGCAAGGCGTCGGGGCGTTCGTTCACACTACTGCAAAAAAGGGATCAGAAGCGGGCAAATCGAGGTGGTTTTCTTGGTAATCCAGCACGTTTGAAAACGAAACCAGACTGACGAACAACTGCAAAGAGCGTAGTTATTAGGATGACGATGGTGCTTTATTCTTCGTTTCGTTTATACTTGATATAAGAGGGTGTAATTACTTTTTGAGAGAGAGAGAGAGAGGGTGCCTGGCTTGCTATCAACAGCAGGGAGGGAAGGAATGAAAACATATCGCTACTCATGGTTTCTCCGTTTTTTGAATAAGCTCGTCTGTTTCGATTGAGATGGAGATGGCTTAGTCGTGTAAGTTCGCACATCCGGTCGGAAAAGGGTACTGCCAAGAGGGTTTGCTGACGTTGTGATATGCTCTGAGTTTGTCCTTGGGGATCGATAAGAGCTTGTCGTGCATGAAGGGTGGGTTTGGCATGTGACGTTGAAGGAAGCTTGAGGCTTGGGTTTGATAAGGGGATTGAGGTTGAGGTAGACGGCATTGGTGGCACGAGTAGCTGGATAGAGATCTGACGAGAGAGCTGAAAGGATATCTGCTGCTTATTGAGAGAAATGAGAAAGATTTTCTGGGATCTCTCGGCGAATGCATTGCTTGTCGGACAGCGAGTTTGTTTTGTAGCTTTGTTGTGTAACAAGAGCTTGTACATCGTATCGTAGATGTGGTGTCAGCGAAATTCGCTTCGCTTGGTTGAGAGGTCGTCGGTTAAGCGGCCTCTTTTGAAGGATTGCGAGTGGTGTGAGATGGACGCCTTTGCTCGGGCTTGGTTGTTCGCTTCGGTTCGCCTTCCACCTTTTTCGCGGTACGTCTTTCTTCATCACGATGCTGGAATACTGGATGGAGCAGTGAAGTGCAAGTGGAATTCCTTTTCTGATGGTTAAGGCCCCCGAGACCTCGGAAACTCGCGATATGAGGAAGGGATGTACAAGACCAAAGATCCCGTGATCGAAAGCTGCTTACGATGATGATGCATAGCTTGGGGACGTACGTACCAGGACCGGAGAAAAGCAGCATGAAACCCGCGTGTTTCATGTTTGGCGACGGCGTGGGGAGCTAGTGAGTCTGACTGCACATGCGTTACTGCAGCTATGGTACGCGATGATGTCGTTGGTGATATGGGTGAGTGTATGATGGGGTCTTGGCGGGAGTGGTCGTTGAAGGGATGGGAGAGGTGTTTGCTGCTGTCGTGGATGGTGATGACAGCCGTGCAGGCCGTGTTCTGGAAGCGCCACTACGGGACCACCTACGACACGACTCGGGACATGTGAAGATTTCTCCCGACGATGGTAATGCTCTGGCGCGAGGAGAGTTTTATCTCTGAGGCCGAGAAGAGCCAGTCGTGTTATCACAGCATCCTTGCGGCGAAGCAAGCAACAAGCTCTCGTGCTGTTTGTTGGGTCCAGTGAGTAGGAGACGATTAGGCTTTGCACCGCATCGAGAGCTGCATGCATGCATGTAACCAAGTATCTTCCTCGTGCTTCTGCGCTGCGATTGACGATGAGGATGATGTCGTGAGCATCCAGTGTTTCATCCGTCTCCACGTTTCGTCGCAGCGATTCGCTGTGCCCGCAGGCCCCTCCACGCGTACGGTGCTGCTAGCCTCGTCGTCGTTACGCAGCGCGCCTGTTCGGCTGGGGAGGGGGAGGAGGAGTCCTGCCTGACTGGCGACGAGGCCTGGATTGCGCCATGGATAATCGCTCCACCACCCACCTGAGTGCCCCAGCACCCGCCGCAGGAGCGCAACGCTGTAAGAGTCCAGTCTGATTGGGTGCGATTATAGCTGCGAGGCTTCCTGCGCCTCGTCCCGACAGCGGCGGGCATGCAAAGAGCCAGTGTCGTCGACGAGCTCCTACTCGCTGACGTACCACGAGTGTTTCTGTTATCCGATAAGCTGCCATCACATGGACGAGCATCGTCTGTGCCGCCGTCGTTGGCTGGACCGAAGGAAGCTGGGCCTGGCTTGGGGAACCGTGCCTCTTTCAAAAGCAGCGCGGCTGGCAAGTGGCAGACGAGCAGAAAATATTATTCTAGTGGTCGTGCTGCTGGTGCCATCGACGGGTGCAGCTGCCGCTAAGCAGACATCGTTTTTTCTGCCCCCCCAGACCCTTTAGTTTTCTTGCTCGGCCTGCCAGTCATATAGGCACGTTGCTCCGCTAGTAGGCTCCTGCTCTGCCTTTTTCTGCACTCGCAATCCCTCGTTGAGAGAGGAGCCCAATTTGCCCTCCGCTGGCCTGGCGCTGCGCTTGCTGGTCGTGTGCTTCGACATATGCCGCTTTGCCGTGGGCTCGAATAAAAGAGCCCTCCCTCCTCCGCTACTATGGGCCGCTTCCAACCCAAGGCTCACTTCCTCGACGTGCACTTGGCCAACGGACACTCTTCCTCGTCGACGACCACGCTCACGACTACGACCACGACTTCTGCCCCGATCTATTCGTCCTATTTTGCGGGAGCCATCAAACCGGAAATCACCCATTTGAGATTATCTCCACCCCGCGAGGATTCGACGCGAGTGCAGTTGCAGAAGCAGAGGCTGAAGGAGCAACATGCAAAGCAGCTCGTGAGCACCACCATCCCCGGATATAAAACCTCGGCTGGTGAGTATCATGCACCCGTGTGGCGTCTTTTCTCCATTCGCCTCCCATTAGCGAGATAAGGGAAATGGAGCCCTTCAATAAAAGAAGGAATCCTTCGTGGGTTGAAAAACATCAACAACCCACGGAGAATTTTCTTCGAGCAAGCAATTGTATTTTTTCAATGTGCCTGATGTGCGCATGGCTAATATAAATATGTCTGGCATCTTAGCCTTCTTCGCCTCGCTCCGAACCAATCTACGCCTGCACGCCTCACCACCGCCCTCGCCAATCTCGACGCCCAATTCTATGCGCGGATCTGCAGCATCCCTGCCACCTCCTTCACCCCTCGCCGTGCCCATCATGGAGAATGACGTCCCCGAGTCCACCAACGATCCGCTCGCCGGCGTGCCCGAATTGAAATCGTACCTCGCGACCGACGGAACCGATCGGTTGGATGGGTTGAATCTGGTCGCGGATAGTGTCGCACAACAGCGGAATGCGGCGAATCGAGCGCTGATTTTCCATCCGGTGAATATCGCTGTATTCGGAGGATTTGTAGCGGTGGTGTGGAGGTATCTGTTGAGTTTGGGATATGACTGGATCGCGTGCGCATTGACGACGGTGGGGCTGGCCATGGGAACGATGCTGGTGTTCAGGTACTTCACTGAACCGTACTTGGGTGCGGCGGAAAAGATCAACTGGGAATGGGCAGGAGATGTGGATGTCTTGGTCACAAAGTTCGGAAACGAGGTAATTGGGGCGTGCATAATCGAATGGGTATCTGGCGACAGCAGGAAGAGAGGGAAGAAAGCGTGGAGGGGTTTGATCAAGGGCTGGACGGTGATTCTGCGATATCGACACAAAGGAGTGGGGAAAGCATTGCTAGAGGATGCAGTCAAAGAGGCGAAGAAGAAGGGAGCAGAAAGTCTGGAGTTCGCGGAGGACCATGCGAGTGAGTATAAGAGTGAAAGTGCGTGGAGCCGGACAAGAATGCTGACATTGATGGCCGCAGATTCCACTCGGATCCTCCCGCGGATGTATAATGGCAAGATGGACCGCGACCAGCGCAAGAGCATCGAAATGCTGGCGGATCTGTGCGAGACAAGTCCAGTAAGAGGGAAGAGATTAAATTCATGAACAAGAAGTGTAATAAAGGGTCGCTACACGACGTCACGAGACACTACGAGCAACACGAGTTACATATACCACCAACGAATTGGAATAAGACTAATTGGAATAGACCGCGCAACAGACTCTCTGCAACTTTCTCTAGACATCGCCAAGGTCTGGACGTCGGTACAACAAGCCGAGGGCTCTCTTCATTTCTTGCTGACATCTCACGCAAAAGCAAGCATCTCACAGCAGAAGAATTGATTTACACGGCTAGATCCGCTTTAGCTTTGATGGTCGTTCAACCAGACCCCGCCTGATCTTCAGGTACCCGTAGCAAACGTCCAGCAAAAGCCGCGGTTGCCTCGGCCTGCTCCCGACCTCACCTCATCGCATTGGCTCTCCAACACCACAAAACCTGCAACGTCCCGCCCACAACAGCCATACCGCCTCGAAACGGGAAGGAAAATGTATCGAATAGGCAGGGCGATCGCACTTCCCTGCAAGTTTTGTCGGCTAGGCTCTCCGAAAAACTCCACCCTGGCCGCTTCTTTTGCTTCGAGATTCATCGAAGAGCGTTGATCTTGCCTTTGTCATGGTGAGGATTGACCATGGCAAGGATCTGAACGATGTCGATGCAAAGTAAAATAGATGTGCCTGGAGGGACACCCATTAGTGCTGCTGGGATTGTCGACCACTCACCGAGCACACAACAAAGAAGATGAAAGTCTGCCTTGGAGATGTCCGTTTCGATCGACGACAGGAGGCTTGAATTTTGAGCGTCTTTTTCGCAAGACGTTCGTCCGCACATCCTGTCTGGACGCCTCCAGACTTGGCCACGTGGTTCTGTCACTCTATGATGTAGCATTGTATATGGCGCCTCCGCGGGTCGTGGGGTCCAGATGGGCTATGGGAGGGCTCGATGACCGAGTGTGCTGAGGCTTGGGCTTGCAGGCCGTGGAGAGCGCTTGAGTTCTATAGGCAGGAGGTTGTAGGTAACGGCAACTGAGAAGAAGCTTGTTGGTGAAGCTTATTGTGATTTGAGAGGTAAGTGCCGTCGATCCGTTGGTATATCATTGTCCTTCTTCGTCCCTGTTGACGGCCTTCCTTCTGCAAGAGTCCTTCGCTCTCGGAATCTCTCTCATTCGTTGTTGAAAGATACTTTCGCTCATCATGGCTCCATCTCGTCTCGCAGGAGCAGCCCTCCTCGTTGCAGGAGCCCTCGCCACCCCAACTCCAGTCGAACGTGAAGCAATCACTCCTGCAGCCATCATCGAGCGTGCAACAAGCAGCTCCATCTCCAACGAAAACCAACTGCAAAACGCAATCAACTCCTTCTCCGCCGACTTCCAATCTCTCTCCGCCGGTATCGCCGCCGGGGAAGCAATCTTCACCAACATCGTCCCAGCCCCAGGCCCCACCGCCATCCCTCAACTCCAGAAAGAACTGCAGACCATCAACAGCGCCAACCCAGGAGACATCTTCAAGTCTGGGTATGAGATTTTGCTGAATGGCCTCGCGGGTGGGGACTATGTCAACATCATCAAGGCCTACACCATCGAGAGCAGCACCTTCAATATCAACCTCGTCCCGCCGAGGACCCCGGTCTATCCCAAGGCCGACCCGAACGATGCGCCGTATGATCTTACCGAGCAGCAGTTGAGGCAGGTGATTTACATTCCGCCAGACTTTACTTATGGACGTATCCCACCTGTAATTTTCCTACCTGGAACTGGAGCTCTGGCTGGCCAGAATTTTGGACCGCAGTATGGCAAGTTGTTTAAGCAGAGCAAGGTTGCTGATCCGGTTTATGTGAATATTCCGGGCTTGAATTTGGATGATATTCAGACTGCGGCTGAGTATACGGCTTATGCTATTAATTATATCTCCGGGATCAGTGGTGGAAAGAACGTAAGTCCAGATCCCTATCCTGCATACACCCCTCATGACCTGACCTCTTGCTTCTAGGTCTCCACCATCTCTTGGTCGGCAGGCTCCCTCGACGGCCAGTGGGCCTTCAAGTACTGGCCATCGACCCGCAAGCACGTCTCCAATAAGATCGGCATCTCCCCCGACTACCACGGCACCATCTTCGCCCAGCTGCTCTGCCCTGGTTTCGTGACCCCAGGTTCCGACCCAGCCGTCTGCCAGCAGAACTACAACTCGACCTTCATCCGCACCCTGCGCAACAACGGCGGTGACTCGGCTTACGTCCCCACCACCAATCTCTACACAATCTTCGACGAGATCGTCCAGCCACAAGAAGACCCCAACGCCTCAGGCGCTTTGAACGACGCTCGTGGTGTTGGCGTCACCAACGTCGAGGTCCAGAATGTCTGCACTGCTCTCCTGCCCGGTGGCACTATCTACAACTCCCACGAGGGAATGCTGTACAACGCCTTGGCCTATGCCCTCGCGGTCGATGCCCTCCAGAACCCTGGGCCTGGTCAGCTGTCCCGTGTGAATGCCACCTTCCAGTGCGAGCAATTTGCTACCCCTGGTTTGAGTTTGGCTGATATCTTTGCCACTGAGGCGCTGATTCCCATTGCTGGCGCTGCCATCATTGCTTTCCAGCCCAAGTCTGCGACTGAGCCGCCGATCAAGGCTTATGCTCAGAAGGATGTTCCAAAATAGCCTTGATGGCTGATGACACGTCTTGCTCCTTGTTTGCTTGATGATGACTATGACTTGTACGTAGCGTTGAAGACCTTCTGTCGTTTTCCGGGGCAGTGGAACGTCTCGTGGACAAAAATCTCTTGTACCTCTCGATAAGCGTCGCCTCTGAGCTCGAAAGTGTCACCAGTGGCGACGACGCGTACCGGTATAGCATGTCAGACACTGAAGACGGGGGCGGTATCGAAAAAGATGGGCTGTCCCTAAAATAGCCATCTGTCATGCACCGCAACCGCTCGTTGATGATTTTGTGTTTCTCGGTCTGTTTGAAGCCCACATGTTTGTACTGCACCTTCACTGGGGGAGCAATCCTTGCCCCCCCGCAAACACGCATGTAGTGCCAGTTGAGCGTCGGAAGGTTGACAATTTTGTCTTCGCCGTCCAGTCGAACCACGATCGCAGGCAAAGACCATCGTTGTGGGGGTGGCGCATACTTGAGGCATTCCTCTAGAACTTGATACTGAGATAGTCGACGTTGCCCCATAGAGTATACCATATCATCGTGTTGGTATTGGCGTAGATGTGAGCGCAGCTCATCCAAGAGACTAACGGTCAAGAAACGGACGGCGTATATGAGCCTTTTGCCTTCGAAGCTGTCCCGGAATCCCCAAGGGTCGAGTGATATCCAGTAGCGGCCGTCCCAGAGAATCCGATTACCATCCTGGTGTGTGAAATCGCCAGGGCGTGGGTCGTCCTCGTAGAATGGAAGAAAGGTCCATTTTTCGGCTTGGTGCTTCATAGGCGTGGCCCGTGAAAATATCAGTCTATCCACAGACTGATTGGGCTCATCAACCTCTGGTCGCTCAACGCTGACTCCCGCAACCTGTGCTCTACGTGCGCAGGATGCATCTGTTGCACGCTCGTCCGGGAAAACGAGATCCAGTACCATGTCCAGATCCTGCAGGGAGATTTCCGTGGTTGGGCTTACGAGAAGTAGGAGCTCCCTGAGAAGCGTAGCTTTGATGTGATATGCATCTTCTTGGGAGACTTCCGGAAGATTGAGCTTCTCTTGATCGAGCTCGACGGTCGCTGTTCCAGTCCGAAGATCTAAAGTTATCGGCGTTTCATCGAACAGTCGCCTGGCATAGCTCTCGATCTCTCGTTGCTTTTGGTCAATCCGTTTTGCCATTGCCAGGACATTTGCACTGTCCAACGCCACAGGGAGTAGGTTCTCGCCCGTCAGACTTCGAACAGCATTGCGGACTGTGAGTGTCTTGTCCTTGTTTGTCGCGTCCTCGAACCAACGCACTCCTCTCTGTTCGCAGAGATAAACCAAGTCCTGTTTGGGAAAAGGTAGCAAAGGCCTGTATATTTTCATACCGCCGGAAGCATAAAACATATTCGCCTTCAGGTCGGGAGCCTTCCTCCCATCGGAAGCATCGACACCAAAGATTCCCTCACACTCGGGGATTTTGGCCTTCGCCTTCATGCCAAGCAGACCAGTCCCCATGTATCCAGTATGAATTCTTGACAACACAGTCTCGACTTGGTCGTCAGCATGGTGTGCCAGAAGAATATGCCCAATCCCCAAGGCTCGGCAAGCTCGCCCCAGAGCACGATATCTCATTCTCCTCGCCGCAGTCTCAAAGTTGCTGACCAACCGAGGTTCAATCCCATTCCAATTCAATGTAAGCACCTCCGCTTGGATATTGAGTCTTTGGAGCTCGGCAACGACGTTGGCAGCCTCCTGAGCGCTGCCATGACGAACACCATGATCGACAATAAAGGCTTTGAAGGCATCTCGAAGATGCTTCTGGCGGGACTGCAGATCGCTGCATATGGTGGCAAGGGCCATCGAATCCACGCCTCCGCTGATAGCCAGTCCGATCCATGGGTTCGCGACAAGCCTCGTGCCTTCGAGAGTGTATTCTGATCCATTGCGCTTCATCCGTTGGCATGTCTTGAAGACGTGGTGATGCATCGGTGGCATGACATCTTTGGCGGAAGATGCTGCTTTCCGAACGTTTCGATGCATGCCGATTGCATATGAAAAATCTTTGGCTTCAGAATGTGACTGAACACACGTATTGCGAGAGTGTCGAAATGGGGAAGATGAAAAAGGGATGGAGGAAAGAGGTGAAGTCGAGAAAGAGCAACGGACTCAGACTCAGAGGTGCGAAGTCGTGCCCCCTTGTACGTCGCACAACAAGGATAATGCATAACAGTGGGACTCTCTAATCAAACGAGATAGCTACATGTGAGAAGTGAGCGTGCGGTAGTAATGGTTCAAATATGCATTCTCCTACGAAACACCACGCCCTCGAAATCTCATACATCGACCCTCGCAATCTGCAGCCAAAACTCAGCAAGCAACAAAGGGGGTATAGGCGCTTGACAATGAAGACCATTAAACCCATGCCGCAACTCCTCCAAATGCAAAGTTCAACGCCCTTGTCATGCAGCAGAACAAAAAAAATCTTCTTCATCCTCCGCCTCCTCTGTCTTCTTCGAGGGATCACTCCTCCGTCGCCTCAGCCATAACATGCTCCCCCTCATCCAGAACCCCCATAACCGTCTTGAGATTCCTCAACATCTCATCCGCATGCGCAACAAGCAACAACTTCTCCGCATTGGCCGGCAACCCAAGATACGTCGGCGGCTCACGCTCCGGCAACTCCTTAACCCACTGCAAAAACACACTCTTCGCAGTCCCACTCGGCAACGGAACACCCACATTAGCATCCTCCGCAACCTCCCCAATAAGATTGAACCCATCCTCAAACGCATCCGCCGTCATAGTCTTCGTAACAAGAGCCTTGAGAGCAGCCATGTCAGATGCATCGTCGACTTTTCCGCCATACATCTCGGCGATCAGCTCGCGGAGCATATCCCACGGGATACTCTTAGGCGCCACGTTGGAGCGGCCGCGGGCGACGTTGTCGGTCCACCATTGGATGATGAAGGCGGAGCAGTCGAAGTCGGCGTCGTTGAATTCCCAGAAACCTTTCCAGCCCAGGCGTGGTGCGTAGCGGAGGCGTTCTTGGACGACGGCGTGCAGGAAGGAGAGGAGGAAGTGGACTCGTGCCTTCTCGACCGGCTGTTGGACGGCCTTGTCTGGCAGCGAGGTGAGTGTGTCCCTCATGTTGGCGCGGATACCGGCGGGTTGCTCGTACATGAGGACTCGCGATGCGCGGAGCAGGCTGGATGGGATCTTGGGGCTGGTCTCCATGGACAAGAACAGGCGGAAGTCTTTGTGTGGCTTGAGTGAGTCGATACGCTTGACCAAGTTCTGTAGCCACTCGGTAGCAAGATGGACGTTCTTGATGAGGACCCACGATCCATTGGCTGCGGCACCAGCAAGCGCAGCATCGGCGCTCGAAACGCTCTCGTTTGAACCCATAGCAACGCTCGTGCAGTTGGCTTGTGTGCGTTCAACGAGCTGATCGACCTTGTAAGAAGCATCGAAACCAGGGCTCGAGCAAAGAGCGATCGGAGAGCTCGCTGTTGTATCTCTTGCAATGCGTCCAAGATCCTCCGCGACATCCAGGAAGTCTTGACCGAACACGATGTTGATGAAGCGCTCGGTAGCGGGAACAAGTCGATCCATACGGAACAGCTTGACGAGGACAAGTTCCTTGAGTGCTTTGTCGTTCTCCGAGCCACCCGTCTGAGCGATGCCTGGTACGCACTCTTCCGCTCGCTCGGTCGACAAGAAAGTCGACCATTCTGGCGTATCTGCGTCGGCGACGACATCCTTCAAGCCTTTGATGCGCGAGGCAAACCCAATAGCCTTGTCCTTGTGTTCAGGCGTATGGTTGACATCGCTTCCAACGAACTTATCATCGAGAAGCGTGTCAAGATAGCTCTTGTCCATCGGGAAAGGCGCAGCCTGGGCCAGCAAAACAGCAAAGGTAAGTCTGTCCTTCTGCAACAGCGATGCAGACGTCTCATTGTACGTCTTGCCGAACAGCGATCTCACAATAGAATCGATCCTCTTCTTTGGATCCCGATCATTCGACTCCCGTGCGGCTTTCAGCACAGCCTCGAAGATATCCACAAAGTACTGCAGCGAGAACTGATAGAAGTGGTGGACATGGTACAGTTGTTCCAGTACCGCAAAGATGGCCGAGCACGAGCGCGCAATGATGTCGTAGGTGCTCATGATGCTGTTGACTTCGTTCATGACTCCCTCAGTCTCGGAGGCCTTGGCCGTGATCTCTGCGGCTTCGTTCTTGAGCGTCTCAAGCGTCTGGATGACATTCTCATCATCCAGGATATTGCCGCGTGATTCGTTGAGTGCCTGCAGCAACATGCGCTCCAGACGTCGGAGACGCTGCGTGAACTCGCCTTGCATCTTGACAAGGTTCGATCTACGCTCATCCACGTCAGGTCGCTCAGACTTGAGTACATCGTTGAGAGTCTGCGTCTTCAGACTGCTCTGCGTGACCGTGAAGTTGACAAAGGTGGTCCTGCTGCAGACGTCCGGCGCAAAAGGCGCTGACGGATCCCTCGTAGACAGGTAGAGCTTAAAGGCAGGCGAAAAGTCGATCTCTTGCCTGCCGAGCTGAATGAGGACACGACCACCAGTCCGCTGGTACTCCTTGTTGAGGACGTGGTTGAGGATCGGGTCGATATGCTCGGCATCTTGGATGAGGATCGGGTTGCCGAATCGCAAGGCACTCTCCAGCTGCTTGACGAACGAGCTGTCCAGGAAGCTGGTAACAGTGAGACGCCGCTCCTTGCTCTCGTTCTGCAAGAACTCCGTGACACGACCAGACGGATCGATGATGAGCGGGTAACGGTTGTACCGCTTGAGCATGATGGCGTTCTCTGTGCAAAGCTCGTCAACAGGCAATCCGTTGTCGTGCCACTGTTGACGCTCATCGGCGGTCGACAAGTACTCAGACAGGGCATTCTGTTCCTTGAAAGCGATGCCCGAGCTCGACAGCTGAAGCGACCAGTCCTCGAGCATAGTGCGACGGTACTGTTGGTCGTAGAACCCAGCATATGCCAGAAACGCCGACGCCAGGAATACATCTCCAATGATAGTCTCCATCTGCACCTGGAAAGTCTTGCTTCCCTCTTCCCAACGTCCACGTTCGGACGACAGGCTGTTGAGCAGACGCATGCTGCGGTCGACCTTGGACTGCACGCGGCTCATCTCGGCCTTGATGGCCTCGGTCTGACTGATGAGCGAGGCGTATTCTGACTTGTAGGTGGCGATGCTCTGCTCCAGCTCCTGCAGGGTGTTCTCGATGGCCTTTGCTTCAGCCTTCGTTTGGAGCGCCTCCTGCTGCAACTGCTCGACTTCCTCTCGCAGAGGTCCAACACGATCCAGGATCTCTGAGTAGTTAACTTGAGCTTCCACCCACTGCACGAGCGGACCACAGGCTTTACTGGCGCGATTGACACGCTCAAAGGTGAATTCGTCCTCCTTGGAAAGGTAATCCGCCTTCATCTTGGCTCTGTGCTGAGCCGTCATCTGCTTGTCGTTGTCATAGCCGACAATGCTCGCAATGAAGTCGTCACGGCGAACGATGCTGACGATGGTCTTCCAGTCTCCATTCGGCTTGTGACCCAGAAGCGTGCACACGGCATCCAGCGCCAGCTTGACACCTGCCGGTGGGTTTTGCATAGATCGCACTTCCGTAAGTTGTTGACGCTTGATGTTGCTGACACTTCGCTGCGCTTCAGCGACAGCAGGTTCAGCCTTAGCCAAATCGTTCAGCACAACCTCTTGTCGTTCTGCGACGACCTTCTCTTGCTTCTCCAGGGCGGCTTGGACATCAAGCGACGTAGCTCGTCGCTGTTCAGCCTCTCGCTGGTCAGCAACCATGCGCTGTAGCTTCTCGCCGGCTTCTGCATCCTTTCGCTCGAGCTCAGACTTCTTCTCGGCCAGGCTCTTCTTCAGCTCAGACACCTTCTCCACGGTCTCGCGAAGCTTGTCAAGACCGACGTTCAAATGTCGCTGTTGTTCCTCCAGGTCATCACGCTTCTCGTTAAAAAGCTTGACGAACTGAGCAACAAAGTCGAGGAATTGACGTGGAGTCAAGAAGGTGGTCTTGTTCTGTTGACGCCTCAGGCGGTCATTGGTGGAACGCAAAGAGTGGTGTACGTGAACCATAGCGTTGACGACGGCATCGCGATGAGACAGCGGCATCTCCAATTGGTCGAAAGCGATAGGTAGACTGTCAGGAGCGCTGTAGTTGCCCTTGTCGATGTCAACAGACTGCGTGAGCTCGAAGGCGACTTGGTAGAGTGCCTGATCAGACCAGTCTCCGAACCAGTTCAGAACGCAACGATTGAACAAAGCTGGACTTGTGGCGGCCTTGGAACCTAGACCCTCAGATGGAGGGTTCATGGTGAAGACGACATGCAAATTGCGGACAATCTGCTGCGTGAACCATTTGTAAAGTTCCTCCTGCGAGTCGAGCAGAAGGCCTTGTCGTTGCGCGCCTTCCTTACAGGCCGTCATCAGCGTAGCGTACTCATCACCCTCGAAGAGACCAGGGACCTCGCCGTTGGCCAGGAGAGTGTTCATGCGTTCCAGGAAGCCAGAATCGAGGACATTGGATTCGTCCATGATAAAACAGATCTTCTCGCCCTTGCAGCCACACCTGCGGAGGACGTTTCGAAGGTCCTCGTCGAAGTCTTCTGACGAGTACCTGCCGTGAACCTTGATCTGGAAGACTGAGAGACCGTTCATCCAGGCCACGAAGCGGGAGAGAGTAGTCTTGCCACTACCACTGACACCAATGAGGATCAGATGACCTTGTGGTTGACGAAAGACTCGGTCGATGCGAAGTACATGCTCCAGCACGTCGTTGAACAGGATGAGCGGAACATCAAGCTCTTCCTCGCAGAAAGTCCGCAATCTGGCCTTGACGAAGTCACGAAGCTGGTCGCGAGCAACAGGCACATAGTTCTTCGAAAGCCAGTTGGAGAATAGAATAGGACGCTGCAGCGCTGCTTCCTCATCGATATTGGGGAAGTGCTCCAGTGCCACGGCGTTGACAGTATCTTCTGTCCACTGGCGCTCGTCGTCCGCAATGAGACGATCAGAGAACAGGCGCAGAGCTTCGTGGGCCCAAATGCGAACAAGGCCTTCCAGGGATAGGGTCTCAAGTGGTCGAATTGCCTCATAGATCGCACGCACCCATCTCGTGAGTTCACGTGGTGAGTAGACGTAGTGTGGCTGGATGTCTGGCGTGAATCGCTTCTGCGATTGCAGGTAGACCTGGATCATCGCTTGCGTCAAAGAATCCGCATATCCACGCAGCGTCGGAATGATCTTCATAATCGCATTGTTGAACGTGCCGTAGATCTGCTTGAGTGACAGCTCTCCTGGGTAGTCGACCATGACCAATGGTGCATGTCGCAAGAAACGCAAGCCGAGTGGCGTACGTCCGGCATCGGTTGGAGGGTTGCAAGCACCAACGAATTGAATGCGTTCGAGGCTGACCCAGCTCTTGGTCGTTGTTCGCCAGAAACCGCCATGCTCGACGAGTTGCCTCAAGAACGAGATCACACGCTGGGTGCCATACTTGTCTGGAGCTGGCAAGTTGATTTCATCGCAGAAAACAACGAGCCAGCGACCAATCTGTCGAGGTGCCATTGTGACACCGCTGAGCGATTTCTTGTAGTCACAGTACTGCTCAAGTGTCTTGACAAGCAAGTCTGGCGTTGTCGCACTGGAGAAGTTCAGGCCAACGACCTCCATGTTCGGCAGCTTGCGAAGAGCGCTGAAGAGGGTCATCGTCTTTCCAGATCCGGGAGGACCGCAGAGCAGCAGAGGCTTGTGCTCAGCCAAGAAGGAGTACAGGACATCTTCGTGGCGGACAGTGTCCAGTGTTGGAATGACCAGGTCCGTCTGTGTCACAGAGTGTGTGTTGACTTCGATAGTAGGCACTTGGTTCTGCCACGAGGACCATGCAGCTTCAGGCAGGGTGACATCGTAGTCGATGAGCGATGTGGTCTCGGAGAGGACTGGCATGTCGAGAGTCGCCAATCCCGCAAGATAGTCGCCGAAGGCCTTTCGATCAAGCAGCGGGCAGTCTCCAGTAAACGACCATACGGCAGCCAAGAGCACCTTCTTGGACAAGTAGGCTTCAATCTGGTCGTCGTTGAGCGGGAAGTCGGTATGCTGGATGTTGTACTCAAGCACTGATCGGCATGACTTCCTCAGCAGAGAGAAGAGCGTGCCAATAGCCCGGATAGAAGTGAACTCCATGATATGCTTCAAGCTCGCGCAATGCTCGATGGCCTTCTTGACGAAGTCATTCTCCGTGAGTCGTCGGCTCAAAATCTCGGCCATCAGGTTCTGTGATGCAAGACGTGCATCCGAGGAAGTAAGAGTTCCGGTGTCTTCCTCAAGGTCCTCGAAAGTCGCCGTGCGAAGCTGAGCAATGTATCGTGACAGCATGACATCGATGTCAACGGTATCGTCACTGAACCAGACCATACCGCATCGACTGACCGTGGCCAGTGTAGCATATCGTAGCGTCTCGACTTCGAACATGACGCGGACATTTGATGGCAGACCGAGACGCTCACCGTTTGGCAGTGTCAGGAGCTTGTTGTCGTCAAGCACACTGTTCAAGTTCTCAACCCACTCGGGATCGACATCGCCATCAAAGACGATCCAGTGACGCTTGCTGTCTTCGCCACGGAGGTTGTCGACGACCTTGCGCAGGATGCTTGTGAAGAGACCGTCGGTCCATTCACGAGTAGTGCTGTCCAGGCTACCGTAGAGGCTCTCCTTTGACATGACCTTCGGGTCAATGACGTGGCAGACGCCTTCAACACCGTCGACCTTCTGCAGGGCAGCGAGCAGTGCCTGCCAAGCAGTCGACTTGCCAGTGCCAGAGTTTCCAACCATCATCACACCGTGGTGCAAGTGCTGGATTTGGTAGAGTTGAAGGACCTTGGTAAGCCACGAGTCGGTAGCAACGAGCTTCCTCTCGTCGACTACCTCTTGAAGAGCGCCTCGCAGCTTCTCGAGCGATGCAGGTACGTACTGCACGCCAGGGAATGCCTCGCCTTCAATTTCCGCCATCATTATGGCATCGTCCCGCACAAGCTTGGGCGCGATGGTCTCGCGAATGCTCTGAACAATGATCTGTGGCTCAACGACAGCGTCTGCGCCTCGCTCTTCTCCAGCAGCCAGTCTCGTTCGCTTCAGGCCTCCAGAGCTGACCAGCACACTCTTCAGGGCACGCAGACCGAAGTCGTAGTGAGGCTGCTTCGATAATGAAGCACTGCACTTGTCGAAGAACGGCACGGTCTGTCTCGATAAAGTCTTGGCCTCCGAGAAACCTTGCGAGAACAGCATGACTTCGGCGATGATCTCCTTGTCGGGCTTCGACATAGCAACGCTGCGGAACAGCTTCTTCAAGTTATCTGGCAAGTTGGAACGGCCAGCGTAGCCAGGGTTCATTGTGATGAACATGCCAGTCAATGGATGCACCTTGAGCGATCGTCCGAGAAGATCAATCTCAGCGCTGGTATCCTGCGCGCGCTTTCGCAGGCCGACCTGGATGTTTTGGATCTGTTGAGAGACAGCGGAGAGGATACGCTCCTCCAATCTGTTGAACTCATCGAAACATCCCCAAGCACCGACCTGGGAGATACCAAGGAAGATACGCCCCATGGCCTGGAAGTCGAATGTGTCGTCACAGTTGAAGACGAGAGTGAATCGGCCGAGCTGAACACCCAATGCCTTGACGGATTCCGTCTTACCCGTTCCTGCTGGACCATAAGGAGATCCACCAAGACGCTGTTCCAAGGCTTGACTGAGGGTGAGGAAACAACGATCCGTGAGTGGTGTCCGCACCAAACGTTCTGGTACGCCCAGGTATTCGAAGCCGTAGGCTAGTGTTGCATTTGCGACTCGAATCTGCATTCGCTCGAGTGGAGCAGCGCTGGCATCAAAGTCATAGCGCATCTGCAGAAGCCAGAGGTAATGTCCTGGTGAGTCGGCACCGCCCTTGATCAGCTTCTCGATGGTGTCTCGCTGATGTACGAATTCCGTGATCAGATGCTCGCACTTCTTTCTGTAGACAGGCTCAAGCTCTCGCAAGACAGAAGCCGCGAGGAACTTCAGCTTGTTAACCTGAACTTCAAATAGCTTCTGCAGCGCATCGCCACCTTGCTGAAGAGCGGCTCCAACTTGTGCAGTCCAGAAAGCTTGTGTTGCAAGTACAACAATCTGGGCTGGGTATTTCTCGATGTAGCTCTCGAAGCCGGATTGATCGTCTTGTTCCAGAGCTTCATATTCCGCGACAGCCTCGACCAGGAGCTCAGATAGCGTTTCTCTCATGCCGTTCTCAAGAGCACGAAGCCAGTCGTTGATCTTGGGCGTCTGGATGAGCGAGATAGGGTTTCTGAGCATGACTTTTTCGCCTTCTCGAGACGTGAGGCCTGTGATGTTGGACTCGTCTTCCATGACCACGCCCGATACACCAGCAAACATCTTGCGCAAGTGCTTGGCTATCCGCAGAGTGTCGTTGCTGTTGCCAATAATCTCAAGAAGGTCTTCGTCACCGACGAAGTAGAATCTTGGGAAGGCAACACGCTCTTTCTCGAGGTACTCACCAAGGGCCTTCTGGATCTTGTTGAGCAGGTCGGCCAAGCGCTCGAGTGAACGCTGGACATCGGGGATGTTGAGAACTTCCAAGACCTGTGGCGAGCGGTAGACCTTCTTCAGGACATTCATGAACTCGCTGTTGATGTTGGCGAAACGGGAAGACTCGACCGGCAGAAGGTGCTTGATGTCTGCGTTGCCGGTGAACACACCCTCCAGGTAGACCCATTGGCGCTGGACGTCAATCCACACATCGAACAGGACGTGGATGCGGTTGAGCTTGTCTTCCCATGAGGAGGCCTCCTCTTCGAACTCCTTGTAGTATGGAGAATGTCTCATTGCCTGAAGAGAGTTGAGATGATCGCTGCACTTGGCGAAGAGGTCGTCCCAGCCACGGATCAGGCGACATTTGTTTTGATAGTTGACCAAGTCCAAGGTATAGTTCTGCCAGTGTTCACGCACAGATCTTACGAACTCCTCGAGAGCCATCTCACCCTGAGCTTGTGCAATGACATCGCGGATGACAGACTCGCTTGGACCCAGTTGCAAGTCCCACACATCTCCAAGGGTCATGGAGATTGCAGAGTACCGCTTCGAGGGCTGCAGGTTCTTGAAGATCTTCTGCCAATGTCGCTCGCGTACGGCGTCAGATCGCATCTCGGTGAGAAGAGGGTTGACCTTCAACAGCTGTCTGAGGACAGACTGAAGATGCTCGAAGGCAGCGTACGATCGCATTCTACTGGGCATCTCCTTGGTCGTCTTGATGAGGTTATCGATGGCTTGTCGAAGCTTCCTGGGTTGAACGCTGTTCCACGGCTGGTCGCGCAGATCGTTAAGCTGCTCCCATACAACAGTCAAGTTCGCCCACACCGACTTGTAATCCTGAACCTCAGCTAAGAGGTCAGCAAGCGCATTGTCGGGTCCTGCCGGCAGTTCCAAGGCCTCCTTAGCCTTAGAGACCATCTCGGCCTGTTCTTGGAGTTGCGTGAGCTCCGTATCGAAGCCGTCGAGGACTGTCGTGGCCTCGGCTGGTGGTATTGAGCCAGATTCTGGCCTCTGCTCTCTCCACTTCTCGGTCATCTCAGCGATGCGCCGGGAGACGACACCGTCCTCAGTGATGATCTTTGAACGCAAGCCTTCGGTGTGATCAGCGATCTGCTTGCTCTTCTTGTCCAAGACCTCCATCAATGCAGTCCACTCGTGATCGACCTGCTCAACGTAGAGCCAGTCTTTGGGGTACTGGAATCGTAGCCGTGAGAGTGTCTGCTGTCCTTGCCTGAACGTGTCCATCTCTGGTTCCCAGACCTTCGTCTGGCGCTTGCATGTCTGTACAACGGTGATGAATGACACCGCTTGAGATGTGGAAGTTGCCTGCATAGACTGGCCTTCAAGGTCCTTTCTGGCGCGTTGGAGCTCCGAAAAGACGTCGACGAGACGAGTGGCGAACATGGACGAGAAGTGGGCAAGCAAGTCATGCTGCCACTGATCGTACTTTGCGTTGACCTTTGACTGAACTTGTTCGTAGTTGATGACCAGGTGACCGAATGATCGTCGCATGCCGGATGTATCGAACGTCTCTCGCTTTTGCCGGATCTCGAGAATGAGCTGGAGCCACAAGTCAAGCTCCTCGCCAAGATCATCTTGGATCTGCTGTAATTGCAAGTCCCATAAAGACTGGAATTGCAGCCACTCGTCAACGTAGGTCTGAGCTACATCCAACTTAGCCTCTATCCGATCATAGAGCTCGGCGAGGGAGCCCATGCACATGATCGGAAGCTCCGAGTAGGTCTTGTTGGAAGTCGAAGTGCTAATGGTGAGTGCGTTCTCGAACCGAGATGCCTGCAGTCGCGGCAAGCTGCAGACAGTAGCAAGCCAGTCGTTCAGGTTCTCCAGCCATCCAGTCTTCGCATCTTCAAGAGGCGGTTCAAGCTGGATGAGTTGGCTCTGCATGACAATGTCATGGCTGAAGGTCTCGATGTTGGGTGTGCCCGGCTCCCGTTGGCCGAGCTGCTCAGCGCTGTAGCCGTTCTCAAAGTCCTCGGTCCAGTCCTTCAGAGCCTGCTGTAATCGCGAATGCAGTGTTTCCACTACTTTCTCGTTCGTCTTCGATACCCAGTAAGGGATGTTTGAATATTGCTCTAGGTTGAGCTGATCAATGGCGCGTTGAAGGGTCTCTAGATGGCTGCTGAAAGCCTCATGGGTGAAGTGGCAAGTCTGCAGTTCCCGTAGTGTCGAGTCGACAGTGACCTGTATCGATGAAAGAGTTGTCACTTTGCTTTGGAGCGTAGCAATTGAGTTGCCCAGGTTCCTAACAAACTGGACATGCAGCTTGTCGTCTCCCGAGCCGCTATCGTTGTTGTGGCGAACGTGAACATCGTAGGCAAGGACAAAGGTATCCCAGCGCAGAGGAGCACCTTTGCCAATGAAGCTTTGCACGCCGTTGCGATATCCACACAGCAGGGTGGTGACCTCTGACATGTTCTCAATGGCGATGTTCGTCTGAGCATACGTGTTCAGACTCTCCATCAAGCTCACTGCAAAGGGGTACACTCTGCGAGCCTCCTTGGACACGTTTGATATTGCGTGCGGTACAACGCAATTCAGCCAATGGAGATTGCGAACTTCCTTGAACAGGATGATGAGTTGTGAGTCGAAGTTGACATTGATCTCAAGGACATTGCCGCGAGCGCGGTTCTGGGTGACAGAGAACAGGCGACCAGAGATCGAGAGATGTCGCCGACCAATGTCCCTCAGCCAGTCGTCAACGATGGGTTTCGTATCCAGCTTTCGCCGAAAGCCCTCACCCAGCTGATAGAGCTTTGCGCCGTCCGTATGCTGCTTCCATTGGGAACCCAGAATGTCTTCTACCTTGCCCAGGTAGTTGTTCAGCTGCCGCTCGATCTGCCTCGCTCGAATGATGGCTCCAGAGATGGGCGGCAGATCGTGTAATTGGGCCATCCCGTGGGCTTCTGACTGGCCATATTGATGAGTAAAGCGCTTCTGCAGGCTGTCAATGTCTTCCCTGACATTGTTCATGAGCTGGACCTGGTACTCCGCAATAGCTCCCTTGATCTTTGGCCGAACAAAGAGGGCGTTGAATTTGGAGAACACACGAAACATCTCGTTCGCGCTCTTGGCCACAGCCAGTCGATCTCGTAGTCGTGCAATGATCGAGTTCTCTACACGCGCTGTTCGCTCGTTGTATGCTGCCTCAGCTTGCGTCCATAGCCGCTCGCCTTCAGGTGAAATGTCAAGCACGTCCACGTCCTTAACGACGGTATACGCCTGAGCGATCTCTTCCGCAGCATCGACATCACCCATCTCCTCAACAATGACCGGAGCGGTTGTGCCGTCTGCAAGATCCACAATATCCTCGTCGGGACCAAGGACTGTAGCGATCGTCTTCTGCAGTTGCTCATGGTCGTCTCGGAACTTGTAGATGTAAGTAATTCGGTCTTGAGTCTTATCGTGACGCTTGGTGATTTTGATGGGAACGAATTTGTCGTGTCGTCGGCGGGTGACATCTCGAGCAACATTGGTGAACTCCTTCAGATTATCATCCCAAATGATCCAGAGCTGTCGAACCTCCTGCACGGTCTTGGAGAACTCCCGGAAGTCTGCATGCATCAGTGCTCGGCCATGTAGCAAGTCATGCAGCCGAGAATCGAGATCGCCAGAAATCGCCTCGACGAGAGCCAAAGCTCGCTTCACTGGATAGGGGCAGATACGCAGCTTCTTGTTCAGATGGTTGAAGACATCATCCAGTGCGTCTCGCAGTTTCTCAACCGAAGTTGCAGACAGGAGCTCTTCAATGGGAAAGCCTTGGAAGAGCTGGTTGTATCTCTGGACCTTGTCCTTAGTCTCCTTCAAACGAGTGTCCGACTGAAAGCTGGCTGTTATACCATGTCTCTTCGCCTTCTCAAGGATCTTCATCGTCAAAGAGACGCCTCCGCTTGCAAGTTGCGTTTCAATCCCTTCTATTGCGCTCTCCATCGTGAGCCAAAAATTCTTCTCCTGCGAAGTAGTTCCAACATCGGGGTCGTCCGTAATTCTCGTGAAGTCGCGTATCTGCTTAATCCACTCGTTGACCATGCTCTGCAATCGGTTCAGGAGGGAGCTATCCGTAACGAGACTGTCCGGTATCTGGATAGCCGCTGCCTGTGGATCTCCATTCGCCTCTGCCAGCTGTGCTTGCACGGCCTCATGGATCTGTAATCGAGGGGCCTCGACTTCAATGTTCTGCAGCAAGTTCTGCAGGGTAATTTCCAGATCTGCCAGCTTCCGCCTGGCACCAGATATACCTGTCCGAGCCTCGCCGTCTGATCTGCTCAACTTCTCCCCAGATGCTTCTGAGCCCTTTGCCGCTGCCTCGAAGAAGGGAGTGAGAGCCCCTCGCACGAAAGAGTGCAAGCTCTCGTATGGAGATATGGCCGATCCAGCTTCTGAGCTAGGCAGACCAGCAAGTGACAGGTTCACAACCGAAATCTGCTTGCTGATAGGAACATCCGGCGAAATCGAAGTCGGTCTCTTGAGAAAGGCCACACAGCCCGTCGTTCCAGACGAATACGACACTTCCGAGCTCAGCACATACGTATCATGATGCTGCGGCCCATCACCATTCACAGTGCCGTTTGCCTGCGTCGAAGGCGCCTGCTTGAGCACATACAGCGCCATCTGCTGCTCCGTCGCAAACCGCATACATCTCGTCACCGTATCCTCCAAATGTGACGGATCTAGTAGACTGCCCGGCGCCCGGAGCTCTTGATGTGTCGCCCCCAGCGTGACCTCCAGCACGCTCGTGAGGTATTTGATTATGGTCTGCGCATCGACCGAAGAAGAGGAAGATGGAGCTGGCGAGGTCGGCGTGCCGTTGGCCACGCCATTGACTCCGGGGACCACAGGGTCCTCCATGGTGACGGTCTACAATCGCGCGCCGGAGAGGATCGTGGACATCGTTTGGCGGCGTCAAGGATGTTGGAGGTGGTGTTCTTGGCGGGAGGTGCGATTCAGGGTGATGTGAACGGCCGTCAAATGTCGTCGTGAAAAGGTGATGGCGATGATTTCCAGGCACCGCTATTAGGGAAAAGAGAGGTATTCGTTGATGTCGCGGTGCGGTGTGCCTGTGGATGGGAGATGGGATCTTGTTTCTGTTCGTCTGTTTCACCAAGATGGACGCGTTGTCGACTCGCGCAGCAGCCAGAACGCCGGTACCGACTTGCGGGCCGAACCCTGCCGACACGTGATCGTTCCTCACGAAGATCAATCCTTCTGCAAGACATGAACGAGAGGCTTGAAGGATAACAAGGAGTAGATTCACTGGTGAAATATATATACCGAAAGTATGTAGTTTTCATTCGACAAGATGTATCACCGGAGAACGCCCCGGCGCCACGGCTTCGCGAACTCATAGGATCCTGTGTCACCCATTACATCTACACTCATGATATCCCCAGCTTCGCGAACAGTAGAGGATTGCCTTCGACCGCCAGCCATGCTATGCCCGCATATACGACCAGCTTTGTGATGACTTCAACGTCATACCTGATTCGAGGCTTCTCCAGCGTCGAGAACATCTTTCGATCGCTCTTCTCGTCCTCCTTTCCGCTGTCACTCAGGTTGCCGTTCTCACTTGATGGTGGCGTCAACAGGTCTTTGCCAGGAGCATTGACTTGTATTGAGGGCGGTGAAAGATTCGACGCATTTTTCTCGGTCGCAATGTATGACGCTGATTCTGGCGACTCCTCAGGCGTCAAAGGGTTCTGTACTTCTGCAATGGATGGGGTTGTTGGTGCCTTCAGAGAGGATGTCGAAAATTTTGGCTTCGGTCCAGCAGCCGCCTTTTCATTTTGTCGGAGCTGTTGACGGGCGGCGATGAGCTCTCTAGCATCTGCCTCAGACTGTGGCCCGACGGAGATTGTTCGTTTCCGCCGACGTATTGAAGAGAGCATGGCTGGGATCTCGGACGCTGGAGGTAGCACCTTGTCATCTTTTCTCAGCGGTGGTACGGTATTGTAGTCTCTGCTACACGTTAGCGCTCTCCGTATGTACAATGCTAGAGATGGTGTCCCACCTTGACTGCAAGAAGTACCGCCGCGGGATGTTCATCCCATAGTGGCTGATGAAACGGAATACCGGAGGTAGGAAGCGCAGAAGAAACGGTTTCATGATCGCTCGCCACATGAAGACGACCACGATACCACCGACCAGTCTCGCAGCAGATTTGAGGAGGTCGTGATTCGAGTAGTCGTACATTATACCAAGACCATTGGTCGGTCTATCCGATCCGGTCATGATTTGAGCATAGTGCCATGTCCCAAGCGAGGCGCCCATGACGACGCCGATGAAGGCAACGCTGTCGTCGAAACAGGGACAATTATCAGCTGGTTCAGGATGGAAGCGTACTGAAATAACCAAGATGAAGACGGCAATAGATGGGCGAATCCACCCGTCCCCAATGATCCACGTGTCAAAGGGAAGGCCATATGTTACTCGGACCCCAGCGATGAAGGCTCCCAATGCAGCTCCGAATACCACATCGAAGAAGCCATGCATGCCGCAATACATGCGCCCAATGCTGATCGAGGTGGCGTAACAGAGGCAGGCCAAGACTAGTAGGTTGAACTTCATCGGCGAATATTCGTCTCGTGCAGCCCATAGATTGTACAAGCAGAACACAGCGACCGAGACTGCATTTGTGGTATGCGTTGACGGGAAGCCGTACTCCAAAGCAGCCGATCCAGACATGGTGATCCGTTGCAAGGGAGGTGACAGTGGTCTCGGTAGACACACCAGGTCCTTCGCGAAGCCACTCAGATACACCCCAGCAGCCAGCATCTGCACCAATGCAATCCCCAAGTCAGGATAACCGCACCAGAAGCAAATCGGCAGTGCAGTCATGAAGAAAGTATGCGTTCCCAGATTGGCCGAAATGGCAAAATAGGAGTCCAGTACCGGTGATCGCAGGGCAGTTTGGATGCGCCCAAGATGGGGAGTCTCCCACCGCACGACGGGTATCAGCCATTGTCGCAGCCGATACCGCCACTTCGGCAGGCGTCTTTCATAATGGCTCAGTCCACGAAGGCCCGCATCAGGATCCGGCGACGGAGTACGCAGATGGGCCTGGTACCGCGAGTTAAGCCTGGCGGTCATAGAGAGCGCGGTGGAAGCCGAGGTGGGACATGTATCGGTGAGATAAGCCGGGCGGGCGGACAGAGCGGCGAGCGTTACGACGACATGCGGGCCTCGTGTCAAGGGGCGAGTTGGCGACTGGTCTTGCGCAGCTCCATCAACAGACGCAATGTCGAATACACAGGCCGGACGAGGTGAGGTCAGCGGTTCCGCGGAGAGCACATGCGAGTCGAGGAGGAAGATTGGGGCAGTGAAATTGCTAGCGGCTCTTGGCCTAGCCTGCTGCTTCTCCGCCAGCTTGAGAGAGCACGGGCATTGAGCTCCGTCACATGAAACTGGAGCAGCGCACGCAAACCGGGGACAGACTGTCAGAAAAGACGGCAGTTGAGAGTCGGCGCGAGCAACCAGGCGCTGTCGCTGCTCGCGTCCCGGGATGATCGTGTCATAGAAACCACCACGAAGCGACGTGTGACGGCGAGGTCGCGATCGCAGCCATCACCCCGCCAACGCGCCCTCCCCACTATTTACATTTAGAAACAACGACCGAGCCATTTCAGCGCTCAAGCCACCTCCCAAACTCCCTTCACTCGCGCACATTCCCCAAATCACCTCCCGAGCAACCAACTCTACCCAAACCATCCATTCCAGAGCAACAACAAGAATTCTTTTCCCGAAGCGCGCGCGCCCGCCATGTCCATCCAGCCCGTCAATCCGAACATCGACAACCTCCGGCGCAAAAACAGCAGCAAGTCCTTTCTCACACGCGGCGACAGCTACCGGAGGTCTACGAGGGGTAGCGACGGCACGGTGAACACGACGAGCACTGCGAGGACCAACATCACGGCGCCGCCCGAGTACAGCAAGAAGTTCGTCGTCGTCGGCGATGGAGGCTGCGGCAAGACGTGTTTGTTGATCAGCTACTCGCAAGGATACTTTCCAGAGGTATGATGTCGAAGAACCACGGGTATGTTGAGGCGCAATACTAACGAGTATAACTAGAAATATGTACCCACAGTGTTCGAGAACTACATCACCACCGTCGAGCACAAACCGTCTGGAAAGGGCGTCGAGTTGGCACTGTGGGATACTGCCGGACAGGAGGAGTATGATCGATTGAGACCGCTGTCATATCCAGAGACAGATCTTCTTTTTGTCTGCTTTGCGATTGACTGCCCCAATTCTCTCGAGAATGTTCTGGATAAGGTATGTTATGTAGTTGACTCGAGGCCACACCCATTACTGACTCTCTTTAGTGGTACCCCGAAGTCCTCCACTTTTGCCCAACAACGCCCATCATCCTTTGCGGCCTAAAGTCTGACCTCCGACACAAACGCACATGCATCGAGCTCCTCAAAACGCAAGGCCTCACACCCGTCACCCAACAACAAGGCAAAGCCGTCGCACAAAAGATGGGCGCCCTATACATGGAATGCTCCTCGAAAGAAATGTCCGGGGTCCACGAAATCTTCGACACCGCCATCGACATGGCCGTCCGCGGCCAAGACCAACAACAAGAAGAACTCCGTGGCGGTGCTCCCGGCAGCAGGAGTAGCGGGACAGGAGGCAACATGCCCGTCAAGCGGCAGAAGCGCAGTAAATGCAAGATCCTCTAAGTTCGAGAGGATTACACTTTTATTGTTGTTCTGTTGTGTTGACAGCGTGTTTTTCCTCTTCCACAGATGACGAGAAGACAACCTCGCTGACGATCACGAAACCGCCGCCACTGCCCCCTCCGACACTCATTCAGCAGATGGGCACGATGCGCTTCTTCCTTCGCGAAATGCGACATTTCCTGTGGGGCGGTCTGCGGCGATGATCATGATTTAAAAGCGGGAATGAATGAAGGTATTCGGGTAAACAGCATCGAAAGGGTTATCGTATGCATTACATTGGGACGGCGTTTTTCGGTGGTGGGCGGCTTTTGACTATGACTGGCGATGATGGATGTCTTTTCTTGGAGAGACGCTTTTGTTGCGCTGGACGCTGGGAGCACGATCGACCGTGTGATGCGTATGGAGACGAAGAACTTCTGTGTAGTAATCTTCTTGCACGATCCGGTCAATGAGAAACAATTTGTGTTTATGACATTTCATCGTCGTCATTCGCTGCTCTTTTGGGGTATCATCTTGCTCTCATATCATTCAATCCTAACGCCATGCAATAAAATGCAACTCTTCCGCATCTATTGTCCCTCCGTCGCGCCCTCCTTCGTCTCCTTGTTCTCCTCCTTCTCCTGCTCCTTCGCCATGATGTTCTCAATCTGCGACCATAGGCCTTCGACTTGACCGAATTCGTTCCCGACCTATGTAAATTAGTACAAAAAAGCAACCAAACAGTCGGCGCATCATACAGCAATCACTCCCTCGAGACTGCGATTGAGCTTGTTGATGTTTTGCAGCACATTTTCAAGGCTCTGTCGCAAAGTTAGTACACCAAGTATCCAAAGGTTGAAGAAAACGTACAGCTGCGACATCATTAATGAGCAATTGCCGCTGTTGCTCAAAGTACTCTTTATCGCCTGCACCGTTGGCCGCCATGATGTATGTCGTGATTTTGGGGGACGTGTTTGGGACGCGACAGAGTTGAAGTTGGCGCGAGTCATGAGCCGAGGCTTGATTTGATTGACTTCACATGCTGGTCAACATTGAACCTCTCCTCGTCTTGCACTTCACGACAACGATGATACCGCAATAACACACGTACAATCCGCTAGAGAGCCCATCCCGCCACCATGGAGTTCATGACCGCTCTCCAAGATAACCTCGACTCCCAAAAACCCTCCCTCTTCGAAATCCTCTCCGAACACGAACTCAACGCCCTCATCCCGCCGTCTTTACGATACCTCCTTGCCGTAGCGACACATCGAAATCCTCGATACCTACTACGCATATTGAACAACTTTGATGAACTCTATGCTCTACTCTCTCTCGCCGTAGAAAGATACTACCTCAGAACTTATGGCGGCGGCTTCACAGAGAACTTCTATGGCCTCAAGCGCGAGCGCGTCCTACGAATAAAAGGCGGCGATGCCACACGCGCAAGGCTAGGTGCGCCGAAAGAAGTACGCGAAACACTCAAATTGAGGGATAGCGACGTCTGGAAAAACCTGGCCGTAATGGTCGGCCTCCCCTACCTCAAACGCAAACTCGACGAGTCCTACGACATCCACGCCGCCGGCGTCAACATGCTTGGTCCGGCATATCGCGACCGCGAACGGTATCCCGTCGACGGCAGTGTTAAGCAAAAGTTCTTCTGGGTCTACAAATGGTTCCTCCGAAACGTGTATCCAAGCGTCAACGCGGCGTATTATTTCAGTCTGCTGGCCTGGAACATGGCGTATCTGTTCGACGGGAGTAAGTTCCATTCGCCGTTTTTGTGGATTATTGGGAGTAGGATTCGGAGGTTGAATGAGGCGGATGGGAGGGCTATTGCGCTTGCTACGCAGGGGAGTGGGCCTGCGGCGAGGCCGGGGCAGGGGAATTCGATATTTAATCCGAGGACTTTTGCCAGGATTGTCCTGCCTTGGTTGCAGAGCGGGTTGAAATTGGCGCTGCCGACTTCGATTTTTGCCTTGAAGTTTTTGGAGTGGTGGCATAATTCGGATTTTGCGAGGCAGTTGAGCAGGAAGGCGAATGAGGGGTTGGAGTTGCCGCCGCCGACGATTTCGGGGTTGCCGTCGACGACTGCTGCAGCGCCTACGGTCAAGTTTGAGAGTAAAGGTGAGAAGGATCAACCGCCAAGTCGTCGGGATTCTGGAATCGACGGCCCTCCGATCTCGTCGACTACGCTGCTTCCGATTTTGACGGTTCCTGCGCCGGCGTATTCGACTTCTGAGGCTGAGAATACGACTTCAATTTGTCCTATCTGTTTATCGCAGATACAGACGCCGACCGCTGCTCAGACTGGATATGTTTATTGCTATACTTGCATTTACAAGTGGGTCGATGGCGTCCATCCTCGTCAGGAAGCTTTCATGGAAGGCTCTGGCGATGAAGAAGGGGCCAGAGGATGGGCTGAGGAAGGCGGTGGCAGTCGTGTTGGCAAGTGGGAAAGCGGTGCTGGCAGGGACGCTGTTACTGGAAGGAGAGTCCTGGGAGGGACTGGTGGATTGCGGAGAGTGATGGTATGAGTAAACAGTACACCGCAGTCCTTCGATCCATCATTCGCGGCTTTATTTCTAGCCTTCGACCGCTTGCTAGAGCTTTCCCGCCGAACCGCATACCAAGGACGGATCATTGTTCAAAGACAGCGTCGAACTCATTCTTTTGAACCGCTTCGCACGCTTCTATTCGGCCTCTTCCAACACCGTCGAGCGGAATGGCGGGTTCTGGTACCTGTCATCATCTTTCCCCGGGCGGATGGGATGAATTCGCTTGGTATCCTGGCATGGGCGAACTCTACCTTGCGAGGCCTGGAGAGCAACAACAGAACGGCGATAGGACTTCAATGGCCATACCGGGACATCAAACGTCTCAAAAGCCTCTCAATGGACCGCCATGGTACGGCCAACAGCAGCAGTACGGAGCGAATGCGGCAGAAGATACAACGCGGCTGTTGAGTACGCAGGATCGCCAACAACGCGAGGTGGAAATGATAAGATCGATGATGCAGGCACGAATACAGATGGGACTCAGTCCGACGGTGCCGTTTGCCAATCCACATATTCTACAGCGTGCCCGAGAAGCCGGCCCTGCTCTCCAGCCGACTGCCATCCCGGAGCCCGTCAACAGACATCGAGAGAATGTAGCGTATCGGGGTCCCGAAGTTCCAGTGCTTGCACAGGGACGTCAACCGCCCCAACTACCTACGAAAGGATCGGCGCGATCTAGCGAACGACCGCAGCATGCTGCTGGCACAGCGAACGATGCAATGAGCGAGGAAGATGTTTTGAGGAGGCAGCGATACCAACAACGAAGGGCGATTCTTCTTGAAGACTGTCAAAGGCAACTGAGGACGCTGGCATACGTGGAACAACAGCTGCGACTCGAATACGCAGCTGTGACTGGCATCAGACAAGACGAACCCCATGTCTCACAGCATGCGCAGAGTTCCCGACCTCTTCGACAGCCGACTGCAGTTTCTGACCTGTTAAATTGGCACCGAGAGATTGTGGCCACTACCGCGAAGATTCAATACCATATACGTCTGATCACGGGAGCGGCTGAGGACGAATCCGCGGGAGATCAGGCACAGCAAGGCGATGCTGCTACGACCTTTAACGCTTTCCAGCTGCAACAACCACTTCAAAGGCTTGCAAGGAGCGCAGCCGAGCCACTGACATTCCATCAAGTTCTCGGTGCTCTCAGAAACTTCCACCGCCAACAATGCCAGCATCCTGCAGACACTGAGGACGAATTAGCAATGTTTGCACGACTGCAGCTCGATGCTGCTGTCGTGTGCTATCCTCGTTCCCCTGGAAGGAGCGCATCTAAATCGGCGAGGCTGGAAGAGCACCCGTATCTTTCACCAGATGCTGCAAACACGGTACCGAAACGAGCTACACTGCCGCCCATAGGCACCGTGTTCCCGATGTTAAAGACCCCATCTGCACTATCGGCTTCGTTGCGGACATTGCCAGATCCGAAAACGTGCGCGAAGCCTGGAGGGCAGCCCTTGGCGCATGCAGACGAGCCAGCCATAACATGGCCAATCGATCCGGCACCGTTGAAGATCAAGGCACTGAATGTTCGCCCAGGTTCTGACAAAGCTCCTCAGCCGTCGCCACTTTCCGGTGCTTCGGCCCCAAAGCGGTCCTCGCTGGACAGAGATCCCCAGACACGGCGGGAGACAGCCAATGGGCTTCCGCGAGACATAGGCAGAGATCTTTTGCGTTACAGCCTCAAACATCGTCGGACGAAGGGGGCCACAGTCAACCACAAGAAGAGACCCGCGCCACTGGAGGATCATGACTTGCCGTCTCGAGACAATGAGCACCCCCTGGCCAAGAGAGTGAAAATCGTTCGGCTCCCGCCGCAATTGCCTCCGCTTCGAAACATAGAAGCAAGGCAACCGCCACTGTCATTACCGGCGCAAGGATCATCGAAACGGCGAGATCGAGGACCCAACGAAAGTGAACGCCACGATTCGCCGCGTCAGATCGAATCAATGAGGCCAGGGCAAGGGAATGGAGTTCAGAAGGATGATATCTGGAACCACGCCGCCTCCCTCGCTGCCTCGATGAGGGATGACATTGATGCACTGCACCGAAAGCATCCGGTCCCTGTCTTCGCACAATTGGCGAGGGGCCTTTGAACCCAGGCTTATAAACGCCACACACGGGTAGCACAAACAGCTTTAGCTTGATTTGGGCATCCTCTTCAAAAAGGCAATGCAAACCGCAGCGAATTTCTCTGTACCACATTCCCATCTCAGGATAGGTGAGCATGGCCAACGTCAGATTTGTAGCACGCCTCGTCGTCTTGTGGATACAACATCCCAGTCGCTTCAGCCGCATTCAGTGGGTCGGTGATATCTTGAGTCAGCTGAGAATGAAGGACCCATATAAGAAGCAACACTCAAGCATTTTTACTGATGGCTTGTCCTTTCCAGCAGACAGTATCACAACCATGTCTTCGAAGCCAACCATCCTCCTCATCCCCGGCGCTTTCACGACGCCCGCGTGCTATGACTGGCTTGCACCACATCTCGAAAAAGCCGGTTACCCTGTCTCGAGAGCAACACTCCTCTCGACGAACCCACCCGATGATCCGAACCTTTACACTGCCGAGCGAGAAGGGCTTCACTTACTAAATGAACACCTTCTCCCATTAATCGAAGCTGGAAAAGATGTCATCGTCTTCGCTCATTCCTTCGGCGCGACATCCTGCAGCGGTGGGAAGAGCGGTCTCTCGAAGAAATCTCGCGCGGCAAAGGGATTGAAGGGCGGCGTAGTCGGCCTCATCTACGTCGCGACATGTTTTCCCCACGACGGCAGCAGCCAACTCGCCCTCCTGGGCGGACAGTGGCCCCCCTTCTGCAAGACCAACCATCCGAAACCCGGCCTCCTTGTCTTCGATCCCGTCATCGAAACTTTGTACCACGATATCCAGGAATCAGCTTTACAGAAGACTCTTGCTGAGGGCCACGTTCCGCAATCTATGGCTTCTTTCGAGACGGGTGTCAAGGAGCCGCTTTGGAGTGATCCTGAGCTGGAGGGTAGGAGGGTCTATTTGTTGACGAAGGGGGATCGGGTTTTTCCTAGGGAGGCTCAGGGCATGTTGGTACAGGGGAGTGGGGTTGAGTGGGAGTTTAGGGAGGTTGAGGGGGGACATTGTGGGTTTGTTGAGGGGGCGGAGGGGTTTGCGGGGATTGTGGAGGAGGTTGCCAAGGGATGGGAGTAGAGAGGCGGATGGGACCCCGGAATCCAAAGTTTACCTATTACACATCATGGAATCCCCCACAAGAGTTCGACTGAGGGCTTCTGATGGAGATTTGTGCTGATTTGCTGCAGTCGTGACTCGATGCGGATCATAAACTGGAAAGAGCTGGTGGGACGGAAGCGGTACTCAGAAAGGCTTCCGTCTTTGGAGGCAGCTCGAGGAATTTCGTCTGGAGATGGTAATGGATCCGACATCTATAAAATTCACCAAGAATTGTCGAAACCTTCGATGAACTTCACTCTCGACAGAGCATCAGCCCGAATGTCTGACATGGAACAGGTCATCTTTGCTAACAAGCGGCTTTGTGACAGACATCAGTCGGTGACGGCCATCTTCACTGGCGCTACCCATGGCATTGGACTGGCGACCCTCCAAGCGTTTCTCAAATACATACCGGAACCAAGAGCAATCATCGTCGGCCGCAGTCGAGAGAAGTTCGCTCCCGAGCTCGAAAGCCTTCAACAGCTAAATCCAAACGCAACGATCTCATTTATCGAAGCCGACCTCAGCCTGATCAACGAAGTCGATCGAGTCTGCGAGATCATCAAACAGAAAACACCTCCACACGGCGTCCAGCTCCTCTGCATGTCACAAGGCTACGCACCCATCGGCCCACGACGATTCAACAGAGAGGGCCTGGACGAGTCGATGACCTTGGGCGTATACGGCCGTGTTCGACTCGCAGAACGTCTAGTCTCCCACAGCGTATTATCTCGAAATGCAAGAATCGTCTCGATCCTCGGCGGCGGCAGAGAAGGCCACCTCTTCCTTGATGACATGGAGTTGGGGGAGAACTACTCCATTACCAATCTCCGCGGCCATTTCACCTCACTCATGACCTTGGCTTTCGATCATCTCTCCAAAAGCAACGCTGAGATGGGCTTTGTACATTACTATCCTGGGGCTGTGAGAACGAACATGCGAAGTCGAATCCCGGAACCGACTTTTCTGTTGTGGATTTCGATGATGGTGTTTACGTTCTTGATCAATTTTGTTGCTATGAGTCCGGAGGAAAGCGCAGAACGGGTTCTTGGGATCTGTTTTGGAGAACAGTTTGAGGAAGGAAGTTTTAGCGTTGGATACGATGGGACTTTGAGTACGAGTGGAGAGTTGGAGGAGTATAGAAGGGATGAGGGTGTTGAGAGGAAAGTTTGGGAGCATTTGGAGGCGTTGTGGGAAAGGGCGAAGGCTAGTAAACCGGAGACCTGAATTCATTTCCTGCCTATGTGATTAGAAAGATTGAGTATAATTTTTGTTCCATCTTTTTACTGACTATATTCCATCGACACAGCATCACGTGCAAACATTCACCTCACCCTCGGCCAAAGCTTTCTCCGCACTGACACTCCGCAACCGCCTCCCGAACCACAATTTCATCGCCATACATCGGAGTTTCGATTGAACCAGCTTGCAAACCATTCAATGTCAAGAGAACTGCCTTGTTTGGGCAGTCCATTGGATTATTCGACCATGGGAGCAGACCCAACACGACCGATCAGGATCGCAGGTGAGGAAGCCGCGAAGTGGTGATTGACTCTTGGCTGATTGAGAAGGCAGGCGCTTCGGGCAGCGTTTCGGATCGACGACATGCGGTCTCTATGTTTGCGAGGAATTGTGGCGAGGATCCGGTTGATGTGATTATTGGAGATTGGATGAGTGAGGGGAATATGAGTATATTGAGCCGTGTTTCATCGATACTGAGTTGGTGCTGACTTTTGGTCGTAGCCCTTAGAGGCGTGATGAAGTCGGAAGGTTAGTAATCTACGCTCTTTCCAATTCTTGTCGCGCTTGCTGATTGATTTCTTCAAGATGCCGGCGAAGCATACGAGCCAACATTCGTCGAAGCCATCGAACCAGCACTTGCCGACATCGCCAAACATGGCATCAAAGTCGCCGTCAACGCTGGAGCTTCTGATACTCAGAAATTGCACAAAGTCATGACCGATATGATCAAATCCAAAAGATTGAATCTCAAAGTCGCCTGGGTCAGTGGTGATGAGGTCTTTCCAGCGGTCCAGAAGGCACGCAAAGAAGGCAAAAGCAAATTCGAGAACATCTCTACCGGGGCTGTTCTTGATGACTGGGAGTTCGAGCCGATCTATGCTCAGGCGTACCTCGGTGGCTTGGGTATAGCAGCTGCACTCGCCAAGGGAGCAGACATCGTCGTTTGTGGACGAGTATCCGATGCCAGCCCTATCATCGGAGCTGCGGTTTGGTGGCATGGATGGGGCCGAGATCAGCTCGATGAGCTCGCCAATGCCCTGGTATGTGGCCATCTGATCGAGTGCAGCAACTACGTATGCGGCGGCAACTTCACTGGATTCAAGTCTCTGGAGACGAAAGGATGGCACGATATCGGATACCCCATCGCCGAGATCTCGAGATCTGGTCAGGTCATTATCACCAAGAGCAAGTCTGGCGGTGGCGAAGTGAGTACACAGACTTGCTCTTCGCAGCTACTCTACGAGATCCAGGGACCGTGGTACTTCAACTCCGATGTCACAGCCCTCCTCGACGGTCTGTGGTTCGAACAGATTGGTACGGATCGAGTTGCTTTGCGGGGGATCAAAGGTGATCTGCCACCTCCAACCACCAAGGTTGGTCTTACTGCCAAGGGCGGCTACCAAGCTGAAATGCACTGGTTCCTTACCGGACTAAACATCCAAGACAAGGCGAGAATGCTAGAAGCGCAGATTCGACATGCCTTACGAGCCTGGTCAGATAAGTTCACGAAGTTCGAATTCACAATCAATGGTTCCGCTGGCGAGAACGCATCCAACCAGAACGCGGCGACAGTGGACTTCAGGATCTTGGTTCAAGCACGAGATGCGAAAGACATTGCATCGGATAAGTTCCTTCGACCGAATGTTGATCTCATCATGCAAGGCTACCCTGGAGCGACATATCACATGGACGCACGACAAGGCTTTCCAAAGCCCATCTATGAGTACTACGTTACGTTATTACCGCAGGCGGATGTCCAGCATAAAGTACACCTGTGGAACGGAGAGGAGCTTGAGATCTCGCCGCCACCGCGGACAAGAACATATCCGGCACAGCAGCCCAGTGAGCCTGAAGCGGCGAATGTAACGACGACTGATTTTGGACAGACTGTGAGAGGCCCACTTGGTTGGATCGTTCATGGAAGATCTGGTGACAAGGGCTCTAATGCCAACGTTGGCTTCTGGGTTCGACATCGTGATGAGTGGGAGTGGTTGAGATCGTTACTATCTGTGAACACAATCGCGAATTTGTTAGCGGACGAGTACAAGGGGAAGAAGATTGTAAGTGGCACACCTTTCGGACCTCGTGCCAGTACTGATCCGTCAATAGGATCGCTTTGAGATGCCTAACGCCTGTGCTGTACACTTCCTACTGCATGACCATCTGGACAGGGGCGTGAGCTGCTCATCATCTTATGACTTCTTGGGGAAGAATGTGGCCGAGTATTTACGATCGAAGCATGTAGATCTGCCGGCCAAGTTTTTGAATAGGGGGAAGCTATAGTGAAGACCTCGATGATGCGAACATCTCACTGTGCCACATTCAAATCATTTTTCGCCCGAGTACACACACTCGCTGCGTATTCGTATGCCCTAGCCAAGAAATGTCCAGCCCTGCAGAAGGATCAGCTGCTGACTGAGGAAAGCTGCTCGCGTAGCCTACTGACACCGACTTCAGCCGCTCGTCAGATGTCTCTCTCTCCACAACAATGGCGAATGCACGACCATTCCTCTACGGCCTCAAACCGATAAGCGAATACAGATCCTCTCGCAGCCTAAAAGACAAGAACCAGCTAGAATCCCTTTCCAACCAATTCTTCGACGCCCTCAACCACCACGACTACACCAACCCCATCTTCCAAGAAATCCACCACACCGACGTCTCCGACAAACTCCTCGACGAAAGCATCCTCGAAATTAACGGCTTGCCAAAATGTGACGGGCTTCGAAGGGGGCTGGCGGACGTCATGGCAAGCCACTATGTTCTGTTGAAGAACTTCCCGCAGTTCAAGATTGTCGTGGACGAGGTTTTGGTGTATGTTGATGAGAAGTTTATCTTGGCGGATGTGATGGTGCTGTTTAGGACGGACGGGCTGCCGGTGGGGAGGAATGGGGAGGGTGGGCTTTGTGTTTTGAGGTGGATGAGGGATAGGAGGGGTGAGAAGTGGATTGTGAAGGATGGGATGCATATGCAGGGGTCGAATGGGTTTTGAGAGGGTCTGAATTGGTGATCCTTCCAGTCTACTTGAAGGGATACATTGGTTCGCTGACGATGCAATATGCCTCGGACTGCAGAGCCCGACTCGAAATCGAGCGTTGAAGATTGACCCATGAATTTCTTTCATCCCGAGTCCGATCTACGGAGACTGGCGACCTGAAGTTCAAGGAGGTGGCAGAATGTGGTCATAGAGGATGAACATTATATGCTCTGAAAGCTTCAAAATCAGTGTTGTGAGGTGTTGATTGAAACCTGACTGTTGATCGTACTAAAGCTCGTTTCCACTGTAGCAGGTCTTGGAAACTGTTGTACCTCGCAATCTTCCAGTCATGTGCACCTGATCCATCTTCAGAAGCAACCTCTTTCATTCTTCAAGGGGTATCTTGGACTCGTCTCATGGGAGGTTGCGCTGCAATGCAATCCGGCGTCGAGAGCTGCGAGAAGGGCTACACATGTAGCCACACACGTACATACCCACTGTCTTCTTAGGAAGTCCATACACGCTGTAGGACTGGAAGTCGACAAGATCTGAGGTCAACTTGGATGCCTGTTAGCAAAATGAACAAATTCAATGACCCGGTTGACCTACAGTATCCTCTTCACCAGTCTTGATATTGGCGATAACGCTTTGTCCAAAGCCCATGACGACAGGGTCTTGCAAGATTCCACTGTTGCGCAGTTCCCAGCGACGGAGTGATTCCTGTCCTATCACTGTACACGGGGCGAGAACGCAGCGGACGTCGTTTAGCAACTCCAAGTGTTTCGGGTCGATGGATTGAAGCCATGGCATCCAGGACGCGGAGCGCATGCTGACTTCGTCAACGTGGTCGCAGATGAAGACAGCTCCCTCTCCGTAGTAGGAGCGAGCGAACTTAGCCCGGCTTTGGCGATCGACATGGAGCAGGTTGACAGAATCGAGGCCGAGGTAGAGTGGGCGGAACTTGCAGCCTTCCAGAGAGGCACCTGCTGGAGGCTTGTTGACGTAGCGGATGCCGGGTTGGGCGGTGAAGGTGAGGTCGTAGATCTCGTCGTAGAGCTCTTGTGGGAGCGTCTCGAGAAGAGAGCGCAATGATGGCGACTCGTCGTTGTTGGCCTCGACCTCGGCGTCCATATTGGTGGTTGTCGTCGAGGTGAGACGAGCTTGACGTTGCGGATGGAGGTTGAAAAGCCGACGAGTGTTTTGAGGCGGCGCTAGCAGCTTGCGGATCCGTGCGCACGCTAGCGATCATTCACATGCGATCTTGTGATTGCCTCAAAATTACGTCACAAGCTTGATTAGCGTGAGTCGGCTCTATTCCATGGCGAAGAGTATGTCAGTTAGAGCGCTCTACCCAGACGATCAGATTTTGAATCCCCATTCACCGATTCAATCTTTTGCCCTGGCTCTTACGCATCTTTCGAGCCAAGCCAAGCAACAGTGTGCCGGGACTGATGCTCCTGTCCCAGAATCTCCCTATACAACTCTGGCCTCCTCGCCTGCCGATACCTTGTCGCACCCGCATCCATCAATTTCACCTTGGAACAAGTCGCCATAGCCATTCCCTCCCCAAGCTCCCGACACTCGCTCACCACATCTCCAAAAGGATCCAAGATCATCGAACACCCATTCTTCAACTGATCGTCATCCATGCCAATCGGATTGCTGAAGACAACATACACCCCATTGTCCCAGGCCCTGGATGGTAGCCACTTCATCAGCCATGCTCTACCTTTTAGCCCGTCGAATTCGGCCCGGAGCCTTGTGGAATCGCGATGACGGTTCTCCCACAACTTTGGATCGACAAAGCCGGCTCCTGGGCGAGTTGAAGGCGTGCACATGGTGACGTGTGGTGCGAAGATAATCTCCGCGCCAAGTAGAGCTGTTGCACGAACGTTCTCGACAACGTTGTTGTCGTAGCAGATCAAAATGCCGCATTTCCAGCCGTACAGATCAAAGACGACGTACTCGTTGCCTGGGCTGAGGTATTTGCTGATGAAAGGGTGAAGCTTTCGGAACTTGGCAATGAGACCCGTGCTGTCGACGCAGATGTAGGTGTTGTAGATGTTGTCTTCGCTGTCGATCTCGAAGAGGCCGGCGAGGACTGTGACGTTGTGCTTGCCCGCGATGGAGATCAGTTCGTTGCAGCTGCTGCCATCTGGTACGGTCTCCGCAATGTCTTGTAGTTCATCTCGGGCTAGACGCTGGGCGAAGGTGTAGCCTGTGATGGAGCACTCGTGGAAAGCGACGACTTTCGCACCACGCTGGGCTGCCTGAGCGGTAAAGCGTCGAATGGTCTTCAGGTTTTGTGCCTTGTCCCCCGAGAAATTCTCAAATTGTACCGAAGCGATTGTGATGTCGGACATGTTGTCAGTAGGTCAACTGTAAAATGATGACAAGAGAGTGCTGGGGTTTCAGTGTTCTGAGGCAGCAGAGGAAGGCAGTGATGTATTCAGCATGGACATCGCAAATGTAACAGTAGTACGTGCTTACGGCCTAGAGGTAGTCGCACGACAGACTTGGCTTCGAGCTTCCTGGTCGCGAATGCGAATGTACATAACATGGATCATTAAGTTCATCGAAGGGCGCGGGTAGCATAACGTCGTTACATTCACGCAACTTCTTGCCTGGCTCACCAGACATACCTGCAGATGTGTTAGTCAAACAACTTCTGCAAAACTTCGTCTGCAAATGCTCTAGCTTACCTGAAATGAATGTTCTCTCCATCCGTCATATCTTTGAAATCGGTATCCATGTGGACTCTCTCGCCTCTCGTGCTGTCGATCTTGTCCCGTCTACGGTTCTCGTAAAAGCAGTAGAGGGCGTAGAGTATGATTGTGATGATAGCTAGGACATAAGCTCCAAGAATTGCTCCCATGCCCAGTGGATATAACGGTGCTTGTGAGTCGATGAAGAATTGTGGAGCGATGATGTTCGACGCTGCTTGGGGTCAGTAGTCTGGTCGTGCCAATTTTGTAATAGATCTACTCACCACAATAGGCGATGAAGATGAGCGCCTGCACTGTGATCTTTTTGGTGTGACCGGAGATGTTTCCCGCGTTGAGTGACAAGCTGATGATGTATGGCCCCAAGAAGAATTTTGCAAGCCATAGACAAGCCAGTCGACCGCCAACCTCGGTGAGTGGGAGAGTATACAGGAAGATAGACGCTATCATGCCGATGAGCTCGCCACCGACGATGACGGCGACGCGAGATTGGACGTTAGGCCAGCGCTTCGTGAGCCACCACACGGCAAGACTGCAGCTGTAGGTTGATATGGTACCAACGACGCCTTCTGGCATGCCCAGCAAGACTGCTTTGCGAGAGCTGAACCCAAGGCCTTTGATGATGAGTGCTTGAAAGTCTACAGCAACAACGTCAGCATCGTGTAAACTTCATGGCAATAGGGGTCTTACTCGTCAAGCCGCCATTTGGAATGCTCACAAAGATGTTGAAGAAGAACATGAGCCAAGTCTTGGGATCGAGCAGGGCTTCAACGGCCTGCTCTCTTTTAAACGTCTTGTTCTCCATACCAAGCTGATCGCCACGAACTCGCTCCACGGCTATGGCCTTCTCTCGTTCGCCGATGAACTTGGCACGAACGACGTTATCGGGGAGGAAGAGACCAATAACGCAAGCCCAGGCGATGGAGATGGCCCCAAGAATGATGAACCACCAGCGCCATTGATGGCCGCCCGCGATGCTTCCAACGCCGTACCCAATGGGCCCGATGAGGAGAATGGTCGACCAGTTCGTATACATGAAGCCTGTCCTTAGGGACTGTTCCTGACGTGTGAACCACATGCTGAGGATCAGATAGCCTCCAGGAATGATGGGAGCTTCCATGGCGCCCAGCAAGACACGGAGGAAGATAAACAGTGGAAAGCTCCGCACCCAAGCTGTAGCAATGAGGACGACACCAAAGCCAAAGAACATGATCGAAATGAACTTGGCGATGGGAAGCTTCTGGAGCAGAGTTCCAGCCGGCAGAGACCACAGCAAATATCCAAAGTAGAACGCACTTCCAACCCAAGAGTATCTATTACCAGTGGAATGTGTATCTTCTCTCATGCCGTAGAGGGCGCCGGTGGAGGTACATGCCTTATCGGTGGCCGCGAGAATGATGTTGAAACCGAGTATAGGAACCAGGCGAAGGTCGAGCTTCCATCGAAGCCGTCTGGCCTCTTCGGCAGTGTAGGACTCATTTTGTTCGAAGTACCCGCTGTAGGCGGCGCCAATGTCGTAGGCTCTGTTTGAATTATCTGGCTTCTTGTCGTTCTCTACATCGATTACGACCGAGGGCTCTTTTATGCCTGCGGGCTGAAGCTTGTCCGAGGGCTCGATGCTGCCCATGGTTGGGGTTGGGAAGTAGAAGGAGAAGCGTTTGACTGCCGCGGCGAGGAAGCAGGAATGCTGTAACTAGGTCTTGCTGATATCTACATCTCCTGATGTCAACAGAGCCAAGAAGGCAGCGGGAGTGTATCAGCGGATCCAAGATACTTGCCAATATCATGGGAGATACGAAGCACTCGAAGCCTCGCCTAGATGAGGATGCCTGCGGAGTGGAGATGATTGCCGATCTTCGTTGACCCACGGGCAAGTCCTCTCTTGAACCTGATATCCAACCTTTGAGCGCCTGATTGTGGGATTCCGAGATGCAGCATCTTTATCGAATGCCTATCACCACTCCCTTGCTCACGTCTTCGCCTTGCTCGATCCTGCGGCGAGTGTGTGCTGTGCATTCGGCCAACCGCGCGATTGCTTCCTCTATCTGCTCGGATTCGAGCCATGCCCAGCTAAGTCTGAAGCAGTGTCCGAACCCGTCAGAAGTCTCTGCACGCTGACTGCTACCCTCATCGCCCGCAACGACAAACATGTGGCCGAATGCGATCCGCAAACTGTAGTCTCTAAGTGCGATCCCGGCCAATGTTTTTGCAAAGACGCCATTTTTGGCGAAGAAGGCTGGAGTTCTTATATAAGTGAAGTAGCCACCAGCAGTTCCAGGTCTTGGACCCGTCGATTCGACGGTGTAGCCCATTGGAATCAGCTCTCGCTCGATAGCCGACATGAGGACTGAAGACCGACTGCGATATACGGGTATCAAGACATCCGAGATTAGCTGCTGTAGGTCGTTGCTTCGCAGCATGCGGTCTACGAGTGTAGAGGCGAAATGACTAGGTGCTCCTCCAGAGCTGGAAGATCCGACAAGACCAAGATGGGAGACAAAGGCTGGTGTGCCTTCCACCCAGCCAACTCTGATGCCAGGTCCGATGATCTTCGCAAAGGACCCATTGCTGACAGCATTTCCGTACGCACTGGTTCCGGGCAGTGATCGATCAATATCGACGAGACGTGGCGGCGGCTCTACCGCACTGCTATCATGCGCATTCGTGGCCCATCCAAGGAAGTCATAAACGTCGTCGGAGACCAGGAGAATGTCGAATTCGCGGGCAAGTTTGACCAAGCTTTCTCGGATGTGGACTGGCATGGTCTTCGCGCTGGGATTCGAGTAGGTGCAAGTACAGTAGAGTACATATTTGTAGATGTGCTCGTACTTGGGAGCAGACTTCTGCAAAGGCTCTGCTGGCCATGTCTCAGCATCTGCCTTTTCCAGCTCCTTACGAAGGAAGTCAATATCGATGCAGTCCGCTCCATTCTCCGGGACGCCATGCAGTTTGCCGTGAAATCCGATATCCTCGAAAATTGGACACGCAAGAAAGTAAGTCGGCTCGACCATAAACACTCTTCTCGTGTATGTAGGATCGGAGAACTTCAGCATGATGTTGGCCAGGCTTCCCGAGGCGCCATTGGTGATGCACGTCCGAGATGCGTCTGTCGGACCAGCTGAAGGCTTGTAGACCTGCGTCAACCACTCTGCAAGACTGTCACATAGCGGTGGATGCCCTTTGCCTGGGCCGTAAAGTAGGATAGGGGCCATATTGGCGCCCTCGTCGAGAACACCAAGAGCGCCATTGAGAAGTCCCTGCCGTCCACACAGTCTTGGGCTGGGCCAGCCGAGCTGCAGATTCAACAGTGGTTTATCGCCGTTGCGAGTAGAAGCCAGAGCTGAGCTGAGAGACGACATGGTGACGGAGTTCAGTATGGTGGAAGGGTTTACCTACGATGTTTGCTCGCTTGCTTCACTTCATGTTTTCTCGCGCCTAGCAGCCTCCGGCGCTGGTCTGTCGCCGGGCCGTGGTGTGCACTCAGGCTCAGGAACGGCCAAGAGGCGAGCTATCGGCTGTCTGATCGATGGAATTGATAGCCGGCAACGAAGATGCATGATGATAGGGAAAGGAAGAGGTGGCGCTCCGAGACGCGTTGTTTTCAGTCGCGCCGCGGCCAACGTGTCTTGGCGCGTCGACTTCCCTGCCATCTCTCTCCACTTCACCTCCTCTGCCATCAACATCTCACATGAGAGGCCCGGCCAAGGACGACCCAGTCGCTCGAGAATGGAGTGGAGATGGGAATGATGGCCTGGTGTGCTCCAGGCGATCTTCGCCGGCGGCGAGGCTGAGAAGGCCGACATAGAAATCTGGAAATGCCAGGCCTTGGTCCTGAGTCTTTTCGATGCTTCTCAGTTTTATTGCGAAAGCTTCACGGCATCACTAACCAGAATCACTTATTTCCAATATGCAGAAGTGGACGAACACTTCCGACGAATCCGCCGCTGTAGAGGCCGAGATCAAAGCCATCGAGGAATGGTGGCAATCAGATCGCCAGAAGCACATCAAAAGGTATGCGAGAAACCCCAGTCTTCGGTCAAGTAACCATCGCTGACGTCTCAAGGCCGTACTCTGCTAAATCCATCGCTGCTCTACGCAATGTCGGATTCAAAATCGACTACCCGTCCAGCGCCCAAGGCCGTAAGCTGTGGAAGCTTTTGAACGAGCACAACAAGAATGGGTCTTACGAGCTCACTTTTGGGACCACGGAGCCCCTGATTGTCAAAGAAATGGCGAAGCATTGTTAGCAAATTCAAATTCTAGGAGCCTGCTAGAGATGCTAATTATACGCAGTGCAGACGGTTTACGTCTCTGGTGCACTGTGCGGTCTCTCTCAAGCTGCTTGGCCTGGAGCTGACCATGCCGATTACCCTGCTGACTTGGTCCCCTCGGTCGTCAAGCGCATCTTCAACACTCAGCTCTGGCATGACCAACGACAGACTCATATGCGTCTCCGATACTCTGAGGCTGACCGAGCTAACCTTGAGTGCATTGACTACTTGACTCCCATCATCGCAGACGCAGACATGGGCTTTGGCACTTTGACTGGCTGCATGAAGATGGTCCGGTCCTTTGTCGAAGCCGGTGTTGCCATGATCCATATTGACGATTTGGCGTTGGGATTGAAGAAGTTCACCAATGGAGAGGGACGAACGATTGTACCGACATCAGAGTACCTCAATCGCCTCACGACCGCTCGAATGACTTTCGACATCTTGGGAGTCGACACCATGCTGCTGTGCCGCTGCGACAGTGATCATGCAGAGTTCATCACCAGCGTAGTGGACCCCAGGGACCATCCCTACGTGCTTGGAGTTACGAACCCCGATGTTGAAAGCTTTGTCGAAGCTCTGGAGAAGGGCAAGGCTGAAGGCAAAGACTACTTGTCTGTCAAGGCTGAGTTCAAGTCCAAAGCTAGCCTGATGACGTTTGACGATGCCGTCGATGCCGCATCATCCACGAAGGAACAGTATGCATCCTATTTGAAGGAAGTCGCTGGCAAAGTCGTGAGTCTACGCGAGCGTCGAGCAATTGCGAAGAGGTGCTTGGGCGGCAAGGAAGTCTACTTTGATTGGGAAGTTCCTCGACTTCCACTTGGTCAGTACATGTGGCAGTGGTGCACAAAGCAGGTTATCGACCGTGCTATTCTCGCCGCTTCGCTGGGAGACGTCACTTGGAGTCGTCAAGGTATGTGGAATTCCGCCCTCTGCATGAATCAAGCTGACAACCTCACAGACAAGCCTAGTA
Source organism: Zasmidium citrigriseum (assembly GCA_002786025.1). Classification (NCBI taxonomy): domain Eukaryota; kingdom Fungi; phylum Ascomycota; class Dothideomycetes; order Mycosphaerellales; family Mycosphaerellaceae; genus Zasmidium; species Zasmidium citrigriseum. The sequence goes on along the minus strand of NHNW01000014.1, from coordinate 147,373 downwards.
TGTTGAGAGATGTTCATCCAAGATAAGTCTCGAGACCGGTCACTGACTTCGACTCTAGACAAGAAAGATATGCATGACTTCCACACAGAAGTCCGCAAGGTCTTCCCTGACCGCCTGTTCGCCTTTGGCTACACCGGAGCCTACGATTTCGTCAAGGCAGGCTACACCGAGGACGAGTTCAAGGATTTCCCACAAGACATTGCCAAATTGGGCTGTGTCTGGCAGGTGAGCGCACCCTCATCTCATTCCAAAGATTTCAAGTGATTAACACTCTCACAGGTGCAACCTATTTGGGCCACCCAGGGTCTCAGTCTGCACGCGAAGGAGTTCGCCGAGAAGTTCAAGAAGGAAGGCATTGAGGGCTACATGCGCGATGTGGCAAAGCCTTCGATTGCTTCGATGGCTACGGATAAGTTTGGCAGGCCGACTGCGAGAGGAGACTACCTTGCAGATGCATTCTTTGATGTCGTTGCTGGCCTTGAGATCACTGACGTTGTGAAATAGATAGGCCCTGTCGCAAAGAGAGCAGTCAAAATCTCCAAGCCTTTTACTGACTCAGTATTCTTAAGTCGAGCGCTTCCTCAAGGTGCCATGTGGCTGGCTTGCTGTGGATCCACTGACTTCACGTTCTAGTTGAGAGGCGGTGGTGTGGTTGACATGAGAGGAAATTGTGAGCCTGCAGGTGCGTGAACATACATAAATCACATTTCTTCAGCTCAGTACTAATGACAATGTCAATCACCGCACGTCGATGCCGATATCCTCTGCTTATAGGTGCACAACAACGTCGCCATCCATGTACCTGTCGATTCCCCAGAGCGCAAGACAAGAGATACAAGCAATGACGCCGAACGGAATCGATATCAGGTACAACAACGGGTAGACCTTTGCGTACAGCTGCTGTCCGGCCTCGACAATCAGACTCATCTCCTGCGCCGAATCGATCTCCGGGAACAACGCGCGGTAGTGTGACAACGGGCCAGCTGTCATGGTGGTCACCAGCTTCGTGATTCTGGGGATATCCGAAAATCCAGCAGATATGGCTGGTATTCCGATGATTGCAGGGGCTTTCTCCGTGAGTTGCGACTTGAATATGTTGTAGAACATGGACTTCCCGACTACCTGCCCGATCATTCGAATAACGACCGATAGGGCGACGCTGGTGCCGATGAGGTCTGGTGGAGAGATGACCGAGAAGACGACTTGAGATGGGAGCAGCACGGCTCCGACACCGATCAATCCAAAGATCATGGGCGCCCAGACGGTGTTGATGTCGTTGCGGTCGAAGAGCGACATGCAGGCGATACCTAACAGTGTGAGTGTTGCTTCAAATGCGTGGCCTTCGAGATTGCTTACCAACTGTTTGAATGATGCAAAAGGCCAACAACACCCATTGGATGTGTTTCTTGAAGACTGTGATCAAGATGGCGCTGAGAATGGCACCACCCGCGATGCAGAAACCCAGAGGCAGCAGCCAGACACCGGCTTGAGCGAAACTGGCTCCATAGACAGAGTACGTTTGGATCGTCCAGAAGACTGTGAGGGGAACGTAGTTGACACCGGAGGTCAGACAGAGGACAGACACGGCGATGAAGTGCCTTCGGTTCTGGATTAATCGCCCTGGGAACATAGGGTACTTGCAGAAGTATTTCTCGTAAATCCCGAACACGATGAGTGTGACGATTCCAAAAACGAGCAGGCAGATGACCTCCACGGATCGCCACGGCTTAAATTGGCCTCCAGTATTGATGCCAACCAGGAACAGGACAACGCCGAGGATTGAGAGCGCGCAGCCAATGTAGTCGATCCGCTTGAGCACTTCCATTTTGGAAAGACCGGCGGAGGCAGCCATTGGCGGAGGCTGATACCAGATGAATACCACGATGAAGGAGAGAGCGGACCAAATACCAATCAACAGGAAGATCCAGCGCCAGTTGACGGAGGCAATCAACTGTCCGTACAGCGAGGCTGCCGCGAATGGAAAGAAGCCGATCACGATGTATCCGATCGTAGCTCCTCTTTTGGCAACCGGGACCAATTCAGAGGCAGCGGCAATGATCGTCAGAAGCTGGATACCAATGCTCATGCCCGAGATGACTTGGCCGACCAGGAAGACTGCGAAGTTGGGAGCCGCGCCCAGCATGATGAATGAGACGATCCCCATTGCCAAGCTGGTGAGAATGATGCCCTTGCGGCCGAGCAAGTCGGAGAGACTGCCTACGAAAGGTGCGATGGCTCCTGTTGCAATGTAGGGCGCGACAATCACCCAGATGACTTGATCGATAGCATCCAGATCGTATGCGATGACTGTGAAGCATGTAACGAGGAACAAAGGCGTGACTTCGGCAACGATGAAGGCCATCGACAATCCCAGCATCGTCATGAAGAATCCGAACGTCAACTGTGGATCGTTAGCCCGGACGTTCTCACGTAGCAAGGAGATCACGGTTACCTTGTTCTCTGTCGGTGCCCCATGGCTTGAGTCTTTACTGGAGACCTCATTGGTCACAACCTTCTCCAATGTTGAGACATCTTGCTGCTTCTCTTGTTCGAGCGACATAATGGGCAGCGTAACAGAAATCGATCTGCTCTGGACGTCGAATCTTGCGACGCATCCGTCCTTTCTATCACCACTTCCAAGACCATGTGGCAATCATCTACGCCAAGCACCTCGGTCGGTTTGATCGCATAGCCACGACTACCATTGGCAACACCACGATTGGTAAGGCCAAGCCTAGCCAAATTACGCCGCAGGTGCGCTTCCGAACTCTATAGCCAACCACCAAAAGCACTCGCTTCCCCAGACTCTCCGGACTTGGATCTTGGGGTGTGGTCTTGGATCCTTGGAGACGTGAGGGGTATGCGCGGCTAGAGCATTTTGTCACGAGGCGGCGTCTTGAGCTCGGGAGCGTTTGTGAGCTGTCGTGTTTGGCGAAACGAAGGGAAGTGTGGTGTGTGCAACATCGCTTCCCGAGTTACATGAGTACTGATGTACACAACTTCGTAGGAATACGAGGAGGCCGCGACTATTGGACGGTTCTGGTGACTCGAGATGTTCGAGTTGGGACGAACTGCACCACGTGGAGATCGCTCCTGATCGGCGCCATACGAAGGTATTCTCTGGATGTACTACTGGAATGGGAAGCTCGCCTACTTTTCGTCGCTTGGCGTATGTCTTGACGTGCCATCTGGACCTCTTCAAATCACGGCGTTCTCTTACGAACAATCTGACGCCGAGGCATGTTGAGCTATCCATGTGACGGGGCATGAGCCATGATCAAATGGTCGCTGCTTCACTACAAGAGGGTCTCAATTGACCATCGCGACTCTTTCAGTCACGCCGGCTGCTATGCAAATGCGACTACCTCAAGTCACTGGTTTCGCTCTGAGCAAGGGGTATGGCAGCGATGCCACGGTTACAATGCCATCCTGGAAGACGTGTGTCTTTGACTGCGTCTTTGAAAGCTTTAAAGATCGCGGCATGCCGACTTTTGCGATCGAGACAACATCCTGGAAACGATCGGAGCATTGTCGACCTGCATGTATAATGGCATGCTCTGCATTGTCTGGAGTCCCTCTTCCGACCATTGCCCAGTCAAATGGACATCTCCAGCGGTTTGTCAGGCACCTCACCTATCCTGCGCTCTTTGTCCGTCCTCGCGGACGATCTCTAACACCCAGCTGGCTTCAAACTACAACCTGACCTATACTGTAACTGAGATGCTGTTTGGAACATGCTTGCTACTGCATGTCCGAGATGTTGTTTACAGACTAGGGCCAAGGTAAACAAGGAATTGACGCCTATGCCCTTTGTGATGAGATGCCAAATGCGGGCGAGAACAAAGAAACACCTTGCTGTGTTCCTCCCCAAAAAGCCGCTCATTCGCCCTTTGTCATCATCGCAGAAGTGTAAACTTTCGCTGCATTCTAGCAGTCTTCAGTGTGTTCTGATATACCAGCGTTACGAAAAATCGACATACAATGGGAACGCCGTTCAAAGGAGCAGCGCCGGCAGGGCCTAGACAGCGAGTGGATGCACTCGAGGAAATTTTCAGAAGAGACGACAATGATCGAAGACACCCAGCGCTGACAAAGTGGGCGTTAGAGCTCGCTGCCCACGTCCGGCCAGGAATTTGGTATGTACCTCGTCTCGAAATCCGCAACGGCGAATGGATTTGCTTATAGGATTGAACCACACAGGCGGCCCCTGCAGTACATAGGCATGGGTGGTGCTGGAGGGGCGTTGCTATTTGGTCGTTTCAACGCACATTACACTCTCAACTCAGTGAGTCGTCCCAACGCATGTTCGCGACCCATACTGATGATTTAATAGAGGGCCGTTGTGAAAGATACTATATGTGACCCCATCCGATGGTTTTTGCCAACGTTTTGGAAAGGCACATATGATGCAACGGGAAACCGCGATTACTCTATGCAAGTGGATCACACCGAAAGCTCGGAGACACATATTCATCGAAAGCTTGCCGCGAGAGACTCGAGCGTGATTCTCAACTAGTAAGAATGTCCATATGGGGATAGAATTTCCACGAGTTGCTGACAGAAGCTCTCTTTAGTTTTGGCCGCAGCAAGGTCGATGTCGATCAATGGCGTTACCGACTCTACACGGAATTTGCGCCTCACCGGAGCCTTGCCGACATCATTGAATATTACTGCAGCCAGGAGAACTTTGAAGACGATGGCGAAATGTTTGATGGAACGAGAATCGGGGCACATCCAGTAGTTCTCCCTGCGGTCATGATACCGGAGCCATTCATATGGGTAAGTCGGTTGCCTCTGTGAGAATTGGCTTCTATGGAGACAAGTAGAGTGACAGCTGACACATGATCTGATTCTTCAGTATGTCTTTCTGAACCTCACGAAAGCCGCGCAGGTGATGGAATCTGGTTCTCACACCGGCGAACCGTTACCTGACTGGAAAGAGGTCCTGCATCGCGATATCAAGCCGGCAAACATTCTGTACGTTTGATTTGCAACGCTGTAGACCACTGAATGCCTAACGAGCACGCATTAGCCTTCTCGAGCCCTCTTCCGATGCACGAGCGCAGTGGCCGCTCTACCCAATTCCCAAGCTTGCGGACTATGACCTCGCGGTCGAGACCACCCCGACAGACACCCCAAGGAATAACCCTCGCACGTTCCGTGGCATGGGAACGACTGGATTTATTCCACCGGAACAGCAGCCGTGGTTTGACGAACGGAGTGGAAATCATCATGATGCTCCGCGTATGAGCTCCGCTACCAATGTACGTTTTGGAAGTTTGTCGATCCCACACATCACTGATAAATTTCTGACGCAGGTCTGGGCTATTGGTATGGTGATTTATTGCATGGTCTTCAGGGTCACGAGGCCCCTACAACCAGACTTTGTTTGGAGACAGGGACAACCATCGCCGCTTCCTCCTGCACACGCCGTTCCTGTGAGTTATTGACGGGAACACTGCTCGCCAACATTTTCACTAAAGAATCAATAGAACCCTGGCTACAGCTCCTCTTTGACTGATCTGATGTGGAACTGTTTGAGTATGGACCCACGCAATCGACCAACGCTCGGCATGATCAAAGCCCGGATAGATCGTGAGAAAAGCCTATGATCTTGTTCTTGCAACCTCTGCTAACTTGTCTCATTGTCGTAGCCAAGGGACTGGATGCTGATAGCGTGCATTTCAAGGGCATGAGAAAGATTAAGCCAAAGGCAGGTCAACCTTGGTACAGCAATGACCGTGGCCGTGCCCATCAACTGGAAATGGATTTTCGTGACGACTACAGGCTTGGGCTGGCTAGCCAGGAGCTTCCACGTCCTGGCAGGGCCGGACCTGCATTGGGAATGTCGTCAACTTCTACATGAAGCTGGACCAAGTCATCAATGAAGCATGAATCGAATTACGTTTACTTCTTGATTGATCATTCATAATCTATTGATGCTCGACGGATGTACTGTGCTAAGTAACGCCTGCCAGTCCGAAAGGACTTACCAGCGCCCGATCGTGAGCGCCTCCATCAACTGAGCTTTTCATAATGCCATCCCCGATTCTGTATCCTTTCATCTGCCAATGAATCTTGCCAAAGGGGTCTCAAGAACATTGCTTTCCTTGAAAGACGCGGAAAAGCAGGCCGTGCCTCTGGTGAGCAAGGCCGCCGAGGCGGGTGTTGGAGCCGCCGAAATGCGAAAAACGAATGATCGAAAGACAAAGAACTCGATACGTGAAACGCTCCCACGCATGTTGGAGTTCATCGTCTTCTACTTCTTGTTCTGGCGCGCGACTCTCGGTGGTCGTGCGACCTGGCTCTGGGTGTTGCTCTGGGTGTTGCTCTGCTGAGTCTGCTTGAGCTTTGCAGCATGGGCCTTCTGCTGCAGTCTACGCTGGCGACGGAAGAATTTGGCATCGGCAGCCGACAGGACCTCGCTCCACTTCTTCGAGCTGTGTGCAGTATCATAGCCCTCCATCTGAGCCTTCAGCTGGGTGTTGACAGCCTTGATAATGGCCTCGTTGAGCTGGCGCTTGTACTCGAGTGACTTGCGGATGCCCTTCTTGCCAGCTCCGGTAAGATCCATTTCGACGGCGTACTCGTGGCAGAGTGCTGCGTGGCGCTTCTCAGCCCGCGACAGTGGGCGGAAAAGACCCTTCAGACACTCCAGCGGTTGCTTGCCGAGGTTGAAGAGGGGATTGGAGAAGGAACGGCGCTCCTCTTCTCCTGTCTTCTCGTTGTAGTAGCAGCATTCGGTGGGAAGAAGGTCAGGCCGGATAATGGTGTCTGAGACAGCTCCACCCAAAGTGGCCAACAGCTCGTTACCGACCTCCTCGATACTCTTCTTCATGAATGCCTGCTTTTGCTTGCGCTTCTCGAGATCCTGACGCCGAATCTCTCTCATGCGATCGGCCTTTGGATAATGTTAGTTTACTACAGTCGAGTCGAGGCATGAAGGACTAACCGATGCCATGGTCGCAGCCATGGCGCAGCTCGAGTGAGGAGGAGGTAGTTTGATGATGGATCGGACGCCTGAGGCTGGGGGATTGGAAAGGCGCTTGGACCGGGGGCGACTGAGGTCGGTGTGGGGTAGTAGCGTCGCTACTGAGTAGTGAAAGAGGGCGTGGAAGGTTGAGGTAGAATGGGGGTAGGGCGGGATTGGTGGAGGCGCGACGCCGACTGAAGAAATGTCGAGAGTCGAGGTGGGCGACGTGGAAGTCGGGAAGAGGGCGGAGGCACCGCTTACTTATAGGTCGGGATTTCACTGAGTGGCTTGACATTCACTTGCGGCGCCCGCGTCACATGCGGACCCACTTTTCGGTTGACTCACCAACAGGGATCCACATTGGGAAGCGATCGATTCACTATCTACGAGAGACTATTGCAGAGCTATTCAGATCTGAACCGGCGTTCAAATAGTCCTTGTACCTTGATCCGCTATGTACTGACTGTGTTGCCGCGCTACTACTCAGCTTGCCGCTGCATATAAGCAACCAGAGGATCCGAGTCCACAGTATCTTGCAGCTCATTCTTCTATGCACTCGATTTCAGAGATTTCTCAACCGCTTGTTGCCATTGCCAAAGAATGTGGTGTCTCTAGTCCGCTTCCTGTTGGCGCCGCGCGAGGATGCACCGACACCTTTAGATGCAGGCCTTTGATTGATCCCAATATGATCCACTCGGTTGGAATCAGGCTGGACCGCCGCGATGTCGTTGTTGCGAGATGACTTGATGGAGAACTTGTGAGAAGCTGGGTTCAAAGACGAGGATGACTGAAGAGACAAGTCGCCGAGAGCCTTCCCGAGGCTGGAGATCCTGAGATTTGAGGCTTTGCTGGCTCTTGTCTTGCCGACTCTGTGCGATGAGTTCAAGCTCAGACCTCCGAAGGACTTTTCCAGATTAGACATCTTGACGGTTGCGGGATCGGATGTATAGGATGATCCGGTCGTTCCCTTGTTTCCACGATCTGGGAGAGCGAGAGCGTCTTTGCGTGCATCGAGCCTCTTCCGGCGTATACGGGGCCGCAGGCTTGACTCAGCTCGCGACACCACACCGTCCGTTAGAACACCACCCTTGCAGGCTGCATATCTTTTCAACAAATCTGCAGCCTCCTTAATTCCGTCCGGTGCAGCAAAACTGAACAGATTAAGCAGCACATCCAGAACAGAACGTGAGAGGCTGTAGAGCGGATCATCCGGATAGATTCGTGAATACTCATTCCAAGCCATCGAGGGGAAGATCGCAGGGTCGATGACCTCCGTCGAGACCTTGACATTGAGTTTCTTCAGAATTCCCTTTCGCAAATCTTCATCGGACCAACGCCACCGGTTGGGAATGAAGGACAGGGTCCGTCGGCGCTCTTCATGAAATGATGAAGACACCTGTTCTATGGTGTTGTTGTCCAGGATGCTGTCTGAGCCCTGCGTGCGACGGTCGTGGAGGTATTCCTTCAGAGAATTCGCCGCTTTTGGCACTTCTTCCATGGGAACACTCTTCAAGAACTGTGACAGGCGTTTCAAGGTATCCATTGGCTGACTGAAGAGGGGATCGGTGTGCAGATCGTCATTCTGGCCTCGACTGGGTAGAAAAGTGGGATCGAAGATCTCGGCTGAGTGTTTGACATTAAGCTCGAGTAGTATGTCGTTTGCGAGATCTTCTCTCGTTCGCTCGGGCCAACATTGATCGCACTTCGAGCACGGTAAGCAAAAGAATCGTAGACTTAGGCATAGTTCACTTACCAAGTACTTGCGCTTTCCCCCGTGCTGCGCGCACGTCATGATTTGAAGCTGATTGAGACGATAGCAAAATCTCGAGCTGATCGACCGAGTCCAGAGGAGTTACGTTGTGCGTGCGAAAGTTTGGGGAAGGTTTCGCAGTGAAGGTGAAGAAGTTGCGAGGAGACGTCTCTTTCAGCGTTGCGGCAGGCTTCCATTCACCCGCTCAAGGTGTCGCACGGCAAGTGACTATCAGCACTTCACCTCGTCCATGAATTGATGCACTTTGACACTAGCAAAGCGATCGTGGCTGCTCAGCATCAACGAGATGATGAAATAGTCACTGCCGTCTTGCAATACGTTGACTTCCACTCCGTGATCGCAGCTCCGACTGGAGCTTCGCGAATCTAGTGAGATGCTTTGGTTTCGTATTTCGACAAGAAAACAAAAGCCTTGTGCTTCCTCAGGGTGGGAACCGACATTGTACTCCCGACAACAGATAGGACGTCTGAAATCGAAGTGTTGTTAGCCATGTTAATGGCATTGCCAAGATTACAGACATCGAGAAAGGGGTACATTTCAACACAAAGGAATCATGTTGCTGCTACCATTCTTTAGAGCGCTGTCGAAGAAATGTCGGTAATACACCAGCGATTAGAGAAACATCTCACTGAACGGCAAATTCCCCACCCCACCCAACACACTGCCCTTCACCATGTGCACTCCATCCCATCCTTCACCACCCGCTCACTCAACATCATCCTCATGAAAGACCAGACACCTAACCTCAATACTCTCCCTCCCCTCCTCCCCATCCGTCCCGGGAACCTCAAACGCCGAATGCGGGACCCTCTTCGCCCGCTCCCAATACTTCGGATCACTCTCCACACCCGCCCGATTATCAAAACACTTAATCAGCAGCACCTCCTCAGGAGTCTGACGATACTTATAAAACCACTTATGCGCAGGGTTATGTTTGACCGAGAGCGTCTCGCCATTGCGGGTCTCGTAGATGAGACCGACGGGGACGAGGTCCGATTCGGCGACGCTTTGGGCTTGAGCGACGGTCAGGGGGTCCCGGAGGATGGGTTTGATGGGGCGCCAGACGTTTATGATTTGCACGCGGCCTTTGAGGAGTTGCTCTGCGTCTTGGGGGAGGTGGTAGGGGACCCGGGAGAGGGATGCGGAGTAGGATTGGTCGATGTGGACGCGCTTTACTGGAGAGCGCAAGGACGCTGCGGGTGAGCTGTCTTTTGCTGGCCGGCGAATAGTGTGGTCGAATATGAACGTGCGAGTCGCACCGGTGCTGGAAGAGGTGAAGTCAGATTTGAGTTTCGGCGGAAAGGGGCAAGGCTGCGCACGTACACTTTTTTCAGAAGCTGGTCAACTTCTTTGTAATACTGATCTTTGATTTGCTCATCGTCGACAAACGCTTTTTCGTCGCTGGTGTGCGACACGAATTGGAAGCCGTGGCCGTCGAGGTTGTATTTATCCTGGTCGCCGGTTACGTCGTGGATTGTGACGTTGTGGGTATCGACGGGACGTTCGTAGGTTTCAGGACGGCCGACGTAGGCGGGCTTGGGAGCTGAACCGTCTTCGTTTGGTTTGAAGAAGTTCAATGTTGTTTCGACATGGTGTTTCTCAGGTTTCTTGTCTTGAGCTGCCACCTGGGGTGCTGAGTCGTTCAGGCTGGAGGTGTTCCCGGTGAAGCCTTGCGGCTCAAATGGGAGCTGGACTGCAGCGGTTGCCATTGTGAGTGTAAAGATGAACGAGATAGATGGGCGATACTGCAAAGTCCGATTGAATCTGCTCAACCTTCAGCGTCCACGGGAAGCATTTTATCTCTCACCTGCTTGGCTGACATGTAGACGTGTATCACCTATTGTATATGTCAGCCAGTCAATGCCCTCAAGCACGCCATACCTTATAGCTATCTCCCCATACGTTGCTATACTCATTGTGCTCCAATAGCAGCGCAAACGGGAGATTTCAGCAAGCTCTTTTTGTTCCCCGCTTTGCTCTCCAAACAGTGAAAGTTGCGTGTGCTGTAGTTCGTGCATTAGACCTTACATGATATAAGCGCCATGAGACCGAGGGATTAGAAATGTGACTTCTCTGTCCGAGTTCTCAGGGTTGTGCACGCCCTCGCAGTTGGGGTCACCCTGCGAGACACTCCTCAGCTGAGAAAGCTATGCAATCCGTGATAGGGCATAATATTATGCCAGATCTATGCTCGAGTGCAGACAATCCATGCTATCGCTTTTGCTTCAAGTCATTCAAGTGAGACATGCGCAACCCGCCTCACCGTCGTTCCATCTTCCAAAAGTTCCGTGCGATCTTCAAGTCTATACCCTCTCCATCTAGGCAAAAACTTCGCAAAGCAATACCAATACAACACGCCAAACAAGAACCTGCGCCAACATTAGCAAATCACTCTCACATTCCCAATGGGTAGAATGAAACTTACACCGCGATCCCCACCAGCGCATACGCCGCCCCTCGAAACACCCCCTTATCCCTCTGCTTCTCACTCGGAAAGAACGGCGCCACGAGAAGCGCAACAGCGACGCCCATTTGCACCACGACACCAGGGATCCAAGCTTTATAGGGACGATGGAGGTCGCTTCTCCGCACTCGCAACCAGAGAAGTCCGAAGGCGAGTGCAAAGACGATGACTTGTCCAGCGTAGCCTTCGACTTCTAGGATGAAAGAGTATACATCCCCCGTCGGGATTGTGAGGACGAGGACTGAGGGGATGTAGTGTAGAATGAGTCCTCCTAGGGGTGATCCGAAAGGTCTCGTCGACGAGAAGAATTTCGAGAGGGGGATGAGTCCTGTTCGTGCGATCTCTTGGTTTAGTCTTGCGAGTGCGAATGTCACGACCATGACATTTCCCGCTGCGCTGAGGGCGACCATGACAGGTAGGATTCTCCTTCCGACGGTCTCCCCACAAACTCGCTGGAAGAAGAGCGCTGCGATGAGTTCTCCGCTGGATTTGACTTCGTCGATCGGGACGACGAGGAGGTAGGCCACATTTGCGAGTGCGTACATCGCTGAGGCCGTGACCAGGGATGCGAGCGTGACGGATTTGAGAGTTCGAACGGGGTCTTTGACTTCGTTGAGGACGTTGTTGACGTTATTCAGACCGGCGAAGGAATAGAACACCTTCAGGATGGAAGTTGCGATGGCGCCGAAGGACCAGATACTCCCGGCCCAGAATCCGGTCCAAGTCCAGGTAAGATCCTCTGTTGGTGGTAGAAGCTCTGCGGCGCTCTTGATACTTCGTTGTTCCGGGTGAAAGAGCACAACAAAAATCCCCGCGGCACTCATAAACACAATCATCCCAATCTTCACCCATCCCAAAACATCCTGAATCTTGACGCCAGCATTCCGAAAGCAAGCATGAACAACCGTAACCCCCGTAAAAAGTCCAACCGCAATCCCCTTCCTCATCATCTCCGTCCCCTCAACACCAAAGGCGAAAAGCACATACTGCGCAAACACAATACAGTTACTCGCCGTAAAACCCAACAGGATCGCATGCGTAGCCACCAACACACTAGCCAAATACTTCGGTCGCCGGTAGGTGAACTCGAGATATGTCTTCGCTCCGCCGCTGCGTGGGAGCATGCAGCCGTATTCCAGAGAGACGGAGAGGCCGAAGTACGCCAGTATCGCCCCTACGACCCATAGCGTGAGGGCGAGGCCTGAGGAGCCTACTGAGGCGAGGATGACGCCTGGTGTGGCGAAGATTCCTGAGCCGAGAACGCGGGAGATGGTGATGATGTAGGCGGACCGCCATGTCAGAGTACGGCCGAGAGTGCTGGTCTCTGGGAGGACGTCTGCTTCGAGGTCGGCAGGGGAGGGTTTTGGTTCAGGGGTTTTGGATGAATAGCTTTCGATGCTGGAGATGGAGTCGTAGTCGGCGACGGAGATGTTAGATAGTAAAGGCGAGGATTCGATGTTGGGGGCCATGGTGTCGGTCCGGTTGGCGTTCCAGCGATCAGAGCGTCTCAAGCAACGGCGAGTGGAAGATGTTATCGAGTGAAGTCGGCGTCAGCAATTAGAAGTGCTCCTATCTGGGATTCATGCCACCGGTTGATGCCATCACGCCCTCGTCCAAAATTGGTGGAATCCAGCAATTGCTCGAGAGCAGCTCCAAATCACACCATGTCGAGAGCTGTGTGAGATGTGAGCAAAAGGATGAGAGATGTCGCGTCTGTATTTCCAAGCATTGCGAGTTGCGTATCAGAGTTGTCAGGGAGCAGGATCTCGGCTGTGGTGGGTGTGCGTGGCACAAGGTTAGAGACCCCTAGCACGCAATCCCAGCTGTAGTTGACGAGCATCATCCTCGCGCCGGGCTGTCTAACTTCACCACACCACCACCACACTTCCATCTCCCACGCGAGTGGTCTTCAAGGCTGTTTCCTCAATCAATATGCCCCAAAAGATGCCTATGCCCCTGCAACCTCTGACTCAAATGCTCCGGCAACTGCATCGGCGGCACATCAAAATCCGCCGCCAGCGTCGCACTCGCAAAAGGACTAGGCGCAACCCCCTTCGGCCGATCCGCCTGGCTATAGACCTGCCTCAGTACCTCCTCATTCCGACAAGCATCCTTAAAGCTCTTCGTGATACTCTCTATAGTCTCCGTGTCCGTGAGCTTACTCGAGGAAGACGATGTCTTGCTGGTAGCGAGACGATTGGGTAGTAAGAGGAAATCGCCGACTTCGTTGCCGAGAATTTGGGCGAGGACGAGGCCGGTTTTGTGCACGAATTGCGTGTGGGTGTAGGTTGGGGGACCCCAGGAGTAGGCTACGTGGAGGTCTGTGTCGAATTCGCTGGCGGCTTCGTAGTCGAGGATGAAGTCGTGTTTGCGGAGGAGGGCTTTGTGATATGCGAAGTGGTCCTCGACGGGGCGGGGGGCGATCGAGTGTGGTTGGATGATTGGTGTTGCCATGATCTTGTCTGGTGGTCGCACGGCGAGTCTCACTGGCTGCGGTTGGTCGAATGGGTGGTGCTCTCGGAATTTGGAGGCTTCCTCTAGTGGCACTTGGACGAGTTTGAGCCCGTAGCCTTCGACGGTGCTCGACCATCGTGTGATAGCTTCTCTGACTAGCTTTGTGGAAGCACCGAGCCATTCCAGCTGTATGTGATAGCAGTTCTCGGGATTGTGAATGCGGTCTGAAAGGAAGTTAGCATAAGCAGGTCAAGTGGCGAACATGTACACATACCGTAATGCAGCTCGATGACTTGCAGGTGATCCGACTTCCTCTGTGGATCTACGTTGTACTTCATGACTTGACTCAGAAGCACTTCCTTCGGCTTCTTGTCCACTGGACCTAGCACGGGAGTCGGCCTGCCCGAGGAAGAGCTAGAGTCGTTGGTGATGGGCCGTATGACAGGCGACTTGACAGATTCCGAGATTGGTGTGGCAGGTATTGATCTCCACGGAGCTTTGCTAAACAGACCTTGCGTATCCGGATACTCAGTCGTTCTATGTGCACTTGCGATTTGGTAGAAGTAATTGCCGTCCCGGAACTTGTGCTTCTGCCGCACATGTGAGAAGATACCACGATTCATCAACTCATTGCCAAGCGCCACGGCGTCCTCGCGAAGGTCCAGATCTTTGAAAGCACCGAGCAGCCAGGAGGTCATCTCGTCTCCACGGAAGCACTTGAGATGTGTGAGCGTGAGCCACCGGCGGTCTCGCATTTCCACACCATAGGGAGGAAGTTCCTGCATCTGCTTGACGAGCTTCTCCAAGTCAAAGTTGCTGCTGTGATGCTTTTCAGAGTCCGCAAACAGTGGCGTAGTAAGCTCACCACCTTCGAGCTGAGTCGAGAGTGTCGGACCATGGGCATTGACAATAACGCTTGTGTCTTTCGTCTCGTAGGCAATTGCCAGTGGATTTGGATCTCGCTCCAGAGCACTGGAAGCAGGTTTCGATTTTGTGAGTGATACATGACGCTGCTGATCTTCGGCAGAGAAGTATCTCTGTCGCTGCCAGGTTTGAGTCAACTTTTGAATACCCTCGATGCGCCGCTCATCATCAGACAGGCCTCCAAGGCGGGTTTGTGCGTTGCGATCAGATTTCGTCATATCCACGGGAACCAGTATAAGTCGCACCTTGAAAGAGGCATTGACATCTGATGAAGAAGTTAGGCCGAGAATGTATTCATCAAGAGATGACCAGTCACCGATAGGAGACTCTGAGTGGTATGTGACTTCTGGCTTTACGGTCATACCAGTCATCATGCGCATTTTAGGCTCGTATGAAGTAAGGTAGTGCTGCGTGCCATTGTCTTCACTGCCGATGCCAGTCTTTGGGTCGTACTGGACGACTTGGATCTCGAAGTCTGAAAAGCGCTGAAGCTCATGATATCTTCGGCCAAGAGAAAGCAGTACTGGCTTGCTCTTACTCTGAAAAGTGGCGTCGCCTCCGGTATTGCGAATTGCAACGATTTGAAAGCCGCGAATCAGGCGGATGTCGATGAGCCTCTCCACCAGCACACGAGCCGTCTCATTCTTCAAACCTGAAGAGTTCGAGATGACATGCCGGCGGACCCTCTTTTTGTAATGCGTCTCAAGTTCCGAGGCGGATGGCTTGTATTCAGCAGTCAAAGGCAGAGCAGCCGGTGAACACATCGATGACCACTTGAAGGCGCCCGAGCTGATGGCCCGTGGAAAGACGTGCTGCCACTTGCGGTACTGACTTGCAACCCGCATGTTGTCTCTCCGCGGGTTGCACGGATTGAGCAGCATGACCCATGGCGACAACATATCCAGACTGTCATTCATAGAGCCCTTGCGAGGGAACATATTCTTTGCCTTGGGAGTGGCAGATAGTGATGTCTCATGTTCCATCATAGTGCCGACCATAGTGCCTGCAATGCCCTGTTTCAATTCCCGTGCAGGATCGCTCGATGCTTGCTCAGGATCTTCAGGTACACTGCTGATATCGATAGGTCTAGAGGTCTGATATTGGTCTGATCCGCTTGTTCGATGCGAGACCAGGCTCTGCTGCGATGGCTTTCTCGCCAACGACGCCCTGATCGCTTTGGCAAGGCCACTTGAGTTGTCATTGGTGCCATTAGTCGCCCCCATCCCGATCTCTTTCTCATGTTGGGCGTGCGTAGCTGACACTGTGGTGCTCGCGACACCTCTGCTTGGTGCAAGTCCTTTTGGCCCTACACTGATTTTCCGCCCCGCCTGCATTAGAGGATGCGGCGGTAGGCGTTGGCGTTTGGCACGAGACAGAGGCTCCTTGTTTGATGCGTTGGAGGCATTGCCCTTCGGACTGTCATCAGCATCGACAGGGACTGTTGGGACCGTCTTCTTTGGCGAAGGGCTCGGGATGGGAACACCCTTCATCGTCTCTGCTGATCCGACAGGATCCACAGAAGGCGTCGTCGGAGCGGGTTCTATGACAGTCTGACTTGAAGGTCCACGATCTGTGAAGACCTGGTTATCGTGGTAGTCCATTGTGCTGGTGTCCACCTCACCCCATCCGCTGTCTTTCAGAATGGGCAAGGAGATGTCCTCAACAGGCTCCTCGATGTTTGTCAGAGTCCAGGTAGATTGAGTGACATCATGGATGTCTTTCCAGAATGATATGTCCACCCAGTGAGGTAAAGCAAATTCGATGGTGCCGTTATGATCGTATCTGAAAAGCGGCACTGGATGCAAAGGCTTCGGCGACAGTGCGACAATATCCACTCCAATGCTATTGCCGACCAACAAGTCTGTGGTCTGCTTCAAGAGAGTGTGATGAGCTTCGAAAAGACCAGATCCAGCAGAAATGGCTATGATCGAAGTACCAGTGCTCATGAGATGTGCATCAGTCTGATCGTCTGCAAAGTCCATTGCTGTCAAATGGATGGCCTCCAGCATGTTGCTTTCTGCAGCCAGAGAGACTGAATGCGGTAGCCGGTGGTCGTTGAATGCCTTCTTAAGCCTCTTGATGATCTGCCGCCAGGAAGCACTTGCCACTTCCGATACCAAGATATGAAAGAAGTCTTCGCTTGGGAGTTCTTTGACAGCGTCGCCGTTCAATCCATTGGCATGTACATTCTCGATGCGACCAAACAGAACAATCGAGATTTGGTGTTTGACCTTGAGCGACTCCCATCGTCGGAACAGTGCCGGGAGAAAGCCGTCGATCATTCGCTCGTACATGAGGTCGCCGTTACTCCAATTCTCAAGCATCTCTCGCGAAACTTCGATCAAGATAGTATATCTCGCACTTCCACTCCGAAAGATCGGCTTCGTTTGCGGATGTGACGAGATGGCCGACTCAACTTCCTGACCAGCAATGTAAATATGTTTGACCTCTGCCGTTTCGGAGCCGAGATAGTTCAAAGTCTGGCCTTGATACAGAACGGTATCCTGCAATCGCCCCATCAATTGCCACATATCGGCCCTGGACAGATACTGGTCGCGGAAGAACATCTCAACATGGGTCGCAATAGCCGGATCAGGGTCATCGATGATTTGAATTCGTCCTTGAATCCTGTTCTCGAAACCGAATCGCTGGGCCAAGCTGATGTGGATCGAGATCTCGGTGGAGTTGGAGGCCAGTCCGGCTGGGGCGATACATAATGTCCTGGCTCCTGGTGCGTTGAGGTATGCAAATTCGCCCACATGCATGGCTCGATTGCCAGCCAGTACGTCCTTCTTAGTGACGCGGTCATCGTGTAGCACGATGGTACAGAGCTTTTCCTCCATTTCGATGGCCATGCCTGACGCGTAGGGGCGATTCAAGTGGGATATATCGGTATCTGGCCCGCCCGCATCAATGCAGGAGGCCTTTTGATACGGCTATACCGCATCGTCGTTCATCTGAGTTTGAATCCCCAAGTCATCGCTGGATGGTATAGGTCATGTTCGATGGAAGATGGAGGTGTTGTTGGCGCGAGAGGAAAGTCGTCGCGGTCGTCACTCAGAAGTACGCAGTGCCCAAATATACGCGTGAGCTGACGTCTACATCCGACGGCGGCGGTCTTTGTTCCCCTGAGTGACGTTCTACCAATTGTCGCGCTCTCTTCACTTCTGTACATATCAACTCTCCAATTGACGATGTTTCTCACCCTCGCCACCACGGCATTGACGCTGCTCAGCCATGTGCAGGCGCATGGAAACCACGCGCACGAACAAGCGCCCATGATCCCGAAAGACGCAGATTGGGCCATCCGGCACATGGCAGGTAAGGAATCGCCCAACATTGATGGCCTCACCACCACCTTATCTAATCCCCCAAACAGAGGAACACCACATCTCCTCCTTCGACGCCGGCTCCTTCTTCAACCTGCACGACTACGACTCCTCAAACGAGTGGACGAAAGACGACCTCCTAAAAACCTACGGCCTCCTCGACCCCTCCACATCGCACATCTCCCAAGCGGACAAAGACGCCGCCGTCCAGAAAGTCATCCAACTCTTCGACCGCGACCAAAGCGGTACGATATCTTTCGCCGAATACACCGTCGGCGAAGCCCAAGGTCTCAAACTGCCGGACCTGGGCTACGGCCCAGGCCACCACGGCGACGACGAGTACGAGTACGAGATCCACCACTTCGAGAAATACCACGATGAGAACACGCGCGAGGAGGATTTGATTCACCCGGAAGATATCGAGCATTTCCGGAAACACGAGGAGATGGAAGAGGCGGCTGAGAGACAGGAACGTATGGACCGCATGGCGATTATTGAGGCGAATATTCCGCAGAAGTTTCGGAGGGAGTTGTAAGAGTTGTTGCTGTTCGATGGTGCAGGCGTTGAGAATACCCGCGACGATTGAGGAGTTGGAGACAGCGTTGGAGCAGGTCACGGTGCAGGAGGCGAGGTTCTATAGACATTGGGGGTATGTGGTGTGTGCTGTGATTGCCTGGACGGCGTTTTGGGAGTTGATGGAAAGGCATCAGAATCCGTATGCGCAGCTGCTGGCGTGGATGGCAGTGGGATTGGCTGTTTTGGTGGCTTGTTATTTGTAGATGGATGATGTGTATGAATACAGCATGTGCGATGTACAGAGCGCAGGCGCTGGAAGAGGAAAGTGCTGAGTGTTTATGGGGGAGCTGTTGGCTGTACGATGATATCTATCACGCAATGCATGACGCCCGGGGCATAGCTTTTGAGGCGGTTGATGTACTCCACCTCGGTCTTCACATCACCTCCCCTTTTCCCTGTCAGGATCCGTTCGAATTCCTGCCTCGTCTCCTCTGCCTTCATCTCAATCTCCTCCACAAGAAAGTTCTCGTGCACATGCGCCCACCCGACCATCCCCTTCTCCAAAACCTCAGCAGCCAGTTCCAAACCCCTCCTCGAACTGGGCAACATCCCCAAATTCACATGCCTCACAGGCGGAACTCTCCCCTGCTCCCTCGACATCCTCACCCTCCCCGGCGCGTGTTCATTACTCTCATTAAACACAACCAAATCCTGCACTTCCCCTTTACTGGCCTCCTCACCGTCCTCGTAGACTCTACACCCCCACTTATTCGCCACCGCCCCCCTCCTCAACCCCTCACAACTCCACGCATTCAAATCCCATCCCAACACACAGCTGATCCCGGCTTTCTTATATGAGAAGGCGAAATACCCAATGCCCACGTACAGATCTACCGCCGTGCATGGTCCTTCTTCCACAGCTTGTAGAACTGAAGGGAGGGTCAAGAGGCGGGCTTTTTCCGATATGTTCCCTCGCGAGAACATCGTCCAGCGTGGAGCCCAGGTTTGGTGGATTGTGTTTTGTTTCGCGGTGACCCAGAATGCCGCGGCGAAGTCCTCAGACGTGGGAGGGTTGGAGGTGGTGCTGGGACCGAAGGGGCCGTGGAGGGGTGTGAAGTTTGTTGGGGAGCGGAGGGTGTTTTCTGATGGGGCGTCCTGGTCCAAAGAGGAAGGGTCTTGTTGGAGATGGAGAGGAATGGGCTTGTTGACGGCTATGTGCGTGACTTTGAGATGTTTGCACATTGACATGTAGAGACCGCCCATGGAAAGCGTCTTGTCATTGATCTTGTCTTGTATGGATGTCCACTCTGGTCCGGAAAGGGCTGTTGATGGGAGGAGGAGCATTGTGCCGTAGATTGTGTAGGATTTGTTGAGTTTCTTCGTCAGAGCCTGGGTGATTTCTTCTGGGATGTCTGTTTCTGAGAGCCATTCTTTCACTGCCCTGTCCATGATTGGAAGTTGATGTTTTGGTGTTGCAAATTGGCAATGATTTTGGGAAGTGAGGTCTGCTGTCGGCTCAACACTTGCCGAGATTTCCCGCCTCCCAATTTCGACTTCACTCCTTTCCATTGCAACTTCTTCACGTTCGACATCGTCTTCATCGAATTTACCTTCAGAGTCACGGCATGGTGTTTTGCAGCAGCCTTGATGACTCTCGACCGGTGCGATCTAGACCGATCACGACGAAGAGCTGGAAAGTCGAGGGCAATACATTGCCCCCGAGAACTTGGAACGCCATAAGCCTTCCAGGAGGACCAATAGGTCAAGACGGCTTTGTTCTGTGCTCGCCGATACTGCCAATTGAATCGGCAGCTCTGACATGATAACTACAGTACAGCTGCCCGCGATGAATAGTAATCTGACGAGCCGGCGGCAGCTCATCCAGCACCGAATTCCTCCACCTAGGGCTGCTATTTAAGACTGGGGTACAAACTTGATCGAGCTCATTCTCCTACCAGCCTTCGCATCTAACTTTTGTCTCCCTGATTCAGTTTCATCTACTGAAGTACACCCGACTGCATTTGACAAAACAGTGAGACTCTTCGAACATGGCTACATTTCCCGCAAGCGGCATCCTCGTCGAAGCCGAGGAGTTCGATGACTATGGCGGCTGGATCTTGGACTCACAGTTTGAGCTGGAGATGGGATCTCCATACCTGCTCGCTCACGGCAATGGGAAGCCAGTGGCCGATGCTACGACGACCGTGACTGTTCCTCTACCGGATCATGGGGAGTACAAAGTCTGGGTCCGCAGCAAAGACTGGGTACCCGGGCATCACCCAGGAAGATTCACACTCACCGTCGACGATACCACTTTGCCGATCGAGTTCGGCGCCAACGACCTGGACTGGAATTGGCAGCTCGGCGGTACAGTGGATCTGCCGCCAGGTCCTCTCCAACTTTCCCTTCATGATCTCACTGGCTTTGGGGGACGCTGCGATGCGATCTTCTTGACAAAAGATGACCTTGCTCCTCCCGACTTTGTGGTACCAGTGAAAGAGCTAGAGCGGTCGTGGCGACGACAGTTTCGAAACTTGCCCAGCGACCCTGTGTCTGAAGGAAGCTTCGATGTAATTGTCGTTGGAGGCGGTCTGGTCGGAAGTGTCGCAGCCATCACTGCTGCAAGACTTGGAGAGCGTGTTGCTCTGATACAGGATCGACCGTACTTAGGCGGCAATGCCAGTGTTGAAGTTGGGCTGAGCCCTCGCGGTGTGAGAGGACCACTGATCGACGAGCTCGTGCAACGAACTCCAAGTGGAGACATATATGCAAAGCAGCTGCTCGATTCCATGCCGAATGCCACAATGTTTCTGGAGTATACGACGTATAGCACCATTATTGTCGAGCAAAAGATCCAGGCTGTGGATGCAAGGCATGCTCGCAGTGGCCGCGAGGTCCGCTTGTCTGCGCCGATGTTCATCGATTGCTCGGGCAAATGCATTCTCGGACTGCTATCAGGAGCGGAGACAATGTCTGGCCGTGAGGGTAGAGCGCAGTACGGCGAGAGCCTCGCACCAAAACGAGGAGACAACATGCACCACGGCAATACTGTCTTCTTCCGCACAAAATTGGCCGACGAACCAGTCGCATTCCCCTCCGTACCTTGGGCAACCGAAGTCGCAAAAGACTACGCAGATCTCAGCGGCCAACTAATCGAGCCAGGCCTCGAAAACGGCCCCGGACCCGCCATAACTCCCCCCAAATCCAACATCCCGAGTCCCCCAACCATCCGCCGCATGGCCATGCCCTGCACCCACTACTGGGAATACGGCCAATGGCTCGACAACTACACCCAAGGCGAGCACATTCGCGACCACCTCCTCCGCGCCATCTACGGCACCTTCTCCAACGTCAAAACCGGCGACCCCTCAACCTACGCCAACCTCACCTTCGACCACGTCGCCTTCGTCGCGGGCCAAGGCGAATTCCGGCGCTACAAAGGCGACTACGTCCTCAGCGAACCGGACATCCGCTCGCACAAACCCTTCCCCGACGCCGTGGTTCAAAACGGCGCGGCTTTCTGTCTGCACTACGGCCAGCACGAGAAGTACGATTTCCGCCTCAAGCATTGGATCTGGGATGAGAGGGATGGGAGGGATTACGATGTTCCTTTTAGATGTTTGTATTCGAGGGATGTGGGCAATTTGATGTTTGCGGGGAAGCATATTAGTGTTACGCATGTGGCCGGGTCGAGTACGAAGTTGATGGGGAATGGGGGGCAGCATGCGATTGCGGTGGGGGTTGCGGCGCATCTTTGTCGGAAGAGGGGCGTGGGGCCGAGGGGGGTTGGGAGGGAGTGTTTGAGGGAGTTGCAGACATTGGTGGCGGAGTTTACGGGGAGGGATTGTGGGAAGGGGGATGAGAAGGTGGTGGGTTCGAAGTTGTGAGGCTGCTGATACAAACTAGGGAAATGAAGCTTCAATGACCTTACGATTGCTCTTGAGCCATTCCTTGACGATGCTAAGCCAGTTCGCTCTCTACCAATCGTTGGCTCGCCTACTTTGACTTGTACGGCAGTTCCGGCATCCTCGATAGCAGGGACGGGATACAGCGGGAAGCTGGAATGAGGCACCTGCTCTAATGGATATGGTTGAAGGAAAGCTCGTCATTGCTGATTGTGAGCAAATACTTCTCTCGCAGCCATTACCTTACTGACACGAAATACACACACAAAACAATTGCCTGTATCGAACGTCGCCGCCCCTGGTGGATCTCGAGCAGAATCAGTTGCGGTACCACATCGATTCCCAGATACCAATGCTATGGATCAGCCGCGCTTGCGCATATCTGTACCATCCATTTGGATGTGGTACCCCATGGTCGACCACGCGGCCTCCCTGAGCAACATTCTTGGTTGTCTTGTTTTCTTCTTGGCTTTATGGTATACACTCTTACGTCTTGTCTCACCCGAGCTCAGCATGTGAGGCTCTGGGCAGTTGCGATGTACAGGTTTTGCGTTTGGACGGCTGCTTGGTTGTTCTTATTCTGCACATATGCACTTGCAGCAGAGCGCTTCGATGAGCTCGGCCGCCATCAAGTCGATGGCATTCTGATAGGGGGCAAAGGCGTCGAGCCTACACCTAGAGATGGCCTTCAGCGGAGGCAAGCCGCGGTCACCTATCAAGAAACCGTTACCGTCACATCCACGACGACAGGGACGAGGACTTCCACGAGCAATGTCGTTGCTACATCCAGCGTCCCGGTCACTAGCATACTTATCTCAACGAGCGTGGTATCCACGCAAACGAGCAACGTTCTCTCCACAACTCAGGTCAGCACGCAGCCTGGTGAGTTGTAAAGGGCTTCACTCATCCGGTCATGGGAAGAGGCAACGAGGTCTGGTTGGAGCCTCTGAACTAATGTACTCCTGTCAGGAAACACTCGCACCCAGACCTCGATATCCTCCCAACCAACCTTTGTCTCGAGCACCATCCGATCGACATACTCTTCAACCTACGTCCAAACGACTACACAGTATCAAACACAGCAAAGCGTCGTCACCCAAACCATTGAAGGAACAGAAACGCAATATGCTTCTGCAACGGCTACAAGCGTAGTTACTGGCTCGCCAAGCATCGTCACTGCCTCATTTGTGGTTACCTCCACTGCATCGCCCGTCTACGAAACGATGCCTGTCAGGAGCCTTACTTCTACGACGTACCTCACGACATCATCATTCTATACCACGACACTAATAACGACATCCGATTTGACATTTACTGCGAGCTACTGGACAACGACGACCCTGTCTTCAACGGCGAGCGGTTATCAGATTACCCGCACCCAGATATCAACGGGGCTGAGCACTGCCACGTCAACATATGTCTCTACCTATCGCACCACCAGCGTTGGCCAAGAGACAAGCAGGACCTCCCAATTTTCAACCGTCGTTTCTACTGCCGACCTAACCTCAACCCTCCGGCAGACTTCATATTTGACCGCCACGGCAAGCACGCAAGGTTCGACATCTTACACCTCTGCGCCCGTGCAAACATCGACATTGCCTACAGGAACCAGAACGCTCAGCGTGGAAACCCGAACAGTTTCCAGCACGACCACTTCGCTTTCGAGCTATCCTTTCACCATCTCGACACTGGTGTCGACCTCCGATCGTTCTGAAACGACGTTGGTCTTTTCAACTTCTACATATCTCACTTCCGTCTCGGGCAGTCTTGTTCGAACAACGAGGATTATAACGGAGCCGAGCATTGTTACCAGCACTGCAAGGTCAGGACACTTGAAGTGGCTCCTTTCGCGAGACAAAGACTAACTTCTCTTAGATCTACGTACCAAAGTACCGTTGTCGGAACTAGCACAGGGGTGAACTCATTGACAAGCACCATCTTGAGTAGTCAATACGTTGAGCTCACGCTCTCATCTAATCTTTCCATCGAGATGATCGAAACAAGGACTGCTTCAACAGAAACCACGAGGGCGAATACAATGACTTCAACACGGCCCACAGCCACGACGACAGCTTCGTTGTCGGGACGATCAAGCTCCAGCTCAGTCTCGAGTAGCAGCCAGCGATCTTCACTTCCCGGGACCAGTTCGACTTCCAGTGTCGCCATGATATTAACGCTATCAGTCTCGATCTTACCAACGAGCGGCCCAGAGTCAACGAGTTCGCTTGAGACCTCTTCGCCGAGAGACTCCTCAACAGCGCCTGGCTCTTCACCATTGTCCAGGCCCTCAACTTCAGCCAGTCCCTCGAGCAGGTCCCAAAACGCAACGACATCGAGCAATTCTTTGGAACCCTCTCGCTCGTCGACAGCTAGTTCTGTAAAATCATCTTCATCTACGACGTCTTCAGGGCTCAGTATCCCATCGTCGAGAACACAAAGCTCTTTCATCATTGCAAGCTCTACAATCAGCAGAGCGGAGACCTCGAGCGCTACTTCATCCTCCGGCAGCGATATCCCAAACGCATCGTCTAGCTCGCCTATGAGCTCTGCTTCTACTCCGAGTAGCTTGGTCTCTTCTCGCCTTTTCTCGACGGCCAGCGCCGCAACGTCGTTGAACTCTTCGTCTACGAGAAGCATAGTATCAACTTCGACACGAGGGTCAACGGAGTCTGGTAGTTATTCAACCAGCACTCTGGCCTCTACAAGATCGACTCGACCATCTAGCCTCGCGAGTTCCGACGCATCAAGCAGCTCATCAACTCGGCTACTTTCACCATCAACGAGTCTCGCCTCTTCGTTGGCCTCTTCGACGACTACTTCGGTCCAAATATCGAGCCCCAGCACATCGATATTCGAGAGTAGTATTATAGCACCTTCGCCATCAACAATGATCGAAGCTACGTCCGCTCTTATCCCTTCCTCCGCTGGCGAGACTTCTTCGGCTCAAGATACTGCCAGCCTGCCGACTGACTCTTCATCTATCGAGTCGAGCACCAACGAGCTGGCCATGGATCCTTCAACGACACAGTCTTCGATCACAGAATCTTCAGCTCAAGCCACAGACAATCGACCAGTCTCTTCTTCCTCCACTGCGGTAATCCCAACAAGCACAAGTCCATTGTCGATCAGCACTTGGGCCTCGACAACGCCACTCATTTCAAGTTCCTCGATTGGAGGTTTCGTTTCAAGCACCTCAGAGCAACTCCCGGATTCATCATCGACATCCGCTTCTGATCAAACTTCCCAATCCCTGACTTCCGGTTCAGTGGTCTCTTCGACCAGCCCAGTACAGACCTCTGAATGGTCCTCATCTCTTCTCTCCACTTCTGGATCAGCTTCCACGCCAACGACTTATCTATCGATGATCTCATCAACTGGTCCGACCCAGAGCTCTGAAAAAATCTCAACATTGAGCACGACAAATTCTGCTTCCAGTCCATCATCGACGTGTCCAGTGGAAAATTGCGAGACACTCACTGCTAATGGTGAAGACTGGTATGTCATCCGGGGAGCCGACATGGAAGGAGAAGAAATGTCTTCTACGGCCAAACGAGACACTACCGACGATTGCATTGCGATCTGTACGCCCACGAATGAATGCATGGGATGGCTGTATATCATGACAAGCACAAACGATACTGCTGTGGGTACATGCCGCTTCTTCAGCAGAGTCGATCGGATATTTGCTGGACGTAATGTTGCTGCTATCAAGGTCGACGCCTTACCCCCGGGTACGTCAGGCTCGCTGAGTTCAGCCTTGTCTATTAGCACCACAGCTTCCCAGGCTTTGTCGGCTCTTGTTACGGGTAGCACGTCAGAGACACTGAACATTTCAAGCGATTCGAGCTCTACATCGATTGCTCCAACGCCATCGAGCCCCTCGTCGCCCTTGGAAACTAGTTCTCCATCCTCGATTGCCACGAACTCCTCGATTCCGGGTACTGAAGCGACCTTTGCAACCTCATCGATTTCAGAGGTCTCATCGTCGACCCCTTCGATTACATCAACATTGCGCTCAGCTCTATCGACGTTCGAGTCAGGTACAAGTTCAAGTAATGCCTCCTTTGCCGCAGCCAGCTCGACTTCAATGACCAGCAACATCTCATCGACCGCTCCCATGGGCATTTCATCCGTATCCGAGATAGTAACTTCCTCACCACCGGTCAAAAGCGTTAGATTCTCCACGACCACAGTCTCACTCGCCAGCACCGCCACACCAAGTACCGCACCCGAGAACACCTCAGTCCCAGCGTGCTTGCCTCCAGGAGACGGCTCAGCCTGCGGAGCGAACGACAATCGAACCTGCGTTTCCGAAAACGGACAGCCTTACCGACTCAAATGCGACACAGTTCCTACAGGAGGCACCGTGATCGTCGTCTCTCGAGCACTTGTCCAAGATCCTTCGTTCAGCGACTGCGTGGCGTCTTGCGATCTCATAGCGGAGTGCACTGCGGTTACGTATCGAAACACCACTAGGGACTGCTATTATCTTGCCAATGTGAGCGGGCTTGCGACCATTCCAGGGGTCGGGACGGAGTTTGCCTTGGCTTTGCCTCAGCCTGAGCCGCCTATTACGACAATCACCTCCGGCAACGATATTCCGTCCGCTCAGACTGTTTCATCCTTTGCCGCGATTGAAACGGCATCTTCGAGTACCACGGCTAGCTCTCGTGGTAACATCCCATCAATCGTGACTCTCTCATCCTCCTCGACAACGTTATCGATCGCCTCAAGTACGTATGTATCGATCACGACAGACTACGGAGTCGGCAGTGAATCAGTGCCGGTATCAACCACCAATTTAAGCTCTTCAGATGCCAGCAGTAACAACCAATCGCCAACAACATCTTCTGAAGTCCCTTCCTCTGCAACGTACTCTTTCAGTCCTTCAACGAGCACAGCAGAATCTGCTGGGATCCCATCAAGCTCGTCGAGCGAAACGATCTCTGTGAGCACCACCAGAATGACGATATCTACCTCAAGCATAGCCTTTCCGGAAAGCTCCAGTCCGTCTGTTAGCTCAATATCAACTGCCGAGAATGGCACATCAACATTATCGCTCAGCTCCAACGACAGCACGACTGTGGGTACAAGTCAACTGACCCCAACTCTTTCGAAGTCAACATTGTCAGCGGTAGCCACGATGAGCATTGTGACGATCACCGACTTCCCATCAACATGTCCGCGAGGCACCAGAACGATATTTAGAATCACAACGAGCACCATTCTGTCCTGTCCAGCGGCATCGACCTGCACTTTATAATCAGCAACGCATGTCGCTCTTTGGTGGGCATCAATGGGCAACCATGATACTGAACCAGCATCACCAGTACCTGATCGGTCAGTCTGAGATCTAACTCCGGAGATAAGGCAGAACGAGCTGACTAAAATTCACCAGAAGCCCTGTCACATACGGTTCTATGCCTCTTCTCGACCGAATGCTGTGGAAGACACGTGATGAAGTGAATGTCTTGTCACGAGCTAGTCGACATATGGGTAGAGTGAATGAGTGCCGAAAGCTTACAAGATGCTACTGCTGTATTGCGTCAGTCCAGATGCATGCATATAGCTCTTCAGTGAGCTTCGACTCTTTACAATCGAAACTCCAACACTACCCGTATCACTTAACCTGTCATGGCTTCCAAACACAACGCCCTCGTCGTTTTCGGCTCCGGACCGGGAATTGGAAGAAATGTTGCTGCCCTGTTCGCAGAGCGGGGTTTCTCGAAAGTCATCCTCCTGTCGAGAGACGGCAATCGTTTGAAGGAAGATGTCAGCTTCGTGAAGACTGCCGCCAAAGATGCTGATGTTGAGGCCATTACTATCGATCTCGCGGATACTGGAAATGTGAGAAGCACTCTTGAGAAGGTTGATAAGCAGCTGGGGGTCACGCCTCTGGAAGCGGTCTTGTTCAATGCGGCGAGAGTTGGCCAGAGCAAGATCCTCGAGTTCTCGGCAGAACAGGTTGAAACCGATCTGCGGGTGTGTTTAGTCACAAGGCTTCCTGATGGAGAGGTGCTAATAAATCACCTACAGATCTCAGTCGTCAGCCTCTACATCGTCGCCCAATGGGCAATGCCCAGACTCGTCAACTTCGCCTCAGCAAACAAATCCTCCAGCGCAGCCTTCCTAGTAACAAGCGGCGGGCTGTACAAGAATCCATATCCTTCGTTCTTCTCTCTTGCCTCATGCAAAGCCGCTCAGTACAATCTGACGCATTCCTTGCACAAGGAGTTCGAGTCGAAGGGTGTGCATTGTGCTTTGATTGTTGTGCAGGGCGTTGTGGCGGATGAGTCAAAGGTCACGAATGCGAGGAATATCGCTGAGGAGGCGTGGAAGTTGAGAGGGTATGCGAGGGGTGAAGGGAAGTTGGATGTGGAGATGTTGGATCCGGATTATGCGAGAAGGATGAAGGAGAGGGAGGAGGCTAGTAAGGCTTGAATTGGAGGTCTATTGTATCTTTGCTCTGTTAGCTTCTATTAGCGGAATGGTGGAAGACAGACTTACAAAAGGTATCTATGTGTTTTGCTCCGCCGTTGAGCTTTTCAAGACCGCCTTTTGCTTCTCAGCAGACTGATCCTGCATTTCATTCCCAGAGCTATGGATCATTTGCTGTATGGGATTGGTCCATTGGTTGCCTCGTAAGACTTGAGCGTTTCTTGAACAAGCTTCAAGACCTCTGCGTGCACACTCGATGGAGCGCAGAGAAGGCCATAGTCTAAACAGCATTAGCACAGCAATATGCAATTCGTAGAAGACAGACTTACTCGCTGCCATCTTTCGACCTTGCGTGAAGTCTATTGATTTGCCGTTGAGATCAGTGACCTTACCGCCGGCTTCCTCAAAGATCAAAACGCCTCCCGCATGGTCCCACCTATAGCAGTGATCAGTGATCGTTCACCTGCTCGCAAAGCAATTCGCCTACATGTTACTCCGCCAGCTTGAATACTTGAATATACGCATGACGATGTGACATCGACCAAGACCCAGAGTCGCATACTTCATCAGTGAACTGAATAGATCGACGCCTGGAAACGGCGTGTACAGCTTGCTCGCCACCTGCTGGTGCAGATGTTGGATAGTGCTCGTATAAGTTGAACAGTCGGACCAGATGAGATTGTCAATCTTGACTTTGTCTCCATGGCGGTCGATCTTCTTTGCTTCAGCGAGAGTCCCATCGTTCCGCATCGGCCTGACCCAAGTGCCTTCGCCACGGACAGCAAAGATCATGCAGCCTAGGTCTCTGTCCACATTATCTTCGTGAACAGAGTCAGATTGCAAGATGGCGTTGGGACAGCCAATGATGCCGATTTGCTCGACGCCGTCGATGAGGAAAGCACAGTTAATTGCGTATTGCTGACCTCGCAAGAACGTCGCTGTCCCATCGATTGGGTCATACACCCACATTCTGTCATTGTTGCTGACCTCGTTCTTGCCGCCCATATCAATGAGATTGCAGACTTCCTCCTTGGACGCTGGGACTGCCAATGCAGGGGTGCTCTTCGAGAAGGCATCCTTCAAATCTTGTGTGAGTTGCCACACGCTCTCGAGGAGTGCATCGTTTTCCCGCAAGTCATCAGCTGATTCCTCTGCTAGGAATTTGTCGTCCTTGAAAGCTCCATGGGTGGCCGATGTCAACAGTGCTTGAGCGGCAAAGTCACCCACTGTGACTGGAGAGAAGTCGCTCTTCTTGACCTGGTCGTCCTGGCTGACAGTCGCCTTCTGGAGGCGTTTCGTGAGAACAGCACAATGTTGCACAGCCGTACAGGCTACATCAAGCTCTGCTTGGAACTTGCTGGGCATGTCTTCTGCAAAAATTTGATGATTGTTGGCAAGGGCAAGACAAGGGAAAGTTTGATCCTGAAGGTTTCATCATGGTCCACGAAACGGTTGGTGCCTGAGGCATCAACCTAATCTTCCACCACTGCGCTCTCTTCCCGAGTCTTCTAGGACCGATCTGATCAAGAATCAAGGCCAATCAGTATGGCATAGATATGGAAGTTCTCGTGTATGCAGAGTACGGTTCTTGGGACATGTGGGTGGGCAGATCCTTCCATCAGCTGAGCTGACTTCACCTGCTGAATCGCTCTGTGTACTACATGTATGTGTCGAGCCTCCTAGACTTCTGCAATATCACCAACATGCACCAATGCCTAGTCTGATTATCAACCATCACTCGAACCGACCATAATCTGAATCTCGATGGGCGAGTCGAGTCCATAAGGCCGCACTTCGGCCGAGAGTGGGCCTTCTGCTACACAATCACAGCAGCAATGCCTCTATACCATTACCAAGCAACAATGCGAATTTCGCATTCCCTCTCTCTATGGCTGATTCAATCAACATGTGATGGAGAGAAGTGAATTGAAATGGAAGGACGAAACTCGGGCCGCTCGGACTGGCTCGGCTTGGAAGCGTCAACGGTCTTCCCAGAGCTCTCCCTGGCAAAACCCATCGACGTCAACGTCATACCATGCACCGCACGAGGACTCCAGATTCTTCTAACTTGTGTGGAGTAAGAGGGACATAAAGGTAGGCCAATGCTGGACAGCTTATAAATACTCTCTTGCTCTTTCCTTCTTGTATATATACCCACTTCTCTGCGGCATTGACAGCAGCATTTCACACTCTACAAGCGCGACATTCAGGTCATCAACGAAGACAAAATGGGCAACAAGGCATGGCACGTGAACGGCAAGAATGGCTTCGACAGCCTGCAGCAGACAGACGACGCAATCCCTGAGATGGGCGACAAAGATGTGCTCGTCAGATGTAAGTCCTTCGCAGCATCCCATCCTCGAGCGTTGGCTAACATGGCCAGTCCACGGCTCCTCTCTCAACTACCGCGACCTCATCATCCCCAAGGGCATGTACCCTTTCCCCCAACGTGACGGCGTAGTACCAGCATCCGACGGAGCGGGCGTCGTGGAAAAAGTTGGCAAGAATGTGACACGATTCAAGAAGGGAGACAAGGTCATTACACTCTTCAACCAAGGACACATTGCCGGCAGCCTTGATGAGTTCTCCGTCATGGGTGGTGTTGGAGGTGCCGTTGATGGTTGCTTGAGGCAATATGGAGCATATGATGAGCAAGGCCTTGTCCACATGCCCTCGAACCTCAACTTCTTGGAGGCTGCGACTTTGACTTGTGCTGGTCTCACGGCTTGGAACGCTCTGTACGGATTGAAGCAGCTCATGCCTGGCGACTGGGTCCTTACTCAGGGAACTGGTGGTGTTTCGATCTTCGCTGTTCAGTTCGCCAAAGCTGCTGGTGCACGAGTCATTGCAACCACCTCTTCCGCCGCAAAGGGCGAGAAGCTGAAGCAACTAGGCGCCGATCACGTCCTCAACTACAAGGAAGACACCAACTGGGGTGAGACAGCCAAGAAGCTCACCGGTGGCCGAGGCGTGCAGCACGTTGTCGAGGTTGGCGGTCCGAACACTATGACCCAGTCTCTCAAGGCCATTGCATTCGACGGCGTCATCAGCATTATTGGCTTTCTCGGTGGCGGCAAGGGCGAGAAGCAGCCGACTTTCTTGGACTGCCTGACGAACATTTGCACTACCCGTGGTGTCCTTGTTGGCTCGAGGCACATGTTTGAGGATATGAACAGAGCGGTTGAGGCGAACAATATCAAGCCTGTGATCGATGAGAAGATCTTCAAGCTTGACCAGGTCAAGGATGCTTATCAGGTAAGTCACCGCCGCAGGCTGACAAGATATGAATGCTAACTCCTTTCGCAGTATATGTGGGATCAGAAACATGTAGGAAAGGTATGCATCGAGATCGATTAAGCGCATGGATGAATAGACGGCAAACAAAAGCAATACGGGCCATCAAGAATGTACGTAAAGGGGCATTCGTAATATGAACATATGACTTCAAACCGTGATTCTCTCAATCGATTCAACAGTCAACCAACCAGCACCGCCTCGAAGGATCGTGTTGCTGTTGTATCATCGGGAAGAATAACAATATTTCCGACTGAGCTCAGCCTTGTCCGGCATTTGTCCATCCTTGCGGCAGTCCAGCTACCGACCACACAGGCTTCCGACGAGCTCTCGACTTGGCAGGAACGGCGGTTGTCCATGTTCTCAGAAACTTCCCCTTCACGCCGAACTGGCTCCCGGCTCGACACGATGGATCAACCAACCGCCGTAAACGGATCACCACGACCAGAGAAGGGCTCTCTCAAGAGCCACATATCTGTAGAGGCAACAGTGCCTTCTGCAGTCTCAGACGTTGCGCTTCAATCATCCGAGATCGACCATCCCTCCGGACGCCCATACACATTCGCCCAGCATTGCTTCACATCTTCACAGTGAACCGCATCTTGCCCGAAAAGAATATGCCACATATACTCCATCACAGTCCCCAGTACCACATCGCTCAACTCGGACTTCAGAATTATATCCAGCCAACGCCTGTACTCCGACCAAGGCCTCTTCAGAACTTGTGCTCTGGACACCGCGAACTGCGCACAGCAAGGCGAGGCCACGATGGGGATCTGGCGGCGAACTTCTGCGACGGACATGTTGAAGAAGTCTGCGTAAATGTATGGATAGGCAGCTTCGGTGTAGGTCTCCTTCTCGGGAGGTTGGCGGTTGAGGTTGACTTCTGCAGGACATCCGGGAAAGCTGATGCAACGTAGATTGACGAACCCTCGATCAAGCACTGTCGGTATTTGAAGCTCCTTCAGCATATTCACGGCGTCGAAGCCTTTTGCGTCGTTGTGCCAGGCTTTGGGAAAGCCATTTCTGTGCGAATGGAGGAAGACTGCGACATCCGGGAAGGTGTCGTAGTGCTCGATGATGTAGGTGAGATATGGTGTTACTTCTTTGGCTTTGTTCATTGCTGTCTTGAATCCAGTGGGCGAGATCTCGTTGAGGCCAAGGTCGACGACGTACACTGCGGTGTCCCAGCCCTCGAGCTCGGCCAGCCACTCGGTGTCCTCTGATGCAAGTTTGCCCATGACGATTGTTTTCCGGAATTCGCCTCCGGCATCGTAGCTCAACGAGCCTTGCTTGGGGTCCTGGAATTGCCATGGTGGCTGAGAAGTAGGAGTTTGGGAGACATCTTCAACTGAAGATTTGGCAAGCCGAACGTATGGTCGAAATGTATCGAAACTGATGAGTGCGAACAGTAATGCCAGGGCAGTCAGAGCGTATCCTGCTATCTTGCTCCATCTTCTTGCCAGTACCAGCAGATCCGTTGTCGAGTCCTGCATAATATGGAAGAAATCTCAACGAAACGCTTGGACATGTGGTCCAGCCTGGCGAGCCAAGAGTACGTACAAGAGACATCGCAAAACCCTCACTCGAGGACAGTCGAGGTCTTGTCCTTGCGATCTCATCGTGCATAAAAGAAGCATAACAATCTCAAGTACCGTGCATCCGATTGAAATGACGCGAGCGGCACCAGAGCATAGACGAGATACGAGATACGAGCAACATACGAGGCTGATTGGGGGGTTGCCGAAGCGATGGTGCAAACCAGGCGCCAGGGACGGAATGGAATTCGAGAAGAGTATCTACTCCGGTCTGCTTTGGGATAGATACCTGGAGCGTTGACGACAGATGACTGTGTGAGAATCTAGGCTTCTAGTTGTCAGCATCTGGCTCGGAAGGGGCAACGTTCGACCTCGAGCAGTTTCTGAAGTCAACACTTGCTAATCTCCTCTCTTTCTTCCAACAGCCTGCTTAATATTGCATCAATTCTCTGTCTGTTACAACTTCAGAGGCTGGACCTTGCCGCCAAGTTGTTTGTCTTCCTTTGGCCACTCCAAGTGTGAGGAAAAGAGAGTACCATTTCACCGCTAACGACATACAATGCCGTCCTCAACATTCATCACCTCACCATGTGTCGCCTCTGGACCGTGTAACCACACTCCATGCTACCGTCAGATTCGAAACTCCATGACGGATGAAGTCCCTTCCCATACCCACGTTCCGCTCCCTCTTATTCCCCTTCCGCTCCTCTGGATACTACAAAATCGTCTCGCCGTCCTCGCTCGTAGATTCCAGATGAAGGATACCATCTGGAAGATACAAGCCACTCTTCTCGTGCAGCACCTTCCTGACCAGATTGACTTCAGCATCCCCAGCCGCAAACTTGTCCATGTCTGTGTGCTCGATACGTATGTGCTTGATCCACTTGCGGGCGTAAGTTGAAATGAAGCCAGCCCATAGTGGGATTTCGATGAAGGCCATGTAGTGAGTTTTGCAAGTGAAGATGGAAAGTTGGTAGTATGGTTTCAGTGCTTCGCAGTAGATGGTCTTGCAGGTGCACAGCAGCGCGGCGTTACGGGCGGACAGGATGTGAGATTCGATGTCCACTTTAGTGTTGGTGAAGGTCCATTCGTAGATCAGATCGCGCAGCTCGCGTGGGATGGTCAAGAGCGTTGGTTTCTTGCTGGTCGAAGACATGGGCCCGCCGGCTTCGCCTCGCCGCGGCGTTTGCGGGTGTGATGAGAATGGTTGATTGTGTGACCGACGTTTGGCCGTTCTTGAGGTGAGTTCCGACACGATGATTTTTGGATGTTGTGAGCGTTTGTTTGATGCTCGACTAGGCAGTGACGACCCTGCACTTTCATGGCGCGGGTTAAAGTTACGCTAGCTTGCCAAGAGCCATTCACATGCGCTCACATAGGTCAGCAAGACCTTCACTGAGGAAGTCGATTCCAAGAGATACCGCGAAGCTGTAGAATTGCAGATCTTCGGGACTGACCCATTAATCGCCCATCGCCCATCACTCATACTCGCTCCCATTCTCATGAGTGAGCGTCCCCTCATCCTTGCCAATCTTCCCTGCAGACTATTTCTCATACTTCGCCACCATTTCCGCAAACTTCGCTCTATCCCTCACATCACCCACCGAGTACCACACAACGCTCGCATCCTTTGGTGCCCTAAAAGCAGCCTTAATCACCCCATCCCCGACCTGACCCCCAAAGCCCCTCAAAACATTCCTCCACGTCTCACTAATACGCAACCAATGATCGAAAGACCCCGGGCTTAGATCCAGAACATCCCAGCGCACCTCCTTCAACCACATCCGGACTCGAGGTGATCTTGCACCAATCCACTTTAGGATGTTGGATCGTTTCTTCGACGTGAACATGGACTGTTGGTAGTAGGGTTTTAGGCCTTCGATGTAGATCTGTTTGCAGGTGAGGAGGAGGCCGGCGTTGCGTTTGCTGATACTCTGGGAGTCGAGGTCGACGGTCGAGTGGAAGGCGTGCTCGTAGATGATGTCGCGGAGTTCGCGCGGTAAGGAGAGCAGTCTTGACTCCTGGACGATCACTTTACTTGGGTCGGTCTGCGGTCGAGCCGTCGGAGAAAGTTTGGGAGTGGGACGGCGGCGGTGAAGGCGTGGCTTCAGGATCCTGCGGCCGTTGATATTGAGGCGTTCCCCCATCATCCTCCTGGAGGCCTCTTCTGTCTGATGGCGTTTGGTGGGCGGCTCCTCGAACCAGGCTTGTGTGCGCTTCATGTTGTCGGACACTGGTGTGCTGGAACGAATGCTCGTGAGTGGAAAGCGGCCTTTAGCCATTCTCTGGCGGCCACTAGACCGCGCTAGTCACCCCGGTGCAGATCAAGTCACAAGCGCGCGGAACCAAGTGAATGTAGGTAGCCACGAGAACTTTCCCTCTATCTCAGATGAACATCATTCTTCCCACCATGTATCCTATCACACTCGAGTATCAGACTGGAGCTTCGACCACAGCCCAAATACGATACTCACCACTCTTCACAGCATCCAACGCAGCAGCAAGCGGATCACTCGTCCAACTTGGGACACATCCCACCAAAATCCTCGCCTTGAGCACACCAACGCCCAGTCTAATCCCATGTTGCGCCAACTCCTCCCTCAGACTCTCCAACTTCGTATCCTCATCCAAGCCAGGCAACTCTCGAAACGCTGTTCGCCAGCTCGTCGCCTTGACGCAAGTCTCGCTGGTATCGTATCGCATTTCTGGGATGAGATCGATGTATTTTGGGGAGAGGGTTGTGAGACGGCGAATAAGGACTTCCGGGGAAGTGAAGTGGAGGGTTGTATTGGCGTAGAAGATGCCAGTGCATTCTTCGCGGAGTTGGCGGTTGACAGAGAGGATGGGGTGTTCCATGTGGCCATTTTCGAGGTTGAAGGTTTGTCTTTCGGAGGGTGCGAGGAGTTCGTGCCAGATTCTGTTGCGGAGCTCTGGTGGGAGGCTCGTTAGTGGTGACATTTTTTCTTGATTCAGTTTTGTGGTTTTAGAAGCTAGGAGGAGAGCAATGGAAAGGTACAAGGGGTTGAAATGCTCTTATGCTGGACGGCAGATGGGATAGGTGTCAATAGGTCACCCGCACAACAAAGGAAAAAACAAAGCAAAGCGCGCCTCGCGCGCGCGTTGGCTGGATAGTAATGCTGTTCCGGTTCGCCGATAGCATGACGTGCCATGATGGAACAAAGAGGCTGTGAGTGTTCAAGATGCTCCGGAAAGACGGCGTCGGAGACCGAAAGCTTGTCAAAGATGACTACAGAGAAGAAAGCCTCGTCTTGCAATGGATGATTCTCCGGTCCGAGTCCTAGTGTTCTGTGATAGCGTATTGCAGATGCTCACCTGATCATAGACGGAAGCAGATCCAGAGTAGTGCCGGAGGTGTGTGGATAGCTGGGAGCTCCAGCTTTCAGACAGCCACGCGACAGCAATGAGGTCAGCCGCGTCCGGCCGAAGCTGCGCGATCCATCGGCATTGCATCGTAGGGCTGAAGGAAGCAAGCAGAAGCCTACGGCATCATCAGGGTCGTGTCGTGTACTTTCATGCTTCATGCTGGTCTTTTTGGCATTTTTCAGCTGACGTGGTGCGCGGTCCGATGATATTTTGTTCACGCCCTTCGAATCTCCCACTTGATCTCCTTGATGCTGACTTCTTCACTGGCTTTCTCATCGTAGTCGAACCACTCGCCTTCGGTCAGATCGATCCCGGTGAACTTGGTTCCAGACTCTGCTCCCGTGACTTTCCAGTCTCCCTGTGGCAGTGGGCATGATTAGTTATCCCACAGATGCGTGGCTGGGTTCAAGCAGAGAGGACTTGACAAAAACCTACATCTGGCTTGAACTCGATGAATTCAAGGCCTCTGCAATCAATGGTGATGATGTTCTGCAGCTTAGGTGGGTCTTGTCGAGGATATGATTTGGGGGCATCCACGATGTTGGCGGAGTGTTCTCTCTGCGAAAAGGGTCAGTACAGGACTACAAGGCATATGAGGAGGCCATCTGGTACTATACCTTGCAATTCTTACATCGCCATACGAAGTTGGCCTCGCCTCTGCTACCGGATTGCTCGTTTTGCTCCTGTGAGAGACAAATCAGTCATGCGCGTTCTGCGTGACTTTCATTGTAGGTCTTTTACGTACGAATCTGCTCACAGAGACGAAGTTGGGATGAGTCTCTCGACATGACGTGCATTGGACCTTGAATGTGTAGTAGAAGGGGTTCTGTTCGGTGTCTTCGGGCTGAAGGTCGGTCACGCTGTCGAGATGTCAATGACTATTCCCTCAATATAGTCAGGGAACATACCCTTCCAGCTCAGCAGATACGGCGAGGGCAAGCATTTTGATGGGATTGGCGGTGGATGTTTGGGTTAAAGCCCATCAATGTGTTGGAGATCAGCGGCGGCCACGTGACGTCGGACTTTCCATCTCAGCTACCAGCTTCGCTTCGTTTGATTCACTTGCGATTCGTCTTTTTTGCCAGTCACACGCGACGAACTCGCTGGACTCTACTACTCAGCCGTCTACGCGATGAGGCCTGATTCCGACATCAACATTCGCGCAGAAGTTGGATCTACGCGCATACATCGCGTCCCGAACGGCTGAGAGATAACCGCATAACATGCCGCGAACCTTGCCATGGCTCAGCGGAGCCTCGAAGAAGGAATCAATATCCTCATCATCTACCTCCCGCGTACCTAAGAAGCGTTCCTCATCCCCAGACCGCCTCGTCAACTCCGATCTCGAAGACCTCGATCCACCAAAGCGCAATCATGCACCCAAGAAACGCCGCCAACGCGAACCCTCCAGCTCCCCACCACCCGCCTCCGCCCCCGAAGTCGCCTACATGAACGAAGGCCTCAATGGCGACGACATCTACGTCATGGTAGAAGACGAATTCTACTCCACAGCGCAACTATTCACAGCCCCTCTCCACCGCGCGGCATACGAACGGCTTAAGCGGCTGCATCGTTCCCGCGGGGAGGAGACGCTGGCGAATATTGAGCGGGCCACGGATGGGAGGACGAAGGTGGGGACGGCGTTGAGGATGAAGATGGAAGCGCAGGAGAGGGCGAAGAAGAGGAAGAAGAATGTGGGGATTGTTGAGGATGAGGAGAGTGATGATGACGATGAGTATATGGCTGTGCCGGAGCTGGCGGGGCTGATGACGAGTAGTCAGGTTGTGGGTGGGAAGACTGGGCCGGAGGATGTTGTCAAGGCGAAGAGTAATACGAGGGCCGCGGCGGGGTTCTTGCAGAGTCCGCACAAGGGAAATAAGAAGAAGGATGTGTTTGCGAAGAGACCGGTGCCGGTGGAGGAGGATGAGTCTACGGACGACGACGATCTGGATGTTGGGACAACGAGGACGGCTGCTTCACGGGCGTACAAAGACGTCGACGCGGCGCTTGACAGGCCACGGCCTTCGATCGAGAAGCCGCAAGAGGTCAAGACGATGGGGTCCGGGTTCTTCAGGCAATTCGCAAAGCCTGGAGAAGCGTCAAAGAGCAAAGCACCAGAACCGATGAAGAGCTTTGACTCGTCCCTGGAGAAGACGCTGCTTGCTTTGAGCCGTGAGCTATCGAGTACTCCAGCAGCGAACGGCACTTCCAGGCGTGGCGGCGGAGGCAAAGGCTCACGCATGGCAGAGTTCCTGGCGAAGCGCAGACAGGCAACGCAGGCCTTGGAGTCGGACGATGAGACGAAGCCTGAGC
The DNA here is from genome assembly GCA_002786025.1 of Zasmidium citrigriseum. Lineage (NCBI taxonomy): Eukaryota > Fungi > Ascomycota > Dothideomycetes > Mycosphaerellales > Mycosphaerellaceae > Zasmidium > Zasmidium citrigriseum. The sequence goes on along the minus strand of NHNW01000014.1, from coordinate 108,070 downwards.
CAGTGAAGCCGCAGAGACTATCCGTGAAGGAGACGCCGATCAAGCAAGAGGTGATCTCCCCTCCGAAGTCCAATGGTGCACCATATGGCAAGTCAAACGGTGCTGCCAACGAAGGCAAGAGCACGGACTATCTCGCGCGGAAAGCAAACCGCGAGAAAGAGGCACAAGACAAGCGCAAGAACACCCAAAGAGACGACATCCCAACGTTCCTCTTCTGAAGAGGAAGACAGGAAAGTAAAATACCCAGCTTTCGAGCAAAGCTACATACCCTACAATGCAAGTATCCCTCCCATTCGTCCCTCTTTTCCTACCACTTCTCCAACATCGGCCTAATATCAATCTCATTCGTAAAACACCTCTTACTCTGACAATGCAAACCCCAATATGCCTCCGCAATCGCATCCGCATCAATCTTCGCCTCCGGCGGCTGATCCTTCAACCACTCCTTGGTCCTTGGAATATCAATAACCCCATCAATCACCGCATGCGCAACATGAACACCCTTAGGAGCAAACTCTTTCGCGATACTCGTGGAAAGAGCCCGCATGGCGAACTTGGCGGACGCGAATCCGGACATCAGGGCGTTGGCTTTTACGCTTGCTGTCGCGCCTGTGAAGATGAGGGTTGGTGGGTGAGTGGCGGATTTGTCTTCGGCGTGTTTCAGGAGGAGCGGGAGGGTTTTTTGGGAGAACATGAAAGCGCCTTTTACGGTGACCTCATGGCCTGCGGAGAACTCCTCGACCGTCTGTTCGAGGATACTCTTTCGTACGAATTTCCCTCCGGCGTTGAAGATTGCTGCTGCGGCGGGAGCTCCTTTGAATTCCTTTTCGATCTGCGCGAAGGCTGCGTTCAGGGAGTCTTGCGAGGAGACATCGGTTGATATGCCGAGGGCGTGGCCGCCGGAGCTGTTGATCTCTTTCGCGAGGGACTCGTAGTTTTCGGGATTGCGGGCGAGGAGGACTACCGGGTAGGATTTTGCGAAGAGGCGGGCGACGGAGGCGCCTGTGCCGGGGCCTACGCCGGCTACGATGGCGATGGCTTTCGTGGTTGACATGTTTGTGGTGATGGGGAGGTGGGAGGTCAATTGGCTTAGGCGTGAGGTCGACAGCTTGATGTGAAGTGGTAGATTGAGACAGCTGGAATCGGTGAGGGAGGAAGTTGTGATGCACACGAGATGACGCTACGCTTTTGAATACTAAACAGAGGTGGAGTCGAGCACGTCTTGCGCTTTTGATTAACAAAGCAAAGGCCGAGCTACGAGGAGACTGTTGACGATTTGGAAGCTCTGAGGGCAGAGCTCCGGACGATGGCGTCAGAAGCTCACTAATCGATAAACCTGGGGTGCAGATGAGCGGCACAATAAGAGACGATCGATGACAGCCCTCGTTCCAATCATGAGAAGACTGAAATTGCAGGTTGGGGAATTATCGTTGCAACGAAGATGGTGGCAGTGTACGGCAAATGCAGAAGTAACGGGATTGATTCGAAGTGAGGCAAAAGCAGTGATCGATCCTAAAGCAATGTTACATCTGAGGTCAGTGTTGATCGCAAATCGCATCTCCCTGGCCTGAAAGGTTGTCTTGTCATTAGGAACTGTTTACCTGATAGTCATGTAGACGATAGACGATTCAAGTGATCACTTCAATTGATCTCCAGCCGGGTCACGTGGTCTCGGCTCACTTACCCTCGCGGCCGATCCCGTATGCGCTAGCGCTAGCGCGCTTTGGAAAAGCTCATAAGCTCGCTTTCTTCCTCTGCACACCAACTTCCTTTCCTCTTCATACTTACCTTGAGGGGGTTGATTGTGCTCATGAATACAGTCGCCCGTCATGTCCTCCTGCATTGCACAGCGCGGCGAGGAGATGGCGCAAGTCTCCTTCGGGGGCCTTGGCCTCGTAATTTTTGCTGGCCACCCGCAAACCTGCCTTTTCATCGTCGTCGCGGCGCTTTATGCGCTGTGAGCCGGAGAAGAAGCTGCCTCTTCATTATTACCACCGTCACCACCTCCAACCTCCGACACAGCGGTCGTGACATGTGCTTGATGAGGAGCCGACAGACATGACCGCTGCTGCAGCTCCACGGGTTCCTGCAGCAGCGCGTCGAACTGAGCAGTGAGGCTCTCTGGCGACACAACTTATGCATGACACCATCCTGGTTGGCAGCTCCTCCTGCCGTGCGACTGGGATATCCATCGTCGAGCACAGGATCTCCGCAAGCAACATCCCTTGACTGTTTCCATTCGCGTCATCTCAAATCAAGCATCTCACCAACCTCTGCATGTGCCCCGGCAACCACCACCCGACGAGCCCTCGAGAAGACTACCGGCATGGCGGAAAAGCACCGAACAAAAGCATGGCAGCAGGTCAGCCCTCCGTCGTCCGAAACGGCAGACAAGAGACGATGAAACAGAAATGAAGGAGGAGGACGTGGCGATGCAGAGCCGCCAGAACACGCACGCGGCAAGAGAACAGGGAAGTGTCCGGACACGAATGGCAGGAGGTGAGAAGGTTGGGGGGAGATTGCACTTGTCGCACCCACCATGAGAGTACTCGTCCTCTCTTCTCTTCACGGGACGCTGCACTGGCAGACGAGAGCTGGTATTCCTACCAGGCACAAGATAGCACTGTAATACCAGCAGGACGGCCTGCCGCAGGAGTATAATACCACAGCAGTGCACCCGGTCCAGCCCCTTCCTGTCCTTACCCAGACGTGGCCTGTCTATTGGAAGCCTGAAGACACGCGATCACCACTGTCCTTCCTGGCGACAACACTCGCATTCGGCATCGCAGCGACTTTGGTCCACGCCCAGCTGATCCCCGAGCATGCTCGACAAAGACTTCATCGCCGACAGAATGGCAGCAGCAACTGCCAACAGCAGCAGACCTACCAAGGCCAATGTGGCACCAACTACGACTACACTGGCTTCCCACAAGACCAGCAAGAGCGAGCAGAAGCTGTCATAGCCCAATTCAGATTCGCATGGAGCGGGTACCGCCAATATGCTTTCCCACATGACGACTTGCTTCCTCAAAACAACAGCTACAGCGATTCACGAAATGGCTGGGGATTGACTGCAATAGATGGACTGGATACGGCGATCATCATGGAGCAAGAGGATATTGTGAACGACATATTGGAGTTCATTCCTACTGTCGACTTCACCAAGAACAATTCCCCATCGCCGGTCTCAACCAGCCTCTTCGAGACAACAATTCGTTACCTCGGTGGACTGCTCTCTGCGTACGATCTGCTTAAAGGACCATTCAATAGCATGGCCTCCAACGGCGACAATGTTGACGCACTGCTCACACAAGCAAAGAGTCTAGCGGACGCAATCAAGTTCGCCTTCAATACTCCGACAGGCCTTCCAGTGAACCTGATCTACATCGACAATCAGTCCTTCGCCGAACAGCCACAGAACGGACAATACTTCGCTGGCCTTGCAGAATTTGGCACCCTGGTCCTGGAATGGCAGCATCTGTCCGATCTCAGCGGGGATCCGGAGTATGGTGAGCTGGCACAGAGAGCCGAATCTTACTTCTTCAATGCACGGGAAGTGTGGCCGGGCCTTACTGGCGGGCAGTACAGTGTCAGCACCGGCGAGGTTGTCGACCAGTATGGCGGGTGGACCGGGGGCAATGACAGCGCTTACGAGTACCTCATCAAGATGTACGTCATCAATCTTGACACATGCCGCTGCTCCGATGTAACAAGCTAACGTACCGTCTAGGTTTGTCTACGACCCGAACAAGTACCAACAATACCGCGACCGTTGGGTCGAGGCTGCAGATTCCACCATCGAACACCTCGTCACAAGCCCCAGCAGCCGTCCGGACCTTCGCATGGCAGGAACATTTGCCGGTCAAGAGGTCCAGAACTATAGTGAGCAACTGGCCTGCTTCATCGGCGGCAACTTCCTCCTCGCCAGTACAGTTCTTGGTCAAGATAAGTACAGGGAATACGGCCTTGCCTTCAGCGAATTCTGCGCCAACGGCTACCGCTACACGCCCTCAGGTATCGGTCCTTTGGTCTACAGCTGGAACACCACCATCCTTCAACAAGACAGCCAATACACCAACCAGCAGAACTTCTACCAATCCTCCGGCTACTTCGTTCCTGGCATCTACTCTGGCGGGCAATCGCCCGAAGCGGTCGAGAGCTGGTACTACGCCTATCAAACCACCGGGAACCAGTACTGGCGGGACGTCGCCTGGGCTTACACGGTTGCTCAGAACGAGACGCTGGTCTCTGGATCTGGTTTCTCGGATTGTGTGAATGTGCTTGAGGAAAGCTGTGGCGGGCATAGTCCCGAGTTGAATTTCCAGGCGAGCTTTATGTTGGCTGAGGTGCTGAAGTATCAGTATATGATTCAGACGACCAAGACTGGACCCTGGCAGGTGCAGCAGGGAGAGGACAAGAAGAATCAGTTTGTCTATAATACTGAGGTGAGTCTACCGATATGCTCGATAGTTGGGATACATACTGATCTTCTCACAGGCGCATCCTTTCCGTGTGCGGACAAACAACCCCGTGTGAGAATTGATAGCAACAAGGTAACGTGTAAGGGGTATGAGAGACTTGCATTGGCTTTACTTTGGGTACAGGACATTGACAAATGTCACTTACGCTGGATGCAACAGAGCTAGTTCTAATGCATAGCAGATACACGACAAATCATAGGGTCTTGTCGACCAGTTTTACCCTCTCTTCAGCACCCCCTCTGAACCACAGTGGAGCATTTCCAAACTGCTGCAACCGGCCGTTCGCGATGTATGCAACAGGCAGCGAGGCAGCACTCCGGACCTGTCTCCAGTTTCTGCAATCCACCGGTGCACCAAGACACACGAAACGGAATGATGCCAAGCCCCTGTTTCACTGACGAGTTACGCTCCTCTGGTCTTACCATCCTGTTACTCGGGTGAAGCAGTGCCTGCTTGAAGTTGCTTTCGATGACAACAACACTTCCTCCCTTGATCTTGTTTGGCGATCGCCGAGAACGACTTTGCCGGTGCGTCGTCAGTGAGCTCCTCTGAATCATTGCGATGGAGCGCTCTGGTTCATCTCAAACGCCTCTGCAGCACTTTTCACGTCGGTATGATTGGAGCCCTTTCGTCTTCACTGAGACATTGAATCTGTCGTCTATGATGAAGTCCGTTTCGTCAAGATTCTTGATCATGAACGTGCATATAACGGTCGTTTTCTCTGAGTTAGAGATACTATGGCGCACTCACGATGCTCCTGATACGACTGCTAGTGGTGCTGGCCGCCCTTGCTCACGGTGCTAACGCCTCTCAAAAGCACAAGCACAAGAATCGGCGCCATGACCACTTAGGCAACAAGGTCGTCGACTTGAAACGGGCAGGCTCAAGTCCAGCCAGCTCGAGAGGTGTGTGCAGAGCGAACAACCCCATTGGACTTCCGTTTGCTGACCGCATCAATAGCTTTATCTCAACAACGACCCCAATTTGCCTCCCACCTCGAATCCGTCGAAGGCGGAGGAGGCTACGCCGTGGAAATCGATTTCGGAGGCCAGTCCTTCCAAGTTCATTTGGACACCGGCTCCAGCGACCTGTGGATCCCAACTTCAACCTTCGACTGTCTAGGTCCCGATGGCTCTTCACAGTATTCCTCCATCCTATCCCGACAAACAAGACTAGGAGACTGACATCCCCCCTCTAGACCACAGTCCGTCTGCTCCCTCGGCCCAACCTACAACGCCGACATCTCCTCAGGCCAGATCGGCGCACAAGAGTTCAACATTACCTACGGCGACGGCGAGTTCCTCCTCGGATCCATGTATACCACGACGGTGACCCTCGCAGGCCTAACAGTCCCGAACCAAGAAGTCGCGCTCGTGACAGAAGGCTTCTGGCAAGGGGACAGCGAGACCAGCGGACTGATGGGTTTTGCGTACCCAAGTCTGACGGCCGCGACGCAGGAGACGGTGTATGGAGACACACAAGTCCCATACGCGCCATTCTTCTTCAACGCGATTCAGCAAGGGCTCGTACCGCCTGTGTTTACGTTGCAGTTGGGACGCAATACGATGGATGAGAGCGTCGCTGGCCAGTTGACACTTGGCGCCGGCCTCTCCAACCCAACAGCCAGCACACCCCTCCGCTCCGTCCAGTTATCTCCCAATCCACTCACAGCAACCAATTTCAGCTACTACACCATCATCCCCGACGGCTTCATCCTCCAAAACCAACCCCTGACCCAACAAGCAAACACCTACGCGGACCTCGCCCAATCCTACGCCAACGGCGACTTCACCCCCTCCTCCTCCTCCCCCGTAATCCTCGACAGCGGCACAACCCTCATCTACCTCCCCACCTCCCTCACCAAAGCCATAAACCAAGCCTTCTCGCCCCCATCCACCTACATCTCCTCAGCGGGCCTCTGGCAAAACGACTGCGAAGCCACGCCTCCGTCCCTCGCGGTCCGGATCGGGGGCCAGGATTTTTATATTGCGGGACAGGATGCTCTTTTGCCGAGAGATGGAGGTTATGATGCGAGTACGGGGGGTTGTATTGTGGGGATTCAGGATGCGGGGGATGGGCCGAGTATTCTGGGGGATGCGTTTTTGAGAAATGTGGTTGTGGAGTTTGATGTTGGGAGGGGGAGTGTGAGTTTGGCGGCGGTGCGGTGATGACTTTGGAGGGAAAGAGGGGGAAGGAGTAGGTTTACGTCTGTGAAATGGAGTGCATTAGCATTATTTGTAGCTTATGAACATTCACATGTACAACGCCAACATCCGGTTTGAACGCCTCAAAGTGTCGCATGCCAAAAAGGCGGGATATCAAGATGCAAGTTCCCGCAAACGCCATCTATTGGAGGTCTTTCTGTCGAGTCGTTGCTGAATCGAAGCAGATGTGCAAACCGAATGTTACAACTCCACCTTGGATCCAGCCGGTGTCCCATTTGCAATCGGAGCTCCATTCGCAACAGGCGTCCCATTGGCGGCGACGCTCTTCGCTGTCGTCGGTCCTGCAGCAAGAGCGTATAAAGTGAACCTCATCATGAAAATGCCTCCGATGATCGCGAGGATAGTCACGACGACCGCGGCAAAGAACCACGGAGAGAAGATGTTTGGTCGAGGCGTGTTGCTCTGCACCAAACGCTGCACCTCCTCGTCAAAGGACCGGCTCATCTTCGTCTGGCTGAACTCCGCAAGGACTCTCTCCTTGCCCTTCTGGCCCATGGCTTGCAGATTGTCGGCGCTCGAAGGGATGAGAGGTTTTCGCATGACGTCCGTCCACTGCTCGACTTTGTCGGGACTCCTCAGCCATCCCGTCCTGCCATCGTAGATAGTCTCCAGCGGTCCGCCGGTGTTCGTCGCCAGAACAGGAACTCCAGCAAGCATGGCCTCCAGCGGGACGATGCCGAAATGCTCGTTCCTCGGCGTGTACAGCAACAGTCCAGCAGAATGCAACAGTCGCTGCTTCAACTCATGCGGAATGCTCAGCAAAAACAGCAAATCCACATCATCGCTCTCCACATCCGTCAACGCCGTATCCTTACTCCGGAACGTCGCATGCCGCAGATTCAACGACTCCGACAAGCCCTGCAAATGTTTATGCGTGATATTGTTCTCATGGTTCCTCGGATCAAAACCTCCTGCGACTACCAGTCTCGCCCGTTTCCTCTCGTCAGGACTCAACTGTGCATAAGCCTTGATCGCCAGATCCAGATTCTTCTTGCCCTCAAACCGATTGATACTCAGCAGAATCTTCTTATCCGGCCAAAGCGTCTCCTCCCCAACCCCATTCTTCGTCTCATTGGTATCCACGCACGGGTATATGACCTTCAGCTCCCGCGACCGCATACTCGGAAACGTCTGTCGGAAAATCGAGCGTGTGTATTTGCTGTTGACCACAATGCTGTCCGAGCACCCGGTACTCCACCCCTCCAGCGCATCGAAAGGTATGCGATACAGTCTCTTGAGATATTTCCTATACCCATCCTCCTCTTTGACGAGCAATCGATCCGGGTAGTGTCCATAGAAAAGCACCTTGGCTTTGGGGTAGAGTAGTCGGAAGAAAGGCACACAAGCACTCAGTTGATCCACGATGAAGACGTCCGGATCCAGAGTCTTCAACTCGCTTGACACGAGCCCAGTACTCGCAACGAGACTCAATTGTCGCAATATCGAGAACAGAATACTCAGCCGGCCGCCGATGGAAGCAGGGAAGAGCGCATCGCCGCGCACGCGGACATCGAGGGTGCCTTCGAATTCAGATCTCAGCCTTTCACTCCTTTAGCATCCTCCCTTCCTCACAGAGAGAAGTGATATGAACATACCATCCCTCGCCTCCTCAAAACAATGCTCCTTATTCCGATAGCTGGTCAAAACCGTCACCTTATGTCCCAAATTCTGTAATCCCACCGCCGCGTCAATCACCAATCTCTCCGCGCCGCCGATGCCCAGGTCCGGGTGGACGAAGACGATGTTTCGTCCGTGGACCGGAGCAATGTTCTTTGCCATGACTGTATGGTGTAGTTCTTGGAAGATGCGATCTGGTCGCGAATCTGAGATCGATCTTGACACGTGAAGGCTTAGCTAATTACGGCCGGGAAGATGATTGGTTGATGAGGGTGGGCTTCGCAGAAAGGTGACAGAAGCGGACTAGTGGAATCCTTCGAGGGGACTTCACGTCGGTGACGATGGTGGTGCTTTGTGTTACAAACATAGCTGTGACCTGGGAGAGGGCCGCTGGGTTGCGGATTGTAGATTGGTATATAATGTATGTCTGGACACGGTAGGTGGCCTTCATTCTCCCTACAGTTCAGCACTCCAACACCGTCTTTTATACACTCTCCATCCAATACAAAGAACAAAAGGAGAACCACTACTACCAAGATGGTCGCGAACACACCCAACCCCAACCCCAACACCTTCATCCTTACAACGCGCAAAATCTACAACCCCATCGGCTTCAAAAAAGGCTACAACTTCATCCTCTTCTTCATCTTCGCCGGCGCCCTCCTAGGCTTCTCCCTCGCTCGGGCCTCCTACATGAACGTCAACGCCAACTTCCTGCCAGGCGCAGCCCCTGGAGAAGCATACTGGTATCGCAGCAAAATGCTCTACAACATCGGAATTCATATCCACCTTATCTGCATCATTCCCGCTGGAATACTCGCAGTGGTCCAGTTCATCCCGATCGTGCGGTATAAGGCGTTGTTACTGCACCGGATCAATGGTTATGTCGTGGTGCTGCTCTTGCTGGTCGGGAATGTTGGCGCGCTGATGATCGTGCGAAGAGCTTTTGGCGGGACTTTGGCGACGCAAGCCGGAGTTGGAATCCTCGCCATCTCCACGACCGTCAGTGCTATCCTGGCGTATGTCAACATCAAGCGTCTGCAAATCGAACAACACCGCGCCTGGATGCTTCGCTGCTGGTTCTATGCTGGAAGTATCATCACCCTACGAATCATCATGATCATCTCTGTGGCCATCATCAGCAAGATTGGATCCTACTACATCGCCATGCCTTGCGAACAGATTGCCGGATCCGGGGGCAACACGGAGAGATACGCTGCTTGTCGAGAAGACCCCACAGGATACACGGCCGTGCACGCCAATTTCCAGAACCCGATGGGTATTGAAGAGGTCGCAGCACCTTTCGAGCTCTCTTTCGGTATGGCTCTGTGGCTAGCTTTGCTCATGCATGCTGTCGGCGTTGAAATCTACCTGCACTTGACCAAAGCCGAGACGGAGAGATTGCGACAAGTCTCGTATGAGCGACAGCTGGAGCGTGGAATGCGTCATCCTGGGAGCGCTGGCCTTACTTCTGATCGCCTTGGAGACTGCAAGAGATGGTCGCCTTCAGTTGTGGCTGGAGGTGAAGGTCTCAGAAGCGACCCCTCGTTGGCATCGAAGCAAGATGCTCATGATCCGATAGTACGCTCAGACAGCGAAAGTGAGGTCAGTAAGCCAGCGAGATCTCTCGGTTGGCATTGAATGTGGACATTTGAATGATGATTAGCATGGCGAGCGAGCATTCATCTTTAGGATTTGTAACACTAGCCTCTCAATCAGCAGCATTTGATTTACAATTCCCCTCTCCATCAATCACTATCACTCCACAAGGGCACCGGCTGGAGAGTGTAGGCAGCGTCGTTCTCTCCATAACTGCGTTTTCGTTTCCTGCCGCCCCTGTAGCACAGCACCATGAGGATGACAACCACGGTGAAAATGACAATGGTCCACTGAAAATTTTCGCCAGTTGCATGGGCGTATCTGGGCCAGAAAGCCCAGAAGAAACACCAGGTGCAGTACAAGACAGCAAGGCAGTTGATGGGAAGTCCGGCACGGCCTAGTGACCAGCGTGCTGTTGGCAACTGCTCTCCTTGAACACGCCTCCAGGTCAGACAGCCAATTGACGCAATGTAAGTCGACATCAAGCAGGCTGTTGAGAGAGCAAGCATCGTTGTGAGCGTCGATTCACACTGTAGCGTGGCGAGGGCTATGATTGTGGTGAAGAGCGTCGTGCTGAGGATCGCATTCAGCGGTACCTTGAGCCGGAGATTGATTTTGCTGAACCAGCTGGGATAGTAAAGCGCCACTTCTCGTCTACTGCATTCATCAATTTCAGTCAGGAACAACATAGCGAATTTGTAGACATACCCAAAAGCAAAAAGGTGTCGAGACGTGGCAACCATGGTGCTGACTGCGATCATGAATAGCAAGCACAGAATGACGACGCTGAAAGCTGTTGTGGCCTGAGTCGATTCAAACGAGAATTGAAAAGCCGTTATGAATGGCGGGAAGACGCCGTGTACCGCCTGGGTTACATCGCCCATTTTGTAGCAGAAGGTGACCAGCATGATGAGTGTCATGGGTATATTGAGGACAAACGCCCAAAGCATGCATTGTGGCATCAGGACTCCGGCATCCTCGACTTCATCCGCAATGTGTACAACGGCATCGCTGCCCTGTACCACAAACATGCTGCTGATCTGTCCAATGAGAGGCATCATGGCGCTGTACTTCCATCCGCCGCCATGGTCAGTGAATTCAAGAAAGACCTCTCTCGATGAATGAGCCGGACCCAGGACCCAAAGCGACACCACGATGGGCACGAAAGCAAATACGTGGCATATTGCAAAGAATCCCTCGGCGATGGATAAGTGACCAGCAGCCAGCGCGTTGAAGGCTGAAACGAGGATGGCTGTTAGAATGGTCAGGAGGCTAACCTGCCACCGATCGTCGTCGAAATGCGGATTATTGATCATGATCAGCCCTTGGACCGTGCCGGCCACCACGAAACAATCCGCACTGAATCGAGCTTGCCATCCGATGGAACACAGCCAGCCTGAGAAGTAGGCCCAGGGTTTCTGATAGCGGAGAGGAGCAAAGACGCTTACCCATTGGTACTGGCCTCCAGTCATGGGCACCATGCTGCTCAGCTCCGCCAAAGACAAGACAACAAACAGCTGGCCGATATAGCACCAGATCATCGACCAGAAGAGTGTCGGGAGGCCTCCATTGGTGAGCGCAGGAAGATTTGCGGTGAGAAGGAGCTCCTAGGTCCCCATGACGAGCGAGGTGAAGCCAATGCAGGCGAGATGGCGGAAGTCGTTTTGGATCTCTTGCTTGCGAGTCAACTTCTGGGGAGTGGCCGGCGTCTTGGAGTCAGCAGCGCTCGTTAGGAATGGAGACCGCATATTGCCGTGGTGGTCGAGGGCGGCATGATAGGTTTCCGTTGGTGTTCCCACGCTGCTCTCGGTGGGCGACAACTTCTCCGAGTTGCTGCGATAGGGCAGGTGAGGCGTGATGTAGGACTCGGGCGGGGCCATGCTGGCGGAGCGATGCCGACGGACGGATGATGGCGCGGTAAGATGTCCAGGTGGTGTTGGTGGCGAGGGAGGACGAGGAGGCGATATGGCCTGGGAAGCAGTAGCGCTCTGCGCCTTGCCGCTGCATGTCCGTCCCTGCCCCGAACTCGTCGCCGATGCAGCCGAGCGGCAATGCGGTCTATGCAGGACCTGAGGCAAGTGTGAGCGTCCAGCGTGTCACCTCGCCGTCAACGCATGCATTCCCATTGATCACTCCCGCCCATCGCTGCCCCATTCTCCAGCAAGCAACTCCTCAGCAAACCACCTCAGTCGGCCTACCACAATCATCTCTATTCGAAATGTATGGCGAATAATACGCTCGCCCCGGACGGAGTCCCTGATGACGGCCCCTTTCACCTCGCCGGCGGGTCGCAGTACATTGCTATAGTCGCCACCACCGCCGTCACCTGGACTGTCTTCGTCTTCTGGATGCGCGTCTTCCTCCGTAAGAAAGTCAACGGGCCTTTCGGTTGGGATGATGCTGCCTGCGCAGCTGCTACTTTGTTCGGGGTCGCCTTTTCCGCCCTCACCCTGGTCAACGTCTCCCTGGGCCTGGGCGGAGAAAGCCAGGACAATCCAAACTACGCAGAAAATGAGAATGAGTTCTTTCTGGTTCTGTACATCCAGAACTTCTTCTACTTCCTTGCGGCAAGCTTCGCTCAGATCTCAGTGGCGGCGCTGATCGGACGCATTGCCAAGGTGCGCATGCATCTGATCATGGCGTATGGTCTGGCAGCGATCAGTGGTGCCTGCGCATTGATTTCGATCCTGCTGGTCGCATTTGCGTGCGACTTCCCCAGTCCATGGATGATCGAGGACTCGTACCAATGTGAAATCGACAGATGGCATGTCTGGCTCGGCAACGGCATCATCAGCATTCTGATTGAGCTTTTCATCGTCAAAACAGCAGTCATCCTGGTCTAGCACGTCAGAATGCCCGTCTCTTCCAAAGGCAAAGTCTTGGCTGCTTTTGCAATACGGCTGTTGTGAGTACGATACCCTGTCCCCCTGGATGCACACAGCGATTGACTGACCCTGCGGGCTTCTCGCACCCATGATAGTGCGCCTGAAGTATATGTACTTCTCACTTCATGGCACCGACCCCACGAAAGACCGAACCGACACCAGCATTATCTCGAACGTGACCTTGCACGTCAACATCATCCTGGCAACCGTGCCTTGCGCAAAGCCATTCTTCGTCGTGTTCGAGGGAGGCGCATTCAGATCTCCAACAGATCCTCTACGTCCACCGACCGGAAACTCCTACTCCGGGTCAGCAGCTGGCGGTTCCAACCAGATGCGGCCCCCCATGGTCATACGTCTGCCCTCGCATCAACCGCCGCAGATGACACCAGCATTGCCATCGCCCTCGGCTGGATCGACAAGGGCAATCACCTGGGATCGAAGACGATCGTTCGCACAACCAACCTTGCCACCACCGGTGCAAGAGCCCAAGCCAGCCGCCAGATCGTCCAGCGGCCGAATTGGACCATGGTCATTCAAAAGTCGTCGGATCACCTGGGCCAAACGACGATCCTTCGCGCAGACATCGGTCCCAGCATCGTCTCCGTCACGCAGTCAGCGCTCGTCGCGAATGTCGAACCACACTGCTTTCAGCAGTCCCTTCTCCAGCCTAAAGTCCGCTATATCTCGACAAGCGCGGAGTGAGTTGATGCCGCCCAGGGAAAGCCGACGGGAGCGCAGTCAAGAATCGCGACTATCATCAGGTTCGAATTCCCGCGTTCGGCGTCAGAGCGAAGTCGACTAGTTTTCTGACTTACGCGGCGAAGAAGGGAAAACCCGGACTACGGTTCGTTATGACCCTGACCACGCCGAAGAGGCCGCTCGTCTTCGGGCTCAAGGGTCTGCTGAAGTGAAGGCACAGCGCAAGACTGAGATCGCGAGGATGCACTCGTTCAGTGTTACGTCGGAAGAAGCAAAGTCGCCGCCGAGATCAGGTTCGACGCCGCAACCTGTCATCCAGATCACGCCTTGGTGATGTCGATGAAGAGATGTATGTACACCTGTGAGCAGTAGAAAAAGACAATGAGAGATGGGACGTACAGAGCTCGGCAAGCAGCTTTTTGGAGGCTCTCAAGTGTCTTTATCGCTGCCTTCATCGTCATCTTCGCCTTCAACCTGCACTCTTCTCCCCTTGACGCCCTCAGACACTTCGGGCACCAAAGACTCCATAAAGTCTTTGTCTTTGCCGACCAGTGTCACAGTGTTTCTCGACTTGCCCCATCTTGGATAGCTCCCGACCTTGACACCCTTGCTCTCGACCTTGGACGACAGTTGGGTCAAGTAATCTGCGACCTCACTCTCCGCCAACGGCGTGCTGAAGAGGATTCTATGCACGCCCTTCCCCTCCGGATCCACCAGCCGGGGCAAAATCCTCGGCTTCAACCCATCCAACATCTTCTCAAACAACCTGGGAATCCCAGGCAGGATATGAATATTCCCATTCACAACACTAATCGGCACCCATAAATCCTCGCTCACAAAGATAACCTGATCCTCATCGGGCAAACCCTTATCATACGGCAACTGAATCATCCTCAACTTCGCCCTTCGCGCAGGAGAATCCACATCCCAGCTGAAATCCTTCTGACTCGGATGCGGTTTGCTGAGTTTCTTCATTTTTTCATATGCGACTTCGTGCAGGACTAGGGGGAGGTCGAAGGCCTTGGCGATGGATTGGTAGGTTATGTCGTCGTGGGTGGGGCCTATGCCGCCGGAGGTGACGACGAGGTCGTAGGAGGAGGACATGCGGCGGGTGGCTTCGATGATTTCGGATTCGTCGTCGGCGATTACTTCGATGCGTTTGAGGGTTATGCCGAGGGAGAAGCAGTATTTGGCGAACCAGGCCGAATTCGTATCTACAGTCTATGTCTGCATCTCAGCCATTGGTCTCAGTTGTTGAGTGGGAATGAAGGATTTCGGTATGATTTACCTTCCCACCCAACACTTCATCCCCTATTATTATACACCCGGCGGTATGGATCATCTTCTTGCTATTCTCTGCCGCCGCCATGATGCTCGTGGGCCGTGACGTCAAGAGTCCTGATCGAGCGGCGCTGTTGTGCAAGTAATTGGGCAGAGGACGCGAAAGGTGACGGGCAAGTTGATTGAGGCGGGAGAACATTAGATAGTAATATCGAATTGAGAGAAGGAGATTATATCATGGTGAGGGAGGATGGAGTGGAAGAAGTGATGTCGCCATTGAGCCAACCCAAAGCCCGATTTGCGGGGCCGAGTCGGGTTGGTGGGACTTCAGTCTTCACTTCGTGGGGTTGCAGATAACCTTCTAACAACCACATTTCGTGTACGAAGAAGAGGGATATTGGCGAAGATGTCTTCCGAACAACGCCTCTACACCTTCTCCACGGAGACGAAAGATAAATTGCGCAAATTCCGCCTTACGACGAGTCGGGCGAAGGATCCGCAGGCTGTGATATGTACGCCAACACCACCAACAACTCCCAAAGATCTGCACAAATGGAAGCAAGAGGACGAGCGATGGGAAGGCTGACGTATGCTCAAGAAGACCAAATCAACAAATCCACCCTCGAAATCACCCCGGCCTCAGACACAGTCTACTCCAACATGCAAGACCTCAGCGATGACCTCCCAGACAATTCACCCCGCTACGTTTTGCTATCATACCCGTTGCAAATGGTACCAGTCCCCATCCAGCCCCTGCCCATATCCCCCGAAATCCCTCATATACTAACCTGGATAATGCTGTAGGACTCCGGCCGCCTCTCCGTCCCCTACGTAATGCTGAACTACCTCCCACCGACCTGCACGAGTGAAATGCGAATGTTGTACGCCGGGGCGAAAGAGTTGATGAGGAATACGGCGGAAGCGGGACGGTTGATTGAGATTGATAGTGCGGAGGAGGTGGAGAGTATTGAGGATAGGCTGAGGGGGGAGTAATGAGCACCATACTCCGCAAGAAGCATTAGGAGGGAGAAGGGGCAGAGACCATGCATGCTAAGGACTGGCTTGGGACACAGGCGTGAAAGCGTGAGGATTGAGCATTGCATCAAGGGCGAAGGCCCAGGAGGAGCACAAGACATGCATTTGCTGTGCATTGATGAGTAAACGACACGAAATCACGACAGTCCCATCCGGTCCGTACACTTTTGGCAAACCAACAACCTATGCTATTTCCCAGAGTTTTGTCATCACATGCCGCCTGCATACAACCACGCAGCTGCTCCCTCCCCAGTCCTTGACAGCATCTGCAGAACTCCTGCAAGCACCTGCAAGTCACAGCAAGGATACCGACCTTTATTTGTCAGTCGGGGATACATCACACCACAGCTTGAAAAGTAGGGATTGGAATCACTTCCATTGACACTCGGTCGTTTCGTTCAAAATCGATAGAAAAAGGAGACAACCCGATGCATGCTTAAGGCATAGATATCAAAAGTGATGCAAGTAAAAAAGTTTCGAGGGGGCTTTCGTTACTGCCAGTCGCAGTAATTGATAGCAGCAAGGCCCCATCCCTCGGACACGACAAAAACGGACGGCACTTCATGGATCCGCGTGCCGAAAGCTCTTCCCATTCCCTCATGCCATTTGCTGCTGCTTTTTGGTTGTGAAACGGCCGTATCTCGATTGGCGCACGCCCTTTTCGCTCTCTAGAAAACCCGTCTCGCGGTTCTTGATCGAACCTCACGCGCCAAGATGCGCTCCGCAGCAAACCTCCTCCTCCACCATCTTCGCTGTCATCATAGAATAATTCTCTCGTTCGTGCCCGAAAATCTCTCTTTTTCGATACCCAATGCACTCCGTTACGTCTCACCGATTGTTCTCGTTCTATCGAAATCGCAGCGTCGCGACGCGGAAAAGCGTGTTCGTCCTCCGGTTGGCCGCGGTTTCGTCTTTCGGGGCGCGGGTTGAAACGGAGCGGTGCGATATTACATCACCACGCACTTCCCACAGCATCCAGCTTGTTGCTCTGAGTCCTCCACGCCCATGTCCTCCTTCGGCTTGCCACCACTGCCTCCGCCACCTGGGTATCCCGACATGTCCTTGTTGTATTTCCGAATCTCGCGAACGATGTCGTAGAAGGCGTTGTCGACGTTGATGCGTGACTTGGCGGAGGTCTCGATGAACTTGCAGCCGAATGATCGCGCGAGCTGTTTACCCTCTGCAAGACACACTACGCGTTAGTTCTCATTGTTCTCTGATAGCCATTGATGCGGTATGCGTGCCCGTGGCGTGGGCGCGCGAGCATGTCCGACAATGCGCGTGCACGCCACGTGGCGACCATACCACACCCTCGATGCAAACATGTGTGTGTGTGAAGACCCACCTTCTGTGCTCACTTGCCGCTCTGACTCCAGATCGCACTTGTTGCCCACGACAATTATAGGGAAGTAGTCCTTGTCCTTGACTCGCAATATTTGCTGTTGGAATGTGACAATCTCTTCGAAGCTTTGCCGCGACGTGATGCTGTAGACGAGGAGAAAGCCTTCGCCGGTCCGCATGTACTGTTCGCGCATGGCCGAGTATTCTTCTTGACCGGCGGTATCGAGAACGTCTAGTAGCGCGACCTCATCGTCGATGACGCACTGCTTGCGGTAGGAGTCTGCGCGGCATTACGTTAGTGTCTCGTGTTGTCGAGCTGCCCGGCGACGACAGCGTGTATAGTATTCGATGGGAGAGCTGTACCTTCGATAGTTGGGTCATATTCGTCGACGAAGTGGGACTGGATGAGCTGGATGGTCAAACAACTCTTTCCCACGCCACCACCGCCGACGACGACCAGCTTGTATTCCCGGAGGAACTGCGACATTGTGCGTTAGCTTGGGTGGAGCAAGAGAGCGGGCTCGCACAGCAGGGAGGGCGTACTTTGGAAGCCATTGCTGGGAGAGACAGCGACAGGAGCGGTCAGGGCCGAGGAGGATGCAGATGGCGGGTTGTTGGGGCGGCTGGCTGGCGTCGAATCGAGGCAAGGCGCGCGTGCAGCGAATGCAGCCGTCGAGATGCGCCGGGCGGGACTGAGAGGGTGGAGTGGTGTGTTGTTGGAGCACGGCAGTGTGTGATGGAGTTGGGTGGTGGGCTCGGCTTTTGCCTTGGGCGCGGTGGTCGGTGGTGGTCCTTGCAGGAGATGAGATCGTCGCGGCCGCTGCTCAATGCACGCGGTGACGGCAAGCAACGGGGCCAACTAGCGAGCGCGCGGCGGGAGCGGTGCGGCAATGGTCGAAGGGTGGTTGGGGGTGGAGTGGGATGGCGCGGCGGTGGCAGCAAAGGTAGAGAGTAGCAGCAGCAGTAGTTCGCCGTGGACGGGGGCGCTGGTCGATGGTGCCGGCGGAGGCAGGGACAGCTCGGAATGTGCCACGCACGAGAGAGGCGTTTGTTCTGGAAGGCTGCACGAACAATCGCACTGCACCACAACATGAAAAAGCAGGCTTCTTTTCTCAATCAATTCATCGATTAATTGCTGCCCTTTTCTAGCGCTCTTCCGCTCCCTGTCTTGCTCTCCTATTGTTTGATTCAATCCACTATCGCAGCCCTGCGCCAATCAGCGAATTCGACCTGGCCTGCTTTTTAGCCCGGCCACACACTTATTGCACACGCCTACAGCCTGCACACACCACTACATCACCTTCATCACCAACAACATCTACAATTCACTCACGATGGCTGTCCCTGGAAATACGAACAGCAAAGCGGAGCTCGTCTGGACTTCCTCCACCAGAAACAACCAGCGGCCGGGATGATCGCCGGAGAAACGCCTCCACACCAAACACCTGCCTCTCACCCGCTACCAGCTATCTGATCCAACGCGGTCATCAATCTCGCGTGCGGCCACCGGCAGTGCGTGTTGAGCCGTTTGCACCGCAACGCTCTTCTCCCTCTTGTTTTCTTTGCTTTGCTTGAACCTCTTGGCCGGGCCCCGAGCTCTGCCAGGCTTGTTCGAGAGCGGGCGCGATCGACAAAGCTATCGCTCCATATTTCCCTCGCTGTGCCGGTGCTGCACTGTTCGCCTCGCCAATTCGCTCTGTCTCTTCAGCATGTGTGCGTGCGTGTTGGGCACGCTGCCATTGCACGCACGCACGACACATGTGTGAAGCACGCGTGCGGATGGGCCTGTGATTGGGCCTGCGTGTTGACGGCGGAGACGAGTAAGAGGTGAGGTCAGAAGGTGTTGGGCGCTTGCACGTCGCTGCCAGCCTGCGCCCAAACCACCCAAACCACCCCCTTCTCTTCGATGCGTCGATCATTGCCGCCGCCCACCTTACTCAGATTCTACCGCGGCCTTGCCGGAATGAACGCCTCCACCCCTGATTGACGACGTCAAACACTTCGGAGTTCATGCCGTCAGCAGAGCAACTTCATCGATACCCTACACCCACCATCCATAACTGCACCAACACCCAAAGAGCGATTCATGTCACCTGATCGCAAATGCATGCGAGGCTGCCTGAAAAGAAACGCCCGACCCAGAGACTTATCGTCCGCAACTCCACCTCCCCTCAGCAGCTCGAGGAGCTATGACTGCTTGCAGCAGCAGATCCGACACAGCTAAGCCCATAGCACGCACTGCTAACGCCAGCCGTTCACGTTCTGCCCCAGGATGACCCCTAAAAAAGAACGCACGCCGAGATACCATGCATACATCTACCGGCATACCGAACAAACTCGCCTATTTGTCAATCGCCTGTCGCCTGCATCACGCGGAGTGCTGCTTGTGGCAGGTCGAACAACGCTGATGAGGGTGTAGCTGAAAATTCTCCCAGTGGTGGAAGGATCATGGCGGGTGGCAGTGGAATGGGGTGCAGCATGTGAGAGCCGGGTTGGCGGAGAGGTAAGTGAATCCGATCTCAATCCATCATTACATTAGACATTATATCGTTAAACTTCTGCATCCTCCCTCCCTATTCAGAAAAGACATCACATGTTCATCTCTTCCTGCAAAAGCTCCAATTCCCTCAACTCCTCCTCATCCTCGAACTCTGACACCATGCAAGTTTGTTTCCAATCCTCCTCCATATCACAAGTGAGCTCCATCCCGCCATGGCCTCCAATACAAAGCTCGGCGCCTGATACAGTACGCCCCAGAGTCCTCTGAAGATAACGACCCGCAGGAGTATCGCAAGCAGTGATCTCCCATCTCACATCGATCTTCCTCTTCCCTCGACTCACCACCTTGGCGACGAAATAGCCACCTAGCGACAGCGTCTGCAACGTCCACAAACTCTGAAAGACGGCATTCGTGACCTTCTCCTGTGACGATGTCATGACATCGACCCAGAAGAATGGCTCTGAAGTACTGTGGTGCGAATCCCGATGATGGAGAACATCATTGACCGATCTCGCGTCGAGCAGCTCCAGTCTCTCCAACTTCGGCATCTTCTTCAGCACAGACAGCATCCGGCTCATATCGCTGAGATACTGTCCCCCACGGAGGGCGAGAGACTTCAATTGGGGCATTGTCTGCACGACCTTCTCCAGCAACTCAATTCGCCAGCGACAGTGCAGCGAGAAGTGTTCGAGGAAAGGCGCTTTCCCAGCTGCCTCGATGAGTACCGCCACTAAATCCATCCGCGCAATCCCGTGCAAGACCCAGTCGTTCGATTCGATGCTCCTCACGTTCGGACAGTACTCGATAATCCAATGCATGAACGGACTCAGGACCAGCTCTTTCACGCCCGGCAGTGCGGTCTCCCTGCCTTCAACACCAGCGACTTTGAAGGCGCCGTGCAAAGCCAACGCCGTGCTCGCAGGCAAAGTCAACGTCAACTTCTCCAACCTCTCCAGGCTCTGCGTCGCAATAACAAAAGTCTGCCCGAGCCGAAGAAGTTTCTTGGCCGCAGCTGGCGTCTGGACATCAGGCCCGGACCAGATATCCAGACTCAATTCTCGTGTGTAGCATTTCGCGCTGTCCGAACTGCTCAGACTCTGCAAGGCTTTCGCGGCCCGCTCAGGACTCCAGCTCGATCCCATCCTTACAACCTTGAAAAGTCTTGGTTCTGCGAGACATCGAACTCTTCGACAACTTGTGGAAAACTGAACGAAGTCTCCTTCACGGCGGCGCTGTGAGGAGTGAGGCGTCCTGCTCACGATGTGGCGGGAGCGTCCACATGCTGCGAATTCGGCGATTTGACCATCGAGAATACGCTGACGATCGCTCTGCTGAAGTAGATCGAAGATGATCAGCAGGATGTCATCCGGTAGCCATAGTAGAGACGAAGCCGGGCTGCGTGTTTTAGCGGCGATTTGTGCATTGGAGCGGTTGATTTGGAGTTGTCGATAGGTTGTTTGGAGACTTGTTGTGAAGCTGAAGAGGTGGGAGAGCGTTTCCATTGTTGGTGACAGAACTTCAGCGAGTGAAAGAGGGAGTGGGAGGATTTTGGGAGGACTTGGAATTTGGAACAGGTGGAAAGATGTTTGTTGTGGTAAGTTGGTGCCTTACGATGGCTTGAGCTGGTGTTGCGGCGCATTGGTAGGTAGGCATCAGAATTCGGGATGCAGCTTGTTGCTTTCACCGGAGCTGGTACTGTGCCTCAGGCAAGTGTGCATTGCCAACACCAAGCTGGACGGATGGGAATGAGGTGCCTGTCACACGACCAACTACGAAACTGTGATCGGTGCGTTTGTTTCGAAGAGTGTTTCGGCATGCCGAGTCGGAAGGATCAAGAGTCGCCTCCGAATTGAACCCCGCATTCCGTCCAATTCATGTTTACTGCGGACGGTGCATCAGTCAAGAAGAAGTACGCATAATGATCGAAGTGCTTATTTCGCATTTTGCAGAAGACTTGATCGCTATTGGATGTGCTCTGATCCTCTTTGGGGGCCTGTTCTTCTTCAAGCATGCATGCCATTCAGTGACCTCTCCGAAAACGAGCATGGATGCCATTGACCGCTGCTCTGGGGGATCGAACTCTTCCTCGTGGACTCCATGTGATGCTGTTGTCTTTCCTGTACTCCAACAAGCGCTGACTGCTAAGCATTAAAGGCCCAGCCGAAAGCACCCAGGCCAGAATTACTGCATGGGTATCATGGTGAGGTAGGTTTCCGAGTTTCCGAGCCCTTTGGGTACCCGTTGTGTCGCTTGCACTTCAGAGCCCGGCCAGTCCGAGGAGGTGGGTGTGCATGTCCTCTGAGCGACAGAATCATCCCGTTCCGTAGTCTCCCGTTGTAGCGGGAGTCCGGATTCCGTACTGCAACCACAGAAGCCCTCAATGCTCTCTCGCGGTCCATACATATTTTTCGTATTCACTCTGCTCTTAGGTCTCATCCATGCCATCCGAGTCCTGATCGTCCACAGAGACAGCAGTGTCATTCTTTGAACCACCAGCTTCGACTTCCATCGCATCGTGCGAAGCTCCATTTGTTGCTTGCGGCTCTTTGACTCCCATATGCCCATCCAGAGTACCTTGACCGTTGGTCGCATTCGATGGGTTGCTCGCTTCTTTGGCCTGCTTTTGTTTATACTGCTTGTACGTCATGGTTCGGGGGACGACATCGGAGAGAAACTCGAGGTTTTCGACACGGGCTACTGCGTTTGCTGGGAAGGGTCAGTGGGTATTCTTCAAAAGACGAACAAGATATGGCTATTGAGGGTGGACTGACCAACATCCCGATACTGAATGTTTCGCCTCGGCTTTTGTGTGTGCTCAGTCTTGACCTGTGTGTAGGATTGCTCGACTAGGTGCTGTAGGAACATTTCGGTCGCGACGGTGATAGCGAAGGCGGCGTTGTTGCTGCAGTTGCCGATGTCTGGGTCCACATTGATAATCTTCTTTACACGCGCGACTGCGCATCGTCAGTCTGCTATGTCTTTCAAATGTAGCACTGCGGAGCTCTTACGCGGAAGACAGACTGTGCCAGTGACCTCCTTCGACGGAGCGATCGGCGTGTTGTTGTACGGCATGTTCGAGCGCGTTCTCTTCAACTCGTATGGTTTGTCGACTTGGCTATGATCGTATATCCGGACGTGTTTCTCGTTGGCGGAGTGGGTTGATTGATTGAAGATCTCGAGACGTGAGGTGCACGCGAACAAGGCACGCGCCGTCTCCCGAAGATTCTCCGAGCCTTTCACATGTCAGCTCTCCCATTGATGCCTCAGAACATCGAACAACGACATCCCACAGACCAATGGACACTTCAGCCTGTCCCTTAATATCCGACCACGACATGCGATGAACCGCCGCGTCAGCCAAATCTCCATCCAGTCGCCCTCCGCCACCCGCCGCAGCAGCTATGCCACCTCCGTCTCCTCCGCAACCAGAACACAGCCCAATCCCCTAAACCGCCGTCTCTCCGCCCTCTCCACCGCTGAAGCTGGGAATGCTGCTACTCCGATTACGCCCGCCGATCAGATAGTCGCGGAGGAGATTGCCGAGATCAAGCGGTATGAGGATTTCACAACTATCGACTGGGTTCAAGATGCAGCGCGAGAACAGCAACGGCGTAAGGCGCGGCGGCAGGAGCGTGCGGGTTTCTTTGATGCAGAGGGTCGATTAGGCTGGAGGAGGAAGCTATGGGAGGCGTATGATGCTGGACAGGGCTGGATTGTGGTCAGCTTGATCGGAGCGGCTATTGGCTTGAACGCTGCCTTTCTGAACATCGTGACAGAATGGTTGAGCGATATCAAGCTGGGATACTGCACGACGGCTTTCTACTTGAATGAGAGTTTTTGCTGCTGGGGTGCTGAGAGTGGGTGTGACGAGTGGCATCATTGGAGTGGTTTCTGGCCGCTGAATTATGTGCTCTATATCCTCTTCAGCACCATCTTTGCTTTTACGAGTGCGCGGCTTGTCAAGAGCTTTGCGCCATATGCGGCAGGGAGTGGAATCAGTGAGATCAAATGCATCATTGCGGGCTTCGTTATGAAAGGCTTTCTGGGCTTCTGGACGCTGTTGATCAAGAGCATTGGTTTGCCCCTGGCTATTGCGTCCGGGCTGAGTGTTGGAAAGGAGGGACCCAGTGTACACTATGCGGTGTGCACTGGCAATGTCATCAGTCGACTGTTCTACAAATATCGGCGGAATGCGGCAAAGACGAGGGAGATCCTGTCAGCATGTGCAGCAGCAGGGGTGGCAGTCGCTTTTGGATCCCCTATCGGAGGCGTGCTATTCAGTCTGGAGGAGATGAGCAACTACTTCCCACTCAAAACAATGTGGCGATCCTATTTCTGCGCCCTGGTAGCCACCGCAGTCCTGGCCGGGATGAATCCTTTCCGCACCGGACAGCTGGTCATGTTCACTGTTCGCTACGATCGCAGCTGGCACTTCTTTGAGATCCCGTTCTACATCCTGATTGGAACCTTCGGCGGTCTCTATGGCGCTTTTGTTATGAAGTGGAACCTCCGTGTACAGGCCTTCCGAAAGCGATTTCTCACCAAGTATGCCATTCTGGAAGCTACTCTTCTGGCGCTGGGCACCGCGATCATCTGCTATCCCAACATGTTTCTTCGCATCGACATGACCGAGAGCATGGAGATTCTCTTCCTGGAATGTGAGGGTGGCCATGATTACGACGAGCTTTGCGATGTTCAAAATCGCTGGCACATGGTCCTTTCGCTCGCCCTTGCTACCGTGATCCGAATCTTCCTCGTCATCATATCCTACGGCTGCAAAGTTCCGGCTGGAATCTTTGTACCATCCATGGCCATCGGTGCTTCATTCGGCCGTATGATTGGCATTCTCGTTCAAGCATTGCATGAGTCTTTCCCGGACGCCGCCTACTTTTCTGCTTGCGACCCCGACGTACCTTGCATTACACCTGGCACCTACGCTTTCCTAGGCGCTGGTGCTGCACTGTCTGGCATAATGCATCTCACAGTCTCCGTTGTGGTCATTATGTTCGAACTGACTGGCGCCTTGACCTACATCCTGCCGACCATGATTGTCGTCGGAGTCACCAAAGGCGTTTCTGAGATGTTTGGTAAAGGAGGCATTGCCGACCGCATGATCTGGTTCAATGGCTTCCCATTCCTGGACAACAAGGAAGAGCATACATTCGGTGTGCCGGTATCGCAGACAATGACGACCGATCCTACTGTGCTTTCTGCGACAGGACTTGCCTTGGCTCAGGTAGAGCGAGCTCTCGCCGAGGGCAAATACCAAGGCTTCCCAATCGTGGAAGATATGGGGACACGAGTATTGATCGGGTACATCGGCCGCACTGAGCTACGTTACGCCATCGATCGCGCGAGGCGAGAGTCGCCCGTCTCTTCGAATGCTAGATGCTTCTTCTCGCCCCATGAAGGGCCCCGAACAGCAGCAACCCCATCAGCGGCCGCTCCGGCAATCTCATTTGACGACATGGACGCCACAGCTGGCGCAATGAGCATCGACTTCTCCAAGTTCGTCGACCCAACTCCACTCGCCGTCCATCCTCGACTACCCTTGGAAACTGTCATGGAGCTCTTCAAGAAGCTCGGTCCACGGGTCATCCTAGTCGAGCATCGTGGTCGATTAATGGGACTGGTGACAGTCAAGGATTGTCTGAAGTACCAGTTCAGCGTCGAAGCGCATGAGAACCCACGAGATGAGGAAGGGCAGAAAGCTGGGCAGGAAAGGATATGGGAAGTCATCAAGCGAGCCGCTGGCTGGGTCACTTCGAGGGTTGGGAGAGTAAGCGGTGGACGGCTGAGACTTGGCGATGGACAATCGCATCTCAGTACGCCGCCGAGTAGTGCTGGTCTGGACTCAAGAGCGAGAGGCTTGGACGAGGAGGGACGAGGACCTGCTGCTGGCGGTGTTGAATTGGAGGATCGGCGGGAGATGGTCTCGTAGTGGGAGACTTGATTTGCACGGTATGTATTATGGTATACAGAACGACATGTTGCATGATCTCTGGGTAGGATCGACGCCGCTAGCGCTGAATTCATCCACACGCATGAGCGGCCGCTCAGCCCGCTCAACCCCTTCGCTCAACCCGCTCGTTCAAGAACGTCACATCCACCCCGACACCAATGTTGACAACGCACAGCCGCTGATGTGTCAATCTCTAAGACATAATATACCCATATGAGCGTATCGAGGATCAGATCCACTCTTTTCATGCCAATCTCCCGAGGGCCGACAGTACGACTCTGCGAGCGCAGCTTCGTCGGCCAAACCTTCCTCGCTTTGGACATCACCTAGCAGAGTCTTGCCCATCGATCCATCGCAAAGCATGACAGAATCCCCAAACTACCGCGATGCCTCTAGCAGTGGGATTGGGCCCGTTGCCCCGCAAGCGTGCATTTCATGCCGCAGGTACAAGAGGAAATGCAACAAAGCTTTGCCAACTTGCTCACTGTGTGAGAAGATCGGCCGTGCTTGCGAGTATGACGGCGAGCGACCGTCAATGCCATCACCTGAGGAACTTCAAGCGCTCAAGCAGAAGGTGTCGATGCTGGAAGGACTTCTGGGCCAATCCCAAACGGCGCTTTCGACACCTCACTCGAATGGCGAGAGCAGCTCAGCCAATTCGCCGGCTTCGTTTCCGGCTTTATTCTTCTTGGACTCGAATTCGTTCAAATATGAGGGTCTGCAAATTCAGACGCCCTACGTGCCGAGTCCACCTGGTCTGTTATCGGCAGTTGGCGGCTCGGTTGAAGTGAAAGCCATCCAGGACTCTTACTTCAGCTCTGTTCATGAATACTTCCCTATTGTGTCCAAGACAAGGGTCTATCAGAAATCAACCACTTCGCTCGAGAACCTAAGCGCAGACTTCGTCTTACTGCTACTGGCCATGAAGCTCATTCTCCAGGATATTCTCCAAAATGATACAGCAGAAGCCCGCGCACAGCTATACGAAGACACAAAGGCCTCTCAAACATACGTGGAGCGAGCCAATGGCTTCACCATCCCTTTCATCCAGGCTCTCCTTCTTATTTCTCTGTACGAAATCGGCAATGCAATATATCCTGCAGCCTACATGAGCACCGGACACGCTGCCCGCATGGTAAGTGATAGCATTTCAGAGCGTACCAATACGAAAAACGCAGGCTAAATAAGTTTTCAACGAACCGCAGGGCTATGCCATGGGGCTCCAAGATCGCGAAAGCGCCCAAATGCTCCCCCGAGTCAAGACATGGACGGAGATCGAAGAGCGACATCGAATTTGGTGGGGAGTCATGATCCTCGATCGATTCGTCCATGTGGGCCACCTGGGCAAGTCGTTCGCAACTGCAGAGCCTGGAATACATTTCCCTCTTCCTGTCAGTGACGAACATTTTGATCGCGGACAAATGCCGGTCACACCTACCCTGGCTCTGTCGAATGTCTCTTGCAGCAAGACATCTTCGTTCGCAAGAACGTGTCAGGCCAGCCATCTACTGGGTCAAGTGCTACGCCATCTCAGCGATAAGTCTCAGCCGTCCTTGGAACTTAAGTTCGACGAAGCTTTGCAGCTGCACAAGACGTTGCAGGCTCTCATTTCAGCACTTTTGACGGAAGCTGAGGCTGCGGGCCCTAGTCTATCTGGTGCATTTCACACCAGTATTGCTGTTTGCTTTGCGGCCGCTCTGGTATGTCTTTCTATACTTAATGCCCATTCTCCTTGGCTGACCAGTCGTCTCTCAGACCCTGTACGATGAATATGCATGCCCAGAGCGAAGCGTTCAAACTGGTCTTGAGAATCAGGTTGTCATGCAACAGGCCAGCCTGGAAGGAGTCTACGATATCTCCGGCAAGACCCTCCATTTAGCACGACGAATACGTGAGTCCATCGAGAGGGCCGGATTTGGCACTGCAAGTCCTCTCGTCATCCACGCAATATACTACGCTGCAGCGAACTGTAGGTTTGATACAAATATCCACATCCTTGTTCCGATGACTTACGGTGGGCGGCAGATGCGTGGGCCGTTCAAGAATCACCTACTGATGATGCTGCTGGATGCCTGGCAGAGCTTAAAGAGGTGTTGTCCTTATTGAACATGAAGTGGAAAGTTGCCGGTGAGTATCAAAATGACCTGGCATGTACATCAACCAGATTTTGGCTAACATGACCGTGTTGAATGAAGGAGAGTACTTGCGCCTGATAGAAGCCTCACAGGCCGGGACTACGAGCTCGATCAGCTGAAGCTACGCTAACGACCTAGCTAAGCAGACGCCTCCGGATGCAACATCGCCCACGTTGATCATCTGAAGAAGCCGTGGTATCGAAGCAGCGTTTTCCGACAATAGACCCCCGTCTTCATCACCGATCTGGAACTGTGCAGTGCCTTGTCTAAGTCGGCAGCTCCTTCGGGTTCACAGACTTCGAGCGGCCGCCCTGTCCGCTCTTGGTACGACCCACACCCGTCATATATAGAGTCGACACATCGCCCATCTCTTCTCAAATTACACCACCACGATCCAGCTCTACAGATCAGGATGCCTTTCCACGGGAACTACACCACCGAACAGGTGAACTACCACTCCCATGGCGAGACCATCGCCGCAACTCTCTTCTTCCCGAACCCAAAGGCTCCTTCCTCCTCAACGAAGCCTCCTGGCGTCGTCATTACCGGCCCCTACTCCTTCATCAAAGAACAAGCTCCCCTCCAATACGGCACCCGCCTCGCCGACGAAGGCTATGCCGCCCTCATCTTCGACCCACGCACCGTCGGCGGCAGCACAGGGCAACCTCGCCGTCTGGAGAACCCCAAGATGAAGAATGAAGACGCTGTCGCTGGAATCGACTACCTCATCGGTCGCGGCGACGTCGATGCTTCGAGGCTGTTTCTCGTGGGAATCTGCCAAGGAGGGCCGGAGTCTTTGGACATCGCCTCGTACGACAACCGTATCGAAGGTGTAGCCTCCGTATCGGGCTATTTCCGTGACCATGAGACGGACATCTACATGATCTGCGCCGGCTGCGTCGACTGGAAGCCCGGCCAGGACATCGGCGCCATGAAAATGCCAACGCCAGAACAAGGCGAGAAACTCCTTCAAGACCGCCTTCAGCGAGCAAGAGAAGCACGAGACCTCTACGAAAAGACGGGCGAAGTAACATACCAACCTCTAGTCGATCCCAATGCCGCAGATGCAGACAAAGGCTCTCTCGCCGGCCTTCCGGGTCCCGTCGTCTGGTCTTGGTACGGGCCGTGGACGCTTAAGGGCTTCGAGAACCGGTATGCGGTGATGAGTGATTTGGATCACTTCTCGTACACCACAGTGCCCGGGGTTGCGAAGTTGCAGAAGCCGGCACTGGTTATCCATGGTGATAATTGCATGAATCCGGCCGCGGCGAAGAGACATTTTGAGTCGATTCCGACGGAGAAGAAGAAGTTGGTTTGGGAGGATGGGGTTAGTCATTTCCAGCATTATGATCAGCTGGACTGTGTGGATCGAAATGTTGGGAGGATTGTGGAGTGGTTTAATGGGGCTTAAATAGGGATCTCGGGGCTTGTGCCAGACCGCATGCTATCAGGTGTTGTGATGTGTCTGTAAGCCATTGTGTCTCTTCCTCTCTCTAGATGACTACATGACTCGGAATACCATCACTCGGAATACCATCTAAAACAAATTGAGAATATGTCAAATCATAAGTCAAGACAAACCCAATATCTCATGCTGTCAAAATTATTGCGGAGCTCTAAGGAACTCTTGGCAGGTACATGTGAATCTTGGCATCTCAGCTTGAGACATAGGCCGAACTTTACGATAATTTCACTCCTTGTCATTCGAGTCAATCGTTCGATTACGCATTCTATGTCTGGGACTTGGTAAAAGTCCGGAAAGGCAGCGGGGACGTTTGTTTAGCTAGCTAGAGGGAATCATAAATCAGGGTATTTTAGTCTTTCTATACTCCGGGTGCGGGTGAATGAAGTCGTTCCACGGAACGCGCGGATAGGGGCAGAGCAATTGTTTTGGACCTGAGAGGCTCCCCGACAAAACTGCTCTTCTTGCATGTTTTCCCTTCTTCGTCTCACCGTCATATTCGGATTAGCAGTGGTGCTAAAACAACTCTTTGCTGTATCTGAAACGTGAAGACGGACAGACCATCTGTCCTACCCGACAATGAGACGCTGCGGTCAGGCCGTCTCCTTCTGGAGTAACAACGGATGTCTTGGAGTTAGTCCGTCGACGATCACTCGTCCAGTGAAGCTTGCGACGGTATGATAATGACTAGTCATGGGGCATGAGCGAATTGGCGAAAACACGGCTCATGGTTCTAGACTTTGAGGGATTCTCCGATCTTCCTTGCGATAAGATGAGCCAACGTTGATGTGAGGATGGATAAATGTATAAGTATCACTTGGAAACGGCCACGTTTCTCCAAGCCCTGATCACTATCAAGTCCAATCCAAACAAAGAAGAGCCCCATCTCACTCACTCATCAACCATGAAGCTCCTCCAGGTCAACCAACCCCCAATCCCATTTCCCTGCACGATCTTCAACTCACTCAAACCAACAGATCGCCCTCGCCGCCATCTTGCCCACCACCATCCAAGCCTGCAGTTGGTACGCCTACTGCCTCTGCCAAAACACCGACGGGACCTTCAACGAAGCCGCCACCGAGGCCAACTGCCCCTCGGGTAGCCTTCGTGTCTTTGACGACGGTCGCCACTACTGCGGTGGCCAATTCCAGAACTGCGAATTCCTCAAGGGATGTCAAGCGCATGGCGCTATGGGCGATTCGAACTGTTGGGATAAGGAATAGAGAGCTTCGAGGATGAAGGAGGATCTGTGAGATGCACGTTTTGCTTCTTCTTTATAAATGCAGAGCAGACAGTCCCTCACCTGCTATGTGTCTTCTGTGTCGCTGCTCTCCCCTTTGTAGTTGTGGTAGAATGGAAAGCGTTTGTGGCGGATGACGCTGTTCGCCTTCTCTCGGATTCTGCGCCTCTCGCGAAAGTACCACAAATGCCTAAAGCTTGCAGGATTCTTGCTTTGCTGCACGGGGTACTCGGACGAAACGATGTTCTCGTGGTTCGGGAATGCTCAGATAAAAGCGTTGGGCGTGGCCATCCTCGTCCTCGAGATTAGACTTGAGCCTTTAAAAGTTGGAAAGGAGCATTCTAAGCACATTCGGCCACAGGCAAGTGAGAACTAGCGATCCCGTCCGCTCTCGCATATATAAGCACTTGACCGCCTGATTAGTACTATAGTGGGTGACCATACGGGAATACCGGGTGCTGAATGTTTTTGCTTTTCTTTTTGCTCTTCCGGCTTGGCGGGTGGGTCGGTGGATTGTCGGGTTTGCAGCCTTGTGCATGGGTCAGACGACATTCAACGGCATGATTGCTTCGATTCGAGCATAGTCT
Organism: Zasmidium citrigriseum; assembly: GCA_002786025.1. Taxonomy (NCBI): domain Eukaryota; kingdom Fungi; phylum Ascomycota; class Dothideomycetes; order Mycosphaerellales; family Mycosphaerellaceae; genus Zasmidium; species Zasmidium citrigriseum. Next base: position 77,021 of record NHNW01000014.1, on the reverse strand, counting down.
TTTGCATTTTCTTTCGCTAAAAGATCGAGAAGTTCTGTTTTGTCCGTCGAATTTCTTCCTGCCGTCTAGAGACCTTCAACATAGGTATCGACACTCCCCAAGCCATCACAGCGACCACAACCATCCAAGCTCTAAAGACTAAAACATCTCCAGATGTCATCCTCATCTTCCCTTCTGAACCGAAAGATCGCCACACTCTGCCTCACCACTCCAGGTGGCTCGCCCTCCGCGTCGAAGTTCACAAAGACGTCAGCATACCTCGCCTCCCCATCCAGTGTTCCACCCCGCGACAACCCTCGGTAAATCTCAGTATACATCACAGGCCGTGTGACGTGGTATTCGGGATACTCAGCGACAAGTTGGCCGAGCGTTGAGAGAAGATTCGGCCACGAGGTTGGCTCTCTGCCGCCCCAGGGCTCCCGCAGACTGCCGATGAAGTCTGGGTCGATGAGATCCGAGTAAAACGGGTCGGAGGAGTCAAATCGACGGCAGTTGCAGCCCGCCATTATCTTGGTGACAATTTCCTCGACCTGCTGGGCTATGTGGATGGTGTCGTTGTTCTTTCGACGGGACTTCAGGAATGGCTTCGCTTTGCAGCATCCAGGAGCGCTGTGTGATCGTTTCGATAGCATGGCTGACGATCTGGCGTGATCAACGAAGAGAAACTTCGTGCTGATGTTATTTGAAGGTGCCGGCCTCATGCTAATACTACTTCTGCCATCTCAGCTCCTTCGACGTGAGGTCCAGTTAGCGCTTAGGGCTGTGAACTTTATTTCGAATGCTGTTGCATGTGCTCGCCTAAGCAGAACGATTTAGGCGATCAAGGCGGAGTCTTGCCGTTTCAGTACCTCCAATACTTAATAAAATCCTCCCCAAATCTTGCGCCACAAGTAAGATTGAGCAACATCAAAGACCAGACCCCCTAGATCGCAGATGCTTTGAATCCTACAAGATCAGTTCTCAAAGTCCGTCCCCTTAAATCAGTCAGCCTCATCCAGTCGACTATAAAACAAGTCATCATATCGTAGTCAGCTTGCAGTCTCACGCCCACAACCAACAATTTCAACAAAAGTATCTCTAGCCCAGCCAAACCACTTGCTCAATCGCTTCCCCATGGCCTTCAACATCACGGGGTCGATCTTAGCGACGGGATGTGGCCGATGAAAGATGATTTTGCCGTGGTCGATCAGTTCGAAGACAACCGCCGAGCCGGTACTGTCCCGAGCGGAGAAGCCAACGTCTTTCATGGCGTGAACGAATTGATCCCAGTCACAAGTCTGCCCAGTCTCTGAGACATCCGGGCTGAACATGCGGGAGAAGACGGTGACTGCCCGCTTCGAGGCTGGGATTTTGGCCGTCGTGGTGGCTTCGATTGGCGCTTCTGACGTCTCAATGATGGTCGTGGAGTGCAGTTCTGCACGGTCTGAGAGAGTTGGACGAGTCTTAGGTTTTGCCTTCTTCTCAGCTGGCTTGGTCTTCTCGGATTCTGCGGGGGCGGCTATATCTCGAGGCATCTCAGGCACCACCAACCGCGAGGACATCTCATCAAGGACATTCCGTCTTTCCATTTCCAGTTGCGCCTGATGTTCTGGTCCCAAGTCTGCCTTGAGATAGAGGGCCACCTCTTCATCTTTCATATGATCCAGGGGTTCGTTTCGAATGGACGACCAATACGTGGACAGTAGCGAATGCATATCTTTATGACGCTCGATCCAGGATCCGTCCCGTCTGCCGCTCGGTGCAGTGGATACGTAAAAACGTTTGAGAAGTATTCCACGGCTAGTAGAGGATGACAGGTGCCCAGCTCTGATAACTCTATCCTTCCAAGCGCGGCGGTCCTCGGTTTGCTTCATCTCAAGGCCATCGCCAGCTTTGTTCTGAGGGCGGTTAAGACGTACGGCCAGTAAAAGTTGATGATTTGCAGCCAGATCGGAGAAGTTGTCGAACAGAATCTGATCAAGTCGTGCTCTCTCTTCGACTGCTGATCGTGCCAGGTGGTCCTCAAGAAATGTAAACAGACTAGCATGGTCGAAGTTTGACCTCGCGTCCGGCTCAGAGCACAGATTGGAAAGACACCAGAAGAGAGGATCCTTTGCAAGCATCATCGGCATAGATCCCTCAAAGTTCTTACGAAGAGTCGCACGCCCATGACCTTCATACTCACGGATGAAGTACTTGCTGAAACCCGGTCGCTGATACATTTGATTTCGGTACATGTCGGTGCGCATGATCATGTAGTTCACAAGGACCAACTCCAACGCTGCTAGTGCACGATCGTATGGGCGCGGTAGAGGCGAGCCTCGATTGATCTGGTCTCGAAATCGGTTGCGGACGTTGCGGACATGTTCAGCTTCTTCCTTGATACAAAGCCACCAATAGAGAGATTGTATCTCGATACAAATCTGCGCGTCAACCGTATGGAAGACATCGTCTTCGGGCATGTTCTTGTAAGCAGAGCCTTGCAATGTGATGCGAATATAGCGACGCATGTAGGCTGGATCAGTCTGGAGCAAGGCAAGATGGTCAGCCGAAGCGTCGAATCGTAGCTTTGCCGTGGAAATGATAGAGTCAATGTCCAAGGAGGGCGGTGCCGAGAATGGCTGATTACTGTATGAAGACCACTGTGCGACGTCTCCAGACAGTCGGAAGCCTTCGTTGCACATTGCCGTCCATTTCGTTGAGGACGGGTTTTCCAAATTGGCACCTTCAAGCGTGAGGTCCATTATTCGAGTCAAGAAGTTCATCAACTCGGCTTGAGCTTCGAGGAGGAGTCGAGCTCTCGGATATCCTACTATGTCGCCTCGGTGGATGGATGGCCCGTTGAAAGGGACCAGTTCGCCATATTTTGCTCCATGAACTACAACACACATGGGCGAGAATTCAACATCGAAGTTTCCCGTCTTCCAAGGATCTCGGAACTGGTGCAGATCGAACGTGGCCCAATCCTCGAGGGAGTACGCTGAACGATGATGAAGAAGGGCAAACAAAAACGCCGGATTCTCCTTGAGCGTCTCCGTGGCCAGATATGGGAGGAGGAAAGCAAACCGAACTTTGTCCTGCCGACATCTCTTCCAGTCGTAGTTGCCGCCGTAAGACTGTGTGAGCTGAAAGTACATCACTCCACGCTGATCGGGTAAGAGGTCATTCGCACGCTTCAAGAGTTCGGCTCGCTTGTCTTTACTCCGTTTCTTCCATCTGCTCATTAACAAGTCCCCATGGCGTTCCAGAGACTCCTTCAACTTCCGCTGGCCGTCTTTCGCCTGAGACGACAACTTCTGCGTGACTTCTCTCGCTTCGGCAACAGGGACGCCTCGCGTGTAGTGCATGCATTGGTGGAAGAAGTCGTCCATATGCCGATAATGCTCCTCGCAATCCGGGCACATGTTGTCGGTGCATGGCCAGCGTTGGATTTGTTCTGGACGGACGTCCATCATCTCCGTCTTCACATCATTCTGGAACATCGGCGTACGAGGCCCATTCGCTGTAAACATGTTGGATAGCCGACAGTGATGCGTTAATGTATAGCATGAATGGTGGTGATTTTGTTGAACGCCGTGTGAAGGTCAGGCTACAAGCAAACAAGTGAGAGGTGGGTCCAACGGTGCCGACCCCTGAAACGCGGTCAACGTGTTCGCTTCGTGTTCAATTTACGCGTATCCTTGCCCATAGCAACACCCTCTCTTGTTGTGTAACCATCGAGCACAGATACGATCTTGTAGCAAATTGTTCATTGAATGATCTATAAAGCGGCTATGTGAGATGCCATGATGCTGTCAAAAACTCGTCAACTCATCCTCCGCAAAGCACCCATTGCATTCCCTCTCGCGTGGCCGGTACCGATAGGCGCCCCAATGAGATCACACTCGATCGTAGGATTCTCTTGGAACCAGTAATTGACACCAACGCAATTGCCGTACGTCGAGCACGAGTCCATGCAAGCCTGGAAACTAGTTGTGTTGCCCTGTGCAATGGTCCCAGCCTCGGGATAGTAATGATAACAATGGATGTCGTAGACGTCGTTGCTGGCGCTCGTATAGGGAGTGCCAACCCCGAGGCATTGAGTGGGCGGGTGCTCCATCCGTGCCGTGTCGTATGTTGTGTCCATACTCATTACGTTTGAGTAGGCGTCGTAGTAGAGAGACATGCAATGTGTGCCGTTGAAGGAAGCAACGGTGCAGCCGTAGTCCGTCGAGCACGCATCGACACAGGTCTGGAAGTTGAAGGTGGACATTTCGCTGGAGTCACGAATGATGACAATGTCCTCTGGGCCGAAAGTCGGTTTGTAGCCGCACTTCATCTCAAACACGGAGCCATTGGCGCTGGTGTAATCATGATTCAGAGACTGGCAAGATCCAGGGGCAGGAATGAGTCTGGCAAAATCCTTGCCATCGGTGGTTGGCACCACAGCATCCGTGAACTGTGAGAGAGGATTTTGCATTATGATGCAGACTTTGTTGGCGCGGTCCCAATCAATGGCTTGACAGCCAGACGTCGTCGAGCAAGTTTCCAGACATTGGGTGAAGCTCGCAATGCCAGAGGTCGGATCGTAGTTCTGGAAATGTGAGTCGCCAGGGAGAGGGATCCAGGAGTTGCAAGTAGTATCGAACCGCTGGCCGTTGGAGGTGGTATATGGATCGTTGCTAATGGTGCATGATCCTGGATCTTGCAACTGGTCGGGCGTTATAATTGCAACATCGTGTCCGGCGGTCGCAGTCAGATTGCCAGACCCACTTGTCATCAACATGCAAAGTCCAGTCGTCTCGTCGTAATCCACAGCCTGGCATTGCTTGAAGGTGGAACATTGGAATACACAGATCTTGAACGATGGCATATCGGTGTCATTGCGGAAGTTGGTCGAGGGGTCGTAAGATTGGCCGCATTGAGGTGTGAATGTGCGATTGTTGTCCGCCATCATTGTTGGTCCAACTGCCGAGATAGCGGAGCAGTTGGTGGGCGGCACAGGATAGCTGGCCAGAATTGCGGAATTCACATTCGTAGCTGGATCGATGCCGAATAGAATGTCCTTCAAGAGGTAGCAGATATTGTTGCTGGCGTTCGCTGAAGGGAAGTAGGTCGTAGCAACGCAACCAGCTGTCCCACTGCAGACATCCATGCATTCGGAGAAGTCTCTGCCCGTCTGTGAGCTCATAATCAGCTCATAGTGAGGGCCAATGATGTTGATGCCGTTGCAGTCAAAGTTGAAGGCGCTACCATTTGCGGATGTGTAAGGTTTCGATAGCGCTGAGCATGGAGTCAAGGCAGATGCGTCGAGGGCGGCGCTGTCTCCATCAGTCGGCGTGGCTCCATCTCTGATTCTCAGCTTCTTTGACTGCGGCTGAAGAGCTTGATTGAACAGCATGCATACGCCAGTACTTCGAGATCGAAATGCGAGTAGGCATTTTCGAGAGTTGGCGCACGAATCGACGCAAGCCTGGAAGTTCGGAGTGGTCGTGGAGCTAATCACACTCGAGTCTTGGTACGAGTAGACGTTTCCGAACGCAATCGTGAACGTCAAGGAGCTATCTTCTGGCTGATATGCCTTCGGCAGCGAGTCTGCTGAGCCAGGCGCGGGCGGTGGGTTGGTATTCGCAGCACAGTCTGTTGTAGTGTCCGCAGCCTTGCTCAGAGGTGTGTTGATGCTCAGAAGGAAGCATTTTGCGTCAGCACGTGCGTAGTCAACTGCAGCACATCCGGTAGTGCTTGAGCATTGTTGGATGCAGTCTTTGAAGGTGGCAACGTTGGTCTTCGTGCTGATCGTGTTCCCGTCTGAGCGAGCGTATGAATTCTTACAGAAGACGTTGTACGTAGCGCCACCATTGTCTTTGAAAGTGCTGCCAAAACTGGAACATGATCCGGGTGCAGTGGCTGTTGCTGTAGCGGGCACCATGACGCTCTTCGTGCTTTGTACGACCTTGACAATTGATGTTCTGGTACTGGTGCTTGTGCTGGAGACTCGCTTCACGACAGCTGCAGCTGTGGCAACTTTTTGCACCTATAGTCTACATCAGCTGGATTTTGCGCAACACTTAGTACGTCGACTTACGGTCTTTGCAGTCTCAATGCAAGAGCAAGCAGTAGAGAACGCTGCTGTTCCTGACCGAGACAGAACGGACGAAACGCTACGCCATCGCGAGGACAAGCTCGAGGAGGAATCGACCGCGGGTTCTCGTTTCTGGATGAAGACCGTCGATACGGTACTGGTGTACGACACCGTGGTCACTGAAGTCGAGGTCGCTTTGACAGTGACTCGAGCGGCCACGACGGTAGTCACTGTTGACGTTGGGGTATCTGCGAGTGATCGTTAGCCGTTGACGCTCAAAAGTTTGCAGCATTGCGCACAGGTTGATGTAGTGGTAAACGCCGCCACTGGGTATTTCGAGTAGCAGTAAGCCGATGCTGAAGAATACGATGACAGTGGAGCCAGCAAGTTGTATGGAGATCTTTGACAGGCCGGACCTGCAGCGAAGGCTTCGGATGCCAACGCAACGACCAAAGTGAAGAGCATCAACATGATGTCTGATGGCAGAATGCTTGCTTGCGGAACTGCGAGGAAGACGGTGGGTCTTGGAAGATATATCTTGTTTGCCTAGCCACCTCCAGATGAGACTCACAGAAAGTACCTGGTATCTGCATCTCGACAGCAGCCAGAGCGGCCATGCCGACAGTGGTGTGACCAGTGCATGAGGTGAAGTCTTGTTCTCATTGACCTGCGGTTGACCACGCGGGCGCCACGATGCGATTTACGCTCGCGAGTATAAGCAGCCGCAAGACTTCTTAGATCGTTTCGAAGGAAGGCCTTTCCGCTTCTGGATGGTCAGCGTGGCTTCACCATGCTTTAGACTTCGAGGCTGCATGAAGTGGCAGATCTAGCTGGGGTCTGCGCCAGCCAAACATCTTGAGGCTTGGAAGTAGTGCAAGACTCACCGACTGGGCCGACTTGTAGGTTCAGGTGTCCGTTTACTGAAAACAATCGCTGCCTTGGCCAATAAGACTGCTGTTATAGTGCCCTCGTCCACGTGGAGTCGTTTACGTCCCAAGCATGCCAACCGGTGACCGGTGACTGTCCAGCTCATTGGATAAACACCTTGAACAGTATCATCTCGCTCTCATACTCATGAATCGCATGCATACTTCCCGACGCTAACATACCATGCTGCGCATTCATCTGCTTCAGCGTCAACTGATGGATTTGCAATCGAAACTTATCCTCCGCATTTGGCGGATAGGAATACGACGACTCCGGCAGAGTGAGAAGCTCCCGTGTAGCAAGTCGCTGATACACGTTAGATCCCTGATCGGATTTAAGACTAGTTTTGCGGACGTTGAACGCAACACGCTTGCCATCGACAGTGCAGTTCAACACCACGAGCAGTTCGTTCGCCGAGAATTGCTGGACTCTCTGGCCGTAGAGTTCGAATTCGAGACCTTTCATTGTCCAGCGGTAGGGGTCCCGGTGGAGGTAGGTGCTTTTGGCGATGGTAACGTCCCGGCAGACTGAGAAGCATGCTGGTGATGGAGCCAAAACCGGGATGGGGGTACCTTCCCCCGCCATGCCTGCTACAGGCTGCCACACAAAAATCGACTCGTCTTCGATGATCTGGATGATCTCCTTTTGTAGACGCAGGAAGGCCTTGGAACCTTCGCCGTAGAGCATTGTCATGTTGACGTCGAAAATACCAAGCATACAATACGCCATGTCTTCGATTCTCGACGTCTTACGCAGACTCAGCCATGACATGCGTTCTGCGACCGTCGCCGAGAGAATGTGAGCGGTGTTTCCATAGTAGTCGGGCGTAATCCTAGTGATTTCGTGAAGGATGTCGCTTAGCTCCTCTCGAGAGCCCAGGGGTCGCCAATTGCAGTCGACAAACGTATGTTTTCTCGGTGCAAGTAACTCCTGCAGCGTCCATCCACGACTGAACCAGTTGCTCTGTTTCAACTTGGACCGTACTTCGTCTTTTCCATCTCGAGACTCCCCACCGTCCAACTCCACATCTGAGATATAGACAACACACAGCTCAGCCTGCTCATACCACTTGAACATCGAGTTGATGGCTTCTTGTAGCTCGGCACTACTGGACTTGTCGATGCAGCATGTATCAACCCAGACGTACTCCGCCTCGTGAGACTTGACATGCTCGCAGAAGGCTAGAACTTTCGCCGTTCCAGGAGACCAGTCATTTTTGCTGAGATGCTTTTGGGCCGTAAACTCTTGCATAGACGTCTCCGCGCCGGTCCATCGGTGTGATAGAATGATGTATGGCGGGACCTGCTCTTCGAGGAAGAAGTGTAACTCGAGGGTACTCTTGTTCAGGAGACGCATATCTGCAATTGCCAACGTGGGCAGTCTATCGAATCGTTTTCAGAGATGGTGTGGTGATCATTGTCTTTGAATCTGTGAGCTCTTCGAACTGAAAAATCGGACGTTCAGCTGGATGCGCCAAGCCCAAAGAGGCAGCTCGGAATAGATATCGAAGAAGCGCCAGAGCGGTCATACGTTCGCATGAAGCTGGGAGTTGTCAAATTGAGGGACTGCGAGGCTGCGGTGCTATTGAGTTTCGTTGGGACGGCTTTGAATGTCGTCCAGCTTCAATTATGCCTTCCGATTTTTCCCCTTGCTCTTCAACCTTGCCACAAGATCTTTGACATCCTCGCCCTCCTGCTTCTTGCCATCTTTCTTGCTCTTCTTCCCTTTCCTGTTCTCGCTCTCCATTGGCACACCATCCCCTTCCTCTTCCAGCTTGTTTGCTTTCCTCTTTCTTCCCTCCTCAACAACCTTCTTCATTGCTTCCGAGCCCTTATACAGCTTGCTCGTAGGATCGATCGCAAACTCATGGCTCTCAAACAGATCCTTGAAACGAGGATCTTGCGTCTCTACCTGGAAGTCGTCCTTGGCATCGTCCACTTCACCTTTGGTCTTCTTGCCTTTCTTGCCCTTCTTGTTGCGCTTCGCCTCCTTTTGTGCCTTCTCGAGCTCGCGCATGTCGAAGTGCTGGACACCTTCGCCATCTTCTTCGGCCATGAGAAGTTCGAGCTCGGCGCGGCGAGACTCTGCTTCGGCATCCTGTGCGATCTTGGCGTCCTGTTTGGCCTTCTTCGCAGCCTTCTTCGCGGCCTTCTCTTGCTTGCTTGCAAGCTCTGGATCGTTGAAGAAGGGGTCATTGAAGGGGTCTTCCTCATCGTCGTCTGCACCTGGCTTCTGCTGTTCAGCATCGGATTCTTCCTCGGCTTCTTCACCGTTGCGGGCTTTGAGCTTCTCCTTTCGCTTCTGTTTCCGTTCCTTCTCCTTCCTAATGTATCTGTCACGAGTGCTCTCTTCGTCCTGCGGCTCGTTTTCGAACACCGATTTCCCATCTTTGCCACCACCTAGACCGGAGGTAAACGTGATTTGCATATCACCGACCACTTCATCCTGTCCCTTCTTGGACTTCGTAGGTTCTGCTGCAAGACCGAGCGCTTCCCGCATTTTCTGCCGCTGTGCTACTTTCTTCTTGGCTTTGCGATCTTCAGCGGACGACTTCCGTGACGAAATACTGTCGGCATCACTGTCGTCTGAACCAATGTAAGCCTGGAGATCATTTTCGTCCATCTCAGCACGAGAGAAGGCCCGCTTTTGCACTTCCTTTCGTGACGGATCATCATCGTCCCAGGTCAGTCGCACTTTGGAGTGAGTCAATGCTTCGGTGCGGAAGTCGTTTGGCTTGTAGCCAGAAGGAAGTGAGTCGCATTCGTCATGCGGCTTGTCGTCGTCAAAAGAAGTACCGTCTGGAACAAATCGTAGGTCGAAGAAGTTCGAGGTTGTCAGATACTCGCGGCCGTCCATGGAGTCGTAAATGGCCTTCGCAGTAGACTTGCTGTCGCAGACCATTACTGCGTAGTAGTATCGCAGCCTTTCCAGTTGATATTGCCTCAGTGCAGCACTGTTGAATTCCTCACCTTCGTTGGCTTGGTCCTTCAACAGGCGCTCTTTGATCTTTTCGTCATCGTCCTCACTATCGCTATCGTCTTCCTCCTCATCCCGTTTCTTTCCTGACGCACTCGCAAATATCTCCTTTGGTGGCCCTTCAATCTCTTCCCTTTCCAGTCTCTCTCTTCCGAACTCACTGGGATAGATGGTCACGTTCTCAACTCTGCCACCCGTTGGCGCAAAGCTCTGCGCGACTGCCATGATATCTGCCGCTCGAATGTTGTCCCAGTCGAGATTGACGCATGCTATTCGCGTGGAGACCTCGCCCATTGGTATAGACTCCGTCTGCTCTTGACCTGCTGTATCCTCCGCCAACAGGGCTTCATCGTCGTCCTCAGAATCTTCCTCGTCCGAAGTCTCTTCTTCCGAGGACTCTGAGCCCGAGAAGCCTTCTCGCGCCGGATCACGTTCGGCGACCAACTCTTCTTCTATGCTATCCTCATCGTCCTCTTCAGACTCCGAACTTCCAACAACTTCCCGCTCTTGCTTCTTCCCATTCTTTGCTTTACTCGAGTCCTTCTTATCTAGCTGATACAACCTCTCCAGCTCCTTCTTGCCCGCCTCTGGCTTGATCTTGCGGCCATATCGGTCGACACTGGCCTTCTTGCGAAATTCCTGGTCGGTGAAAAGAGTCTTGAAACGAGGGTCAACGGCAGTCCGCGCTTCCTTTCGACTTGGTAATCTGTATCGCGGGTCCTTGGAGAGGGCCGAGAACCGTGAGTCGGACATGTTGCTGGGTGATGTCTGTTCGATCGAGGATGCAAGTTTGAATTCGAGGTCTTCAAAGTCGACCACTTTTTCTGGCGGAACGGTTCCGCCCGCACTTTCCCCTCGCCTTTCGACCTCACTTCTTCTTTCCCACTCAACAATTCAACCATGTGACATCGAAAGACAATTTCCGATCCTCAAGAGGGCAACAGACTCGAAGATTGAGAATTAGACTTCAAAATGGTCCGAATCAAGCACCGCTACCTCCTCCTCAACATCCTCTACCCAACAGAAGACAAATCCACCACAAAACCCTCAAAAGACGAACCCGTCCCCTGGACAGTCCAATTCCGACGTCCCAGCTCCGACCGTCTAGATGGCCGAATTCTTTCAAAGTTGATCCGCGATGGAGTATCGGAGCTATTCGGCGACTACGGAGCCGGCATGGTGGCGGGAAGCCTGCAAGTCAAATATCTCAGCCCGGCGACATCAACAGCTATAGTACGAGTCGCGCGAGCGCATTATCGCATGGTGTGGGCTGCTTTGTCTTTTGCGACGAGGTTGCCGAAACCGGTGGATCAGGCGTGTGTGATTCAGGTTGTGAGGGTTAGTGGGACGATTAAGAAGGCTGAGGAGGAAGCTATTCGGAGGGCGAGGGCGGTTATTGCTAGGGCGCAGAGGGCGACGAGTGGTGGAAAGGGTGCTGCGGAGGATGGGAATGTGGTTGATGAGGATGGTGATTTGGATATGACGAACGGTATTGGGGATAAGGATGATGGTGGCGATGATGAGGACGATGATTGAGGATTATTACCACGACTACGAACTCGACGACTTCCTTCATTACAGCTGTGGGGCTAGCTCGCTCACCAGCTTGCCCATCAAAAGCGCATCGATCTTCTCGCCCTTCTTGAGCGAGCCCTCCTTTGCCGGCAAACACAGCAGCGCATTCGCGCCCTTGAAGCTACCTATCCTGGAGCTTCGCTGGAGTCCTGTGGATGTCGCATACAGCTGCCCGTCGTTCCGCGCAGTGACCATCACACGATGGTATTCATTTCTCTTAGGATCAAGCTTGATATCCTGACTGAGCACCACTTTGACTTTGGGCAAACCGACCGGGCTTATCCCACTCATCTTGTGCAAGCTTGGCAGCACGAAGAGGTGGTATGTCACGACTGCGGAAGCTGGATTACCGGGCAGCGAGAAGATGACCCTCTTCTCGTCCGATCCGGAATTGGACTTGAAAGGGACAGTCGCAAAGGTGGTCGGCTTGCCAGGCTTCATACTGACTCGGCCAAAGTGGATCGTGCCGCCAAGAGACCGCTCGATCGTTGGCTTGAGGAGATCGAGCTCGCCCATGGAGACACCGCCGGTGGTGATTATGACATCTACCTTGCGCATGGCATCTCGAAGAGTCTCCTCGAGAGCGCCGGGTCTGCGGTATTATTAGCGAAGTCCTGTGACAAGTTCGAGAAATTGGCGATCGGACTTACTTATCGGATGCAATACCAAGATCAATAGCTTCGAATCCAGAGCCGCGAACGGCAGTGAGCAGTGTCGGTCGATTCGTGTCTCGCACCTCGCCCAGTCGCAAATCTCTTGGCTGATCATGAGGCACGATCTCATCGCCAGTGCTGAGTACTCCAATGATGGGCTTTTGGTACACGGAGACTTCTTGCGTACCGACTGAAGCCAGCAGGCCGAATTCTCCGCCAATGGCAGTGATGCCTTCGCCCTTCTTCATGATGACATCTCCAGACTTCACATCGCTGCCAACTTCTCGCACGTTCTCGCCAGGCTCGATCTCGTCGGTCAAAATTTCGATCTCCTTTTCTTCTTTACCATCGTCGGTCATGCTGCGGAGCACAGTGTCTTCGACCATGACAACGGCATTGGCGCCGGGAGGTAGAGGTGCTCCAGTGGTGATGCGAGTGACTTCACCACCGCGAAGTGTGGGTATCTCGCCTTCCGGGCCCGCTTGAGCGTGGGAGATACTTGTCACGGGAAAGATTCCCTTTGTACTCGGCACCAGAACATGCTTAGAGGCGACGATTGCGTAACCGTCAACGATGCTGGCTCGGAATGCTGGGACGGATTCTTTTGCTGTGACGTCTTCGGCCAATACGGAGCCAACGAGATTCTCGCTCACCGCAGATTTGATTGCCTTGGGAGAAGGGGTGTTCTGGGCGATCTGCTCGAGCGCCTCGTCTACTGAAAGCATTGGGTACGGCGATTCGCGGTATCGTCTTGAAGCGCCTGCGCTTGGATCATTGGACATTGGCCGATCCTCTGGCTTGGTATGTGCTTTCGGTCCGTGATGGTGGCCATGCCCGTGTCCATGTCCGTGGGAGTGGGAGTGGGAATGTGAATGATCATGGCTGTGGCCGCCTGATGCCGGTTGGCTCGAAGCACTGACGCCGGCATCCTTCTCAAGCTTCTTGACACCGCCTGCATGTAATGTTCTGGAGTCTGCTCCCGCAGCTTGTTGGCAGGCGTGTGGAAGGAGCTTCAAGACAGCCTCGAGGTTTTCCTTTGCGCCTTTCGGAGATCCGGGCAATGTGAGTATCAGCGTTTTGTTGCGGACGCCTGCGACCGGGCGTGCCATGGCGGCAACTGTACACACTCATCGGCTAAAGGGTCGTTATTGTTGGGATGCGTTGACTTACAAGGCGTCACTGCCAATGATGTGGCAAGCATGGTATGCACAAGGCCGGATGCCTGCTTATGCAGCAGTGGTGCGACTGACTAAATAGAATGTCAACTATAGTTTAAGGCTGTCTATACTTGTGGCCAAAGCCAACTCTAAATCGAAGTATGTGTCTTTCCGAAGGAGATACGAAGCGATTGAGTCATGAAACTTACCTCAGGCGTGACATCTTTTTGCGTGAAACCGGTCCCTCCACTGGTTATCACCAAGTTGACGGGACTTTCGCAGTCGGTCCACTGAGTAATCGCTCGCTGGATGTCCAAGGTATTGTCCGTCACGATGCTCGACTCAGTGGACCATTGGTCTCCGCCCTGCTCCGAGAAGACATCTTGCAGCGTTAGTATGCACTTGTCTGTAGACGGATCCTTCGAAGCTGTCTCCGATATGACGAGGATGGCGGCTCGTAGCTTTCCAGGGGTTGACATTGTGGTTGTGATGGACTCGAGGAAGGTGAGGTCGCGCGATCGGAACAGTAGCCGAAGTCTATTCACTTGGCTTAATCAGCAGGTCTTGGCACGAGCCCTAAGGACGACACGACTACCTCCTTCGACTTTCTCTCAGCGGACACACATAAATTTGATGGACACGAGTCGGACTGCAGGAGAGAAATCTCTGGTTTGAGCTTTTTGATTCATGTCCATGATTTCTTCCTATCACGAACAGCTCTGCTTCTCAGCTTTGAAACGGAACTTTGTTCAGGTCAGGGTGGACTTGGGCACTTCAAGATGAGTGTGGATATAGCTCAGAAGTCAAATTGAGAAGGAGTAGAGAATGTTCGTGACTGACGTTACGCTGTAACGCATCTGGATTGACAAGCTTCTATATGAATTTGCTCACAACAAGCTATGACACCGCTGCACGAACATAATTTGGATCCCCCATCGGAGCATCACATCTGTCCCTTGGGGCCGGCCACTATCCATTGGCTATCGGATCTGCTACGCTCAAATCTAGTTGAACATCTTGCCATTTTCCAGGATCAATCAGAGCACCTGCTGCCATGTTTGAATTGATCTTGGCCACGTATCTGTCAATGAATGGTTGGAGATATCCTCGGCTAGTCAAGGCATTGACTTGATCTATGGCGTCCTGCTTAGCTGCCGTCATCCCTGTTTGCGGCGGGACGATGATGGACGCGAGAAACTGGTGGTGCCAGTTTCTGTATAATTGGGCAAAACTGACTGGATTGCCGTTGATTGTGGGCTGTTTCATGGATGTGCGGTTAGCAACTTGTGAGTGTCGCATGGTCCATACTGACATACCGCAGAAAGTGAGCTATCTTCGATGGTGTTGTCCAGTCGTTGCATCGTGGCCAGCATTCTAGCGCTGACTGTGCGGTAGATCTCCGAGATCTCATCGGTCGATAGGTATTGGGCGAGGATACCGAGCCTGGTAATTTCGGCCAGCTTCTCGTCAGTATTTGCGGTGAATCGGAAGCCTGTGGTGGTTTGATCGAACACCTGCAGATACGGTCAGCTCTCGAAGCGCGTGCTGTCTCAGCGCGTGATTTCTCCGATGCAGTTACATACGGCTTGCTTGACACTGTTCAAGTTCTTGTCCAAGAAGACAAGCTCTTCAGGGTTGTCGTTTGAAGAGAGGTTCCACATTAACTCATCTGCTGCCGACGCACTTCTGACCGTGGTCCCGCCTGGACCGGCCTTGTTGAATGGCATATTGGCTGCCGCATTGGCTATGCCGGGCCATGCGGCCGTACGGAGAACGTACCTAACAAGTGAAGAGAATCAGCTCATGGTCCACAGATGCCCAGAGTTGGATGGAATCGCCTTACTTTTTAAGCAAGTCATTGGATCCACACCCGCTAATGCTGTTTAAGAACTGTGCCACTTCCTGTGCCTCGAAGATATGCTCTGTGGCGTAAGAGCCTCCAACGGTTCCTGGCATAGGTCCCGGTGGTGTGACTTGAATGCCAAACTTGGTGGATGGGTCCCAAGTGCATACATTGACGACCTCCGAGTATCCGTAGAAAGGAAAATTGAAGCCACTCGCGCCGACCACGTAGGGTCTACTTTGGTATGTGGCGCTGCAGACAGTGATCATCTTTCGATTGTTGACTCGTTTGACGAGGGTTCTTCGCCTGCTGGCATTTGTCGCACCGGTAGAGTCGTCGGGCGTATCCGTCTCTTCGGGCGTGCTAGCCTCTGGTGGTAAGGTTGCATCAGCGCAGGCGACACATATAGGACAAGTCTGAGTGCTCGTGGAAGTGGATACAGTGGACATGGTGGTGGGCGACATCGTTGGTGGGGGAGGAGCCGTGGTTGGGTTTTGATTGTTGTTGCTGTTCGATGCAGCCGCAGCCACGGCAGCCGCAGCAGCCGCAGAGGCTCCGCCTATAGGGAGAATTAGTTATCATCAAATGTAGTCCTTTGACTGGATCAAAGACTCACTTATAGCGGCGGCGGCTGCGGCTGCCGTTGCTGCTGTTGCTGCCGCCCCTTCGAGCGCTGCAGCCGCGTCTCCCAGGTGCGACAGGGTGCTGGAAATGTCATTCAAGAAGTCACCCCAGTCGGACGAGTCGCCTTGGACGTCGCTTTGTGCCTTCTTTGCGCTAGATTGGGCGTTCTTTACGGCCTGCTGGGTGTCGCTCAAGGTACTGTCGTTGGGGTTGTCTTTGAAAGCGTTGACCTTCGACTGCGCATCTTTGACCTTGCTCTGGACATCGCTTGCATCTGCGCTGACGACGGACGCCGGAACGCTCGTCACTGGCGCGGTGGTCGATGAGGTGGTCTTTGTTGGTGTGGACGGCGGACTTGGTTTTGAGGTACCGACAGGAACAATGTTAATGGCTTTCGAGAAGCAATCTTCATTACCGGCGTTACTGTCAATAAGGACGCCGAAACCGCATGATGAGCCGTCAGAGACTGAGATTGAGCCACACTGATTGTCACAGGAACGGATTTGCGAGAGGCTGTTGATAACAGTGAGCAGTGTTGAACAATCCGCCAACGACATCAAGGAGATAATCTTACAGAGACTGAACGGTATCACCTCCAATCACTGGAGGGTTGACACTTGCGTCGCTGCAGGAGTACGAGATCTGTGCCAGAACGGTTCCCTTGAGAAATGACGAAAAGATCAGTTGACCTCCATATCCTTTCGACGTATCGAACCGGTCGATGGCTCCCTGCAAAGCATCCTGGTTGGCCTTGCCTTGGTCGCACCCGCCGCTGACCGTGTTGCAATGGAGCGTTTGACAGGTAGCGCCCGCGGCGAGTATGGCGATACTCAACAAAAGATGAGGCAAAGGCATTTTGAGCGAAGAGAAAAGATGGCAAAGATACTCGAGTATCTCTAGACTTGAGCTTTCAGATGTATATGCTACGATCTAGGGCTCAGCGATCACCATGCAGGCCTTTGGAAAGCTCGTGATTGGCCTATCCAAGCCACAAGGCCATATTAGAGCCTTACCATTCAGGCAAGTTGGGCCGTCGTGTCCGGCGTAACAAAGCGTGCAACTCTTCCTGAACATGCTAGTCTCTCGTAACTACCCATCTAGTGATACAACCCACTTCTGCTCAACTTTCCTTCAGGTCAAAAGGCACTCAAGAGGCGAGTGCCTAGTCCTGTCGCTAGCGGCTTTAGCGGCCTGTTTGGGACATATTTGCCCTGTCTCGGAAATATACTCCGTCTGCCGGCACACTTGGCTCGCTCAATTCTAATTGGCGATTGAAATGTGAGCACTAGGGTCAGGCCGATGCTGTCAGCAAGTTCCGTCCACTACTAAGTCTCACGACCTGCAGTAGTCAAGATGCCGAATTTGAGCTGTCAGGAGGGCTTTCTGGTCAGCTGTCGGTCCCACCAGTGACCATTTCGGAGCGGCAAACAAAGATACCAATCATTAAGCAAAGCTCCGATGCAAGTGTCAGCTCGAGAGCAAGATCTGACAGACTACTGGGTCGGCCTGCTAGCGCTGTAATGGCCAAGAGCTCAGACGGCATGAACGAATACACTTTCGCAGGCCAGCCTAAATACCTCACCGCCTTTGAGAGACCCTGTTGTGTACTGGGAAAGGCGTTAATACTCCTTAAGACCTGAATCTCGAAGACAGAGAGCTTCTCTGTGCCAATGATGTCGCTTCAGGCACCCCGAGTCCTGTACTACAAGCTGGAGACTCCTCTTAGGGGCCAACAAGACTTTGGGCAGACGCGGTAGTTGAAAGGTTGCTAATCAAGGTTGGCCGCTACAATAGATATGGAGCTTTTAGTTGAGGTCCTGAGAAAGTCGTGTTCCATGCACAGCTAGATCTATCAAGTTGTCTCTGGCATTCGAACTTGAAGTGTAAATTCATCGAGTGCCTACACAGAACAAATCCGCTTGCTAATTCGTGTTGAGTAAGTGTTTCAATCCTGTCCAGCGACAGACAACTCTTGTGGCAGTGTATGTGTAGGACATTGCACGAAAATGGCTTTATTGAAAGTGCATCTCGAGAAATTGTCTCATTGATCGATCAGGAACAAACGAGTGACTGGGTACTCATAAGAGGGTCAAAAGACTGGATGAGGTTGGCAACGACTCCCCTGAGTTTCAACTTCAACAGGCCCCAATTTCTGTGTGCCGGCTGTTGACTACTGCCACTGCAATTCAAAAACGACTCAAGCTGTTAGGTATCCAGCCACGCTGTTAGTGGCTCAAGAGGCATGGACAACCCGCAAATCTCCCTTTGCACAGTTAGCTTTTGATGTCTACATGGACGTTGCGAGCCTATACCTTTGCATGTGGCACTCTGACCGTTAGTCGCGCTGCCTGCACATCCGTTGAGGGCGCATGATTGAGGCTGACCACATTGGGTCTTGGTCGGCAAACATTGGCAGCCCTTGAACTTGCCAGCACATCGGGCGACTCCACTGGAATCAAAGACGCCTTGCTGTGAAGAAAGTATGAGCTCGAAGATTGCTAGGCGTCGGAGAAGGGTTCATCTTACGCAACCATTGAGGTCGCAAGATTGATGCTGGCCACACTGATCAGGCTGTGCCAAGCATTCGCATCCAGCTGAGCTTCCTGTAGAGCATCAGTCGATCGTCTCCTCCGCACGATACTCAGTCTCTCGTACCTGCAGTGCATCTTGCAACACCCGAGCTATCAAAGACACCGTTGCAGCCTGAGATGTCACAGGACTGAGGCGAACCGCAGCTCTGCGTAGAAAGGGCCGCAGAGCGCTCTCGAGCGTTGAATGGGTTTGCAGCGGCCGATGAGGCCAGCAAAAACAAAGTCAGGCCTCGAATGTAGTTGGTGAAATACATTGCAACGATAAAACAGACTAGTGTCTGATTCGAACGAAAAGCACGGAAAGTAAAGACTTCTTAAGAGTTGTTCGAGAAGACTGTTGCTCGCTCAATGCACGCTCCGTGTCATAAACTCTACAAATTCCACCGACCGAAAATGGAATTTCTCTCCGTGGAGCACTTCTGTCTTTTCCGATGCAGATAATCATTGCAGCCTGTCAGCCTGCAGACTTGTATGTTCAACCGTATGTTAGTGCTGCATTTGCGCAGACGGGCCTAGCGTTGAATGCAATTGATGAAGCAGTCGACGTCGATTCGTTCTTAGGGGCACCATTACGGTCTGTGGCTCACATCCGTGCCTAGTGCTCTACTGTCAGCACGCTAGTCGTGTACCAAGAGCCGCATCTAAAAGTTAGAATACGAGAAGAATAGAAATATGGCATAAGCGTACGAAGATGCCCAAAATGGTCAGGAAGGATCATGAGTCTTTGCACTAATTTGGCATGTAGAAGCACAACTTCAATGTCGACCTGTCTTCTTGAATTGTCAAAGAGGCCACAATCTCCAATAGTGTCAAGCAGGCAGTATCTTTTCGCGCTTCAATAATGTGGCCATTGTTGATATTTTCTGCCCTCGCGGCAAAGGCAACCATTCTACCAGAAGGAACATACGACTCCATGAGCGAGATTGGCGGCAACAACAGCAATCCGCTTGTCAAACGGGCTGACAACCTCTGCCCTGCTCTGTACCAGCAACCAGGCCCAGTGTCTTTCTTCAGATTCGTAAGTCATTCCATCAACCGGTCGATTGGTCCTTACGTCACTGACAACATGACCAGCCACCCTCAGTCATTGTGCCAATTTCAACTTCGACAAGTACAGCGCCGGTGGTTTCATGCGCCACATCTGCACAGTTCTGTGAAGCTGCGGGATGTTCTGGTACCTTTTCCGGAGGAAGAGGAGCATGCCGAGCCGGATCTCAAGCGAATTGCGACTGTACTCCCACAAAAAACACTCCGGGCTTTTCTTGCGATGAGGGAGAAAGCTGCGATGCAAATGGGTGCAATGCTGGACAGTTCGTCTCAACATCGAGCATGAAGAGCTGTACATCATGGAGCTGACACTAATCGCGGCGAGTAGGTTCAACAGCGATGGCACTGCCACTTGTAAGCTGTTTGGTGCTGGTTGTGCATGCATTCCAAGCTCGCAGATGTGCGGGACTAAGCAAAGCTGTGATATGAACAACTGCAATGGTCAAAGTTCTTGCCTTTTGATCGATGAATAATTGCTAACTTTGACAGGCTCTTTTGACGATGATCACCAAGCAACATGCAAGGGAAGTTTCGCCGGCTGTCCTTGCGTTCCTCAAAGCGACCAATGTGGCCAAAAGCAGCCATGCGATGCTGGAGGCTGCGCCGGTAAGTTTAATTCAAGCAATCAGGCTGTCTGTACAGCCAATTACGCAGGGTGTCCCTGTCTCCCCCAGAGTGATCTCTGCGGCCAGAAACAGTCGTGCGACGCGGGAGGCTGCGCCGGTAAATTCGACTCGAACAACCAGGCTGTATGCACGGGCAACTATGCCGGCTGCCCTTGTATCCCTCAGAGTGATCTATGCGGCCAAAAGCAGTCGTGTGATGCCGGAGGCTGCGCCGGAAAATTCGACTCAAACGACCAGGCTGTGTGCACGGGCAATTATGCAGGCTGTCCATGTGTAAGCAAGGTCACTACACATATCAAATAGACGAAGACTGTACTAAGGACTTCAGATACCCCAAAGCACCCAGTGCGGTCAAAAACAGTCGTGTGATGCGGGAGGCTGCGCCGGGAAGTTCAACTCCAACAACCAGGCTGTATGCACGGCCAATTATGCAGGTTGCCCCTGCATACCTCAAAATGATCTCTGTGGCACTCCACAGAGCTGCAATGCCGGCGGATGTGAGTGAGATGCTCCGCTACATGTTGTCGCGCGCAACGAAAATGCTAAGGATGGTAGGCCAAGGATCATTTGATTCAAACGGCGTAGCAACCTGCAAGGCTAATTACGCTGGATGTCGATGTGCACCGCAGGCCTCTCAATGCGGCAATTCTCAGAGCTGCGATGCCGGGCAATGCGCTGGGAAGTTTGGCGCAGATGGCATTGCTCGGTACGTTCATCAGCTTCCAGAAGGATGCATATATCTGACTTGGATGATTTAGTTGTACCGGTCATTTTGCTGATTGCGTCTGTCAAGTGAGGATGGCTGAACATTGGAAAAGAGGAGCTTGGACTGACAGAACGCAAGGCCACTTCGAACACCTGCGGAAACGCTCAGAGCTGTGACTTAAATCATTGCCAAGGTGCATTCGGTAGCGATGGTATCGCAAGATGCACGAACTACTTCGCGGGATGTGTCTGCCAGGTATGATGGGTTGCTGAAATGTGCAACAAGGACTGATTTTTGGCCAGGCTACTTCAAACACATGCGGAAGTCCGCAGAGCTGCGACAAGAATCAATGCGGTGGGACATTCGACGGTAGCGGTCTGGCAACGTGAGTCGCTCGAGGATGTCACGCATTCAACATCTTGCTAATCATTCGTTCGCAGGTGCAAGGGACATTTCGCGGGATGTCAGTGTGTACCGACTAGCAACACATGTGGAAAGCCACAAGACTGCTCCTTGAATCATTGCAACGGCGCAGTCGATCAAGATGGGACCGCTCGTTGTAACGGGCACTTCGCGGGGTGCAAGTGTGTTCCGAATTCCAACAGCTGCGGCCAACCCCAGTCGTGCGATGATCGAGGCTGTAAAGGTACGTCCGTCGACATGAATCTTCTTGCACTAAACGATGTTGACGTGTAATCAGGCGCATTTGACGGTTCGGGATATGCATTCTGCCAGGGCAACTTCAAAGGCTGTCAATGTGTGAGTGTACCACGGTTCACAGCGTTTTCCTGTGCTGACCTCTGGCGCAGGTACCCACGAGCAACACTTGTGGACAGCCGCAAAGCTGCACAATTAACAACTGCAACGGTTCAAAGGACGGCGACGGTAACTGGAGGTGCAATGGTCACCAAGCCGGCTGTATCTGCAGTAAGACAACCCCTTGCCCCTTCCCCCAAGATACATCAAGCACAGCTCACGAACTGTAAAACAGATCCACCTCCATCTTCTACGCCACCCTCAGGAGGAGACTTTCTTGACAACGGAAACTGCGACTATGACACTGGTAGTGCCCATGGGATGTGCTACCTCAAAGACAACCGGGGGGTCCTCGCCTGCGTAAGGCTCCGTGGGCATCGTCAAGAAAGTCAAGCAAAGCTAATGGTTACGAACAGGACGCGAGCGCCCCTTGTGGAGCCGAAGGACTTGTAAGCACCAAAAAAGAGCTGAGAAATCACGCAACACACGGCTGACATCGAGTAGTGCGTCCTCTACGGCAGGGTTGACGGGCAGGTAAGTCATCACAGGAGACATAAGTGTGTCTTAGCTTCTCTGATCGATTCCCAGACCGGCACGTATGTGCTCTGCGACTAGACAATGAGGTGAGGGCCCATGGACAGAATCACGCTTAAGTGAGAGTAAAGGGTAAGAGAGTTGATAGATGAAGGGGTCCCAGCGCTTCTGTACTTGGGCATGTTCCTCTTCGCCGCATAGCGTCTTTAACGCGTAACGCGCTGATATACTTACGACTGATGTAAGCCATATCTTGGTGGGTCCAGAGCAAGATCTAGGCAGTCTAATTCAATGCGATTCTTGATACCCATCCCAGGCTGACAGCCTCAGCCTGGGCCCAGATAGACTTGCAAATCTGTCACTCGATTCGATCGAACTTTCCGTCCGATTCAGCGGACTCGCAAGTATCTCTTAAATAGTACCGGCCGCTGGTGCACCTGCATTGATCTCTCGCAGCAGGAGAAACTGCCGTGAGGCAAACTTCGCCACCGCGACTGTCGAAAAAGGTATCGAAGCCCGATGCATTGGGTTTGAGTCTCCATCAGAACTAGAGCGGCGAAGTAGAGATCATCTCACTACAAAGACGCCTGGTCTGCTCTTCTCGAAGCCCGTTCTCTTTTATTATTTCCCAGACTGTCGTTTGATCATGCGGGCCAGTCATTTCTTGCCACCGCGGCCCCTTCTGGTCTTCCTTGCGTTGATGCAGTCCTCATCCGCTCAATGTCCCAACGTCAACGCTGGCTTCGATCAGAACAAAGTGGCATCGAAGGCCCAATCTCTATCCTCGCACAGCTGGGAGTACGGCACATGTGCAGAAGCATTGCTGGAATTATACGATGCCGACCTTTCGGTCTTCTCGCCGAGTGCATTTCCCAACGGCCAGCTGCCTCGCCCCGACGTCCGAATAGCCTCACTATCCTACGCCATGCCGCACATTACTTTGTCGGGTAATACTCTTGTCAACGGAGACGGCGCCGCAGGAGATCCATGCTCACTTGGGGTGAGCGCATTGCTCATCGGGCAGACAAATGGCGATTACTACAATGCTGCCGAGAGGCAAAAGTCACACATCTTGAACAACGTTCCACGCTTTGCCAACGGCGCCATCTCCCACCGCGAAAGCGATATCGAAGCTTGGTCTGACTTCATCTACATGGTCCCCCCGTTTTTGGCCTACGCTGCAGTGAGAGACAATGATCTAAACCTGATGCAACAAGCAGTGACCCAGTGTTCTCTGTATCGAGGGATTCTGCAGCCTTCTGGGTCTACCTGGCAGCACATTGTGCCAGGACCGAGCGGTACAACCGATCGCGGAATCTGGAGCACGGGAAACGCTTGGGCTGCGATGGGAATGGCTCGAGTCCTAGCAACAATTACGCACTGGCCGAACGGAATGACCAATCTTGGTCAGCAACGAAATCAGCTCGTCGGCTGGATCAAGGAAATCGTGGACGGCGCTCGCAGCGCAGGTCGGGACTCAAATGGACTCCTCCGCAACTACTTGCCCGATAGCAGCTGGTTTGGCGAGACGAGTGGAACGGCATTGTTGGCAGCTGTGGTCTATCGTATGGCAGTCTTGGAGCCGTCGACATTTACGAGCGATTATGTGAAATGGGCAGACGACAGCCGCAAGGCTGTTTCTGCCCATGTCAATTCAAAGGGTATTATGTCTCCGGCGGTCAACCCTACCGACTGGTCGAACCGAGGCCAGTACACGAGCGGCTCTCCAGAGGGGCAGAGTTTTGGTGTGATGTTGTTTGCCGCGTATCGAGACTGCGTATGCGCTGGAAATTGCTCACAATAGATATTGACTCGAGGGGCCGCAAGAAATTGTGCACACTCCAAGTTTACTCATCACGCACCAAAATGTGATCGGACTATGTCAAGATCTAGCTGCAGATGTTAGAGGCTTTGTCATCCAGTACAATCAATGCCAGATAATATCGTTGATGAGATGGGATGCAGCGAATGACAACAACTTCTAAGCCCCAAAGACACATATCTCCGCCTTTTCACACTCTCTGAAGAGGTCCGTGGAAGCTTGATGGACAGATGTTGATATGTACGACTACACTTCAAGCCCAGCTTGTGTCTGTTAATTTATGTTCATGATCTCGTCGCCTACTGTGAAACGTTATCTTTCCCAGGACAGGGTAAAATTGGGCACCTCGCGATGAGTACAGGTAGCTTTGAAAGTCAGAATCCTGAAACATAGATTTTTACGCATGTTCAGGAAATGAAATCAGAGATCCTGCTTCGGAAGAAGTCTGGAACTTAGCGATAAGCATGTCGCGCTGCAATGCAGAGCAAGAAAGACCAAAAGACCACGTGCGGCTTGTTGAGAGGCAGCAGGGCATATTTCCGACTTACGTCAATCTCGATGCCGGACGACATGGCAGGCACCTCTACGACAGGTCGACACCTTCCCTTCACAGTCTCATCAAAATGCAAGACGTCACATCAACTCCGCTGACGACGAACTCCTTCTCAGCCAAGCCTTGTCTTAGACAAAATCTCGAAGCAACTCCACAATGTCTTAAACACACAACAAGAAAGGTTCGGTAGTCTACCAAACTTGATCGGAACCAATGTCTCAGTTGCACCAAAGGCTGGCCGAAACATCCTCCCGCTTTACCAAACTTCTAAGCGTCCCTCGAGGCGTTTCTCCAACATCCAGAACGATGAGATGAAACAATGATGTATTGACACGGGACCTTCGCAATCACGGTCGGAGTGGGGATTGACCTCGTGGCGGGGATGGTTTGGTTCATCGATGATGCGAGGACCGTGGATCATGAGGAACGTCTTTCTTCAGGAGCACATGGCAACAACAGCCGGTATGTGTAATGCGTTGGGGATACATCACTGGCAATCTTCATTGTTGTCATAGTGACGATGATCTGAACGTTAATGTTGATGATTGTGAAGACTCCGTTCTCCTTTCAGGCAAGGCTGTGAAGAATTCACGGGTCACCATGGTAACAAATATCGTATGCTGGGCGCACTGAGAAGGCTCCTTCGTGATATTGACTTCGCAGTCTTGCATGTCGAATGCAAGGTACATGCAGAACCCCTTTGCGCTGCATTAAAGTACCAAGATCTCGACGGAGAAAAATCGCTGCAAGTTAATGCAGGTACTACAAATGCAAAGCACCGACCACGCTGTCGTGAACCTCATGTAACGAGTGTTATGTCGTGAACTGCAAATACAAATAGTGAACAAGTTTGTCAGAGGCCTTGGCCCAGTCGAGGAGAGATGATGAATGTTGTTGGTAGCTGATAGCATTATTCATATAAGCGATTGTAGTCTATCTCAATATTCCATGATCATCACTCTTTCTCGAGTGGTCCCAAACGCCTTCGCTAGTAACGATTGATATGTACAGCAAATACGAGATACGAGAATGCGACCTCAAGAACATCGCTACTTCCTTGCAGTCGGATTCCAGCTCGAATATCTGATCATCTGCCGGGCATGACCGTAAAGTCCCATCGTAGCCATGAGGACCAGGTACGGAATGTAGATGATGCAGAATAGGAGCATTGACTTCCAGGTCGTGAACTCGGACCGCACCTTCTCGGTGAAGTAGAGGGTGAAGAGCAGTGCGATGATGGTGGCGAAGAGGAACCATTCGGCCATGGGGTAGCGAAAGAAAAGCAAGCGTACAAGCTCTCCTGGATTGCGTGGCCAGTCGGTGATGACGAAGCTGAGGAGTAGGCAAGTATGTTGCGTGACGAGATAGTAGCTGATTTCGCGGACAAGGAGCAACGAAACGACACCGAAGCGCTCGTCCATACCACGCTTGCCATTGGGTGGATTGGTCCAGGCAAGGGGCATGTGCTTCCAGGAGGCTTGCGTCCAGCCTTGCGCCCACCTAAGTCGTTGCTTCCAGAAAGCTTGAAATGTGTTGGGGGCCATTTCGAATGAGGTAACGTTCATGTCGTGGACGGCTTTCTTGCCTTTGCCGTACGCTCGGAGGGCGGAGTCGATGTCTTCGGTAAGCATGTCGCCGTGCATTTTGTGCTCGCGGAGAAGCGGTGCTTTCCAGTAGCCGTTGCTACCGCAGAAGAGACCGAAGCCGAACATCCTACTTCGACCGGGGTGAGAGATTGCGTAGATCTTGTCGAACTCGACGGCGATCATCTTGGCGTAGAAGCTCTCGTTGGTATTGTAGACGATACAGCGGCCTTGGACAATGTCGACGGTCTCATCGGCAAGAAAGCGCTCGGCAGCCCAGCGTGGGTTGTGTGGGTGGGGGCAGTGATCGGAGTCGAAGATGCTAATGACATCCGCGTCAGAGCGAAGGTTGAAAAAGTAGTTGAGGTTGTCGGCCTTGGACTTCGAGCCTGGCACTTTAATGACTCTGAGGTTCTTGTACTGTTCCGGCAGTAGAGCAAGCTCACTCTCCAGAGGTTCGATGGGCTTTGGCGTGTTGTAGACCAAGTTGATTCGAAGCTTCTCCTTGGGATACACAAGTTCCTCGCAAGCGTACAGAACTTGGTTGCGGATGATCTCCTTCTCATTCGGCAGATATGCCACAATGACCAGGTCGATAATTGGCAAGTCCTTTGCCTTGCCATTCAGGTCGCTTGGGAATTGGCCACCAGTGGCCTCAACTGCCATCGCCGCCTTGCGAGCATCTCGAACTGGAGTCAGGCCAAGGAACGATTCGATCACACAGCATGCTGCGATGTAGAAGTTTGTCGACATGTAAAAGAAGTAAAAGACCTCGATCGTTGCCTGGTTGCATAGACAGAACGCCGCTGTCGTGACCACGAAGTAGGTGAAGACCAGGGCAATTGGCGTCCAATCGAGTACCCAGTCTGAGAATTTGGTGGTTCCTGTTCGTACGCTGCTCACTATGCTGGATGTGATGGAGTAAATTGTAGATTGCTTTCCGGAAGTTGACTGTGATCCATTTCTTGATTCATGCTGGTGGGTGGTTGGTAGAGTCGACTTAGAGAATGAGAGCATTTCGCTCGGAGTTGGGTGAGGGTCGAAGAATCGCTTGATGAGTATTTCGCGATTGATTGAGTGTGCGGTGACGTCTAACTGCCAAATGAAAGGGGCAGCAGTGTGAAAAGAGTGAAAGCGCTGTAACGAGAGGGCGCTGTAGAGTCGCTCAGAGAACGTTGTCGATGCCTCACCTTGTGTATGAAACAAACCCTCCTGTCCCGAGTCAATATATCTGCGCAAGAGACACCGATTGCCTCACGGGCCAGATCAAGACCTCGGAGAGAGGGCAACGGCACGTGAAGTCATCCAGATGTGGCGAGATCATCGAGACTGGTGGCCACGCTGTCAAACTGTCATCAGGCCAGCCCATCGGGTTGACAAACTTGACACAGGCTGTCATCGAAACGGCCAGACGTCGTTCAAGTCTTGGTGTCTTCAACCACAGCAAGTCCCGACTGTCTGTGGATGTGATCGGCCTTCAACGGTTATTGACTCTGCCTGAATCTAGTTCTCCTCACACGGCGATAAACCCGGCCCAGCTGAGACAGAAATCGAGAGCCAATCTTGACGAACATGTGTTGCATCATCTCTGACCGGCGTTGTTGTCCAGAGCAATAGTCCGAAAAGCTAAGCGCTCAATGGCGCAACATGTGGCGTGGGGGCGAGAATTCTGGGTCTCCGCCGCAACTCTGTTCATGGTCCTGAGTTTATTATAGCAGGGCCGATATATCGACAGACGATCTTCCCAGATTGACGTGACTCGTGATGCATGACAAGTGCCGAAAGCAGTTGAGTTGACCGGCGTTCAAGTAAAAAGTCATCGTAGACGCACAGTGCCTGACGCCGGTGTTAGCCTTGTGCACTCAACGACAGATCGATTCCAGAAGTCCGTTCGCCCGCAATCGAGCATGTTCCTCGAGTCTGGTAGCTTCGGCGGTAAAGAACCAGACTTTTGCTTTCCCAAAGCGGTTCTCTTCCGTCGACTGATCGGCGCTCAGTCCTAAAGACCTCTGACCGTTTGGACATTGCAGGTCACTCAGGTCAACAAACAGTACGGAATCGTTGAGTTCATCAAGCAAGCAACTCTTGACGAATCCTATTACCGCTGGGGGTCGAGTTGACATTTTCCGGATCTGCCACCAGCCGCTTTGGATTTCGCTTTGACTGCTTGAGCGTCTACAGCTGCTCGGTGAGGTTGCAGGCGCTGCAGACTTTTCGACAACTCACAGACTCTGCGGTCGGATCTCTCAAGCAAGGACCAGCAGCATTTTCACTGATTGACGTTCAGCGAGTCGAAGCACATCTTTGCGACTTTGCATTCACCGTCCGATTTCGACCGGCCTTCGATACTGGCATCTGACGAAATGTCTGCTCCCAAAGACGACGAAAAGCGCAAGTCGGACGTATCCCAAGTCCACGAGACATCTGCGACAGATGAGCCAACATCCACCGAAGGAACACGCCATGGAGCCATGCAGACCTTCAGAAGCATTGTCACTATCGATCGGTCAAGCCATCAGCTGTACCTGACCGGGCTTCGCGGACTTCTGGTTATCGAGAGCTTCTTCTGGACGTTCTTTGAAGCATTCATCCCCACACTGGTCTCCGACGTGACTCCAGGACCAGCATACCAAAGCTTCTTGCGACGAATTCTCAGTGTGCCGTTGTGGAATGCCGACCTGATCCACAACTTCTTCATCATCTTGTCAATGCGAACGATCTGTTACTCGTTCCTGCAAAATCCCACGGGTCAAGTGTACGCTGCGACAGTCGTGAGACGCATCGTGCGCATGGTCGTGATCCTTTTCGTGGGATCTGGTATGGCCACTCTCATCTTCACTCAGATCGGGACTGCTTATATCGATGATTTCAAGTCAAAGCTGCCCAACGAGACAATCAAGACTCCCGCGAAAGCGTACGATGTCGTGGCCGCGCTTAATTCGCTGTTCAATCTCTTTTGGATCACGGATGACTTCTACACCCAAGCGGCGAACAGGTTCTGGCCAACTGCTTCACTGTGGGTGTCGAGCATTGTTTACTTCCAGGTCAGTAGAAATCTCAAGCATTACTCAACCATGCGCTAACATGTTGAAGTCGTTCACGGTCTACTTCCTCATGGTCATCTTGCCGTACACCCGCCCCAAATGGCATATCCAAGGCATCGGGCTGTTCGCGCTTGGCAGTTTCTGGATGGGGTCCTGGGGCTGGTACTCCGCGACTGGCTTGATATTTGCAGACGTCGCCATCAACTCGACGCTCAAAGCTGAGCTGAAGCGCGGATTTAGAATCAAGGATGACTGGCGCGTACCATTCTGGGCCATTGCACTGCTTTCCGCGGCAGTTGGTATCGCCCTGAAGTATACATGGGCGGTGCTGCCACAATACGAGCATAGCATGCTGGTCCTGCATCCGTACCTGGACCTTTCCGAGAACCACTCTCCAGCGACATTCGTCGCTGACGGACCATACGCAAGACTTGATGACTGGTTCATCATTTGCGGAGCAATGATTGCGATCGAACTTTTTGAAAATGCCCAATACTTCCTCTCGTTCAAGCCCCTGGTGTGGCTCGGAGAGCGCTCGTTCAGTAAGCAATGTAGAGCAGTGACCCTGACTGGATGAAGCTGATATGTGACACAGGCATCTTCGTTGCCCAATGTATCGTCTTCTGGACAGGCGGCATCAAGCTCTGGCTCGAATTGGGTGGCAAGGGCATGAGCGTGGCCGGTGCCAATGCGGTAGTCCTCATCACATGCTTGGTGGCGGTGGCAGTCTTCTCGGAGTTGTTCTATCGCTGCGTTGATCTTCCCTCGAGATGGCTGGCGAAGAATACGTATCTTTGGCTGGTGGACTGATGCAAAGTTGGCACGACAATGATGGACTGGTCGGTGTCTGCGCTCTGCCTTTGCGCCTTAAATTGTCTTTCTGCATGTGCACACGCTTCTTGCTTCCCACTGGCTTCATAATCCCAGCAAAGCCGTTCAACGGCGTAAGGATTGACTTGCGATCGGTGTTGTTTGTTTGTGTTTTGTACAAGTCGCTGACGCGATGACGAGGTGACGTTGAGTCCTCGGAACGCGGCAGGTTCCGGCCGAGAAAATCACTCACCCTTTCCATCGCCCCAGCCTCCTCTCTTTTGCAACAACAAACTTGACTGACCGCGCCAACGTCGACATTATCGTCGGTCTATCAAAGTCTGCCCTGCAGTGCTGGCAAATCCGCGAAAGTGAGGAAATTCAAGCACGGAGGCGATGCACGCGTGACAAGAACGTCCCTGGCATGCGCCCGCTCAAGTGGCCACTCTAACATCCTTGTTTAACCACGACGATGACAAAAGATCTGAGGTAGCAAGACGAGTAACTAGAGCTCGATGCTCGCTTTCCTTCGGACTGTTGGTCTACATCTTGGATATGGCAGCACAATCCGGGCATAAGAGAGCGCCAGCGACATGCCCAATTCAGGTCTGCGAGACAGGCTCTAGGCCAATGATGTCCTACACTCACACCGACGGAGCACAGACTTTCCCAGTCTGTGGTACGTGACGATGAGAACGTCTCTTGATCGCCAAGAACAAGCTCAATGTCTTTGCCGCCGGTGAACCATGTGCAAGCGAAGCTCAAGATTATGGTTCGGCTGAAACCATAATTTCTAATACTTCGACAACCCTAATCATTTCAAACACGACCAACAGTCGACGACATCGAAAGATCCGCTCATGGAAACCTGTTGACAAGATGGGAATGGCGGATCAGCCATCCACAGGAAGCACAAGGGTCAGCGTCTAGGCTTTGTCAACGCCGGTCGTTGGATCGCTGACTCGTGGGGCCAAGAAGTGGCTGTCTTTGTGCCAGACGTAATGCATGGGCAGCATGGTTTTTGCATCGCTCTGGCCGAGTGGTGAGATCTTGGTCCACCTGTACTCGAATCTCCGGCGGTACAAGGCGGGTTTGGACTTTGACTTGCGGCTGCGACCCTGCCTCCCATCTTCAGACGGATACTCGTTCAAATGTTTGTTGCCGTCAACAAGAGAGCGTGATCTTGTCCAGCTCGCGAGCCAAGATGCTCCTCATCCTTGTAATATCGTTTCTTCTACAGGCTGTCGCAGGCGCTGGCCGCAATGTGACTCTTCCTAGCCAGTGCTCCTGCGGATATCGAGACCCTTCCACGAGAGAGCTTTACACGGATGCAATAATTGTTTACTTCAACGAGACAGGCATTGATAGGGATGTCTTCAAGGCGAGGGACTTTGCGAACAAGAACCAGAAAGGATGGAACACAGTCTTTCGCCAGGGAGCCAGCCCATCCAATCTAAATATCGGGAATAATGGTGAGTGACGATACCGATATCCTTCATTCAAGCACCTCGACCTACCAGACTATGTCCACGATTCTCCTTCAAGCCGAACTATAACCGGACACGTTCAAATGGACAAGCGGCTGGGTCTCAGTCATTCGACGAGGGATGACGTGCTAACCTCTGGGTAGGCACTCTGCCCTGGCAAGACGCCATTGATGGCACATCTCCCAGTTTGGAATTCTGGCTGGACGGATTCGATTTTGATCACCTGTCGAATGGTGCAGAGATTCGTTCTCTGCGACGCGACATTTTATACGGTAAGTAATGAATGATACTTCTTCGCTGGTAATGAGCTAATCCCAGCGTCTTGATAGGATCTTTCAGAACTTCAATGCGATCCGCCCAGCCGTGGGTTGGTGGCTCCGCCATGTCAATGTTCCTTCAGTACAATGACTCCCAGAGCATTAACATGGACATGTGCAACATGAATTCAGCAGATCAAGCCCGTATTACTCAGTTGGTCAACGGAGAGTGGCCAGAGTACAAGCTCTCGACTAATTACACCATCATTGAGAAAGGCAATCCGCCAAAGATACCGCCAGGTCAGCCTTGGGATTTTCAGGACTTGCGATTTGACTGGACGAACGACACTGTGAACTTCTGGATTGGCAAGAATAGAACGCGACAAATTAACAAGATGCAAAGAGACTTACCTGAAGTCCCCGAGACATTGCACTTCTCTCACTGGAGCACTGGCGACAGCCATTATATGCAAGGCCCACCAACCAACCGCTCAGTCGCTAATGTGAGATACATCCGCGCATTCTTCAACAGTTCCTTGATGACTCCGCAAGACCACGCCAGATACGACCAAAAGTGTAGCCTGACAGCCGCATGCTCAACCGACGACATTACACTCAGAGGATCTTCCAGCTTTTCGCCAGCCGCTCTGGTAGCCTGGAAGCGACCTGTCCCGCATCAACGCATCCGCACTATTGCTGGATACATCGCAGCCGCCTTCGGCTTCTTCGGCGTGTTTGCTCTTGTCAACGCTTTCATCCGGCGTGGTCCCTTGTACAAGATCAAGCAGCTCAGAGAATTCAGTTGGCCAGGAAGTAAGAGGTCGTCAACGCAGAAACTCAGACAGTCCTTACGGCAATCTATTATTGGTTCTGGCATGGCGAATAATTACCCAGGCCCGCCAGGCCCACGACCTCCACATAACAAAGGTGAAGCATCGGGTATTGAGACACCAGCACCTGGATATACATCGCGGCCGGACCACCAATCGCCGAATTCGGGGTACAACTCAGGCTCAATGACACCACTTCCAGCGTATGAATCTCGTCTGCACTCACCGTGGCAGTCCATGTACTCCTTGGTGCAGCCAAAGAGGAGCGTAAGATCATTGTCTGGAAGAGCAACCCCTCATCACTCTCGCGCCGGCTCGTCTAGCATTCGCGCAAAGGCTAGCCAAGGAACCATTATGGAAGATCCTCTCACTCCGCCCCTTGAGCATCCGCCAACTTTGCGAGTCACCAATCCGTCGGAAGAGGACGAAGACATCGAGATCGAGGCTGCACGGACGCGAGCGTATCTGGATCTCGCTGGCGAAGAGAAAGACCAGGATGAGATCAGAAATGCAAGCCCTGTACCGACACACGGATCTATGGAGGAGATGCGCATCGCTGGCGAAAAGAAGCATGCGAGTGTCAGCTTCATGGATCTGGACGAGAAGAATTACGATAGAAAGCTGAAACTCGAGGTCCCTACTGCACCGCAGGATAAGTCCGCGTTGGACATGATGAAAGACAAACCTGTACCGGACGGGATGACTGGAGCAGCTACGGCGGAACCCACCAAAGAGCAAAAGCCCCAAGCACCGAACCAGCCTCAACAACGAATCGACTACCTCGCCGGATTGGTCGCGATCTCTTGTATCATGGTCACGCTTCGCCACTTCTCGCTCACGTTCTGGCCGTATGTCACCGAGAGTCAAGGTTCGACTCAGCACTTCGGAGCGGACCAGTGGCTATCATATATTCTCGGACCATACGTCTTGACTCCTCTCTGGATTGGTCCCTTCTTCGTCACCTCTTGTCGATTCCTGGCACAACGGTACCTCAAGACAGGCAAGCTCAACGATATTGCGAACAAGATGCTCCTTCGAGCACCTCGAATGCTGCTGCCCTGCTTCGTGTTCATGACGCTGGAGTACTTCTTGATCTCGCTCGGCCTGACGAAGAAGCTCGAATGGCTACCCAGTGTCTCTTACAGCACCTGGCCGTATGTTGTGGCACAACCAAACTTCGGCGTTTTCATCAACGAAATGGTCGAGTTGGCATACATCATTCCGAACGCCGCTCCTGAGATCATCAACCACTACTGTGTTGGTGTGCTCTGGACGATTCCAGTGCAGCTGCAGTTCTCGTTTGTCACCCTCCTGGCAACTGTTCTGATCAAAGACGTCAAGAGACCATGGAAAAGGCTGCTATTCTACACCTTGAGCATCCTCGCCGGGTGGTACGCTCGCAGCTGGAGCGCTTGCCATTGGCTCGGTCTACTGCTGGCAGACGCAGATATTACGTACAACTGGATCAAGTGGACGCAAGCAAGATGGTGGGCACTCTACCCTATCCTGTTTCTCGCAACGGGTATCAGCATTGCCACGCCTCTGGTGCTGCTCTTCAACTCGGACATCTACTACTGGTCCTTCATGGCCTGGGAGAACGCCATTCATCCGAACCCAACCACTGGACGACCGATTTTTGAGACGATTCCGAGCATTTGGTGGGCGTACCCGAATTACAATGAGCCGAGTTTGGCGGTCCTTACGTTCTCTGTTGGACTTCAGGTTATCGTCGAGCTTTCGACATGGGTGCAGAAGGCGTTGAGTATCAAGCTCATTACTTTCTTCCATCCGCATATTATGACCATTTATCGTAAGTCGCCCTCACATTTCTCATCTGACTTGACTGACCTCGATTTCAGTGATGCACGGCTTCATCTTCTGGAGCTTAGGCGCCTATGTCGCTGTCAGCCTCAGCTCGTTGAGCCTCCCCTACTGGGCGATTCTGCTCATCACTGCTGTCGTATGCTACTCCGTCATCATGATCTTGACAGTCATCATCACACCGATGATCGAGTTTGCGACCAAGGGTTCGACGAAGAACATCTGGCGATGGGCGACAGAGGAGCCAGTGCCGCATCGGCCGACGACGGCACCGTTTAATAAGCAACTTGTGCTCGGCAGGATGAAGGAGGAGAATGAGGAGGAGCAGTCTGCGTGAGTGTTGTTTATCGTCAGGGTGGTTGTGAAGTTTCAAAGATTGTACGTACACAACGATAGCGTCAAGTTCTATTGATATCTGTATATCCTCCTCCTTTTCATCATAGACCGATCTTGGCGAGGAGCTGAGCTCGGGCTGCATGCGAGAGCTGTTGCCTAGCCGCCTGCACCTGTGCTTGTGTACGTTCTCCCTAATCACACCTACCAACATAAAGTTATCGTCCACTCACATCACGCAACGACCGCCTACTGAGCACAGACCGAATGCCTCTCACCGAACTTCCTACAGAGCTTCTCGCACACATCGGCCAATACCTGGACAACACAAGCCTTCGAATCGTTTCACTCGTGAGCTCTCAATGCCGCTCATCTGTTGCACGATGGCTCTTCGAGACTGTCCGTCTCAGACATGCTTGCAATGCGCTCGAGCTGTGCGAACTGCTGGAGCGGACATCGTACGCCACATACGTCCGGTGTTTGAAGGTCGAGAGATACAGCAGGCCAGTCGAAGAGGACCCACTCGCAGGAATCAGCACCTTCAGCGGTGATGCTTTAACAAGAGAGGCGCCAGCTCATCTTGGAGACACTGAAATCATCTTAGGGAGTCTTCTTCAAATACTGCCTTCTCTGAGAGACTTGGTCGTCGCGGATCCGGAACAGGCCACCCCATACCTACTCCGAACACTCTCAGAGAACGACCACCTCGCCTCGTGCAGACTACATATCAGATGCTGGCCCCTTGGCGGAGACAATCCTTCCACCTTCACAGAACATGAACTTGCTTTGATCAAATCCCCGAATATTTATAGCGTATGGTTTTACCGGATCCAGGGAATCCGCTACGATGATGTTTCTTCGATAGCGAGAGACTTGATCACCCAGGCTGGCGGCTTGTCTCCGAACTTGCGATACATTCGGCTGTTCCAGAGCACGGCAAGCTCATACGATTTGTCGACTGGACCGTATGCTATGCAATGGATGAACGAGGTTGCCGATTCATCACGACAATCTCCAACAGGGTTGAGAGGGCTGCAGATTTCTAATACGTCCATTGAGAGGAGAGAGCTGGAGGAATGGAGTAGAATCACCCAATT
Organism: Zasmidium citrigriseum; assembly: GCA_002786025.1. Classification (NCBI taxonomy): domain Eukaryota; kingdom Fungi; phylum Ascomycota; class Dothideomycetes; order Mycosphaerellales; family Mycosphaerellaceae; genus Zasmidium; species Zasmidium citrigriseum. Next base: position 41,329 of record NHNW01000014.1, on the reverse strand, counting down.
CGCCGTCTTGGAACATTTGGTTCTTGATGGATACTGTAAAAGCGATGCCGTGGGATTCTTGGTTGGACTATCTTTTGAAAAGCTGAGAACGCTGGATGTACGACTATCCGAGGATTCACAATCGCCTGAAGATGTACTATCACCGCAGTACCAACTGCTTTGTAGCCTTCCCTCGCTCGTTGCGTTGCGGATAAATGGCAATCTCACGAAGCGCAGTCTGTTTCGAGCTCTCGAGCATCATGGCTCGACATTGACCAGACTCCATCTTTTGCCTAAAGGAAAGGACTTGAGTGGCTTTATTCTCGATGGCGAAGGTGCATCCTTACTGCAACGTCAGTGTGTCCTCTTGGAGGTATTGCGCGTAACCATCCATCGGACGCTCGGTGATGCAGACGAAGTCGAAATCTATCGTAGCCTTGGTCGTATCCCTAGGCTACAGACTCTGGACTTGACGTTGAACACCTCGTATGATATTGCCAATCCTGAGGCCGCAACCTCCAGCAAAGAAGCCAACGCCGATACATCAAGTCTGGACGACTTTGACATGGAAGCAATCGACCTGAATCTATCAACACTCATACCGCTTCGCAAGGGCCACATCCGGACAAAATTGATCAACAGTGCCCTCGACGCCGATCTGGCCCGCGCGATCTTCCTTGAAACCGCCGGAGCGAAGCCAGACCGGGCCTTTCCTCTCATTCGCATGTCCCTTCGGACTGAGGGCGGCGAGTTCTTCGGAAATGCTCGTCTCCCATCGTCCATAGCTGCACCGTTCAGACACGAACTGCAGCGCCGTTGGCTGGTCAAGAAAGGTCTGGGGCTGCCGAAGGATGGTCTTCAAGTTAGGCAACTGCCATATCCGTCCAGACATCATAGACTTTGCACGGAACTTGATCCGACGATTGAAGATGTCTTTCGGCGTTTGTGGCCGGAGAAGCGGCCTGGTAGTTATTGGAAGGATGATTGGCATAGTTTTCCGCTTTGCTTGGATAGTGCTGGTGAGAACCGGTCTGATGTGACCTGACAGTCGGAACTCTGGATTGTGAAGGTCTTAAAGCCCATTTTCTCTCACTCCGACAAGGAAGGCAAAGAGGGCTGTAAGTGCGACTCGTGGCTCAGAACTTGTGGAGTTGCATTGAGATAGCGCTGCGCTAAACTTCTAGTTGGCAGCATTGTCCTCCTCGGACAACACTACTCTCTCCAAAGCTACCAACATACCCAAAGTAGTCTCCTCACCAATCATCTTTGCAATCCCCATAAGAGCCCTGTTCCGCCAAGCTTCTGCGCTAGCGGCTCTGGCATGTGAAAGACACTAACTCCGTAATATGGTGGGACACTCTGCTACTGACAGAAAAGCTGGCCATCCCCGGACTAGACCACTTCCGCGCTTGACATCGAAAGTAAACATTTGAATCAACAAACCACAACGACTCGCCGGCATACTCGACCACCATGAGTGTAATCAAACAGATTCCCAATCCTCCGACCGACGCGATCTCGTGCGTGCGCTTCTCGCCCGACGACAACTCACTGCTGGTGGGCTCATGGGACAGCGCAGTGCACATCTATCAGCGAGGCGACGAAGGCTTCACGCACCACAAGACAATTCAATGTGATGCGCCGATTCTCGATGTCTGCTGGGGCGCAGACGCTTCAACATTCTTTGCAGTGGGTATTGACCAGGACGTCGCCAAGTACAGCGTTCATGAAGGAGAAGACAGCAGAACCGTCATGAGCAGCCACGACCAGGCCGCCAACAAGGTCGCCTACAGCAAAGAGCACGACATTGTCATCTCCACCAGCTGGGACTGCACAATACACATACACAACCCCAACAACAACGCCTACGTGCCCGTAAAGCTCATCGCCAAACCCTTCGCCATGACGCTCACGTCGGATCGATTGGTTGTCGCCATGTCAGAACGAAACCTCCACGTCTACGACCTCTCCGCCCTCAAAGACCTCATCTCGCAAGCCGGCAGCACCGAAGGAATGCGAGAACCACTCACCGTCGAGCCATGGCAGCAGCGAATCAGCAACCTGAAAAACATGACCCGCAGCATCGCCAGCATGCCCGACGGTACTGGATTCTCAAGTGGCAGCATCGAGGGCCGGGTAGCCGTGGAATACCTCGATCCGGCGCGGGAGAAAGAGGCGTATGCGTTCAAGTGCCACAGAGTCAGAACACCCGGCGTCAATGACAAGGGCGAGAACTGCGAGTGGGAGATCGTACACCCGGTCAATGCCCTTGCCTACCATCCTGTGCATGGGACGTTTGCGACTGCTGGAGGAGACGGAGGTGTTGCTTTGTGGGATGCCAAGACGAAGAGGAGAATCAGACAGTATGTCAAGCTGGAAGCCAGCATTGCGGCCATTGACTTCAGCCATGATGGCAAGAATCTGGCTATTGGCGTGTCGCCTGGTTTCGAAGAGGGCAAAGAAGAGGAGGAGGCCGACACGAACCTCATCAAGCTGTACGTGCGGGAGCTGACGGATACTGAGGCCAAGCCGGTGAAGGCCAAACCGCCGAAGGAGAAGTAACTTGTGAGTACTGTCATCTCAAGAGGCATGGTATTTTGACGGATTAGCGAGGAGTTACGGGAAACGGTGGCGGCAGGTGACATGAGCACCGGTCCACTTGGGAGCACTGATTATTCCGCAGCAAAACTTCTATTGTCTTCTGGTGTGCAGCTGAACCATGCTTCACGAGGTTAGCCATGGCGCCGGGATCTAGCAGGTCTTCAGCCAATTTTTGGTCCGAGACTTCCACGAAAGGTCACTCACCGTAAACAGAGAGTTTCTTGAAATGCACGAATGGAACACTGTTCTTGTCAAAAGCAGACACCCGCTGCCGGTATTGTGGAGCGTTACAGGCTCAATATGGATCGACCACCTGGAGTCCAGTATCTTTACCAAGAACAAGAAGGACAGGTGCTCGACTTCGTCAAGATCAAAAGAGGTACGTACGTTCGATCAAGGTGTCCCGGCGATGCAATCTCCTTTGCCTGCATTCCCGTCTTCTTCCGCAATTCGCGTATGTTTTTCTTGCATATCTCCTCATCTGGCCAATGCAGATCGAAGCCAGCGCTTCATCAACTCGCAGAAAGCTGGCTGGGTCCGACCATTGAATATTCGCTCTTCGCTCGATACTGCATCTGCGACGCTGGTGTGCAATGTTTGTCATTCTTGTGGTCTGACAATTGCAGGTTTCTCCTCCTCAACGCTCCATTCGGGACGTTGTGTCCCGCTTATAGAGCAGCGGTTCCACAGCGAGCGTCTCTGACGAAGCTGCCCTAACAGGGGTGTCTCCAGCGGCGATACCGAAATCGACAACATCCCTGAAGAAACCCTATGCAACGAGCGGGATGTCTGTTCCGCAATGGAAGCACGAGGTTGTAGCATTGAGGTCGCGATGGAAATTATAAGAGGTGGAAATGTCGCTGAGAGGACGAGACATCCAGCAGATCAACGCATTCGATCCAGCTACAACCTCACTTCGACAACTTCGTTTTCAGACAGATTTCGAAATGGTCGCTACGATCCGCAAGTACAAGGCCGCTGCGGTCAATGCTGAGCCTGGCTGGCTCAATCTTGAGCTCTCTGTCCAGAAGACGATTCACTGGATCAATGAGGCGGGCAAAGCAGGATGCAAGCTCATTGCCTTCCCGGAGTTGTGTACGCAATTGATATTCTATCTTCTTCACAGGACGCTGACATATTTGGGCTATAGGGATCCCAGGCTACCCCTACTGGATGTGGCGAGTCAACTACCAAGAAAGCCTCCCTCTCCTCAAGAAGTACCGCGAGAACAGTCTTCCAAGCGACTCCCCCGAGATGCACCGCATTCGTGCAGCTGCGAAGAAGAACTCGATCTTCGTCTCTTTGGGATACTCTGAGGTCGATCTCAACAGTTTGTACACTTCTCAGGTTATGATCGATCCTACGGGCAAGGTCATCAACCATCGTCGTAAGATTCGGGCTACGCATGTTGAGCGTCTGGTTTATGGGGATGGGACGGGGGATACGACTGCTATGGTTGTTGATACGGAGATTGGGAGGATTGGACATTTGAACTGCTGGGAGAACATGAATCCCTTCCTCAAGGCCTACGCCGTTTCCCTCGGCGAGCAAGTCCACGTCGCCGCATGGTAAGTCATCAGCACAAACCACTTCAAATCCGAGACTGATCACGATACCAGGCCCATCTACCCCCACGCTACAACCCTCAAACACCCCGACCCCTACACCAACATCTCCGACGCCAACTCCGACATCGTAACCCCCGCCTACGCCATCGAAACAGGCTCCTACACCCTCGCCCCCTTCCAAATGATCTCCGCCGCCGGCGTCCGCCTCCAAACGCCCCCCGGCAAAGAGCCCGAAGACAACCACATCTACAACGGCAACACGCGGATCTACGGCCCTGACGGCCAGCTTCTCGTCGCGAAACCCTCGGAGGACTTCGAGGGTTTGGTGTTTGTGGATATTGATCTGGATGAGACGCATCTCAGTAAGGCTTTGAATGATTTTGGGGGCCATTATATGAGGCCCGATTTGATTAGGTTGGTTGTTGATACGGATCGGAAGAGTTGTGTTAGTCGCGTTACGGGGAGTGGGATGCATGAGGTTGTTAGTACGATGGAGAGGGTTGGGTTGAATAAGCCGATTGATGAGGAGGGTTTGAATGCGGCGGAGGAGTAGAAGGTCGTGATTTTGTGAGATAGTCGATGGATGGATCTCCGCTCTTTACAAACGGGAAATGGATAGGACTTTTCAAAGTTCTTTTGAATGCTAAAATACACTATCGATACATTTGATGTCTTGGCAGATCAATTCGAGTGTCTGATCTCTGGCAATCTAGAGAACCTGAGTAACGGACATGTCCTCCACGAAGATAGAGAAGTTGGTGCGAGGAGCAACGAAAGCGTTGTAAGTGGCGTTGTGCCTGCCAGTGATGTTGTGGGTGATCCTGTCGCGATCGTTAGTCATGTACACCACATTAGTCGTTGAGAAACCACTTACAAGGTATCAGCATCCGTAAAGCTCAGGCTAACGCTCATAGCCGCGATGCCATCCTGAGTGCTGGGAAGAAGGCTGGCCGAAACAGAGGGAATGCCACTGGTCGAAACGCCCTCAAGAACGTCGCAGTCCCTGAAGTAGCCGGTGTCGTCGCCGCCGCAGTATGCGAGGAAGCCAGGGTAGATTCCGTCTTTGTGGCCTGTTACGTTGAAGCCGTACGTGCAGCCGGCGCGGGCACAGCCTGCCTCCCAGTTTGTCACGTTCCAGTGGTAGTATTGAGGGAGACCCGTGGCGGCGTCGGTTTGGGGAATGGCGACGGCCAGGGAGGGGGCGGCCAGAGCGGCGATGGAGGCGAGGGCGGTGATGAGCTGCATCTTGGCCGGCGTTTGAGGTGAGGTTGGGATAGAGTTGTAGGGATGTGATTGAGTTTGCGAGGTTTGATGGACAGGCTCTCCTGGTGGCGAAAGAGAGTCCTTTATATCTCGTCTCTCATGCCAGCCAAGCATCGTGGTACCATAGCGTCACATCACCTCTCTCGTATACCGGTACCCTCGCCCAGAACCCTCCATCGTACTGGTAAAAGCCGGCGGGAGAAGCCATTGGTGTCTTGACGAGCCGATATTGGTATAGCAGGGGGTGTCACGAGATGCCATGGAAAAGCCGTACGTCATTTCCACCCCTGTCAGTGAATGTTTGGCGACTTTGATGGACCGGTTCCATCAAATTCCGGGTCTGTTTCGCCTTGGCGTCTCCTATTTTTGTTGCGACTAGCGGCATGTTAGCCGTCTTTTCTTTTGGAGTTGGAGACGCTTTTCTGGGGACTTCGTACTTTCAGGTTGAACATGGCCATTGGGATCATCTCCTCGCCGAGTTGTCCATTTTCAGGTATTCTGTCATCGGCTCCATGGGGCCCATGTTCAAGGACTGAATAGCATCAAGATCAAGATTCTCACAGCCCCTCTTGCTTGCAGGCTCAGAACGACATGAACTCGTCTTCGATGCTGAAAGAGAATGCAATGGGCTCAGACGAACAAGAAGACTCGTCCTGCATTTTAGGGGCTATCGTAGCCAGACTGCTAGACAGTACTGGTAATGTCGAAGTCTGTGGCTTTGAGCTCAATCGCCAGCAATAGTCAGCCGGTGACTCGAATCCAGCTCCAAGCAGCGGCAGACTGATGTTACAAGTTTCGATTGCAGAGTCGGTGGCGTTCGCGATGATTGGGAAGTGCCTCTTTACCATGCTCAAGAAATATGGTCTATCCGGACGATTCGCCGTGGACGAGCCACAGACCAGGAGTATCCAGAGCAATAGGAGCGACATGGCTACATCCGGACCTCCAGCGATTGAATCGACCAAGTCATCTGTCAGTCTCTGTCGCACCTCCTGGCAAGCAGACCGGGTGGCTGGAGAAGGACACAAAATAAAGAAGAACGAGGCGAGGCGCATGCAGGTCTGAAGTTCGATCATTAGCTCTGCATGCTCATCAGTACACCGATCTTGCTGTTTGGACATCATCTCTGCCAGACGGACGGCCAGCTTGAGGAGTTCAACGGCTTGATGCACCGCGTGTGCGTCTTGACCGGATATTGCATGAGTTGCCGGATCGCACAGAGCCACAAGTGCGCAAAGGATGTCCAGATATTCCGGTTCCAGATTCTGCTTCCTGAGCGATAATAATGTTCCAAGGGACAACTTAAAGCCCAAGGCCTCGACTTCTGCTAGCGCCGAACGACCGAAGTCACCGTACGGCCTCCGAAGATTTGGTAGGACACTGTTGATGCGGCCGAGACTCGACAATAACAGGACGCTGTGGGTGCATTGAATGTGCGCTGCGAATTTGTAGGTTGCCACGTCGGCGATGGAGTCGCATGTCAGGGCACAGGCATTGATGTGCATCAGTGCCGTGTTCCAGTCTCCTTGTTGGGCTCGAATCATAGCGAGACGTGAGATGGCCCATGTCAAAGACTCCCTGCTCAGTGCGCCTGAAGCAGCGCAGTCTGTCGTCTTCATCAACGCCTGAGAAATCGTTTGAACCGACTGCATCTCATGCTCCAAAGCTGCAACTTTGTCCTGAGCAAACATGTTGTATGCAATGGCTAAGAAGCTGTGGTACAACGCAGGAGTGCTGGCTGTTTCAATGAAGAGACCAGGCATGTACTTCTTCCACCGATATCCACGGTAGTATCGTTCGAAGATGATGGCGAATGACTTGTCGATCTGGTTTGGAAAGCTCTGGAAAGGGTCGAGGCCACCTATTGTCCGTTGGACGGTCGAGTTATCGAGCACCTGGAAGCATGGTGTTGCAGATTGTCGCACGATGGTCAAGGAGCTTGCGTCTTCGCCGAGGTTTGAGTCTGACTTGTCTTTCGTTCTGTGCTTTTTCGAGATCTTGTCGTCGTCTCGATGAAGGCTCTTCTGGCATTCCTTCTCTGACCGCAGCCGCTTCTGAACGAGTGACTGGACATGACTGCGGACTCGACTGAGCTGATCGCTGTCGCAGCGCGAACGACCTGAGTTCTGCTCCACGAACAGGACTTTATCGTGAATGAAAGACATTGGCTGTATTGGAAGGCCTCTATCTAGACAGGATCGTCGCAAGACTGGTTGATGATCTTCGCCGGAGTCTGACTTCAGCTCCACTTAAGATGTAAAAGTCGAGAGCCGGCGCTCTCTACTTCTATGTCCGAACGAACGGCCTTCGGCCGTGCCATCCTCATATGCTGGGTAGCTAGTAGAAGTCATGGTCGTAGCAGGCGGTGTTCGGCCGAGGATAGCTCTCGTTCCTATGCACTGACGAAGTGTAGTCAACGAAAGTCCCACCTCATTGGTTGAATGGGAGGTGAAGTCAAAGTCAAAGCCTCGTGGCCAATGCACGATATCTTCTCACGTGCAAAATACTCGGAGATATTCTTACCTCAGTACATGCCTGGAAAGTTTTCATTCTGATGGCGAAGGTGATGTCGAACTGTAGCAATCCTCTCCCACCCTGCGAGAAGGGGCTAAAGTTCAGCTCGTGGAGAAGCTCGGGAAGGATCGACTGCGTCGGCCGCAACTTGGTCCGAAGAGCATGATGAAATAATTATGAACACGTTGACTTTTGAGGCCAAAGACGAGCGAGGTTCTCAAAGGCCGAAGTTCACTACTTCCAGAGTCGACGCGCTGCTGTCAACAGACTGAAGAGGACGGCCATATTGACAGCAAGGACCATCAACGAGACCATTCAAGCACCGGAAAGAGCTTCCCTCAAGAAGCAGAAGCTGAAACCCAACCCTTCTTGCACTATCAAACCTTGTCATGCCATCCAGAACCATGTCTTCGACCCAGATCTCAAACCCGAAGGAACTCGTCAAAACAAGTTACGACGCAATTGCCCCCGCCTACCTCGCCTTCATCAGCAAACTCCCGAGCCCGAAGCTCATCTGGGTAGACAAGCTCCTCTCCGCTCTTCCCTCCCTCAGCAGCGCCCAAATCCTCGAACTCGGCTGCGGAAATGGCCTCTCAGGAACCCTCCACCTCGCGCCTAACGTGAAACACATCATCGCGAACGACATTTCCCCCGCACAGATTCGGATAGCGAAGGGCCAGCTCTCGGGGCATAAGAATGTCGAGTTCGTCTCGGGAGATATGGCGAAGCTGGAATTCGAGAATGACAAGTTTGACGCTGTGATGGCGTTGCATTCGATTTTCCATTTGCCGAGGGAGGAGCAGCCTGAGATGTTGAGGTTGGTGTGGAAGTGGTTGAAGCCGAAAGGGTGGCTGCTGATCAATTTCGATGAGAAGGAGGATGAGGGGAGTATTATGAAGGATTGGCTTGGCGCTGATATGTTTAGCAGTGGATTTGGGGTGGAGGAGAGTAAGAAGATGGTGAGAGAGGCTGGGTTTGAGTTGATCGAGGAGGAGGTTGTGAGGACTGTCGATGGGGAGAAGACGGTGCCGTTTCTTTGGGTACTTGCTCAGAAGAAGGAGTGAATGCTGGATCTATGAGCGATTGAACGGCCAGCCCAAAAGCCCGACCCTCAACGTCTCGGTGTCTTTCAACTCATCCCTCCTTCCCATCAACTCCTCAACATCCCAGTTCGCGAACACAAACCTGCCCTTCACAGCCTCTCCAGCCTGCTTCGTACTGACCCAGACCAGAAAATTACCCGTCAAGTCCGCCGAATCGAGAAGTCCAATCTCTTTCATATACGCCTTCTCGTCCGCCATCGCAGTCATCATAGCTGTGTCCACGATCCCCGGATGCACGCTCATGACATTGATATCCGGATGCTCCTGTGACAGATGTTGCATAATCTGAGCAAGAGCAATCTTGGAGGAAGTATAAGCGCTGCTTCCGGCCCAGACAGGGAAGTTCGGTGTAAAAATCAGCGCAGCATTGATGGAGATAACAGTCGGCGGACCATCTGAGTTCTGCTTTTTGGCATTGGGCAGGAAAGCCTTCGCGGTGACAATGCTGCCTTTGACATTGGTCTCGAACCCAGACCACCAGATGTCCAGATCTGCGGTTTGGATGTTGGCCGATTCAGGTGAGACGCCTGCGTTGAGGACGAGGACATCCCAGGGACCGATGGACTGGGCTGCCTTACGCAAGGTCTCTGCGTGCGTGGAGTCGCAGATATGAATGCTCGTTTGAACTGCGCTGCTTTCGGCTTGAACGGCTCGTTGCGTCTCTAGAAGTGCGTCCTCACGACGTCCTAATAAAGCTATCTTTGCGGCTCCGCCTTTCGCGAAGGAGAGTGCTGTTGCACGACCGATTCCGCCAGAGGCTCCCGTTATCACAACAGTTTTGCCCTTCGCTCGTCCTGCTGGTGCCAGTGCTGGGTAAGTATCATTATGCCAAATCTTGGTGAATGATGGGAAAGGAGGCTTAGTCGTCATTGTCGGTCAATGTCCGGGGAAGGATTCCACAAGAGGATGAATGGGAGATTTAATAAGAGATTGAAAGTGTGCAGGTTGTCTTAATCCTATACGTACATATATATATAATCAAGAAATTACCGACCGGTATTCGCTTTCCCCGTGGTGACGTTCAACGCTCTGACTGTTGCCCTAAGATTCCACAGCCCTACTCACATCCGGCCCCGGGGCTACGAAAAGCCGACCCTAACATATGCCCTTACTACGAGCTGCGCTCGCCAAAGAGCCAAACCTCATTCAAGTCTTCGATAAGCGCAGCCTTACTCGCCGCAGTCATGACGGCATGAGCCACCCTACCACATCTTCATCTCGTCTCGGTCTGTGATTGACGCTGAGCCAACAACCTCTTCAACCAAAACGGCATGTCATCTCGAATCTGGCAGTCCATCGACGGCTTCTTCGTCTGCGTCGCCCTAACTTCCTTTCCATGACAGGCAGCCTGATGCGCCATCGCAGTCTCCCAAGTCCACTCCCCATTGCCCTCATTCACTCTCCCCCGAAACTCCTCAGGCACCGACCGGAACCAGCGCATCATCTTATCAAACCGGATCGTGCTGGTCGTGGCCATGTAAAACTTGTTCTGCGTATAATACTGCTCGCTGAGCGCTTTGCGAGCCTTACGGTTGACCTGGAGCACCGCTGGTGGTTTCAGGCTCTTGTCGTTGAGGTGGATCGTTTCGTCTGTTGGGACTGTGAAGGCGTAGTCGAGGATGGTCTCTTGCACTTTCTCTGGTAGTGTTTTGAGAAGTTGGCGGAAACGTTCGAACTCTGTTGTGTGGAGTTGCATGTCGTCGAGCATGGTGACTAAAGAGTTGATACTGGTGTTGGCAGCCTTGTTCTTCTTGGGATCTGCGTCCGGCATGTCGAAATCCTCCTCGTCGGAGCGCTTCCTTTTGTTGCCGAAAATGGACGGCACTGACATCTCCAGGCAGTCGTCGCTAGTCATAGTCGTCTCCTGCTGTGTGTCGACGTCCATGGCTCCAGTAGGCTGCTTGGCGATTTGATCGACGTCGATGATGGTGGAGAACGGTCTGTCCGAAGAATAGGAGTCGAGACCAAGACGACGAGCATCGTGCCTTTTAACCACATCCGCATCGCACAGGCCCAGAATACTCGAATGTGCGATTCAACATCCTCCAAGAATTCCTGAATATCGAAGCCAATCCAGAAATTCGAAGTGGTAAGCAGCAGCTGATGCAAACCCGACAACCAGACTCCGGATGTTCAGTCCCACTAATCCGCCCAAATACACTCACGCTGGACTCCCTGCTCATGCCTGAGACGGTCATCGTCAATACTTCTGAAGAATACGAGTTTTACCCTTCCCCAAACTCAGGCAAACCTCCAAGCCCCAACAAAGGCCATATCAGGAGGACCCCTATCTTTCCAATACTCCATCACCATTTCCGCCCATCTCTCCTGCATTTGCTTCTTCACCCCGTCTCGCACCTCCTGCGGAAGACTATCCGAGAATTTGTACAGGTCCGCATTCGTCTTCGGTTCGAAACAGTTACTTTCATAATAGGGTCTGAGTAGTCTAGAGCGCTGATGCCGACAGACTTGCAGGATTGGTGGCGCCCTATAGATCCGGAGGTCAACTGAGATGGTCGTGTTCAGGGCCACAGTAAACGTAAGATCGTAGATGCGGTCGAAGATTTCTTGCGGGAGGTTGAAGAGGCGATCGCGCAGAGCGTTGTCGATACCGATCATGATTAATGGCGCCTTGCACAGGATAGACTCGTAGAACTCGAGACAGTAGGGATAGACACTACGTGGAAGCGTTTTGGTGCTAAGGTTCGGCAAAGCAGCATCTCATTTCCAGTCGGCGGCAGGGGATCCCAACGAGGAGGGAAGATTGCGTCAACAGGCGACATTTTGAGAGGTATGGGTCGAGAGGGGAAAGAAACGGGCGATGGAGATGGCGTGGTGAATGCTTTTGTTGGCAATGCTTGCGGCGTGGTACTGGTTGCGCTCTTGTTGCGACTGGAGGAGCTTCACGTCAGCGGATGTGTCCCTTACAGCGAAGCCTTTTGTGCCTACAGAGGTCTTTCCAAGTGCTTTCCCCAATACTGCTACAGCAGTTCAAGCTTCTCATCAACTCCGGTCCGCTTCCATTTCCAAGGCCCGGAGCGACACTGTGTACATAGCCAGCGCATCTCACTTCCGCAAGAAAACAAAAGGCACAGTAACCTCGTCCTCAATCCCCGCCGCATAAAGATCATTCCACCTCGTCTTCCAAACCGTATCCTCGCGATAAGCCCTTCGCTCACACGAACAGACGCTCTCAAGCAACTTGCTCAACTGCATTCCAACGCAATGTCGCTGGCGCTGGTCATCACCAGGATCTCTGAACGAGATCTCGACGCGCGTGAGGAGGTGCACGTGGGGACAATAGATCGACCGGACCCAGTAGAAGACATCCGAAGTGACGGGGCCGGTGAATGTGTTCTCGGAGTAGAACATTTGGGCGAAGAGCTGGCGGTAGTGCCGGTTGACTTGCATCTCTGAGGGCGGCTTGAAGGTTTTGTCGATGATGACTTTGCGGGGGGTGTTTGAGAAGACGTATGATTCGATTAGGTCGAAGAGCTCGCGCGGGAGGATGTGCATGCGAGTGATGAGTTCTTCGGTCTTGTCTTGCAGGTGTGGTGTGCGGGATTCCAGCGTCATTGCCGATGTCTTCGCGATGAGTGCGTTGTCTACGTCTTCGCAAGGTGGATTGTTAGCAGCAAGCTGGAGCTTTCCCTTCGACATGGTGTCTGTACGGTCGCCAGCCAAGCTGCCACAGCGTGACATATTCACTTGAGGTTGAGTTGCTGTTGGTTCCGCCATTATCTCAACTGCGATGTCTCTGTCCGTTGTATCGACTCGCTGTATCGTATCGTTGCCGAGAGGCAATAACCTGGAGATCGAGATTTTGAGAGAACTTGAAATTCGACTTTCTTGTCCGTTGGATCGTGGCGCTGGAATGGCAGGTGAAGTCAAGAGCCCGGTGCGCAAAGTTCTCGGCGTCGACGTGTCGCAGCAAGGAGTGAACGATGTTGCGAAGTCCTTGCTCGCGGTCGTCGTGGTACTTAAGTGCGCAATAGTGGATGGAATATTGAGCCAGCCACGATTTGTCTGTGATCAAAAGGCAAAAAGTCCCAAATTCTCATTAGCTCTCCCCTGGTTGGCGCGTGCCTCCCAAGTCCCAACAGCTTTGCAAATCCGATAGTTTGTCAAGCCAATCCAAGAAGAGGACGATGACATGACGTTGCTCTCAATCCGTGGCGACGTGTCGCCTGTAGAGATCACAACTCTGAGACCTCCATTGTTCAAGTGGCTCGCCAACCGTTCAAGCAGTCTCTTACATCATCCACCTCTCCATCTTCGTATACCAGGAACAGGGCTTGGTCGATATCGAATGGCACGGTAGACAACCTGCCCAGTTGGAATCGCAGATAGAGCAGACGCTGCCTGGTATATCGACGCATAGATGGATCGCTATTGGCGTACCTAGCAACGCGTATCTCAACCCTTCTTATGGCGACGCTGTGCTGGAGAGGCAGGGAACTGAGCCAGCGTACGAGCGGCTGGTAGAGATTGCAGATCAGGCTAGGAAAGCTGTCGACGATAAAAGTGGTCTCGTTGTAATATCGCTGTGCAAAGGCTTCCCTTGTCTGGCGGCTGATCTGCAGTTCAGGTGGTGGCTTGTACTTGCGATTGATCTCGACGCTGCGCGGCGTCATGGCGAAGAAATGGTCCTGAATCACGAGGAAGATGTCCCGCGGTAGCTCGTGGATGCGAGATCTGAGTTCGTCCATGTCGATGCAGTCGGAGTCTTCAGCGTGAAAGATCTTTTCTGTCGTGGGCACGAAAGTATGCTGATGACCGAATTGGCTCATCATGGAATGTTGATGGAGATTTCATGTGCTCGAATTGTACTCGAGAGCCAAAAATAACGATCCGCGGTGGTGAAAGTCTTGGGAGGCAAATTCGTCAAACTCCTCCGTTCTGCTTCAGGCATGCCGGACAGCGCCTCCATCAGCGGGTGAGCACCCATCGACGTCCAGCAGCCGGTGAGTCGAAAGGAGGGACCATGGGACCGCGTTATTATTTGCGACCTTCGTCATTTGCTCTTTACTGTACTTCAGGCTCCCCTGGCTTTAGTCTAACCTTCACCGAAGACTTTAGTCAGGGAGGTCGGTAGCTTTACTTCAACCTTCACTCAAGACTTCAGTTCAGTGGCTCGGTAGCTTCACTTGAATCCTCACTTACCACTAGGTGTGGCCTCACTTCAACCTTCAGTTGTGAGCAGGTCTGTTGCCTTCCAGCTCATATGTACGCTCCTCAGTCCCCATCTCATGCCGCACTGGGTCTGAGCTCATCTCCTGCAAGGGAGAGCCAACACCTGCCGGCTTTGAGTCCGTGTAAGGTTTGTGCATGTCGGAGTTGTCGTTGTCGTTGTCCAACTCTGCTAGAGGTTTACTGGGTGCTGAGCTCTTCTTCCGACGCCTCCAGAGAAGAAATGCACCCACAAGCGCGGCGATTACCACGACTGGGATGACGACTGCAATCGCTACTGTTGCGCCAGTGGAGAGGCCTGAGGACGAGTCGGAATCGGATGTCGAAGTCGAAGATGCGGTGCTGGAGGACGTTCCCGTGCTCGTCGGTGAGCTCGTTGCCGATGCGGGTAAGTCTCTGGGCCTCCATCTGATCTCTACCAGTGGTGCCTGAACCGTGAAAGACTGCATTCCGTTGACGACATCCGTCGTTGACCCCTGCACGACTGTGGTACCTCCGTTTGGAAAGGTCGCAACCGAGTACTGCTGGGTCGATCCGCTCTGACATGTTCCCAGCGCGACGCTTGCTCCACTGCTGGCATAGCTGTAGCAGCTCTGTACCCCGTTGTCCCAGGCGCATCCAAATCCACTTGGACAGCAGCCCACTGCGGTCTCATGGCTCTTCATACTCCATTGTTGGCTCCATCCCGAAGCTCCACCTGAGGTCGCGGTGCAGGCTGAGACGTAGCCTGACGGACATATTGTACCAGGAGAATAGTAGCCGAAGCCGTAGAATGGAGGCTGGGTGTTGGATACGGTTGCGGTCGGCCAGCAAGATCTCGCGTCTTTGCAGCCCGCTCCGCCAATATCTGCGTCACATTGCTGTCCCTGTTGATGAAAGCTTGAGGTCAGGGCTACAATGCTTCCTGAGTACGTTCATGAAGAGCTTACGTAGAAGCCGAATGCGCAGGAGGTCTGGCAAGCGACAATGGCAACGTTGCAAGCAGCAGGAGGTGTCCATGTGGTCGTTAACGGGCCAAGATTCGTGCCCGATGTAGGGCCGGTATAACTGCTCGTCATACTGTCCCTAGTCCTCCTAGATGATGACTTCCTCCTTCTCTTGGCTATTGCACGCCAAATGCTGGCACCTGTTGGTCGACCGTCTGGATCAGCGCTCTCCGAACGAGCAAGCCAGTCTGAGCTCTCGACGAGCTTGTTGCACTCTGATTCCGCAGTGACAGAATCGGAGATCGCTGGGGATGCCGTCCAATTGACCGGAAGACAGAGAAAATTGCCCAGGAGCAGAGTCGAAGAGACGCAGACACGGCCCCCAACATCACAGCCACTCAATATCCTTCAGCTGAGCGGCACAAGGGTCGATGCACCGGCGCTTCAGGCTTCACGCGATTCGCTGTGCCGCATGATCCTTCCAAACGACGCACTTTGGAGGTCTGCTCGAAAGGCCTGCTCGAAGGCCGCATGAGCAATCAAGCCATTGCATATCTGCGCAGATCTTCGACATTCTCGCGACCATTACTGCATGCGGACCGATTCTTCCCTCACGGCGACAGATGCACAGCTCTTTCTGGCCTTGGTGCCTCGATAGGCTTCGTCCTCGCAGCGCTGGACATGATGTGTTGTGTGTGAAGGACGAGCAAGAGCAGCGTCGATACAAGAAGACAAGAAAACAGTCGAGATGAGGTCAGGACAGGAAGAAGAGAAGTCCAACCACTTTGGCAAGTGCTTACAATGCCATCCGATACGAACTACGGCGGACTAGAACCATCAAACAAATCCAGACTGAGGCTTTCGTCCGCCGTTCACCTCCTCACTCCTCCGCTTGAGCTCTACCGAGCACCCTCAGCCGAACACCGAACACCCATGCGTTCCATTGACATACCTAGGCCGACTCTCTCGATTACCATATCATAGCCCTCTACAACGGCAAGTCCTGTTCCTCATTGTAATATCACTAAGCTTTCACTCGCCAATTCTGTTGCCTTTTACCCGCAATATCTGCTCGATTGAGCATAACATTCGTCTATCGCTCGTCTTGCACTGTACAAGCCCCCCAAAGATTGATCAATACTACCCAACCTACTCGCAACGACCATGGCGACCTCCCTCGAAACCCAGCCTCCGCCAACGCCAACCTACCGCCTCACCTATCCCAAACCCCACGTCCTCCTAATCACCATCTCCCGACCCAAAGCCATGAACTCCCTCCCCTACGCCGCCCACTGGGAGGCCGACGCTCTCCTATCCTGGTTCGATCACGAGCCCACTCTTCGGGTCGCAGTCATCACGGGCGAAGGCAAAGCGTTCTGCGCAGGGCAAGATCTCATCGAGCAGAAGGACCTCGCGAATCTGAGGGAAAAGGCAGCGAGGGGAGAGATCAAAGAGAGCGAGGTTCCGGATAGAAGGTTACTGTGCCACCCGGTCAGTGGCTTTATGGGCGTGTCACGAAGAGTTGGAAAGAAGCCGGTGATTGCGGCGGTCAATGGATGGGCTATGGGTGGTGGGTTTGAGATTTGTTTGGGATGGTGAGAACAACCTCTACACATGCGAGTCTGACCTGGTACTAATGAGCGGGATCACAGCGATATGATCGTCGCCTCTCCAAAGGCCACCTTCGGCCTCCCAGAAGCCATGCGCGGACTCTACGCCGGAGCCGGCGGTCTCTCGCGCCTTGTCCGCCTAGCGGGCATGACAATCGCCAGCGAAGTCGCCATGTCTGGACGTTTCCTCTCTGCCCAAGAAGCAGCAAATTACAACATCGTCAACCGCGTCTCCAAGACTCCCGAAAGCGTCGTCGATGAGGCCGTCGAGCTCGCCGCCAAAGTCGCCAGTCTATCCCCCGATGCTATCATTGTCACAAGACATGGACTGCGAGCGAGTTGGGAGCAGGGCAGCGTGGAGCGCGCGAGCCAAGACACGGAGATGCGCTTTGGACGAGCGTTACGAGATGGGGAGAATCTGGGGATTGGATTGAGGGCTTTTGCGGAGAAGAAGCAGCCGAAATGGGTACCCTCAAAGCTGTGATCAAGGCAAACATTGATCAAAGTGTTTGTCGAGGATCAATGAGGGCGCCCAGGATGTATATGAACGGTGAACCGGCTGATTTAAAATCCGAACAGGGCGCACGCCTCTGGGCTTGCAGGGAGATGAATGCTTGCACTTGGACCTCCCTGGCATGTTTGCGAAAAGCATTGCCCAGAACAGGAAATCATGCGACCTTGCGAAGTGTTTTGACACGAATGTACGAACGAGCCTTGTTCCTGCGATACTTTCCAAGGTTGCATTAACCAAAAAGGGTATTTGTAACTAGGACATCGTGCGTTCGTACATCTATGCATCCTGCAAACTCTCTCAGACGCCATCTGCGTCAAGACTCAGACGACTGTCAGCATCCCCGTCAGCAACACCTTCCCATCCCGCTTCGAAGGAGTGTACAGTACAAAGTACACTCGATAGTAGGTTCGCAAGGAAGCGACCACCCGGGGGCCCACCTCCACTCATGCATCAAGCGCGGTGCAGTGACTTCTTCTAGAAGGGACGGGACGGGTAAGAAATACAAATCCTGGAGGATGATTTCGAGACGCACGCTCGCACGCGGTGCTCTTTCTGCAGAAACTCTTCTTGATTGTGCTGCAGATACGAGGTGAAGTACGAAGGTCTCCCATCTTTCTTACAGGCATCTTGACTCTGAACATGGGTGTTGTTCGCAAAGAAGAAGAACTCTTGCCCATCATCATCGGAACTATCGAAGCCTATACTCGCAAAAGAAGGGCCGTTGTCTCTTCCGAGCCGAACGTGCCCTATAGCCCACGGGCGACCTACTTTCCTAGTCCGGTTCGAATAGCTCTCCCGCGCACCAGCGTTATCAGTTCGATTGATTTGCCCGCTCGTTCTGTAGCGCGCTGTGCCGCCACACAGCATGATGAAGAAAGAAAGAAACCCGCGGCTGACCCACGGATGCAAGCCTGCAGGTCCTTCGAAACTCTGCTTGTAGAGAAGATACCTCGCCAAACGCAATCCGGCAACTGCATAGCCACTTGTTCCCGCGCCCTAGGTCCCGAAGCGGGCAGTGGAGCTGTGTGAAACTTGGGTGTGAGCAGTACCGGGCTCGACGCTGCGACGACTCTGACGAAATGGGCAAGTGGTTTAATTATTTTGAGTTTTTTGATTCGTTGGATCGTGTTGCGCTGTTGGAGTTGTCTCGTGTCATGGAGTGAAGTTTCTAAGCGAAGCTTTTTGCGCAATAGTGATGGTGGTCTTTTGCGAACTTGTGGGGTGCTCCGCCGAACGCGATATCGATGAAGCGTGTATCTGCTATCGTTGTTGGTTTGTTGCCATCTCGTATTCACGGAGCCTCACCTCGGCTCGGGCGGAGGAGGTGGTCTTCTGAGAGGCCAGGACGTCGCTCCGGGTAGATAGGCGAGATGGGAAGGGCGCTGGCATTCAAATAGTTCGACCGTTGGAGGCTCCGCCTAAAAGGTGCTGACATGAAACTGCCATGCCCAATTAGGGCTATGCAGTAGTGAGTGACAGGCTTAGGGTTTAGCGGCCGGTGATAAACTCTGCGCCTTTGCGGCGTGCCTGCAGAGATGGTCAGCGGACGAGCATGTGACGCAGAGGAGCTGCTGCCGGTGCTCGACATCCTGGTCGTCTTTTGGGAAGCGCGTGGTACTTGGGCCGCTTAGGTCGCCAAAATGGAGAGCGCGACCTTGGGGCTAGCTCCTACCAATTGGTATGTCTTCTGTGGCGTCCCGCGGTTTCTCGAATTTCTACCTGGTATCCATCCACAGCTCTTCTTTTTCGCATCCGGACCCAGCCTTGCAACTCAGCATTTTCCGAATTCGAATCCCTTTAAATACCGATCGCGAAAAGAAAAGTCAAAGTACAATTTCTATCTCTCTTCGGATCAAAGACCACGCATGAGCCGGAATCAAGGATGTGCAGATTGACAAGCGACTGAATTCTTACAACACACTGCATGGGGGATTCACTATGGACAGCATTCTTTTCTATGGCGATCGCGGCGATGCGTCACGGCGACAGGTCCGTAGCGCTGCGGCGCAACATTCCCACAGAATTGGTCCACGAAAGCCGAAGTCCAGCAAGAGGCCCCGAGGCGAAGCGCCAGCGACGACAACGAACAAGAGACCACTCAAGGCCGCCAACAACTCCAATCCCATCATCGCCCTTGGACCTGCTGACATCGAGAGTCGAAATGCAGCGAAGAACAGGGACAAGGACAAGAACTCACAATCCATCACGCCGCCCAACAGTACCGATGCATCAACGGCAGGATCAATGTCGACGACTTCGACTCCGACCGGCAATACTGCCACCCTCCCCAACAGCAGAGCCCCTGCTTTCCTCCCAGATAAGGAACTAGGTCGACAACCGCCGATGCAGTTGAGATGGAAGGAGGTGCAGGGCGTTCCGCCTCTGGCTGAGCCTCCGAGTGGGCGGAGAGGAGAGCGCAGCGACTGGAATGGAGATCGCTTGGGAGGTCAGACGAACGGGCAACTGAATGCGCCGGCGGGAGATCCGAGAAGCGACTGGAGGCATGGGCGGAGCGAGGAGCTGGGAAGTGAGCTCAGGAGGCAGCCAGACATCTCCCCAGCTGGGCAGAGGACCCAGCCAACAATTGAGTCGAGGCCTGATTGGAGGTTGCAACCGGGCCGGGAGCCAGAGCACAATGTACGTTCGAAATCCCCTTCCTCCCAGCTCGACTGACGTGTGTACAGGTACCTCTATCGCCCCCGCTGATTATAGCACGAATACCGACAGCAGCAAAGAGTCCGGGCAATCACTCCAGGCAAAGCTCAGCGACCAGTTCGATATCGCCCTCGACACGCTTGCCGCAGTACTCTTGGACCGAATACCCGCGTTACGGCACGAGCAGCAGCCGGCCCGCGCCTTCGCTGTATGCGCTCGCCGATGCGGCTACTGGGGAGCAAGAGAGGTACGGTGACAGGCCTCTGTCACAGGAGACTTCTCCTTTCCAGCGGCCGGCGCCGTATACTGCCGTTAGCCAACATGGGGTGTACGATGAGAGGTCTTACCCGCAGCGGGCTTCGCCTTCCCTTCAACCAGCGGGCCATACGACCACTGGGGAGCAGGAAAGATATGGCGGGAGACCTTTCTCACAGCATACTTCTGCTCCCCGGCTGGCAGAGTCTCCAACTATGGGACAGGCGGCGTTTAGGGAGATGCCAGGTCCAATGCCAATACCACGAGCTGCCCTTCCTCATCAGCCGCCAGCATACGGAGCAACCCCAGAACAGCAGACACTGGATTTGCCTCCAATTCGACCACCAGCGGCAGCGCGCGACTCAGTTTCGCATCCACCTCTACCAGTTCCAGGCTTCCGACAAGATTGGCCGGCAGACCCGAACGAGCCGAGTCATGCGCCACCGTTGTCCTTTGGAGTGTTCATTCGAAATCCGGCTCGGGGCCAGAGTTACTTGGGAGGAACCACTCCGCCGCGGCGGCAGTCCTCTGGTAGCGATGGGTATATCAAGCCGGAGGGAGAGTCCGATAGATGACAAGGTCCAAGGCGTTGGGGACTCGTAGGGGAGTTTTGGTACCGGTACGGAAATACCCTTGTATA
This sequence comes from Zasmidium citrigriseum, assembly GCA_002786025.1. NCBI lineage: Eukaryota > Fungi > Ascomycota > Dothideomycetes > Mycosphaerellales > Mycosphaerellaceae > Zasmidium > Zasmidium citrigriseum. The sequence goes on along the minus strand of NHNW01000014.1, from coordinate 20,511 downwards.
CTTGGCGTTGGGGGTGAAGCTTTGGTGCGCTCGCTGTAAGATACGTGAACAGTCGTTCGCCGAATCGGCCAGTACACTCCCAAGACATATGGATTTCCCAAAGTCGCATTTTCTTGATTGGACCGGAATGGAGGGTAGAGTCCATGGCGTAGCAGGTATAGAGTTCGTGAAGTCAGCCTGATACACTTTTTGATATCCTTGGCGCTGGGTCTCGTCAGGCGAGGAGGTGAGGATGACCAGCTTGATTACCGTGAGCCATACAGAACACAGGAGAAAAAGAGTACAGGACGCACCTCAGTAAGAGAAAAGCCACATGATGGCGTTCAAAAAGCACGACCCATCCACCTTGCGTTCTTCTTCATCCAAGTCAACTCTCTCGCAAGTCTCGCCTCCTTTCAAGACAACCTCGCTCATAGCATCTCGAAGCCGCTCAGCCCAAGATGAAGGTCGCCATCACAATCGCCGCCCTCACGGCCGCTGCTCTCGCCGCTCCAGTGGCAATTCCACCTCCGCGGACGAACCATCACCCCCAAGGATTCCGCGAACTCCAGCACTTCAACGACGGCCCAGTCAAGCATGACGGCACCAAGATCATCGACGCCAGAAGTGAGATCTGCGATGAAGGATTCGATGGCCCACTCGTGTGTAGGGCTAAGCGTGAGGAGTCGGCCGATGAGGGGGAGGGGTCGCCCGACGGGGATGAGGCCAGCGAGGACGGCGACGAGGACTCTGCCAGCGAAGACGAACAGTCAACCAAGGAGCCCGACATCAACGATCCCGCCTTCCCCGTCGACGACCCAGAAGCCCAGCACAGTGTGGATGATCCTCTCGATCCCACCCTTCTACCGCCGTTCCCACAGCCGTGCGTCGGGAAGCATTGCCTCACCATAGGCTCATCTGTCGTCGCTCGCAGTCTTTTCCCCAACGGCAAAAAGCAACATGAGGGAGGGTTCAGTGATGACCCAGTGCAGTGCAAAATCATGCTCGGCGGGGGCTGTAATGGTGTGGGTTACTCAGGAGGTCCATCGGATGACCTTCCTGATAGCGATGGCGATAGTTGAGTGGGAGTTTGATCCTGGTCTTGCCGTCTCAAAGGCGTGGGTCTTGTCATTTGGTAGTCTGGATGCCGGGGTTGAATACTGAGTTTTGGCGACGTGTCGTCGGCGATGGATGAATTTCTGGCTTGTCTGAGGCGTTTTAGGGAGGTACGGGTTTCTGTTGATTAGGGGACGATGTTGTAGGCTGAACAGTGGATGTCAAGGCGCTCTGATAACGCTCAACTATACAAGACACATACTTGCCAAACTTACACTTCTAGAAAATGACATCCTCGTCGCCCTCGTCGCCCAGCACATTCTTCGTCTCCTGTTGGTCTTGCTGTTCATCGTTCTCCTTATCACTTGCTCTTCTCTTCTTCTGCCGCTCAGCCTCTTCCTCAGCCTGCGCTCGCTCTTTTACGCCCTTGACCTTCTTCAACCGGAAGAACTCTTCTCGATCCAGCTCGTCCAGCTCCGAGTTGATGTACTTGATCGTGTTCTCCGTTCGCGGGATGATGACATGTTCACTGTATTCATGATCAGTAGCAAATCTCAATCGTCGCTGTCTCCACACATACATGGCGTTTACTCTTCGGTTCACGACTTTGATCACCTCATCCAAAATGACGAAAGCAGTCTGCAGACTCGCCAACTCCACCAACGTCTCCACTGCGCGGGTATACGTCTCCCGACACTTCTGCACCTGCTGTCCACCCTTCCCCAGCCCAGTCATACCGAACTCACTCGAGCCCTCCATCTGAAAGCTCTCAAACTGCGGCAAGAACACACCGCTGACGTTCTCCTGCTTCGTCCTAACCCTGAACTTCGCCGATCGGGCAGTCTCGGTGATCTGATATCCAATCGAGTTATTGCCCACAGCGTATGTGACTTCGGCGAGGGAGAAGGCGGCGATTTGCATGACGCGGCCCATCTTGCGCTTGGCTTCATCGATTCGCTTTGTGATTTCGCGGAAACGCTTGGTGAGGGCTTCGGATTTGCGCTTGAGGAGGTCGTGGCCGATTTGGGCGCCTTTCAGCTTGGATTTCATTTGACCCAGGGCTTGCCGGGTGGGGAAGACCTGTTCGCGGTCCTGGTGCTGGTTGTGAGCATGTGATAGTGGTCAGTGAGTGGAGGGGTGGGAGACGTACTTTGCCCGACATGGTGCGCGGGAACTGGAGATATTAGAGGCGTGACAATAGTATCTTACAGCTTCTCGTTGCTGTTGTCGGGTATTCGGATACGGTATGAAGGGTCAGTCGGCGTGGTGGTGTTGGTGTCGCTGTTGAAGCTCCAGGCGACGTCAATGGAACTGCAGCTGCTACGGCGGACGATATTGATTATAAAAGACGCAATTACATAACCCGTGATAAAGTTTAATTCAGTCGGTCACACAAGCGCCGGCGAGGTGGTCGCGACTTCCTTGCAGCGCGGTGCTGGGTTGGTTCCACACGTGCAGATGTTTCCATAATTATGCCGGGCAGCCTGCCCTTCAACCTCGCCCACACCACCCTCGCTGCTGCCATCGGCCTCCCAACCCGTCGCAAGTCCGCCGTGCCGGCTTCCACCACTACCACCGCTCTCACCACCACTTCCGCCGCCATGGCCGCCGACCCGAGCGCGCCGCCGCTGTTTCTGATATCGGCGAACGATGAGATCTACGAGAACGACATCCTGCGCGCGCCTGGCAGCGTCAAGGCCTGGCTGGACTACGCGCATTTTAAGAGGCAATATGGATCCCTGCTGGAGCAGAGTTTTGTGCTGGAGAGGGCCTGCAATGCCCTGCCGCGGAGCTACAAGCTATGGAAGATGTATCTGGAGCTACGAGTGTCACATCTGAAGGGCAAGAGCCCGGCGCGGTGGAAGACGGAATTTCAAAAGGTGCGTATATCATATTTTGCGGGCGAGTTGGCCTTCGGAGAGCGGGAAGGGGCGATACGGATATCGTCCACTCGGAAGACATGTGCAGAGTGATGAAAGTGGCAATATGCGACTTGAGCACTTGCACATGGACTGAGTGCTTTCTGTGGCCTCCAGGCGACCACTCAATCATGCTTGGGAGGTTGTCACGTCAACAAATTATACCCAAAAGCCTATTCTGTCCAAACTGATTTCGATTTGAGCTAACGCCTTGACAGGTCAATGCACTCTTCGAGCGAGCACTAGTGCTACTGAACAAGATGCCGAAGATCTGGGAGATGTATCTGTCCTTTCTATGCCAGCAGCCGCTGGTGACCTTTACCCGACGAACCTTCGACCGAGCACTGCGAGCCCTCCCCGTCACCCAACACAACCGGATATGGGCTCTCTACAGACCTTTTGCCAACTCTGCCGGCGGAGAAACAGCGGTAAAGGTATGGAGGCGGTACATACAGATTCATCCCGAGCACACAGAAGACTTCATCGAGTTGTTGGTGAATGAGGGCAAGTATACCGAGGCGGTACAACGGTATATTGAGATTTTGAACAATCCCAAATTCAAGAGTAAGGAAGCAAAGGGACCTTTCCAACACTGGACCGAGATGCTGGAGGTCCTCATCGATCACGCACGACTCATCCCGAATCCGCTCCCGCTATCGAATGGAAGCACCATATCCGTGGAGACCATCATTCGCTCAGGGCTGGAAAGATTTGCTGACCAAAGGGGAATCCTGTGGGTTGGCTTGGCGAGATATTACATCAACCTGGGTGCCTACGAACGGGCACGAGACATTTTCGAGGAAGGCATCACAACGGTCATGACAGTGCGTGACTTCAGTGTTGTCTTCGACACGTATGCAGAGGCCGAGGAAGCGCTCATTTCGATCAAGCTGGAAGAATCAGCGAAACGACAACAAAAAGGCAAAGTGGACGAAGACGCCGACCTCGATCTGGACATCAGAATGCTACGATTCGAGCAGCTCATGGACCGGAGACCATTCCTGGTGAACGACGTACTCTTACGGCAAAACCCACACAACGTGAACGAGTGGCAGAAGCGAGTGGCGTTGTGGGGCGACAACAGCGCCATGGTTGTCCAAACATATGCAGATGCGATTGCTGCCATCAATCCAAAGAAATGCTCCGGTCGCTTCCACGAACTCTGGACAAACTACGCCAAATTCTACGAAGCTGGTGGTGATCTCAAGAACGCACGGGTCATCATGGAGAAGGCGGTCAAAGTGCCATACAAGTCAGTCTCTGAACTTGCAGAGATGTGGACAGAGTGGGCTGAGATGGAGCTACGGAACGAGAACTTCGACCAAGCAGTCAACATCATGGCCACGGCCACGAAAGCGCCGAAGAGGAGTAATGTCGACTACTTTGACGAGACCCTATCACCGCAACAGAGAGTCCACAAGAGCTGGAAACTGTGGTCGTTCTATGTCGACCTGGTGGAGTCCGTCTCATCACTTGACGAGACCAAGAAAGTTTACGAACGCATTTTCGAGCTCCGCATCGCCACCCCGCAGACCGTCGTCAACTACGCCAACTTGCTGGAGGAGAATGGCTATCACGAGGAATCTTTCAAGGTCTACGAGCGCGGCCTGGATCTCTTTTCGTACCCCGTGGCCTTCGAACTCTGGAATCTCTACCTCACAAAAGCTGTCGACCGGCGGATATCGATCGAGCGACTACGAGATCTCTTCGAGCAGGCAGTCGAAGGCTGTCCCCCGCGCTTCGCCAAGACCTTGTATCTGATGTACGGCGCTCTGGAAGAAGAGCGTGGACTGGCGAGACACGCAATGCGGATATACGAGCGTGCAACGAGGGCTGTAGCAGACGAGGACCGAGCCGAAATGTTCGAGTTCTACATCACGAAGTCAGCCTCCAATTTCGGCCTCACCTCCACACGACCCATCTACGAACGTGCGATTGCTGCGCTTCCAGACAAGGAAGCGGCAAGCATGTGCATCAAATTCGCGGAAATGGAGCGCAGATTGGGTGAGATTGACCGCGCAAGAGCCATTTACGGCCATGCGTCACAGTTCTGCGATCCACGCGTCGACCCAGAATTCTGGCGAAAGTGGGAGAGCTTCGAAGTCCAACACGGAAACGAGGACACCTTCAAGGAGATGCTCCGGATCAAGCGATCGGTCCAAGCTCAATTCAACACCGACGTCAACTTCATCGCAAGTCAAGCTGTCGCGAGACAGCAGGCTGCTGGTGCTGGCACAGCCGAGGACGATGATGAAGGCGTGGAAGTTGGACAAGAGAAGGCTGACGCTATGGCTGCTTTGGAGAGGCAAGCCAAGGCACCTGTTGGGTTTGTTGCGGCCAGTTCAGGGCCTGAAGGTGGTAATCGACCACCGCCCAAGGAGAATGGCGAGGCTGCCAAGGTTGTGAATACGGACGAGATTGACCTCGATGAGGATCTATAGATTGTGAGTTGAGAGACAATTAAAATCTACTTCGTCTTCTTCATCCCATTCCCGGGAGGTTCTTATTACTCACTTTTAGACACGAGATGCTTTGATCGAGCGAATGGTGCGTCTTTGACAGTGGAGTCAGGAACACACACGGACGCATCTTGCTACAATCCTGCGAACATGACGACGACGCCGCCGCGATCAACTGCACACCGACGTTGGACGATGAGGGCGAAAAAGTCATGCTGGTGACGAATGCTTGAAGCGGCAGCGAACTGCACTCTGTGCCGCACCTGCATGATCTCGACTTGCGCCGCTGAGATGCTAAGGCGATTGCACGAACCGCCAATGTCTTCAACTTATCCATACGTACCTAACCGACACAGTACCAGGAGTGTTCGCCAGCCTCCAGACAATCATTCATTATCGTTCAAAGAAAGATTGGATGTGTAGTCACAGGCAGAGTCAAGAGGCTCGAGCGTCATCTTTCCACTTCGAGCATCGACAACGATGTGAGATGCCCAACCGAGCCGCGCTAGCGCACATGCAACACAAATCATCGATCCTATTCGCTGCGGTCGCACTGTGGCTGTTGGACTTTGGGGCCAAAACCAGATGGCTCCCGCTATTTCGGTCCAGCCTTTCGCGCCTCTGCCACCACATATCTTCCAGCTCGCCCCTCCAGCAGAGCCTCACATCGATCCCCTCTCGTAACACCAATGGCTGGCCAACATACGTCCCTGTTTTCGTACAACATCACCAGGCCATATCCGGTGCGATGGTTCACTCCTGTCACTCTTATCGGAGGCACGATCGTTACGATTCTGGTTTCTCTCATCTCGGTCGGGACTTCCGGATACCAGCTCATAGCGATCTCTTCGACGAATCCTAATGCTACGGCGTCGTCGCGGACATGGCTTGGAAAGGGCTTTGGGTCTTATGTGGGCAGCATGCAGCCTACATGTAATTCTGCGAATTTACCGGTGAATAGTCTGATTTATACGAATAATACGGCCTTGCCGTATACTATTGAGAGTGTCTCTCGCACGGCCGACAACGGTATCGTAACATACTTCGGATCTCTGGTCTACTACAGCAATCCTCTGCGCAATTGCAGCATCCAGTACATGACGATGGAATTCTCGTCCATCGAGCGCAGCGCTCCTGCGATCGCCGCCTTCTCTGAAGGACTGACAGCGACTACGCACGTCCGCTGCGTCGTTGAGAATCCGCAAGGCCCTATCAATGTCAGTCTCAGCTCGGCTTTTGACAAGTACGCCATCCCGGCCTTCCTTGGCCGCAACGCAACCTCCAAGCCGAGCCTTCTCTGGGCGGAAGCTGTAATCTCGAACTGGTGGATCAGTCTTCTTACCACTTTCAAGGCCGCAAATAGCGCTTTGGAGCAGCCGACCTACAAAGGCGTCATGACGTTGGCACCGAATAAGGATTCTATTCCGACATCGCCGGAGCAGGTCAAATCACTCAACATGCTGAACGGCAACGCCTACTTTGTCCCCTTTTCCAACAGCAGCAATGTAGATGCGCTGTGGTACACACCGACCGCGAACATCAGCGTCTTGGCGAGCTCGACAGTCATGAACGAGTCGTTTCCCACTGCCTGGACTCCGGCAGATTACCTCGCGAAAGGCCTGTACTATACGGTCCTCACAGATCTCGGACAGCTTGACCACGACGGCACGAATATCTTCAACAACTCCGACCTACTGGCATACTTCACGCGCAACTTCGCAGACATCGTCGCCCTCGGCCACTCACAAATCGCCTGGGCAACCCCCTTCGGCGAATCTCCCTCAGACCCCTTCGATCCCTCAAGCCCACAGGCTTCATCTCTTCGCATCGATCCATCGGTCCTTGCTACAGAATACCTCTGCCAGGTCCCCCAGCTCAAACCCGGCGGATCGCTCATCATCGCTGTTCTGATTGCGGATATTGTACTTTTGAAGACGATTTGGCAGATCTATAAGTTTGTTGTGGATTTGGTCTTGCAGAAGCGCTATCCGAATATGAGGTCTTGTGAGGGGTGTTTTGGGCAAGATGGCATGACGATTGGATTGACTGCTGTGGAGAGTGAAGCAAAACTTCGGAGTCCGAGAGGAGGGTATCAGAAAGTCCATGTGAGGGAGCAGAGTTCTGCGTTCGAGGGATGAAGTGGCATGGACTGCTTTTGTGAGGCAGTGAGCGGAGTAACGAAGGCTGCGTGCGTTGATGACCGGAGTTGAAAGGCCCATCAGTGATGGGCATGGCGGCCAGATGGCCACTGTGGTAAGCGCAAACCCCCTTGAAGAACCTCGCAGCTCTAGAATGACACGCTAACGCCAATACAGACTCAATTGCTCTGCCACATCCGTGCCATGCGGCAAAGTTGACAAAAGGGGAATCTGCGGGAGCATTCGGCCCATGTGGACGCAGGCTGCGGTAAGCAGAAAAGCCTTGCTGGATCTACGCAACCTTTATATGGGACGCTACGGGATGTTCGACCATTTCGAGAGGGGCATGGTCCGGGGAAGTTGGGGGAAATCCATCTTACCGGGGCGCAGACTTCTGTAAGCAGAAATGCCCTAGTTGATTCACGCAGCCTTTCGGTGGTACGTTACCGGGTGTACGAAGATGAGGAATTACAAGAAGACTCCCACTACGTGCGTGTGCCAATCTGGGGGATCTGGACGTCGTATATCCAAAAAGCAAGGGAAGGGAAGAGTTCGGAAGGCGTTGGGTCATATTGGAGTAAGCATCAATGCCTGATGTTACAACGCAGCCTTACACTGAAACGCTAGCGGGTGTACGAATATCGACAACTTCGACAGGGCAATCTGCCGAGGAGCAGTGTCGGGGCATAGTGGAGAGAAGTCCATCCCATTAGGTTGGGATAGACTTCAGTCAGCATCAACACCTGGATGGCACAGCGCAGCCTTGTACTGGAACGCTAACGTGTGTGCGAAAATGAACAATTTCGACAGGGCAGCCGCTCTGAGCGTGAGCAGGTTCGGGGGATCTGGGCTCAGCACTTCAAAAAGCAAGAGGAGGCGTAACTGGGGAGACATCATCGTGTTGGAGGCGGCGAAGGTCAGCATCTCTGTCCTGGTGTCCAACGCAGCCTTGCACTGGAACGCTAACGGATGTACGAAGTATCATCAATTTCGACAGGGGTATGTATATAAACCTCTGTGCGTGTGCGATCTCGGAAGATCTCGATTCCCCGTTCACACAGCTCCCTTTCTAACCCTGCTTCAAGACCTTTCCCCTGTACCTTAAGGGCAGCTCATTCGAGTAGTTCTTGAGGTCTTCCATCACCTACAACACCATTAGCCATCAGCCTGACACACCTCCTTGTCACAGGACACGCCTCGACTCACCTCCGGAATATTCGCCTCCATGGCCTTGTCGAATCCATCAGCACTATCGAAGTGCAGGATGGCTTGGGTATGTTGACCTGAAGCATCGCCTTCAGGGAACTGGACAACGGTCCAGGATTTGAGGCCGAATTGACGCCAGTGTTTGTCGACGATGGCTAGGTGATTGTTGACGTAGTATTCGGTGTTGAATTTGAGGGTTGGTGTGCGGGGATACTGTTGAAACATCTTCAATATGCTTTGGTCTTGTGAATAAGGGCTGAAAGGCTTACGGTGACGGTGATGTAGTAGGCCTCTTGAGACATTTTTGTGTCTTGATGGATGTTCTGCAGGTAGGACTCCTCTCGGTCTGATGAAGATGATGCTCTCGTTTTCAACGCGGTTGTTCCTATTCCAGCGAGGGCCACAAAAGGTACTGGCTTGTTGTCGTTGTTTCTCGCTTCAGCTGATCTATCGTTTCGTTGTCATCAGGCAGGACACTTGAACGTCACCTCGTGTGGATCCGTCTTACGACAGCCATTGGCGCCTGCCACTTTCGGAGTGGAGTCAGCTCGAGCTCCATCGACATCGCCCTCGGTAAGACGATCTTCTTGCCGAAGCGAGCATGCCGACTCATAAAATGCACGACATTGAGGCTACGACCCCTCACTGACTCGATTCTACCAATGCTAATGGTTCAAAGGTATTTTTGTGCTTACTGGAAGGACTTTGGTCTTATCTCCACAAGGATTACTCAGAATATACAGACAACTCCTCACAACTTGGTCGTCGAATCCACGTCTTACATGTAGTAAGCTCGCAACTGGACAAGACATATCAAAGAACAGCGGTCTCGAAGAGAAACAAATTCCAAGCGAGAGAAGATCAACATGGCAACCCAGACTTGGGATCCGGACTCAACTTCATTCCCTTCCCTCTATGAGCTACCAGCCATCGAAGGAGCACCCAAATATGCCGCCTGGTTCTGGGGCAAAGACGACTACTGCGGCCGTCTAAATCTCCTAACACCAACGAGAGTCAAAGCCGCAGCCGCAGAGATCAAGACAGGCGAAATGGCTCGGACAGATCTTCCATTGCACATCCCCGAGAAGCCAGGCTTTGGAAGGCAAAAGTTCGAACTCGAGATCAAGCTACTGCAAAAGGATCGGGCATATGATGATGTTCATACGATGAATACTCAAAGCAGTACGCAGTGGGATGGGTTTCGACATGTTGCTCATCGGGACTCTGGGTATTTTTATAATTGGACGAAAGGGTCTGATATTGATGGAGATAATCCGAATGAGAAGGATAGTATTCATTACTGGTCGGAGCATGGGTTTGCTGGACGGGGAGGTAAGACGTCTTCAAGGGGCTTATATGGACGTCTTAGCTAACTTCTGCAGTCCTCCTCGACTACCGCTCATGGGCCACATCACAAGGCATCAAATACGACGCCGCAACCTCGCAAGGCATCTCATATGACGATCTGGTAGCAGTCGGCAAACACCAAGGCATGAACATCCGCCCAGCGTCCCAAGGAGGTGACATCCAAATCGGTGACATCCTCTTCATCCGCTCCGGCTTCTCCGAAGACTACTACTCGCGCACCTCCGCCCAAAACGAAGAAATCGGCTCCCGAATCTTCGGCGCTTCGGGCGATAACATCCAACGCTGGGTGGGTGTAAAGCCCGAACAAGACATGAAAGAGTGGTTGCACGATTGCTATTTCGCGGCTGTTGGGGGCGACTCTCCCACTTTCGAGGTCTTTCCACCCCCGTTTAGCAGTGAGGCTCTGCATGATCATTTGCTTGCTTTGTGGGGAATACCTATTGGAGAGATGGTGGATTTGGAGAAGGTGGCGAAGTTGTGTGAGCAGAATGGACGGTGGACGTTTTTCTTCACGAGTGCGCCGATCAATGTTGTGAGGGGTGTGAGTAGTGGTGTCCATGGGACTGCGATTTTCTAGGGGCATGTGCTCTTCCGAGACATACATTGAGAGGGTGCGGAAGGATGCATGGAGGCTCGGAATGTGATGGAGATGTTGTTTCCTTTCCCAAAATGGCCCAATTCAGGAACAGCTGAATGCTCTGCAGGGATGATCAACGACAGTGTACCTGACACCAGACTGTAGAAATATCGACCACTGGAAGTGCGGTCAATTGAAAAGCCCGATGTCCCATACATGTTCAGGGGCTCAATCCATCGCCCTCCCCCAAAGCAAGCATCCAACCCGCCCAGAATACGAACGCTATCGAAATGCACGCAACACACCACGGTGAAGGAGACATATGGCAAGCGATCTACTAACCGAAGCACGAAAACTCGGCACTTTCATCCCGATGCACAAACATGGATATCAAATAGGCGGGCCAATGAATTCGTCTATGTGCCTTTCCAGCTGCTTAAATTGGAACTTCTAGACGTTCGTCGGTTACACAGGGCTTGCCAATTCGCCTGGAACAGGAAGAAATTTAGAAGAATGATGCTCGTCCAGGAGACCACGAGCTCCGTTTCCTGGAGGCTCCATGGCACGCTAGGAACGTTGGGCATGATGGCTCGCTCGCCTATGACGAGAACGCCGGGATTGTGATCCTGTGGGCGAGGGATACAAATGACCTCCAGTATCCCCTTCCCATCGAAGCATCAACAACCACCACAATGAAATCCATCCTCCCCCTCCTCCCAGCCCTCGCAGCCGCCTACCAACCCTTCCTCCTTCCATCCCTCACAACCCACCAACCCAACGGCAACCCCGCCGGCCAAGTCAACTACTACCGCATCGCCTTCACCATAACCTCCCCCACCACCAACTCCTCAGCCTACTGCAACGAATTCTGGGGCGACAACAGCTGGATGCAACTCGAACCCTACTCCGTCGGCGTGCCCACCGGCGAATGGATAATCTGCGACTCCTCGGAAGACAACTTGAACGACAAGGCGAGCAATTTTAGTTTCCAGCTCTTTCCGTACTTTTCGATTGGGAATTTTAGTTTGGCGGTTAGGGAGACGTTGGGGGATGGGGAGAGGTATGTATCGCAGGATGGTGGAGGGTGCTTGATGCTGATGTTGTGCAGTATTTCGGGCTTCACGCATATTACGAATCAGACGGATGCGTATACGTGTGATATCAACCCTATTCAGGTGCCGTATCAGCAGCATGCCCAGGGCGATTGCAGTATTGCGGATGGGAAGGGGCCGTTCAAGATTGATGCGTCATTGGATTGAAGATGAATCCTCTGGAAGGGGGAAAGTGGATGTTGGAAATACAATGATCAGGACTCGGGGCTCGATGTGAATAGAGAATGACTAGAAGATACAGTCAGCAGCCCTTGAGGAAATTTTGGGGAGATTGACGCCCGTTTATCTATCGTACCATTCTGATCGTAACTTCGTTACTCGTACATTGGGTATCCTAAGCTTCTCCGAGATTGCGAACATATGTGAAAGACGTCGATAAGTACTCCGACCTGGTTATTTCCCGTGATGCAAGCCTCCAAAAAGGTTAAGAGGTCTTTCCCGCCTTCAATCTCTATCGTTCAATCAGACACTATGTCGAACCTTGTGGTGGACCGATCGTTACTTACTGCGAGCCTTTGGTCGTTTCTGTCTTTATCGTTGACTGCGAAACAGTCGAAGAAGGTGAAGGTACAGTACTAACGCAAAAGTCTGCGTCTATGCGGAGAAAGCTACAACTTCTTAGAAAACTGGCTTTACTTGACATTGATATATCTCAACACCACTTGCTTGTAATAACTTGCAACACTCTTAGAAATTAGTTAACTCTATTGTCTATTAATTCCTTAAGTTTGAAGTAAATCTATCTATTAGTATTTTATATACTATCTATCTACCTTAATTATAGCTTAAATCCTCCTTAGCTTAGACTCTATAACTACTCTTACTCTTAATAAGGGTATTAGTACCTAGGTAAGTAGTAACATACGCTCTAGTTTAGTCCTTTAAGCCTCTAGTCTAGTAATATCGTTAAACTTTAGATTTACTACGTAGATAAGTAATTTAAGGAGGTACTAAAGGTACTTAATTAGGTTAAGATTTAGATAATATAGTAGCTAGTCTTCTAATACCTATATACCCTTATCTTAAAGCTAGTTTAAGGTACGGTATAATTTATAGATAGGTACGTTATCTTATATAAAAATACTATCCTCTTCGATAAAGGGAAGTAGTCCTTCTTCTAGTATTTTAATATAGAAGGCTAAGGAGTACCTATTCTTCTTAGACTCGAAGTTATAATCTATAACGACTAAATCTAACTTATCTCCTTCTCCTATAATAGCTCCCTATACTATAACTAATACCCCTTTACCTTTAGAGTATATAGATATTATCTCTTTATCCTATTTTTAATAGGGTACCCTAAAGTACTACTCCCTTTACTTACTTTTTCTACGCTCTATAGAGTACTCGTTAGACTAGATAACTTTAAGCTAGTCTTATACGGATAGGTACTCGTATATAAGTACCTATTAAGGGTAAAGAGTAGTATATTACTCTATAAGTACTAGCCGCTACGTATACTACTATTTATAAATATTAAAGATATTAAGGTTATAATAGATAGTATCTACGCTAATTTCTAGTCTAAGGTTACGTTTAAGCTAGGTATACGTAATCTTTAGGTTCTTTCTATAAGGCTAGCTTTACTCTACTAAAGTCGGGCCTATAGGTACCTTAGGCGATAAGCCCGCGAAGCGCTAGCTTAGCGCCTATAGTACTTTTTATATAGTACTTTAGATACCCTTCCTTCCTTAGTTATTAGTCTAAGTTATATCTAAGGGATACCTTTACCTACTATCGTTTCTATAGCTATTCGCTTTCGTTACGTAACCTAGCCTATATATCTAGGTAAAGCCTAATATTCTAATAACTCTATATCCGTATAGATCTAGCTATATAGCGTAACGATAGCTATAAGATAGTAGAGAGGTAGTAATACGCCTACTCTAAACCCTAGCTCTAACCTAGACGAGTAGCTCTAAGATATTAAAGAATAGCTAGAACTCGACTAACCCTAAGATAAACCGCTACTAGTACTACCGCTTACCGCTAACGATATCCGAGCTATTATCGAAACTATACTCGCCTAGGGCTAAGTAGCTATAGGTACTAAGCGTCTATAAGCGCTATCTAATAGCGATAACGAACCGTAGTCTTTAAGCTATTAAGGTAATATAATAGGCTATACCCTACCGATTTCGACTACCTATAACCCTCTCGAAGATAGCGAAGAAGAGGATATATAATAGCTTCTCCCTATAGAGACGAGACTATAACTTATCGTACTTAAGAGGAATCTACGCCCTAGCGTACTAAAAGATTTTAGTAGGGGTAATATCGCTACTACGAAAGAGTTTATTAGATCGTATAATATAGTCTTTACTATATAACCTTATATCTACTACCTCTCTTAAGAGCGGTATACCTATACTATTTCCTATCTTAAAGGACGAGTAGCCTCTAATTAGGACTCTTTTATATCGATAGAGGGACGAGAGCGATAACGCTAATCTACTCTACGTACCTAGCTTATAGACTAAGTTAAGGACCCTATTAATCGATCGATAGATTTCGTAGTCTAGCTCTTTACGTATAAGTAGAGTACTAGCTAGCGAGTCGCTAACTTCGCTACGTATCTAGAGAACCTAGAGTAAAAAGTCGATATAGAACCGTTTACGGAGAAATAATAGTTATACTTACTTATCGCTAGTATTACCTAGGCTTTATAAATAGAACTACTTTACTAAGGATCTCTACTACTTAAGAGGATAGAACTTCTTCTACTCCTCTCTCGTCTTAAAGGAACCCTTTACTAGCCTTTATAGGATAAGGATAAAGATAAGGATAAGAAGCTAAACCCTAGGGGTAACGCGAATAGTTTAGGGAATAGACCTCCTTAGCGCTAAGGTAACGATTATCTATAGTTTACTCTACGACTAAATAATAGACTCTAGCGAGGAGCTAGCGCTTCGAACGTAAACCGTATACCTATTAGGAATTAGAATTAGGATAATACCTACTTTAATTATAGTAAACTAGGCTACTAGGCTAAGGACTACTAATAGCCGAAAAAAGACTAGTCCTAGTTACTACTACCTCTACGTACCTAGGACTAGAAGAACTAAAGGAGGAAGCTAGTAAACTACTAGTTTTACGCCGCGTTTACGCTAACGTCGAGCTCGGTTAAGACGACGCTACTCCTTTTATTAAGGCTTCTAGACTCGTAGACTCGGGAGCTAACTATAACTTTATATTATAGAAGTTAGTACTATTATACCGCCTTTATATCGATAGGTACTCGATTATAAGGGCGC
Organism: Zasmidium citrigriseum; assembly: GCA_002786025.1. Taxonomy (NCBI): domain Eukaryota; kingdom Fungi; phylum Ascomycota; class Dothideomycetes; order Mycosphaerellales; family Mycosphaerellaceae; genus Zasmidium; species Zasmidium citrigriseum. Next base: position 5,443 of record NHNW01000014.1, on the reverse strand, counting down.
GGACTATCTTTAATTAGGAATATCGATCCCTAGGTAGGTATATACCGCCTTAATATTAGAACCTCTAATAGTATAAATTAGAAGCTAGAGAGTCGCTAGCGTTTCGAAGCCGTTAAGATAGATAAACCTTCTATCCTTCTAGGCCGCCTATAGTTATTCTAATATAACCCTATTATTAACTAGAGGAACGCGACCTTCTAGTCCCTAATAGCGGCTAGAAAGCGGTTATTATAGACCCTAAGGATTTCGTAGTTAAAATCGAAGGCAAGCTATATATATACGCTATTATCCTAGACTAGCGTAATATAGATAACGACGACGGACCGCTAGATATACGACTAGTCCCTACTTAGGCTAAAGACTATATAGACGTCTTTAACTATAAGAAGGCTACCTTAGTACTAGCTAGTATACTTTACGATTATACTATCGAGGTATAAGATAGTAAGTCGCTACTATACGGACTAATTTACCTCTTAAGTTCTAAGTAGCTTAAAGTTCTCTAAGTATATATACTCGAGAACGTAAAGCTAGGTAGACTCTAGCCTTCTACTAGCCTAGTAGGCGCCCCTATCCTATTTATACCTAAGAAGGATAGTAGCCTACGACTCTATATTAACTACTATAGTTTAAACGCGATTACTACTAAGAATAGGTACCCTCTTCCCTTAATTTCTAAACTACTTAATAGGTTATAGAGTACTAAATACTTTACGAAGATCGACCTTCGTAATACTTATTATTATATTCGAATTCGCCTAGGTAATAAGTAGAAGATAGCTTTCCGCTATTATTATAGCTACTTTAAGTATATTATTATACCTTTTAAGCTAGCTAACGTACCTACTACTTTCTAAGCGTATATAAACTAGTACCTTACTAGATTAGTAGATAATTTCTATATTATCTACCTTAATAATATCCTTATCTATAGCTTAACGCTAGAGGAATACTAGCGATACGTTAGAGAGGTCCTAGCGAGGCTCTATAAGTATAGCCTATATACTAAACCTTCGAAATATACTTTTAAGGTTTAAAGGATTAACTTCCTAGGATACGTTATAATACTAGAGAGTATCTCGATAGAACCTAAGCGTATTACGAGTATCCTTAAGTAGCCTACTCTAATAAACCTTTAGAAGCTATAGGTATTCCTAGGCTTCGTAAACTTTTACTACTAGTTTATTAAAGGCTATACGCGAGTAGTAGAGCTAATAATAGACCTCCTTATAACCTCGAAGAAAGGAATAACCTACTTCCCTATAGGTAAAGAAGCTCTTAAGGCGTTTTAGGCGCTTAAAACCCGCTTTATAATAGCGCCTATCCTAGCCTATTTCTTAAAGGATATAGATACGAGGATTAAGATAGATACCTTCGCCTTCGCTATCTTAGGTATCCTAGTATAGCTCGTATCGACGAATAAACGCTAGCTAAACGATAAGTACTAGTATCTAATTATATACTACTCTCGTAAGATAAAGGGAGCTAAGCTAAGGTATTATACCTACGATTAAGAGCTACTCGCTATCGTCGAGAGCGTAAGATACTAGCGTTAATACGTCTTATCTTATAAGGACGTTATTCCTATAATTACGGATTATAATAACCTTAAGTACTTTTATACTATAAAGATACTATCTTCTTACTAGGCTAGATATAGTAAGGAGCTAGCGTAATACGATATTTAGATTATCTACTACTAAGGAAAAAAGAACCCTATAGATAGACTCTCGCGACGCCTTAACTATAAGCTAGAGGATCGCGTAGAAGTAACTATAACGATATTACTAATCCTATAAAGTATAATCTACGAAGAACGGGACGTTAGCGTAAACCTAGTAGTTACTAGACCCTAAGGTAGGCTAGGCGAGGTTAAAACTAGGTTTTAGCCTAGTAGTTAGCCTAGTAAAACTAGGCTACTAGGCCGTATAATTTTTACTAGGCTTCTACTAGGCTTTACTAGGTCTTTACTAGGTTACTAAGTAAAAATTAGATAAAGGTATAGATAGGTACGGAAATATATAGAAAAGAGCTATAGATTCGCTAAGATATAGAAAATATAACCTAAATACTATATAAATATAAGGATACTATATATAGTATATACTAGCTATATTACTAACTATATCTTTTACGCCGCTCTCGATTAGCTATAAAACGACGCTAGTAGCGCTAGTACGACGCCTACTTATCTTCGTCGTAATCTTATAAACCTCTAACTTTAAATAATACTATTATACCTCGCTTAGACGTTGGAAAATTACGCGCTAATATTACCTACTTACGTAGAGATATTACCTATACGCGCTAGAATATTACCTATACCTAACGATACCTTACCTACTACTACCGTAATAGCGTGTACGAAAACTACGCGGCGAACTATATTAGGCGTAGCGAGAGCTAGAAAAGCGCTATAGAAGTATCTTAGTATAAGCGGAAAGAATATATATATAGTTAAGGTAGCTTAGAAGGTAGAGGAAGAGAAAGAGAGGAAGAAAATAATTAGAAGTAAGTATTAGTAGCTAGTAAATATAGCTAGTAGAGACTAACGTAATTTAGAAATAAAGGATATAGTTAGTTATTAGTAGTAGTATATATATAACAAACTAGCGATCCTATTTTAGTTATTCTCTTAGCTTATATAGGAAATTACTATAACCTATAAGGAAGATATATAGTTCTAGAAGAGCGCGCTTAAAGCGCTAAGAGATATAGCTAAGATATAGATTATTATAATAATAGAAGGTATAATAAACGCTAGATATAAATACTAGCTATATTATACTAATAACTTTAGCGGCGACCTATATTATAGTCTATACGAAACGCTAGACCTTAATAGATAAGGATATCTATATACTTAATCTAGTCCTTAGCGTATATAGTATTAAGCTTAGTAGAGCTAAACCTAACGTTATAGTTAATACGCTAGGAAAGGGTTCTACTAAAGAGTAGAAATCGTTATAGTATAAGACAAGGCGGGGAGCTCTAGAGAAGTATAAGGAGAATAGAGAGAAAGAGCTCGCGGCGAGACTAGCCTATATCTAAGAAGCGAAGGATAATAAGGCTAGACGACGATACCTCTAGATACTAAGTTACCTCCTAAATATAAAGAGAAAGGCGGCTAAGGATCCCTCTAAGCTACTATTAGCGAAGAGAGTACGTAAGGATTCTCCTAAAGAGGACGAGTAAGTATTAAAGTAAAAGAAGCTCGAAGTAGTAAGAAAGCGACGTAAAAAAGCTACTAATAAAAGAGAGGCTAATATTCTAGCTAAAGAGAATACGCTACGAAAAAAGTATATAGAACTCTAGGACTAGAAGAAGAGAATAGTAAAGAGGGCCTACTTAACTATTAAATAGTATAGGTATAACGCTATAAAGAAGTATACGGATAAGATCGAAGAAATATTCGACGATAGAATTAACGCTCTTACGTAAAAGATTAAAGAGATTAAGGATAGGAAGAAGGTACGTCTACTAGCTATATTTACTAGCTATATTTACTAGCTATATTTACTAGCTATAGAGTAAAAGTACTAATATTTAAGTAGTTATAGGCCGGCCCTTAGGAACCTTCTCCTACTAAGTAGGACCTTATTATAAGTAGTATAAGGTCGAATAGTAATACTAGACCTCGTAAATCCTCCCCTCTAGTTCTAAATAGGCGCTCTACTTCCCCTAATCTCCTAGGCGGCGGTAGTAGCGGCGATAGCCCTAGTTCTCCTAATATCCTTAGCGATACTAGCGGCTCTAGTTCCCCTAATATCCTTAGCGACGATAGTAATAGCTCTAGTTCTCCTAATAATCTTAGCGACGATAGTAATAGCTCTAATAGCGATATTAGCGAAGAGACTAGAAAGCGCCTACTACCCCTCTTTAGCGGTTATACTATCTTTATAGCGAGTAATAGTTACGCCTCTTATATAGTAAATAACGATTTCGCCTTTTAGATCGATTATAAGCTACGTAAAGGTAGGGCTAAGAGTAGTCCTATCGCGATCTCGAGCCGCGTATTATTATTATTATCCCTCCCTAACGAGACTCTAGAGGCTAAGAACCTATAGGCTAAGAACCTATAGGCCGAGACTCTATAGGCTAAGACCCTAGAGGCTAGATCGAGAGGTAGTAGTACGTTTACTAGCTATATTTACTAGATATATAAATACTAATAGGATATAGGTTCCTAAGGGGTATACTATACGCTTATCGATAACGTACTAGCTATACTAGAGTTAGGTACTATTAATCCTAAAGTCTATAAGTAATTCGTAAGAGAGGCGTAGCGTAACTCTACTAAAGAAGAAGACGAAAAGGACTAGGAAGATAATAAAGGCTAGACTCGCTAGGACTAGTAGTACTATAGTCTAGACCTTAGGGGTATTATATCTCCCCTAGATATAGATACGTCGTTCCTAGATATAAAAGACGAGATAGCGAGGAAGGACTCTAGAGTCGATTAGAATTCGTCGACTAATCCTTAGATCGCTAAATTAATCGAGTCTCCTAGAGGCTAGTAGTAACCTACTATAGACTCGCTCCTAATAGAATAGCTAGATAGGGAGAAGGTAAGTCTACTAGCTATATTTACTAGCTATAGAGTACGCGTACTAATAGTAGAATAGGTATAATCCGAGAATCCTAGCGACTTACCTCTCGCTAGCTCTCCTAAGAAGGAGTTACTACTACTAGACGAGTAGCTCTACTACCTACTAGCTAATATTTCCCTAAGAGATACTACTACTCTAGATAAGTAGCCTACTATTCTAGACGAGTAGGCCCCTATTCTAGATAAGTAGGCTACTATACTAGAAGAGTAGGCTACTATACTAGAAGAGTAGACTACTATACTAGAAGAGTAGACTACTATACTAGAAGAGTAGGCTATAGTACTAGAAGAGTAGGCTACTATACTAGAAGAGCTACCTACTATACTAGAAGAGTAGCCTACTAAGCTAGCTACTAACGCTACTATATAGCTAGCGCCCCCTAGTAGCGCTAATTCTCCTTTAAGCGAGCTAGGTACTACTCTACTACCTCTAGAGGTCGAGTAACTAGCTCCGCTAAGCTATAGAACTCTACGGCGTCTATTTATCTCGCTAATTCTAGCCTCTAAGCTAGGTAGCGAGACTAGTAGAAAGCTTCGTATACGATAGCCTTATTAGTTACTAAAGAATAAGTAGCTAGTAAATATAGCTAGTATTAAGGAAATAGAGGGTCTTATTACTATTTATATAGATAGCGTTTACTTCTTAATATTATAGCTAGCTAATATAGCTAGTAAAAGTAGTTAGACTCTATAGCTTTATAAGGCCTTAATAGTTAAGGCCTAATCGATTTAGTTACTATATATTTCCTCTATCGATATTTATACTAGTCTAGATCCTAAGAACCTCTCTCTAAACTTTTTATATAGGTATATATCCTTTTATATAAGCGTAAC